>OU343223.1:107735315-107857154 GCA_910596185.1 Chrysanthemum makinoi
TGGTTTTTGCAAAAGATAAACCATGCTCAGCCTGTGAAAAAGGCAAACACCAAAGAGCATCTTTCAAAACAAAACAAAATTTCTCAATCAGAAGCTGCCTTCACCTCCTTCACATGGATCTCTTTGGACCTGTCAGCCCTAGATCAATCCAGCATGAGAAGTATACACTTGTCATTGTTGATGAGTTCTCAGGATACACTTGGGTATACTTTCTTTCCAAAAAGAGTCAGGCAGCTGATACAATCAGGTCATTCATCAGGAACATTGAAAACCAAAATGACATTACTGTTAAACAAATCAAAACTGACAATGGTACTGATTTCAGAAATGATGAGCTTGAGAATTTCTGTGATGAAAAGGGAATCTCTCAAAACTTTTCATCTCCTTACACCCCTGAACAAAATGGGGTTGCTAAAGGAAAAACAGAACTCTCATTGAGGCTGCTAGAACTATGTTAAATGGCTCAGCCCTCTCTAAACATTTCTGGACTGAAGCAGTCAAAACAGCCTGTTACACCCAAAACAGGTCAATCATTGTCAAAAGACATAACAAAACCCCATATGAGATATTCAAAGGTAGACTTCCTGATATCAGTTACTTTCATGTGTTTGGATGTCATGTGTTTATTCATAACCACAAGGATCATCTAGGCAAGTTTGATGCTAAAGCTGATGATGGATACTTTCTAGGTTACTCACTGATCTCCAAAGCCTTCAGGGTATTTAACACAAGGAGACAACAAGTTGAGGAAACCTTTCATGTCACCTTTGATGAGAGTTCAGAAAGCATCAGGTTCACCAACACCTCAGTGGAGGAAATAGGAATTGATAACTCATTAAGATATCCTCCTGATGAGTATAACACTGAAATCAACTCCTCATACCAAGCTGATGCTGACATCTCATATTATGTCTTACCTCACAACCTTCCCCAACCAACTATCAGTGAATTCATTGATAATCAATCAGTCCCTGCTGGGATAGGTAATACTGAACCAAATGTTTAGGAACCTGTGATTCATGAACCTCAACCTGAACAAGACATCTCAACAGATGATCTTATTGATTATGTGGCTCCTGCACCTGAACTCACTCATGAGTCTCTAGTGACCTCTTCAAGCTCAGATCCTAGACCACAAAGTAAGTGGACAAAATCTCAAGACATTGAGCTTGTAAACATCATTGGTGAACCCACTAAGGGCAGGCTTACAAGAAGCATGGCTGCTAAACTAACTACAGCTTCAGCAAATGAATGTCTATATGCTGATTACCTATTAGAAATAGAACCCGAGAGTGTCACTGAAGCCCTAAACCATCCATCCTGGGTTCAGGCCATGCAAGAAGAACTTCAACAGTTTGATAAAAACAAGGGCATGACCTTGATCAAATGTCCTCAAGATGTCATTGTCATAGGAATGAAGTGGTTTTTCATAAACAAAACTGATGAAAACGGCACTGTCATTAAAAACAAAGCCAGACTTGTAGCCAAAGGTTACAGTCAACATGAAGGCATTGACTATGATGAGACGTTTTCTCCTGTTGCAAGAATGGAAGCCATCAGGATCTTCCTTGCATATGCTACCTACATGAACTTCAAAGTGTACCAAATGGATGTAAAAAGTGCATTCCTGAATGGTGAACTCAAGGAAGATGTGTATGTTCAGAAACCTCCTGGCTTTGAGAGTAGTAAATTCCCTGACTATGTCTGCAAACTTGACAAATCCCTTTATGGACTAAAACAAGCTCCCAGGGCATGGTATGAAACTCTCTCAGCCTTCCTGATTCAAAACAAGTTTGTCAGAGGAAAGATAGACAATACCTTGTTTATCTATAGGACAAAACAAGATGTGATTGATATGTGCTTAAACACATACCTTTTCTTTATCAATATAGACCCAAAACAACCAAGGAAAAGCCGTTTATTGCTGATATTTGTGGTTTTCTTGAGTTTGTGCTTGTGCAGGTACGGATATGCAAAAACACGCAAAAAGGATCCAAATCAGATGTAAATCCGAGCACGAGAGATCAAGAGAGTTTTAGCTGAGCTGGAAGGTCTAGATTGTGTATTTTGGAAGATTCTATTCTCAAAAGATGATTTTTGAAGTATCAGAAAAGTTTGAAGAAAAAGTCAAGAATGACCCCTGCACTTTGAGCTTTTGACATAATTGATCCCTCAAAGATTCAGAAATTACAAAAGTCACCCTTGGAGTATTGAGCTTTACATGATTGGTCCTTGAAATAATTTCAGAATTACACTTGTGGTCCCTTGGAAATTCGAATTTAACAAGATTGATCCCTAAGATATCACTTGGATTCAAATAATATCCAAAGTCCAAACCATATAAACTCTCGGCCCAAAAATAAATTACCCGAGCCCAAGACCAAATCATCTACACCCGTTTGATATATTACCCGAAAAGCCACCCAACCCGGCTAAAATAACCCATGGTCAACGCTCTTGAACCAGTCAAACTCCCGAATAAATATAAAAAAATAAAACCCGCCAAAACGTTTACCCCCTTTTACCCCAATTAACCCAGATAAACCCTAATTAACCCAACCCGTGTAAAAGATCAAATTGACCACAATTAAGGGTACGTTGGTACTTTCTCTGACATTCCACTGGCAAAAGGAATGACACCTCATCCATCCGTGTGCTATTGGCCACTTGTCGCTCTCTTATTGGTCGAGACTTGTCATCAGATTTGATCCAAAGGTGGATATCAAGTGGGAAGCGGTTATTATGATCCAAGGGTGGCAAAAGAGCTCAAAGAAGCACAAAGGGATGAATTTCGAGAAGCTTCTCAAGCCTAGCTCAGTTATAAATAGTCCGCATATTTGCTCACTTTGATGTATCTTAAATTCCCGTATTTTTCTTCTCTCTAAGTTTTAGTTGTAGTGGTTATTCAAATTTTCAATGTTTTAATATTTTGTAATTCGTATTTGTAGCAAAAATTTCTATTATTAATATAAGTTGCATTTAAATTTCAATTGTTTGTGTTAAGTTTTTGTGATCTTAATCTGCTTATTTACCTTATTCTGGTGCTTATTTCAGTATTTGAAACATATTTTTAGCTTAACTTTTCAAAATTTCAAAAATACAAAAAAAAAATAAAAAAAAATCATTCAAAAATAAAAAAACATAGTAAATCTGTTTTGTGAAGCAATTCACACTGATCTTCTGTTTTGTTAAGGTTCATTTAAGCTTTCTATAGCTTATAGTGAGCTTGTACTTGTTTTCTCACTCAAAACACAAAAATATCATGTTCACATCAGATGCTACAGTGCTGTTGGTGTTCTGATCTGCTGAATTTGGATCTGGATCTGGTTTGGATTGGTGCAGTAGCTGGATTGGGTTCATGTTGAGCTGGAATTGTTTAGGTTAGGGGTATAAGTAGGTTAGTGGTTCTTGTTTCTTCACTTGGCAAGCCATAGTGGCTAAGGCACTTTGTAAGTACCAAATCTGTATTTGCTCATTATATCTGTGTTTGAATCTGTTTATTAGTGATTATCTATAGTTATTTGATCTGTGATTGTGTTTGTTTGGTTTAATCTAGTGATAATCTGCTATTTAGTTCTTATAATAGTAGTTAAACTAGTGTTTGGCATAGCTGCATAATCTGTGTTAGAGTATAGTAGATCAGTGTTTAGTGTTTGATACTAGTTTCAGTAGTTAATTGATAGTCAATTGAGGTCATAGTGGTAGCAGTTTTAGCTCATAAGTCAAAATCATAGTGTAACTGATCTTGTGTCTGAATCTGTTGAAATCAGTGGTGTCATTATTTGCAAGTTGGTTTGATCTAGCTTTTGGTTATCATCTCTAGTGTTATATCATCATAATCAGTCTAAAATTCTGGATCAAAACTCAATTTGGTCAAAGTTTTATTGTGAGCTTCATAAAGTCAAATCTGTCATTTGCAGTTTTCAACAAAACTTTGTGATTCAATTTTCTAATTCATCTCTGAGAATCAGTGTTTGAAACTTTGGATTTTAAAAGTTCACTTGGTCTTGTTTTGATATCAACTTTTTGAGAAATCTGGTTTGGTCATTTTAAGCTTCAAATAAGCTAGTACTTTAGCTTATATCTGCCCTGTTCACACTTAAGTGTGAATCAGGCAATCTTTCATCTGTTGCACTGAGTTCATTTCAAGGAGTTAGGGCCTGGTATTTTGGTTATTTGTAGCTAGCCAGGTGGTGTGTAGGACTGCACTGATTGATTTTGGGTTAGCTTATTCTATAAGCTGGTGCATAAGCCCCAACAGTAGGGGTGTTTCATTGAATTGGTGGAATAAGCAGTTGGCTTATTTCACTGATTTGAGCTTTAGGCTTGTTAGGAGTAGTTAGAAACAGTTGCTATTAGTTAATTGTAGGATAAGTTAACTGTGCTCACTGTTTGGTTGGCTTAGTAGATCATTAGCTTATTTTAGTAGCTTATTTGAGTGGCAGTTGCACTACATCTTCCATATTCTACACATAAGCTGCTTGTTTTTCATTTTTCATAGATTCTAAATATCATTTTAGATTTTTCCTGTAAGTTTCATAATTTTTGGTCTTAATTTGCTATTTTTCTCAATTTAAATAGATTTTAATCACTTTTTAATAGCTTAAATTTGAAAATAATTGAGAAAAAGCTCCAAAAAATAATTTTTCAATTTTAATAGTTTAAGAAAAATATAAAAAGCATAAAAAAGATTTTTCCTTATTTTTCTCTTTGAATTTTATAATTTTTAGAATTTTAATTAGTTTTAAATAGTTTAAATTAGTTTTTTTAATTTTTATAAAATCAAGAAAAATCCAAAAAAATAGTTTTAATTCTAAAATAGTTTTCTAATCATATTTTTAGAGTAAAAGTAAATTTAGGCATTTTTTAGGATATCGTTTAGACGTAGTTGCATTTTTATTCACGTTTGTTAAATACGTTTTAGTTTTATTCGCGTTTAGGATTTCCCGTAGGATAGATTTCCTTAATTACTTTCCCATTCCCGTAGTTAATAAAATCAAAATTTATAATCCAAATCATCAAGCATAAAATCCAAACCAAGAACGACGTTGGCAATTCACGCCTCGTTGGGAAAACGATTCGGGTTGACTAATCCGTACACACGATCACACACGGGATTTGATTTATTATTCTTTTTCCTAAGAGAATTTGAATCTATCTTCGTGAGTATTTTTGATATTGATATTAAGGATTTATCCCCACACATAACCCCTTGAGCATATATATCAAATTTTGGCGCCGCTGCCGGGGAGGTTGTGTCACGACAATATCGTTTGAAGTTTGTCGATTAGTGACTTGAGATCCTTCATTCGTGAAGTTATTTTTCTATAAAAATAAAAAAGTAAAAAATATTTTCTTTTTTCTTTTGTATATATATATATCAGATTAAAAATACAAAAAGATTTTCTCTTTGTTTTTGATAATAAATAGAAGATACCAATTATATAACATTCTCAACGGAGGTGTTATCATTATAAGTTCCCGAACAAAAGATCAAAAACTTGCCTTTGTGTCGCTTGTGGATTTATTTACTTCTATCGGATAAACAAACTGTGTGGTGGGTATAAGGACGGTCTGACATTAAATTGCGACTGTAAAGAAGCGGGTTTTTAATAAGCTTCGCGCTGACCTACAAAGCTTCTCCGCTCGCTTGTGCGTTTGTCTTGTAGAGGTGATTTATTCACTTGGGATTATTGGTTTAAGTTCACTGTGTTTTCGAATACCGTTCGTTTTAATTGCCCTGGTTTTTGAAAGTGCATGCGCACTCGTTCTAATAACTACGGAGAGAACCTTGCAACCGCTACAATTCCGAGAAGGCGTAACAGACGTGCTCCATTAGTCGAACCCGAGATTCGAACTAATCAAGCCCCGCCCATCATCGAAATGGCGGAGGACAACCGATCTATGCTAGAGCAACTCCAAGCACCCACCGAGGGTTATGGAGAAGCCATCGTCGTCCCGGCAATCGTTGCCGATAACTTCGAGCTTAAACACGGATTGATAAATTTGGTTTCGTCAAGCCAATTTTACGGATTCGAGAGAGACGATCCTCACTCTCATATCCGACGATTCAACAAGCTCACGTCTACGATCAAGTACCGTAACGTTCCGGAAGAGGCTATCAAGCTACTACTCTTCCCGTTTTCACTCGAGGGGGGCGCCCGGATTTGGCTCGAAAAACTACCCCCTCGATCGATAACCACGTGGGAGGATTTAGTATCAAAATTCGTGAACGAATTCTTCCCACCGTCTAAAACCACAAGCTTAAAAAATGAGATAACAAAATTCACACAAAGATTTGATGAATCATTTAGTGAGGCATGGGACCGATTCAAAGATTTGCTTAGGCAATGTCCCCATCATGGTTTTTCTGAGTTGCACCAACTTGATACGTTTTACAATGGTTTGAATGAGAATGATCAAGACTCTCTCAATGCCGCCGCGGGTGGTAATTTGTTGACCCGATCAACGAGAGATGCCTTGTCGATTATTATGAACAAATCCAAAGTTCGTACTTCACGTAGCAAATCGGTTGCTGCCCGAGTGAATGATACACCATCATCCTCATTTAACGGAAATACGTCTAGCACCGATGCTAAGATTGATAAGCTTGCGGATTTGATCCATGCTTTGGTTAAGAGTAATTCTTCTCCACCCGCTCAAGTCAAAGCGGTGGAAACGACTTGTACTACTTGTGGAGGCCCGCATGCCTACTACAATTGTACCGCCACCGATGGCAATCCTTTCCAATCTAATGCCGTAACCGGAGGTGCCCAATACCGTCCTCAAGTTGAAACGAACCCTCGTGTTAGTAATCAAATGGGACCTCCGGGATTTTCTCCATCGAACAATCAGAATCGTTTCAATCAGAATCAAGTTCGTGGACCGAATGTTCAAAACCAATTCAAAGCTCCACCAAATCAACACCCAAATCAAGGAGCTCACTACAATCATGTATATCACAACCCAAGCTTTCAAGCTTCACCTTTGCCTCCAAATGACTTCACAACTTATGTTCAGAATACCAATTCTACCATCCACACTATGCAAAATCAGATTACGAGTTTGAGGAACGAGTTTCAAACTTCGTTAACTAGACAGAGCAATGAGTTTAGGAATGAGATTCGACTACAGAACAACAAATTGGAAACTTCACAGAATAAACTCGAAGACATGTTGAATGCTGTGTTGTGTAAGGTCAGCCAACCCTCATCTTCGGGTTCTCTTCCGAGTGATACTATTCCCAACCCGAAGGGTGAGTTGAAAGCCATAACCACACGGAGTGGTAAGGCTATTGATGGACCCTCATCTCCTACTCCGCTGACAAGGGAGGAGGAAAAAGATACCGAGGTTGTTGAAGAAAATGTGCAACCCGCACCCGTACCACCTCCGGTCGTTCAGACTCCGATTCCGGAACCCGATGTTCCGAAGACTACTCTTAAACCTTCACTTCCTTATCCTTCAAGACTTCATAATCAAAAGCTCCGTGATAAAACCGAAAACCAAATGGAGAAATTTGCTGAAATCGTTCAATCCTTGAATTTTAACATCAGTTTCACCGATGCTTTACTCCTCATGCCGAAGTTTGCCGCTATGATCAAAAATTTAGTGAGTAACAAAGAAAAGCTGGCTGAAATAGCAAAAACACCGTTGAATGAGAATTGCTCGGCGGTGCTCCTCAAGAAACTTCCTGAAAAGTTAGGAGACCCCGGCAAATTTCTTATCCCTTGTGAGTTTCCGAGAATAGTGAAATGCTCCGCCTTGGCCGATCTTGGTGCAAGTATTAACTTAATGCCTCTTTCGATTTACAACAAACTTTCTCTCCCGGAACTCACACCTACTAAGATGACTCTTGAACTCGCGGACCGTTCAACCTCTATTCCGAGAGGAATTGCCGAAGACGTCTATGTGAAAGTAGGACCACTGCATTTTCCCGCCGACTTCGTTGTCGTTGACTTTGATGCTGACCCCCGAGTACCTCTTATTCTCGGGAGGCCTTTTCTAAGAACGGGTCGTGCGATGATTGATGTTTATGAAGGGGAAATCACCTTACGAGCTAACAAGGAAACCGTCTCGTTTAATATCAACCAACCTTCGAGATACTCCTCCAACTACGATGATGCTTCTATTAATCGAATCGACGTTCTCGATATTGCTACGGAGGAGTATGCTCAAGAAGTTCTTGATTTTATGGGTGGAAATCCCACCATTCCTTCTGAAAATGTTGAACCATCTTCTGAGCCTATAATTGCCGACTCTTCTCCCTCTCTCACTCCGTTTGAGGGAGGTGACTTCATTTTGGAAGAGATCGATGAGTTTCTTGCTGATGATGAATCGATTCCACCGGGAATTGATGATGGTGTTTATGATTCGGAGGGAGATATCCGTTATCTTGAACAATTGTTGAACGAAGATCCATTACCGTCACTCCCTCCGAAAGAAATTACGATAGAAGAGATTAAAGAAGTACAAACGTCTGATGAAAAACCTTTGGAGCCCGAGCTCAAGGATTTACCTCCTCATCTTGAATACGCTTTTCTTGAAAAACCGAACAAATTTCCCGTCATCATTGCTAAAAACTTGAAAGATGAGGAGAAGACCGCACTTTTGGATGTCCTACGTAAACACAAAAATGCAATTGCTTGGCAAATTTCTGACATCAAAGGAATCAATCCTCGTTTCTGTACCCACAAAATTCTGATGGAGGATGATTGTAAACCCGTGATTCAACAACAACGTAGGGTTAACCCAAAGATTCATGATGTTATCAAAAAGGAAGTTCTGAAACTCCTCGACGCCGGAATCATTTATCCCATCTCCGATAGCTCATGGGTTAGCCCTGTTCATTGTGTTCCCAAGAAAGGAGGAATGACCGTCATTGCCAATGAAGATAACGAATTGATTTCCACACGCCTCGTCACCGGATGGAGAGTGTGTATTGACTACCGGAAGTTGAATGATGCTACAAGGAAGGATCATTTCCCGCTACCTTTTATGGATCAGATGCTCGAACGTTTAGCGGGAAATGAGTTCTATTGCTTTCTCGATGGTTTCTCCGGTTATTTTCAAATCCCAATCGATCCAAAGGATCAAGAGAAAACGACTTTCACGTGCCCTTATGGAACGTTTGCTTACCGACGAATGCCATTTGGCTTATGCAATGCTCCTGGAACGTTTCAAAGGTGCATGATGGCTATATTTCATGACATGATCGAAAAGTCTATGGAAGTTTTCATGGACGATTTCTCGGTTTATGGAGATTCTTTCACTTCTTGCCTCTCTCATCTAGACCACATGCTCAAAAGGTGTGAAGACACCAACTTGGTCTTGAATTGGGAGAAGTGCCATTTCATGGTTCGAGAGGGCATTGTCCTCGGCCATAAGATTTCGAAATCTGGGATTGAGGTCGACCGAGCTAAAGTCGACGTTATAGCTAAACTCCCTCATCCCACTACCGTCAAAGGTATTCGGAGTTTTTTGGGTCATGCCGGTTTCTATCGCCGTTTCATCCAAGATTTCTCCAAGATAGCCCGCCCTCTGACCCATCTCCTTGAAAAGGATGCTCCGTTTATCTTCACTAACGAATGCATTGAGGCATTTAACTTTCTTAAGAAGAAACTAACTGAGGCCCCGATTTTAGTTGCCCCCGACTGGGATTTGCCCTTTGAACTAATGTGTGATGCTAGTGATTACGCAATTGGGGCAGTCTTGGGGCAACGAAAGTCGAAACATTTTCAGCCCATACACTATGCGAGTAAGACATTGTCTGAGGCCCAACACAATTACACGACTACTGAAAAGGAATTATTGGCCGTTGTCTATGCTTTTGAAAAATTTCGACCCTACCTTGTCTTATCAAAGACCATAGTGTATACCGACCATTCTGCCTTAAAGTATCTTTTGGCAAAGCAAGATGCTAAGCCACGATTACTTCGGTGGGTTCTCCTCCTTCAAGAGTTTGATGTTACTATTCTTGACAAAAAAGGAGCGGAGAACCTTGCTGCCGATCATCTGTCTAGACTAGAAAATCCCCATCAAAGTGTGCTCGAGAAAAAGGAGATCACGGAAACATTTCCTCTTGAGACACTTGGGATGATTGCTAAGAAAGACCCGAACACCCCATGGTTTGCCGACATTGCAAATTACCATGCGGGCAATTTCATTGTGAAAGGGATGTCGTCCCAACAGAAGAAAAAGTTTTTCAAAGATGTTAAGCATTATTTCTGGGACGACCCCTACTTGTTCAAGATTTGTGCGGATCAAGTAATCCGGCGGTGTGTTCATGGCCAAGAGGCTCTTGATATTCTTAATGCTTGCCATAACGGACCCACTGGTGGCCATCATGGTGCAAGTTACACCGCCAAGAAGATTTTTGATTCCGGTTTTTATTGGCCGACCATATATCGAGATGCCCATGATTTAGTCAAATCTTGTGATTCTTGCCAACGTCAAGGGAAAATTTCACAGAAGGATGAAATGCCACAAAATGCTATTCAAGTCTGTGAGATTTTTGACGTATGGGGCATCGATTTTATGGGACCATTTCCATCATCTAGAGGAAATAAGTATATCCTCGTGGCCGTCGACTACTTGTCCAAATGGGTTGAAGCGAAGGCACTCCCCACCAATGACGCCCGAGTGGTTGTTAAGTTTCTAAAGAATTTGTTTTCCCGATTCGGAGCACCTCGTGCTATCATCAGTGATCGCGGTACCCATTTTTGTAATGAGCAATTTGCTAAAGTTATGGCTAAATATGGAGTTACCCATCGTCTGTCTACCGCGTATCACCCGCAAACGAGCGGACAAGTTGAGGTCTCGAATCGTGGTTTAAAGAGGATTTTAGAGAGAACCGTAGGAGAGAATCGAGCTTCATGGGCCGATAAGTTAGATGATGCATTATGGGCTTTCCGCACCGCTTACAAGACACCCATCGGGTGCACCCCATTCAAGTTGGTGTATGGAAAAGCTTGTCACTTGCCCATCGAGCTCGAACATAAGGCATTCTGGGCCTTGAAACATGCTAATTTCGATCTTAAGACCGCGGGTGATCACCGAAAAGTTCAATTGAATGAATTAAACGAGCTTAGGGATCAGGCCTACGAGAATTCTTTGATTTTCAAAGAGAAGACTAAGAGGATTCATGATGCTAAAATCAAAAACCGCGTTTTCAACGTTGGTGATCAAGTTCTCCTTTTCAACTCTCGATTGAAGATTTTCTCGGGCAAACTCAAAACCCGTTGGTCAGGACCATTCACCATCACTCAAGTTTTCCCATATGGAACAGTGGAGCTATCTCAGCCCGATGGCCCTAATTTCAAGGTGAATGGTCATCGTGTGAAACACTATTTCGGAGGGGACATTCCATCCATGGTTGTCCCGGATCTCCAAACTTTCCCTAAGGACAACTGAATTCGGGGATCGAGTCAAGCTAGCGACTCGGTAATCAAAAACAGTAGCGCTTCGTGGGAGGCACCCCATGCTTATCTCTATCTTCTTTCTATTTTCTAATAAGTGACGCGAAGGGGTCTGCCTCTTCGATTTCTCGTGTTTGGTTGTTTGTGATGTTGTGTAGGATGTTCCCGATATGAAGACTCTCGTGCTCAAAGTTTGTCTTTTCTCCACTCGAGTCTCATGATCGATGCTGATGGAGATCCGATATCCTAATCTTATCGACTAACGTTTATCTTCTAGCATACTTAATAAACGGCTTTTAGATTTTCGTTGATACCCTTGCTTTAAACATTGAGGACAATGTTCCGTTCTAGTCTGGGGTAGGGTAATCTTCGATTTGATTTGACCGCACTTGCTTATTTCTGTTGTGTTTCTCTCGTAACCCCGTTTTTCCTTAGAAAATGAAATTGTGCAAAAATGAGAAAAATTTAAAATTTTTGTAAGCTTTTGTTAAGTCTTTTTGATTGAAAAGTTTTGCTAGTCTCTTAGATTAGAAGCTATAAAATGCGAATTCTAGCTCACAAGGCCAAGATTTTGCAAGTTTCCCTGAGTGACTTTAAATATGCATGACTTGATTTCATTAGACGAAGCATTTGCTAAGTTAATATATGTTTTGACACCTTGATTGACTTTCCGCTGGTGAGAGTAGGAATGGAATTCTGACTTGACCGGGCGTGTTGAGCCCTAGCTTGTTCCCTTAACCATAGATAATCTAAAAATTATCGGCTAAGCATCTGCGGATCTCATTATTTGGGATTTTAAATTTGCAGAGATCGAGAAATGATAGAGTTACTTATGAGTTTAGATGCTAAGCGTGGAGTAGTTGGTTCTCTTTAGAGCCCATCGAAGGTACTTATGGCTTTTTGTTCCCACAAAATTGTTTCACCCCATATCTGTCTAATAATAATTAGAGATGTCGAGTTTTTGGCGATAGTTAGTTCTTTATCTTCTTAAAAGAATCTTTGTTTTAAAAATTGGGTACACATCAAGGATCCGTAATAAATAAATAAATAAGTGATATGTGAAAAGTAATAAGTAAAGTTGTGAGCTGCGGTGTCGAGATCGGACCCTTGGATCTTTAGCCAGGATTGTATGAGGTCTTAGCCTAGCCAGCCGGGATCCTCATTTCATGAAGCCTATAGTCTTGGAATTACCCCGTGAAGCTCCGTGGTTCACAGCTCATATAGTAAAAGTATAAGTGCAAAGTAAAAAAAAAAAAAAAAAAAAATGATGTTGAAAAGTGAAAAAATCAAAAGTTAGTGAATAAAAATTCCTTGATGTGGACCTCATTTTTACGACAATGGTTCTTGAGGGAAGATGGATAACTAATTATCGACTTAGCTTTGTATCTTTATCGGAACAAAAGTTATCGAAACGAGAATTTGAAAAAATTCATTTCTCACAAAAATAAAAAATTCTAGAGGAAATAGGAAAATGGGAACAAAAGGTTTTACACAAGTAACTTCCATGGGTAGTGTTAGCATCTAGAGTCATATGTAACAATGATTTCGGTTTTACGCTTAGTTTGGGAGCTTGTGAAAAATCAGGGACGATGTATTCTATCCGTATGGTCACTTCACGCTGTGTTGTGTTTTCTACTCTGTGATCCTAACATGTCGTTTGAAAAATGTTTGAGTTATTGATCGACATGAAAGTTCAACAAACTGTCATTCATAATCTGAAGTGCTTAATCATAATATCTACTTGTGAATTAAAAAGGTAAACGGGGCGTTTTTAGAATTAAGGGTGTTTAATCTCTTTTGAGGAATCTTTGCTACTTCTTCATAGGTTTAGTAGAAAGAGATTGAAATCCTTGGTTTTAGAAGCGTGAGTTGATTGCATTGCGGGAGGACACGGCAATGGTCTCGTCTGGGGTATTTTTGATATGTGCTTAAACACATACCTTTTCTTTATCAATATAGACCCAAAACAACCAAGGAAAAGCCGTTTATTGCTGATATTTGTGGTTTTCTTGAGTTTGTGCTTGTGCAGGTACGGATATGCAAAAACACGCAAAAAGGATCCAAATCAGATGTAAATCCGAGCACGAGAGATCAAGAGAGTTTTAGCTGAGCTGAAGGTCTAGATTGTGTATTTTGGAAGATTCTACTCTCAAAAGATGATTTTTGAAGTATCAGAAAAGTTTGAAGAAAAGTCAAGAATGACCCTTGCACTTTGAGCTTTTGACAGATTTGGTCCCTCAAAGATTCAGAAATTACAAAAGTCACCCTTGGAGTATTGAGCTTTACATGATTAGTCCTTGATGAGATTTTCAGAATTACACTTGTGGTCCCTTGGAAATTCGAATTTAACAAGATTGGTCCCTAAGATATCACTTGGATTCAAATAATATCCAAAGTCCAAACCATATAAACTCTCGGCCCAAAAATAAATTACCCGAGCCCAAGACCAAATCATCTACACCCGTTTGATATATTACCCGAAAAGCCACCCAACCCGGCTAAAATAACCCATGGTCAACGCCCTTGAACCAGTCAAACTCCCAAATAAATATAAAAAATAAAACCCGCCAAAACATTTACCCCCTTTTACCCCAATTAACCCAGATAAACCCTAATTAACCCAACCCGTGTAAAAGATCAAATTGACCACAATTAAGGGTACGTTGGTACTTTCTCTGACATTCCACTGGCAAAAGGAATGACACCTCATCCATCCGTGTGCTATTGGCCACTTGTCGCTCTCTTATTGGTCGAGACTTGTCATCAGATTTGATCCAAAGGTGGATATCAAGTGGGAAGCGGTTATTATGATCCAAGGGTGGCAAAAGAGCTCAAAGAAGCACAAAGGGATGAATTTCGAGAAGCTTCTCAAGCCTAGCTCAGTTATAAATAGTCCTCATATTTGCTCACTTTCATGTATCTTAATTCCCGTATTTTTCTTCTCTCTAAGTTTTAGTTGTAGTGGTTATTCAAATTTTCAATGTTTTAATATTTTGTAATTCGTATTTGTAGCAAAAATTTCTATTATTAATATAAGTTGCATTTAAATTTCAATTGTTTGTGTCAAGTTTTTGTGATCTTAATCTGCTTATTTACCTTATTCTAGTGCTTATTTCAGTATTTGAAACATATTTTTAGCTTAACTTTTCAAAATTTCAAAAATACAAAAAAAAAATAAAAAATCATTCAAAAATAAAAAAACATAGTAAATCTGTTTTGTGAAGCAATTCACACTGATCTTCTGTTTTGTTAAGGTTCATTTAAGCTTTCTATAGCTTATAGTGAGCTTGTACTTGTTTTCTCACTCAAAACACAAAAATATCATGTTCACATCAGATGCCAGTGCTGTGTGGTGTTGATCTGCTGAATTTGGATCTGGATCTGGTTTGGATTGTGCAAAGTAGCTGGATTGGGTTCATGTTGAGCTGGAATTGTTTAGGTTAGGGGTATAAGTAGGTTAGTGGTTCTAGTTTCATCATTGAGCAAGCCATAGTGGCTAAGGCACTTTGTAAGTACCAAATCTGTATTTGCTCATTATATCTGTGTTTGAATCTTGTTATTAGTGATTATCTATAGTTATTTGATCTGTGATTGTGTTTGTTTGGTTTAATCTAGTGATAATCTGCTATTTAGTTCTTATAATAGTAGTTAAACTAGTGTTTGGCATAGCTGCATAATCTGTGTTAGAGTATAGTAGATCAGTGTTTAGTGTTTGATACTAGTTTCAGTAGTTAATTGATAGTCAATTGAGGTCATAGTGGTAGCAGTTTTAGCTCAAAAGTCAGAATCATAGTGTAACTGATCTTGTGTCTGAATCTGTTGAAATCAGTGGTGTCATTATTTGCAAGTTGGTTTGATCTAGCTTTTGGTTATCATCTCTAGTGTTATATCATCATAATCAGTCTAAAATTGGATCAAACTCAATTTGGTCAAAGTTTTATTGTGAGCTTCATAAAGTCAAATCTGTCATTTGCAGTTTTCAACAAAACTTTGTGATTCAATTTTCTAATTCATCTCTGAGAATCAGTGTTTGAAACTTTGGATTTTAAAAGTTCACTTGGTCTTGTTTTGATATCAACTTTTTGAGAAATCTGGTTTGGTCATTTTAAGCTTCAAATAAGCTAGTACTTAGCTTATATACGCCTGTTCACACTTAAGTGTGAATCAGGCAATCTTTCATCTGTTGCACTGAGTTCATTTCAAGGAGTTAGGGCCTGTATTTGGTTATTTGTAGCTAGCCAGGTGGTGTGTAGGACTGCACTGATTGATTTTGGGTTAGCTTTTTCTATAAGCTGGTGCATAAGCCCCAACAGTAGGGGTGTTTAACTGAATTGGTGGAATAAGCAGTTGGCTTATTTCACTGATCTGAGCTTTAGGCTTGTTAGGAGTAGTTAGAAACAGTTGCTATTAGTTAATTGTAGGATAAGTTAGCTGTGCTCACTGTTTGGTTGGCTTAGTAGATCATTAGCTTATTTTAGTAGCTTATTTGAGTTGCAGTTGCACTACATCTTCCATATTCTACACATAAGCTGCTTGTTTTTCATTTTTCATAGATTCTAAATATCATTTTAGATTTTTCCTGTAAGTTTCATAATTTTTGGTCTTAATTTGCTATTTTTCTCAATTTAAATAGATTTTAATCACTTTTTAATAGCTTAAATTTGAAAATAATTGAGAAAAGCTCCAAAAATAATTTTTCAATTTCAATAGTTTAAGAAAAATATAAAAAGCATAAAAAAGATTTTTCCTTATTTTTCTCTTTGAATTTTATAATTTTTAGAATTTTAATTAGTTTTAAATAGTTTAAATTAGTTTTTAATTTTTATAAAATCAAGAAAAATCCAAAAAAATAGTTTTAATTCTAAAATAGTTTTCTAATCATATTTTTAGAGTAAAAGTAAATTTAGGCATTTTTAGGATATCGTTTAGACGTAGTTGCATTTTAATCGCGTTTTGTTTAATACGTTTTAGTTTTATTCGCGTTTAGGATTTCCCGTAGGATAGATTTCCTTAATTACTTTCCCATTCCCGTAGTTAATAAAATCAAAATTTATAATCCAAATCATCAAGCATAAAATCCAAACCAAGAACGACGTTGGCAATTCACGCCTCGTTGGGAAAACGATTCGGGTTGACTAATCCGTACACACGATCACACACGGGATTTGATTTATTATTCTTTTTCCTAAGAGAATTTGAATCTATCTTCGTGAGTATTTTTGATATTGATATTAAGGATTTATCCCCACACATAACCCCTTGAGCATATATATCAGTGATATTAGTCCAAGTATATGTTGATGACATCATCTTTGGCTCAACAAACTACACTCTTTGCAAACAGTTTGAAAAACTAATGACAAAGAAGTTTGAAATAAGCATGATGGGTGAACTCACATACTTCCTTGTACTACAAATCAGGCAAACTGATAAAGGAATCTCCATCAGTCAAGAGAAATACACCAGAAATCTCTTGAAGAAATATGGGATATCTGACTGTGCCTCAAGAAGACACCAATGGTCCCTCCCTAACAATCTTGGACCTGATCTCACGCAAGAAATCAGTCAATCAAACCCATTTCAGGGGATTGTTGGCTCACTGATGTATCTTATCTGCTTGACTTCGAGACCAGACATACATTTCTCAGTCTGTCTAATAGCAAGATATCAGTCCAATCCCAAAGAATCCCATCTCATGCACCAAAAAAAAGAATACTAAGAGACCTGAAGGGAACTCCAAGCCTTGGACTCTACTATCCAAAGTGCTCAGGGTTTGACCTCAAAGGATATTCTGATTCTGATTATGATGGCTGCAACATGGACAGAAAAAGTACCTCAGGGTCCTGTCAATTTCTTGGAGGAAAACTGGTTTGTTGGAGCGCTAAAAAGCAACAATCAGTGGCTATGTCTTCAGCTGAAGCTGAGTATGTTGCAGCTGCAGGATGTTGTGCCAACGTATTATGGATGAAAATTCAACTCAGTGACTATGACATCCACTACAAAATGGTACCCATCTTCTGTGACAACACCAGTGCCATTGCAATCTCCAACAACCCTGTCCTTCACCAAAGAACCAAACACATTGATATCAGATATCATTTCATCAGGGACTGTAAAAACCAAGATCCTGACTCAACTAGGGTATATAATAACAATGATTAAATATGCACAGTGGAATAATAATTGACACAATCAAAGTTATCAACAAGGTTTTTCTCCTAAAACAATGATCCTCTATGGATCTCTATAACTCTCTCTAAAAATATTTTCCTGGAATGTTTTTCTCAAGTGTTATCACAATACAAAAGTCATTAGTTCCTTTTATACACAAGGAACCCTAAATAGACAATAATATAAAATAAATGCATATCACTACCTAAAATAGCTCATGTGTATCCTAACAAACTATAGAATACGTGGAATCTCTATCTCCGCAGAAACAAACTACACGTTTATATTACTTCAGCAGAAACTCTTCTTCAGCAGAATCCATGTACTTCAGCAGATTCCTTCAGCATTATTTTCAGCAGAATTCCTACTTTGCAGAATTCCCAACAATCCTCCCCTAAACTGGAATTTGACTAGGTTAAGTTCCAGTTTCTTGATAGATCTTAAACACTTCAGAACAAGAGGATTGTACTCGAACATCAGCAGCAAAGAACCAAAACAATTACATCTCTATGATGACAAAACTTGAAACTCCAGATCTTTGCAGAAACAAATGACAAAATGTACATCAAAACATATTAGTTTCATACTATTCTCATCACTTCCAGGTGTGTTAATTCCTGTGAGAGGTGAATCATTGAAACTAATGGATTTGATGTCTCTTTACCAATAGCCATTACTACTGGAGTAGCCATATGTTTAAGTTCAAAAACTATAGTACACTGATAACCATCTGATTTATTAGCAAATCAACAACTATTAACGGATTTGACATGTCTTTACCTGTAGCCGTTTGCTTAGGACTAGTCAATTCTTAGGTAGAAAAAATCCCCTTGGTGAATTGATTACCAAATATGGTATTCCACTGCCTTTACCACAAGCCATATACTTATGGGCTAGCCAATTCTTGGATTCCAAAAAGGAATAAACCATGGTGAATTGATGACCATACAACCCTCAGCAATTAAGCATGGGTGAGTTGCAAACCCTATGATTTTGAGCAAACCATTACAGCTATCAACAGATTTGATGTGTCTTTACCAAAGCTGTACCCTTTGGACTAGCCAACTCTTTGATGGAATGTCGTCATCATCATGGTGAGTTGATTACCATTAGTTGTGTGGTAATGAACCAACACCAAAACCTGCAGACAAGAAAGAGTAGAAACAGAACAAAGACAAGATTGATTTTTTTTTGTTTTTTTTTGTTAACTAAGAAAAAGAAATAATACGATTTTTTTTTAAATATAAAAGAAAGAAAGAATAAAAATAAACAAAACATGTAAAATATACCATCAAGCAGCAGCAGAAACCAAAGACATTTGTAGTGTCAGCAGAAACACTAAGCCTCCCTTTAGGCTTATGAGGATCCAACAGCTGCAAAAATGGTTAGAATACAAAAATACAACAATAAGCCTCCCCTTAGGCTTATGCCTCCCCTCAATCAATGCACCTGACAAAGACTATTGTTCTTGGGTACCCAGAATGAACTTTTCCTTTGAGTTTTCCAAGAATAACCTTTTGAGGGCTTAATAGCAGTTGCCACTCTAACTCCACCATGTGCCATATTCATATGAGATACATAAGGTGTATATGACTGAAAATAAGAACTTGTAGGTCTATAGGGCATAAGTCTAGCATTTCTGGTCCACCAACCAGTAGTAACTGGTGAAGAATATCCTCCACCAGAGGGAACTGGAAAAGGCCTATTAAGCCTATCAGCAGAAACATATGCATACACCTTTGGCTTATCAGTAGGAACTGGTTTACCTGCTCTCACAGGTGCACCTTTGGGAACAAATGGAGGAATACTAGCAACATTAGTCCATGTGGGTCTAAAGGTCTGTTGGCCATAGGAAACACCCATCATTTTCTCATGATAATCACAGTCTTTAATAAGATGGAGTTTACTACCACACACAAAACAAGATTTCTTCTTAAAAGACTTATTCTTAACACAACTTTGTTTATTACATATAAACTTATTAGAAACAGAATTAGAAACAAAATTATGTTTAACAGAATAAGTAACTGGCTTTGTTTTGGGCTCATCATCAGCTACTTCAGACTTGGGTGTGGTCATGGGTGTGTGCCTAGGTGAGTCAGACTTTTCACTGGAATCACATGAGGCATAGTCAGTGGAGTTTAGGTCTGACAACTTGTCACTTTTAGAACCAGAGACAGAGTCATTAGTTTTGCTATTAAGGTCTAGCAAGTCATTTGACTTTTTGCCATATAAATGGTGTGATCCATCAAAGTCAACTGTAATGGAAAGGTCAGTGGGCATATGCTCTCCTCTAATAGGTCCAGGGATAGCATGTAATTTTCCTTCTTTAACATAATTAGCTAATCCTGCTGGTGTAGATTTAAGTAGGTCATCCTTAGCTTCTGGCCCTTCATATTTCTTAAAACCTAAACCTATCCCAGAGGTCTGAGATTGACTACCATAGATATGACTAGCTAGATTGTTACCTGATATTAACCATTGTTTATGTCTAGCTACTTCCTTATCTAGTTTCTCTTTTAGCACTAGGTTTTCAGAAACTACCTCAGCTTTTTCTTCCTCAGTACGTTTTAAATCAATTTTAGCACAATCTAAATCACTTTGTAACACCCTGATCTTTTCATCATAAGCCAATTGATTCTTTTGAAACCAAACTTTTTGTCTTTCTAAAGTTTTTAAAGCCTGTTTATAAGCCTCAACTTCAACATAACATTCATTATATTTATGTTTCAAACTCATCATAGGCTTCTTTAAGTTCATTATATCTTTCACTACAACCAAAAACACAATTATGTACCTGAGAGATGCCCATTAAGGCAAACTATGGACTGGCAAATTCTTCAGCATCACCTTTAGTATAAGCTTCCTTGCTCATCTCCTTGAACTCAGCCTTTCAACCATACCTTGCTTTGAGTGCATTCCATATATGACTCGCATCATCCATATAACGAAAATCTGCTACATGATCAGCAGGAATAGATTTAAGCAAGGTAGTTCTGGCCTTTGACTCTCTTTGTACAGCAATTTGTTCATCTGCAGTCGTTGGAGGAAGAATAATGATTTTTCCATCGCGATCACTTCCAATCCTTTTCAAACTGTTGCCATTTTGGATCACCTTCCAGATATTCATATCATTATTCATGATCCAGTGTTGCATCTTCTTAGCCCAGACCTCGTACTCGTCATTCATCAAATAAGGAAACATAATATCATCCCTATTATTATCAAATTCTACCATTTTAAAGGTGTTACCAATCACGACCAATTACAAATCACCACTTGCAAAGAAAAAGAAAAACCTGATCCACTTGCCAATAAATGACAACCTTACTCACGTATAAAAAGTCAAAGCAATGAGGACCAATAAGTGTACACTCCAAGCTAAATGAGACCAGCAGCAATAAAATGATCAGTAGGAATAAATCACGGTATCAATTTGATCAAAATTAATATCACCCATGATGAAAGTAGCACGTGACCAACATAAAAGATGCTAAGCATTCCATGTGGGGATCACGTGATCAATTTTAAGAACAATAATCCCATTAAAACTTATGTAACACGAGAATCAGCGAATCAATGAGATCAAAAGTCAATGAATATTACCAATCAGATCACTTTTCACGAGAACCAACAATGAGAATCAATAAATACACCAAAATAAATTATAACGAGGTAGGAAAATTATGCATTTAAATCTGTATGCCGTCTTCAACAGTAAACATAAATGGTACCTTAAAATCAAATCTGACCATCATCAAAACTGCTTCAATTCATCATCAGATCTGCTTGTCTTAAAACCTCTTTTGACATAAAAACCTTATAAACCCTAGATCAAGAGCCACCCGCTCTGAAACCAATTGTAAAAACCAAGATCCTGACTCAACTAGGGTATATAATAACAATGATTGAATATGCACAGTGGAATAATAATTGACACAATCAAAGTTATCAACAAGGTTTTTCTCCTAAAACAATGATCCTCTATGGATCTCTATAACTCTCTCTAAAGATATTTTCCTGGAATGTTTTTCTCAAGTGTTATCACAATACAAAAGTCATTAGTTCCTTTTATACACAAGGAACCCTAAATAGACAATAATATAAAATAAATGCATATCACTACCTAAAATAGCTCATGCATATCCTAACAAACTATAGAATACATGGAATCTCTATCTCCGCAGAAACAAACTACACGTTTATATTACTTCAGCAGAAACTCTTCTTCAGCAGAATCCATGTACTTCAGCAGATTCCTTCAGCATTATTTTCAGCAGAATTCCTACTTTGCATAATTCCCAACAGGGACCACATAATGAAAGGAGACATAGAGCTTCATTTCATCCCTACTGAATATCAACTTGCTGATATTTTCACCAAACCTTTGGATGAACCTACCTTCAGGAGACTGAAAGCTGAATTAGGAATGCTTGACATTGAAAGTCAGCACACTGAAAATCAATCCTAATCTCAGTGAGTCTTCTCTGAAAAGGTTCATTCTCCCTGAACAAAACCCCTAAACAACCCTCTCACTGAATGAGTAAGACTCATTCAGGGACCCTGACTTTAGATATTGAGCATTGAATGAGTAACTAAATGTACCAAGTCACTTAAATGTCCTAGGTTGGTAAGCACAACCATTTAATATAGGAATATATGTCTCTTTATCTTACTGTCATCAAAGTCAAGGGTCTTTCAACACCTTACCTCATCCCACTTGGCATTAAATGCCTCCTCTCACATGAAATATCTTGTGGATCTTTTATTACTGCAGAATACACTTTTACTGTGCACTGCAACTGTTCCCTTGAAAATCGGGAAATTAGTGCGGGTAGTGGAGTAGGTGGCATTAAATGAGGTAAACAAAACATTTTCAAAAACTGACTTTACAAATCCTCATTTAGGCAAAAATTACCCCTCTCACCACTCTATAATACCCCTCTCAAAAACACTAAAAACACACACAAAGATTTTCTGCATCTAAACTCTGTCAAAATCACTTCTCAAAACAAGAAATCTTTGTGTTCTTTAATCCTCAAAACAAGTTTTCACTAAAATCTTCTCTGTAAACATTTACAAAAGGTTTTTCACTACAAACTTAAAAGATTCAAACTCTTTGATTGTTCTTGTCAAGATATCTTTTTCAAAACCCTAAAACCTTTTAATGGAAATGGCAAGAATATAATCTCTTCAGTTTGCACCACAGTGGGTAGGGGATCTCAGTAATGTTGAATTTAAAACAAACAACATTATAGGCAATTTTGAATACCCCCAAAATGTCCCAGCCTATAAGGACATAATGAAGTTTTTATTCAACTGCCCACTGAAAAAGGCCTTTACTCAGCCCCCATCAATTATGTACCAAAACCTCCTCAGGGAGTTTTGGGCTACAGCAGTGACCTATGACCCGACACCCTCTACTGATGAGACTGAAATACGACCACTCAGGGAGTATCTCATCAAATTCAGTCTCTTTAACGGGGAACAGTCAGTCACCCTGGATTATAAAACATTTTGTACTGCAACAGGGTTAGACTATAATTCAGGAGTCTATGTTGCTCATCTTGAACCCTCCACAGTTAAGGATGGGTTAAAAAAATTGTTTTGGATCCTAAGTTTTTGGACAGAACCCCAGTCACCAAGAACTCATTTCCCACGGCTTGGAAGATCCTGTTCACATTTGTGATTCAGGTTCTCAGCGGGAACCACTCATCCACTGAACAAGTTAACTCTATTCAGTTGATGGTGGCATACTGATTGATGAATGGGGTCACTGTCGACATTGGGGAGATCTCACATACAGGATCGCGTAACCGCTACTGAGCAAAACTAGGGCGAAATACGTTTCGTACCCTAGGTTTGTCTCATGTGCTTTATAAGTGTTACTGGGTTGCAATTACCCTCAGGAATACAAATACACTGCTTTACCTGGTATCCTGAGTCAATCAAATTTTCAAAAGGACCCATCCCAAGTCACTGATATTGAATTGACGGCCCATATGGTTGCTGTAAACAACCAAAGGGACTCAGTGTCTCCAAACCATGCTCCTAAAAAGAGAAAGGGGAAGTCTCAGACTGGGACTAAGACCAAAACCAAGTCTCAGGGCCCTGAGGCTTCTGGAGCACAGCCTAAAAGGCAAAGAAAGCCCCAGACTAAACTGCCACCTAAGGGAGACCAAACAACATCTACCCCGGTGACAACGAAGGACACTGGTACATCACAGTCAGTGCCCTTGGTCCCAACTACTACTCCTCAAGATCCAGAGGGAAACATACAAACCGCTGGTAGGGGAGCGCCTTCCACACTGCCCAAGGATGACATTCGTAAATCACAGATTTTGTCTGAGGGCCAACTGAATGATCCCAAAGACTCAGAGGGAACTGAACAACCCGCTGATAGGGATCTCACTGCCACTGCTTCTAGGGATAGCACTGGGAAAAACCCATCAGTGCTTGAAGGAGCAACGGGGGACAAAGACTTAGAGGGATTAAAACCACCCGCTGATATGGAACCCATCACCACCACTGGTTTACTGACAGTTGCTGAGGTTAACGAAATTTTATTCTTTAATGAAGAACAAGCTGAAAGTGAAGATGAAATTCTATCAGCAGGAGAAGAAGTGGATGATGATGTTCAAACTAAACAAGAGCATCAGCCTGATCCACAAGAGCCTAAAGAGTCACCTTTTCAAACTGAAGATAATGACTCTGACTCTTCTGCATCTTCCTGTCTTGAAGAATTCAGAAAGTTTGATAATACTCTTCCACTAACAGAGAGGCAACTAGTTATGTGGATCACTAAAGCTTCAAGGAAGCTATATCCTGGGGTTACTGAAACGTTATGGGAACAACACACTGAAGCTGCTGCCAGCTATGCAGATCTGAAGGCTGAGGTACATGCTTTTGATGCAAACACTGATGAACACATGGATCTCATGTACCAACATCTTCATAGACTGGATGAAAACCTGGTTAAATTTCTAAAGCATCTTCAGACTTGTGGCGTTACAATTGATGAAATCAGGGAAGTTGTCAAAGAAGACCCATCACTCAATTCCAAAGTGCTGGAGGCCACTGAAGTATATGTGAAGAATTCATCACGTCTCATTGAACTTATTGATACGCTCCAATCTGCCAATGTTCAGGGTCTTCAGTCTTCAGTTCAGTCTCTTCAGGCTACACTGGGTTCTTTGGATGCCCAGGTGACTACTTTGGCTAAGGCATCATCTTCAATGGCTTGGAATCTTGGGCCTAGAATGACTGCCTTGGAACTCTCTCAGGCTAATTTGGCAGAAAAGGCCACTGGTCTTCAAAAAGATACAACTGATATCAAGGCTATGGTCACTGAGATCTATCAAGCCTTCAAAGGTCAAGCCACTCCAACTCCCCCAGTGTCTGAGGCAACTCTTGCTCTTACTGATGTTGCGGCAACAGTTGAGGGGGAGAAAACCACTAAAGAGACTCCCTCTCACACCGAGGGGGAGCCAGCTCAACCAGTCTCTGCAACACCTATTTCATCACTCCCACCAGTTTCAGCAACACCCTTATCATCAGTCCCAACAACAACAACAATCATGACAACAACACCACCATTGGTAGCATCATCTTCTTCAGGCCAGGACAAAGGAAAGGCAATAATGCAAACACCTGAGCCTGAGAAGATCCCCTATATGATCGACAACACTGAGTACCTGCTCACTCTACAACAGCTAAGTGCCTATCTTGCTAAGGAAGAAAGGAGGAGGAAACTATCTGAGAAAGAAAGAAAGAGCAAAGAAGCACTGGTACAAGTTGTTGCTGAGGAAGCTGAGAACATTGGAATTGATCCTAAGAAGCTTGAAAAGGGTCAGGCAGGACAGAAGTTCAAGGAGGCTCAGGCAGCTAAAATGGCTGAAATGAGAAAGAGGTTAGATGAAAAGAACAAAAGAGCTGCAGCCATCAGGCAAGAAAGAATTGACCACTACAACTGGTCAATGACAAGCAGAAGGCTGCTTGAGAAAATCGCTGATGTTAGAATCCTCCCTAAGTCCAAACCACAGGCAATGAATGTCTACAAGTGGGATGATAAAAGACACTTCGAGGTTCATGATCCCCTAAAATTCACTGACTTTGGGATCACTGAACTCGATGAGCTTGGTCCTATCATTGAAAAGAAGCAGAATGCGGTGGTTAAGGAGCTAATGAAAATGCTTAGCAAAAGGTATGAAAGACTGAGGGAAGCACCAACAATACTGGGGATTCAGCCTGCCTTAACTGCACCTCAAGGATCTAAACCTCAATCATCACAGGGCAAACGAAAGAGGGTTGAGTTCGAGCCTGAGATCAAAGTGCATGGACTAGAATGCAATAGGGAGCTACCTGAAGGTGTGAAGTTTGTAAACTGTCTTGTGATTGAAAAGCCTGAAATAGGACTGTTTTTCATTGATGTCTATGGAAACCCAGCATTCCAAAGGTGGAGTGACATTGATCAGACAGGTGTGGCTACAATGCTGAGCTACATACATCAGCCTCTCAAATTCAGACTCCTGCAAACGTCAGGTTCTGTGCTGACTTAAACGCCAAGATAAGAGAGCACCTTGGCAAAGAAACACTCATCACAAAGAAAGTCAAGCTTGAAGCACTGGGATCCATCTTGATTGACATTATTATCATTTATCTTTTGTACTAGTGATAGGAACTATGTAATTGATCAATAAACGATGGATGTTTTGTTAAAATATTCAGTGTTCCTTATTATGTTCATTAGTACATTCAGTGTAAGGAGAAGCCAATTGCTCACTTACACTGATCAATCACTTAGGCTATTTGTATATCCAAATAGGGGAGACTGTTAGGTTCAGTAAATACCCAAACCCCTTAAATCTAGGATTTGAATAGAAAATACCCTAAGTGTTTAGACCGTTAAACACTAATAGGTCACTGAGTGCATAGTCTCTCAGTGAGCCATCTTCAGGATACTCGGTAAGAGGCGAAGAAGAAGTCTCCTCCATCAGAAGGCAGAACTTAAGGGTAAAGACTGAGTCAAGAAGAAAATGGTGGATTAAGTGAGTGATGACAATAACTCACTGAATCCCTAAACTCCTCACCAACCACTTTCACTCGACAAACTGAAGTAGAAGACTGAAGGCAATGAAGACTGACGAATGAGCGGGATAAGGCGGGACAAGTTTGAATCAGATAAGACGAAGTCCTTATCAATCAAAGTCAACTTTCCCTGAATGGCAACTATCAGGCTCGTGTCATCACTGACTTATAGAAAGCAGCCTTGTCTCTTACTTAATATAGTCTTTGTAAACAGAGACAAAATACATCGTTATTTTTTCTTCTGTAAAATGTCAGTTTGTCACTTAGGATAAAGTTAATACTCATACTTGTATAAATAGCATAAGAGATGGAGTGAAAGATTTAAGCTTGTGAATTGTAAAACACACACACACACACACAAGCCATCTTTCACTCCTCCAATACAACTCATCCCTGAGATAGCTCTGGTTCCATAGTAGTTGTGCTCAACTTAGCTGAGCTTAGTGAGGAGTATAAACCCTTTGTCATTTCAATCCCAAGTACTATTCCGCAAGTACTTGGATAATGTATTCTTTTTTATTCATTTCTAATAAAGAATATTATGTTGAAAATTTATCAGTGTGTTTTTACTTATGTCATTTCAATCATTGATTCACTATTAGTTTGTTTTTAAATACTTAACTGTTTTTATATGATAGTGAATAGGGAACAACACTTGTTAATACGTAGCTCGTTAAATATTGAATATGAATCGTCGGTGTCTCGCTAATATTGTTATACGTGGGTTAAATGAACATGCCTCATAAAATCTGTTTGAGTATATGCTTTAACGTATTGAATATGGGGTCTTGATATTTGCTTCTCCGTTTCGTCCTTCGGTCCATTTGTTATCGTCATAAAGATGGTTGAATTCTTTTAAGTTTCATGCATGCATGTGAAGCGGGTTGGTTCGAATATAGTTCGTGACTGTTTGTGTCTCGTTAGGTTGGATGTCGAAGTATAGGGGTATGGTAGGAGCAGTGGCAATTGTATTTGGGTCAAGGATACATGGTCTAAAACGTGGTATTATATGCATGGTCTAGTGACGTGAATCTGATCGTGGGGTTGTCATGGGTTATTAACGTGTATTGTGGTTTTGAATAAGTCAGTAATATGTATAAAGAGTTATGATTTTATGCATGGTTGTAATAGAGTGTGCATGATATATGATAAGATATTGAAGTACATACTAATTGGAGTATGAGCGAATCATGTAGCAGATGAACTAATATTCTTATTAACCATAAAGCTGTATAAATGGTGAGAAATTTAACATTAGTTTTGCCGTGGTTTTATATGGACTATGATGTTTGTAATTATTTTTTTTAGGTTTGTTATATGGTAAGGAGTATAGATCATAAATGGTGCGAAACTGAATATACTTATGATTTTAGCATTGTTGTATTTTTTTTGTTTTGTGTTACAGTAAGCATATAAAAAGGGTGCATTAAATAATAAAGAGTATGTATGATAGAGTGTAGTGTGCGATATGTAATTTCCGAAGGTGGTCCGCGCCTGTCATTTGTCATAACATTATTCGAATATCGTCTAAAAAGTACGTTATTATTTTATAACATAAAACACTAAAATATGTTAAGTATGTAACCTGAATATTAAAAGACCATTTCGAAATTTGTGGAATTATAAATATTATGTATAATTATTAATTCATGTAGATCGTTTGAAGAAGGAGTAGTTTCAGTTTTCTGTGTGCTTCCGATTATTTTGGCTTGCTTTGCATAAGGTACAGATATTCCGTCATTTTAGTAATGACGCTTCTTTTCTCTCATGACTCTTGTCCATTTTGATATCCGATTCGTATTCTCCTTACTTTGATTTGATACGGTTCATTAGATATGATTCGTTTTGCTATGATCCTCTGATTTGATATTCGATTATTTATTTCGTTTGATATGTTATCCGTTGAGATCACTTATTGATATGATTCCATTATATGATCAGTTTGATATGATATGATTTGTTTTGTTTGGTTGCCCAAGCTAACTAGCCATGGAGGTACCATGGCCATGTCATTGATGCACCAATGGCATGACACTATCTAGGGCGGTGTGATTAGTCCCCGGCGTTCCCTTTTGATATGATTATGATATGTGTACACTTGGACATTATGATTACGTATGTACAGTCTCGAGCTGGAATATGTATATTTTATTTGTTTTACAGGGAGCGTATGGATGCATCCTGGGTACTCAGTTCAGTTTTGGTGATGTGGTGCATGTGTGCAATACACCCCCTCACATTTTGGTACATTTGGGCTAGCTACCCATGTACACTTTGATATGAATTGACGGATTTGATATGATATTGGTTATGATATGTGATTTGTAGATTTGGCTATTGGAGTATCTCCTTTAGTATAGGTGCTCATGGCAACATTCTGATTCTGATTATTCTGATTTATCCGTTTGATATGCTATGTTTTGTGCAGTTGTTCCATTGACTATTTGCTTATTCAATATTCGCATGTGATTCGTTTAACTACCATGTTCTCTCTCTCTCTCCTCCCTCCATCGCATCTCACTCTCTCATCTCTCTCTCTCCTCTCTCTCCTCTCCTCCTCTCTCTCTAATTCAGTTCACTTGATTACTTTGATTATCCTTCAGATTACCATGCTTATTCTTCAGTTGGGATTTTCCATCGTTCTGATATTTGTTTCAGCTTATTGTACTGGATTCGGGTTTTGATTATCGTTTATATATATTTGTTTATATATGTTCACTAAGCGTTAGCTCAGCTGCGTTTTCTTTTCCATGCGGCAGGTTTTTAGCTGAGAGCCGGGATATGGGATTTCGAGAGTAGGAGTGGAAGATCTACCCTAGTGAACCCTTTTGTTGGACCTTTGGCATTTTGAACTATCTTTATTAAGTATTTTTGAACCGTGTTATTTCAGTTATTGGTTATGTTTTGGAACTTTTGGATGACTTATGTTTTGATGACTTTCATGACTTTAAATAAAAAGACTTCCGCTTGCATTTGATTAGTATGTTCTAATATGACTCCATAATGTGGCATTCAAACCCTTGTCGGGTTGGGGTGTTACACCAACAATCTCCCCAGTGTGAGGATCTTGTTTTTTTTGAAGTTTTTCAGCTTTGACGTCTTCTTTATCTTTGTTCTTTGTTCTGGTGTGGAAATGGTGATATAATGTTGTTGTAGTCTGCATCAGTTCTGCTTCGTTGCTTAGGTATCTCCACGTCTTTCTCCAACATGCTCACACGTTCTTTTACGTTGGATTTCAGTTTTGATGTAGTTCTCTTAGTCTTTAAACTTAGTAGATTCTTTGGCTTTGAAGAAGAATCATTCTGACTTTTGTGTTGCCTTTCGAGAGAACTTCAATTTGTGTTGTTGTTGGTATGAGCATGTGGAGAATTAGCACGATCATCTCTTAGGAGCATCTATAAGAAGAAAACATAAGAATGGGTTAGTGATAAACACCAATCGATCACTGTGGTCGTTTATTAGAGAATTAACCACTACGATTGTTCTTCTGATGAATGTCTTGATTCCATTCACATTGGTCGGGCGAATCAGCCATCCAAATCCTATAAGGGATAGTTGGCATTAAATTGAACAAGTTCAAGTAATGACCCACATCTTCAGGACTCGATTCTTGAAAGGAATCTCCTTAGCGGGATTTCCAGCACTTACATTTCGAAAACTTCGAGCATGTTAAAACATAGTGTGACAACACATCTCTAATTCCTAGCAAAGGATGTTCCTGACCGGGAGTCCCTCAGTAGGATAACACGATGTACCGAAGTACACCTAAGTTTCAGTTGAGTCGCTGAGGTACACCGAAGCATCACCCGATGTAGACCGTTTGAGACAACACTAAGCGTAACCCACGAGGAGTTATCGAAGCGACCTGCTGTCATGGCTGTTTGATGTTGACCCTGGCAGGAGTTTCCATTCAATCACTGAGAATCACGTTATGTGAACCCCTCATAAATGTTCTCGACAGATTGCTAAGATCTGTGTAGGACTCTAGAATTGTGTCACTTGCGTCCTTAATGCTGAACGACAAGTGATGAAATGTCAAAGAGTTCCTAAGAGATCTTTTGGTAAATCTCGTAGCTCTAGACTCAATAGTGTGCTTTGGAGACTAGGGAGAGGGTCTCCTTCTTCAATACCAGCAATCTCTAAGAGAAAGCCAATACTTTACGTAGGGTTCCCTGTGAGAATGAAACAAGCTTCTGTTGAGAGAAACTTGAGTGGCTAAGTAGGTTTAGTGCATGCGTCACTGGGTCCATGACGACTTTAATCTTCAATACCGGTGTCATCTAGTGACAACTAGTAGCATATGTATTGAACCCGACGTCTGCCCTAAGTTGAATAATTTTGAGGGCTATTTCTTTTCACACTTTTCTTTACTTTCTTTTTAATTCTTCAACTCCTTCTTTCTCCGATTCTCATTTTCTCCTTTTTATAATCATACCTAAGGACTTCTAAATTCTTACTATTGGTAGTGTCCTTGGGTAGATCCCTCTGGCTCTGGCGGATCATAGGACGGTTATTCCTAACCTTAGTCACCTTATAACACCATGACTATCCTACGTTGCCATGAAACCATTTTCTCAAAAATCTCTCAAAGTGTTTATGAGTGAAAACATTTTGTAACAGTTCAAGAGTTTTGTATTTTCAGAAATACTCCCCCTCCACACGTGCTTAAGTATTTTGACAGAAATCTGCACGGTGAGGGAAGAGCTCACACTTTTGAATTGATCGAATCAAGATAGACAATTCCCCGCGAGACACGGTTACGATGTATAGTTATAGAGTTTGCATTGTCAGCTTTTAGGTGACAACTAGCTCTAATAACTACCTTGAATGTGTGGACAAACACTGAAAAGGTTGTCAAACACGTCAAAGTTCTTGGAAGACAAATCTTTTCGATGTATGACAGTTCAGATCTCGTCAATTCATGGGTTAAGTCTTAGCACACGAAGATTCCATCATATTTACAACATATTTGTATCACACAATTTTTCTCCCCCTCAAAAATGGCATATAAATGTTATTTTTGATGAAATTTTGATATCGAATATGTCCATTTCGAGTTTTGTGGGAATATTTCCACGAAGAACGTTTTATGAACAAAGATTTGTTAGCAAATACTCTCAACAAGTAATATTAACTTTTGAGGTTTTGAAAATATAAGGGGAAGTACTTGTTCTTTTGAGCAAAACTTTGAAAAATGAAAGTTTTGATAAGTTTTACTCAAAAGTAAGAAGCTTTCGCTCCTTTTATAGGATTGTGGCACTGATGCGTACCACAGTGTCCTTTCATTACAAGTACGGGTTGTACACTGTTATGTGTGCACAAGCCATTGTCAATTATACAAATCATATTATCAAAATATCAATCAATGAAATAGTTTAAGGAGTACCAGTCAATCCTTCAATAAAATCGGGAGTTCTTTATTGACGTTGATAACCCGTAAGAGGGAAACTCTCTCTTTAACCCACAAAGCTCTCTAGCCTCCGCATATGATCACGATGAAATAGCCTTTCATCTGTCCTTATGATTATCTTCCTAGCATCCCTCCTTTCCTTAGAATTCCAATGCTTCTTTGACCCAATTCCTTAATGTATATCCTTCTACCGATATGCTAGCCCATCACGAACCAACTTCAACGTGTGATCGCAGAACTTGTGAAGCTCGTTGTACGCCATGAAGCAGTTGTGGTGAAGTTCATTGCGGTAAACCACCCCAAACTTTGGTTTCTTCAAAATGGTGTACTGAGATAGTTGGTTTGTTAGGAATTAGAAATTCCGGGTATTAAAGAGTCGGTCACCTCAAGTATATGTAATCATTAGAAAGCTCGTAGTCGTAGTTATGATAAGTTAAGTAGTATTTAGTTAAGTAACACCGTGGAGGACGGACGGGTCTTTACCCACTGTATGCCTGATCCACAGCCCGTTGTGTGGCGATTTATGTAAGACTATAAATACTCTCTACCTCCCAAGGTAGAGAGTTGGAGCTCATAATAATATCTTTCACTTTCTCTCACTAAGTTCCCTAAACCTCTAACTTTCTCTCTCTAGAAATCCATCTATATGTTACTTTGTGTTATGGTTTGATGTGTATGTGAAAAGTTATATCTTAAAATTGGTATCAAGAGCCATGGTTAGATCATATCTTTCACATCTTTGGATTTCTAGTGGTTTTTAGGTGGTTTTTTGAGTTTGAAAAGTTTAGTGGTTTTTGCATCATTTGATTGATTTCTAGTGTTAAAGTTTCGATTTTGGTTGTACTTTGTGTTTAGAATCATCACAAGTGTTTAGGTTTTGATCTTGAAGGTTTGAATCATAGTGGTTGGGTTGTTTTTTGGATTGAAAAGTGGTGTTTATGTGTTTTTTCATGCTAGCGACTTGAGCCACGGAAAAGTTTCTTCGTAGCGACTTGCTTCACATTTTTGTAGCGAGTTACAGGTTTGGAGCTAGCGACTTACCTAGCGAGTTACAGTACAAGAAGTGGACTCTCCACTACGGGTAGCGACTTGGTGGTAGCGACTTGGTCTGTAGCGAGTTGCTCTTTAGCGACTTGTATTCCTAGCGACTTGAGTAGCGAATTGCTGCCAAAATTTTGCTAGCGACTTGAGGTTAGCGAGTTACTACTTAGCGACTTGCATTGGTCTAGCGACTTGGGACTCTAGCGACTTAGTGGTGTAGCGAATTAAGTGTTAGCGACTTAGTGCATTATCTTCTAGCGACTTAGTGCATTATCTTCTAGTGACTTAGTGCATTATCTTCTAGCGACTTGAGTGATTGTTTACGGTTTCTCTTGATTTAGTAAAATCCCGTGAAAGAATCTATTTCCCGGTTTAATCATAGAGTTAAAAATCCCGTTTAAACTGTAAACATGTCTACCCAACGTTCCTACTGCATCTCTACTGTTGCCGGATGTTCAAGCAGCTGCTCATACTCGTCCACCCATGCTTGACAGAACTGCTACGATTCTTGGCTCAACGAATCAGATTGTATTATCTTGGGAAGGAAAATGGTGTCAACATTCTCAAATCCATTGATGAAGGACCATATCGAGTTGAGACTACTAGAGACATACTTGATACTAATGAAGATGGTACTCCTGTTTACGGAATGGAGAGACCTAAAATGTATGATGAGCTTGAGGATAAGGAGAAAAAGAGATTCGATGCAAATATCAGGGCTTCAAACATTGTTCTTCAAGGTCTTCCTAAAGACATCTACAAGCTGATCAATCACAACACTGATGCAAAGGCAGTATGGGATAATGTTAAGATGCTTCTCTCAGGTTCAGAATTAACTATGAAAGACAGAGAATCCCAACTCTATGACGAATTTGAACACTTCAAGATGAAACCAGATGAGAATGTCTATGAGTACTATGTGAGATTTCATAAGTTAGTGAATGACATGAGGAACATCAAAATGACTATGCCTAACATTCAGCTGAACTCAAAATTTGTGAACAACATGAATCCCGAATGGCACAAGTTTGTCACCGTTGTGAAGCTCACTAAAGGATTGAAATCAAGACTATGAGCAACTCTCTGCCTTCCTCCTTCAGAATGAGAGACATGCTATGTTTGAAAAATTGATTCTCAATCAGTTCAAAACCAACCAGGGAGAGACAAGCTCGTCTAATGACTCAACTGCCTTCTACTCCAACATCGGAATCACAACCAAAGCATCACAAGTCATACCCTTGGGTAATGGTAATCACAAACTCATTCCCGATCCTATGTTCAAACAAGCTGATGCTGATCCACACGTGGGTAACTTCATTAATCAACTAGCTCTTCTGATTAGTCAAAACATGAATTCTCTCCCACAAACCAACAACAACCTTAGAACAGCATCTAACCCACACAATCAAGCCACTGTTAAAGATGGAAGGATCGTGGTGCAACCAGTTTAGGAAAGACAGTATGATCAGGGAAGAGGTAGAGCTGGTAGAGGTTATGTTGGCAACCAGAATCGAGGAAGGAATGGTAACCAAGGTCAAGCTAAGCCAATCAAATGTTATAACTGTGGTGGTGAGGGACACATTGCAAGGAACTGTACATCTCCAAAGCGTCCACAGAATGCTGATTACTTCAGAGATAAGATGCTGCTGGTACAAGCTCAGGACAATGGTGCTACTTTGGATGAAGAGGAATTGCTGTTTCTAGCTGAGGGCAATGCCAAGACCTATGATGCAGATGTGGATGAGCAGCCTATTCAGAAACAGTCACAATCATCGAATGCCTTTCAAGTCACTGATTGATGCATACGACTCTGATGTGGATGAGAAGACCTACGGCACACACAATTTTTATGGCTAGCATTTCTCCAATGGTCTCTCCAAAGGTCTCTTCTTCACCACTACTGGCCCATCCGAGACAAACTCATCTCGAGGTATTAAAACTATACGATAATGCTGATGTGCTAAAGATGCATGACAAAGTACATTCAACTGAAACTATTGAATCAAATGTTGAAAATATGGGTAATATCGATATTATCCCATATGATCAATACGTGAAACAAAGTGAAAGTGAAGGTGTACCAAGTGATGCATCTTCTGCAGTCAACAATGACGATGTTTTTGATGAATACACTGCATCTGCCCCTGATGATTCTGTAATTTCTGAACTAAATGCCTATAAAGAACGTGTTGCTATTTATGAACAACGTGCTAAATTTGAGTTGACCACTCGTGAGCAGGAAATGGATGACCAAGTGCGTACAGTCATTAGAAAAAGTAATTTTAGAGAAGAAGTATTGAAACAAGAATTAAATTCCTTGCAAGAAAACTTTCTAAAACAGCTAAGCAAAAACTAGAACTTCAAGAAAATGTGAAAATGCTTAAGCAAGAATTTAATGCAAAGGAATCAAAACTCTTGAGAGATTTTTCTATTCTGAAAACTTTGAAAAACAAACTTGAAAACAAGTTGTACATACAAGGAAACACCATTCAGACTGCTCACATGGTCACTAAACATAGAGTCCTAAGCGATAAGCATAGTGTTCCCATTATAGATAAACCCAACCCTGAGTACGGAAAAATAGCAAAAGCAGCTCAAAGTGTGATCTATGATGGCAATGAGATTCTTAAACCTAGACAGAAACCTAGTTGCGTTGAGTGCACTGGGAGGAAAGAAATCAGATGAAGTCATTAGGGAAAGGATGAACAAAAAATTAGATGATCCTAAATGCAAAGAAAAAAAAAAATAATTATCACTCCCCATGACTACAAAAAGGAAACTGGATTTCCTTGAACATGTTTAAGCCTCAGACATTGTTGACTCCCGAACAAGTTTTCTGGAAAAAAGATTTAGATAAGCAAAAGCTGTATATTGTTGAAACAAAACCTCCCCTATGGAAAATGCCTAGAGCGACTGTGTATCCTCCTAATACACCAATGCATCTTGTTCCTAGAAAATTGCCACAAAAGCAGACCTTAATTAGCCATTATGTTATATTTCAACTATTTGTTGATTTTGAGAAAACTTGCAAGAAAAGGATCACCCCCACTGGTATAACGGAAGGAGAAAGGGGTTTTGAGCAAATGAAAGAATGTTATTTAATTGAGGTCATGCCTTTCTTTAAACTTCTGAAAGATCACTTTGAGAGTCTTAAAAAGGGATAGAAACTGATATCAAGGGAATGGAAAAGGCATTTGATGCAATGGTAGTTGAAGTTAGTGATTATGAGCGTGCACTAAAATATAATGAGATTGAGAGGAAGAACTTGCATACATTAAATGAGACTCTTATTACTGAATGTGTTGCTCAAGATATCTTTTTCACTGCTTCAAATTGCTCTATTAATGCTTCCAAATTTCATGAACTATCTGTGGCCCGGAAAGTCTCCCATGATCGTGTCATTGAGCTTGAAAAAACTAATTCTAAACTCAACGAGAAAATTGAACTGGATGATCACGACAATTTGGTTAAACATTTTTCTAACCTGGAAGTTGAGCATTTTAATTTACAACTAAAATATCAACATCTTAAAGAAAATGTTAAAACTTCAAATATCAAGACATTGTCAGATGCTCCAGAGTTTGATGCAGTTTTTCAAATTAACAAACGTGATGAACAAATTCAAGCTCAGTGCAACACGATCAGAAAGTTGAAAGCCCAAATCTCTCATTTAAAGGGTCAAACGAACAATATGACAGGCTCCCAAATCCCTCCTCCTTTAGATTCTCTGAATTCTCAAACTTTTCATCTTCAAAACATAGTTGATGCCTTACAAAAGGAAAACGAGAGTTTTCTAGAAGAAAATGAAAAGTTAAACGACATTTTAAAGAGTTATATGATTCAATAAAAGTCACCCGTGACCAAAACAACGAAAAATAACGTCTCTACAAAAGGAAATTGAGAATCTGAGAAGTCAGGAAATGGGAAACTGCCACTTGTTTTCAATAAGAATGTTGTCTCAAAGTCACCCTTAGACTGCAAATACACTGTGCATTAAATATATTCCTCTGCATCTTAGGAATAATGAACATGCTTTTCATGAATACTGTGCTCACCTTAAGGATAGTCTAGAATGTCTCCGTGAGATTGTCGAAGAGGATTTCATTAACAAACCTCTTGATAGTGAAATTAGGTTTGCTTGCCTCCAGGCCAAACGATCTCAAGAGTTGCTAGAATGTGTAATTGCCACATGTCCCAAATCTTTAACCTTAGGTGCAAAAGGCAAAGCTGTGATGCCTTGTTCTATGCCTAGTGCCAAGCAGGAATCAGTTCTATGCCCAGTCTTAAGAAAGGAAACACTAATGTGCCTTCAAGTAGTTTCAGATTCCGATATTTAGTGCTAAGAAAGTGAACTTTAGTGTGCCTGCAAAAAGCTCAAATCACAGTCTTAATGTATACACTAATGTGCCTTCTAGTACTTCAGATCCTTGCACATCAAGTTCAAGAATGCAAAAATTAGATCAACCAACTAATGTTCCCATTCCCTCTACAGGAGTAATCAGTGACTTTAAAGCGAGCAGGTCAAAGTCTCAAGACAATACAAGGAATGATAGGACCTTGCAAGCTAAGAATGTGCAGTGGAAGAGAGTAGAAGACCAATCTAGGAACTTTAAGCTTGAGTTGAATAAAACGAATCGTGTTGATTCTAGTATTTGCCTTAGGCGTACTGTAATTAATTCGAATTCTGATACTATCTGCAAACCTTGTAATGCTGTCTGCTTGAATTCTGTTGCTAATCATGAATGTGGTGTGAATGCTTTGTCTAATGCTGTCAAATGCCCAGTTAAAATTGTTAATGCTAATAATCGTGCAAATAAGGCAAAAAGGCAAAAACGAAGGACTGTTAGAAAACAGTGGAAACCCACAGGAAGAACTTTTATAAAGATAGGTTATTATTGGATACCTTTTGGCAATAAGAATAATCAGTTTTGCTCTCAAACTTCTAAGATTATGCCCACTAGAAAATGGATGCCTACTGGTAGAACTATTCCCTTAAGAAGTAAACATACTTTGAATAGGTCAAATACAGACACCAGCATTGCATCTATTCCCAATGATTCCATTGCTTCTACTTCTGATATGGATGTTTCTGTTTCTGATGTGGGTGTTCCAATTACTGTTACTAACCAAGTGGAACCCATTCTTGCATGGGATCCCAATTATCCAGTTATCCATTTTTGTCTGTGTTCAACTGCAGATCATTCAAATCGTTCTGTGGTACCTGACTCAGCTATTCCAAGCATATGACTGGAGACCGGTCGCGGCTCATGAACTTCGTGAGCAAATTCATCGGGACTGTTAGATTCGGTAATGATCATTTCGGTGCAATTAAGGGTTATGGTGATTATGTTGTTGGTGATAGTGTTATCTCTAGAGTATACTATGTGGAAGGTTTGGGTCATATTCTGTTCTCTGTTGGTCAATTCTGTGATTCTGATCTAGAAGTAGCCTTCAGAAAACATACCTGCTTTGTTAGAGATCTTAATGGCAAGGAACTGTTAAAAGGAACTCGTGGTTCAAATCTTTACACCATCTCTATAGAAGATATGATGAAGTCTTCTCCAATTTGCTTGCTGTCAAGGCGTCTAAAACAAAGTCATGGTTATGGCATCGACGTCTCAATCACTTGAACTTCGGCACCATCAATGATCTCTCCCGAAAGGACTTAGTTGTAGGTTTACCTCGACTAAAGTATGAATAGGATCATCTTTGTTCAGCATGTCAATTGGGAAAAAGCAAGAAGTATGCCCATAAACCCAAACCTACTAACTCTGTCACAGAAGTTCTTCATACAATTCATATGGATTTATGTGGACCAATGAGAGTGCAGAATATCTTTGGGAAGAAATATGTATTAGTTATAGTTGATGATTACTCTAGATTCACCTGGGTCAAGTTCTTAAGGACAAAGGATGAAACTCCTGATATCATCATCAAACTTATCAAACAGCTGCAGGTTTGACTTAACAAAACCGTCAGAATTATCCGGACAGACAATGAAACTGAGTTTGTTAACAAACAACTCAGTGAATTCTATGAAAGCATTGGAATCAGCCATCAAAGAAGTGTTCCACGAACTCCTCAACAAACGGTGTTTGAAAGACGAAATCGAACTCTTGTAGAAGCCGCCGACAATGCTGATTTACTCTCAAGTTCCAATGTTTCTCTGGGCTGAAGCTATTGCCACTGCATGCTACACACAAAATCGTTCCCGATTCCCACTGCTCATGGAAAAACTCCATATGAACTTGTCCACAACAGAAAACCTAATCTCTCTTTCCTTCGTGTGTTGGGTGCATTGTGTTATCCAACTAATGAGGGTCAAGACTTAGGGAAACTTAGGGCTAAAGCTGACATTGGAGTATTTGTAGGATATGCACCAAACAAAAGGGATACCGAATCTATAACAAAAGAACCCGAAATATCATGGAAACCATTCACGTTACGTTTGATGAGCTGACCGGTCAAATGGCTCCTGGACATTCCAGCTCAGGACCCGCACTTCAAAACAGTCCCATTGGTTCATCTCTTGTTCCAAACTCTTCTCAAGAAACTCCATATGTACCTCCATCTGAAGATGATTTAAAGAAATTGTTTGATCCTATGTTTGATGAACTGTATGAATCAATTACTAATGAGGTGTTGATCCCTACAACAGAAGATGCTCATATTCCTGTGCATGAAGACAATCCTTCAGTCTCAATATCTTTAAGTCAAGAAGCACCTGCTGCTGATCCTTCAGTCTCATCAACAAATCATCATTCTTCAAATGTACATCATGGAAATGTTTCTGGCATCAATGATGAAGTTAATCCCTTTGCTACTCCTGAAGATGCTCCATTTGAAAACATATTTGCTACTCCTGAATCATCATCTGAACCATCTTCTTCAGAAGACATCGACTCAGCTACCTCAGTTCCTCAACAACTGCCACATGAACACCTTAGAAAATGGACTCACGATCATCCATTAGACAACATCATTGGAAATCCCTCTCGCCTGTATCACCCGAAACAACTTGCAACCAATGCCTTATGGTGTTTCTTCAACTCCGTACTATCTAAGATCGAACCAAAAGATGTTAAAACCGCCATGAATGAAGACAGCTGGTTCAATGCCATGCAAGATGAAATTCATGAGTTTGATCGACTTGATGTATGGGAGTTAGTACCTGCTCCAGACTGTGCTATGATTATTGCCCTTAAATGGATCTTCAAAGTGAAACTTGATGAGCATGGTGATGTGTTGAAAAACAAGGCCAGATTAGTTGCTAAAGGATATCGTCAAGAGGAGGGTATAGACTTTGAAGAATCGTTTGCTCCAGTTGCTCGAATCGAGGCAATCAGAATCTTTCTGGCTAACGGCATTTCTAAACGGAGATCTTAAAGAAGTCGTCTACGTCAGCCAACCTGAAGGATTTGTGAATCAAGAGCATCCTACTCACGTTTATCGTCTGAAGAAGGCTCTTTACGGTTTAAAGCAAGCTCCAAGGGCATGGTATGATACACAGTCAAAGTTTCTTCTATCAACCGGATTCAGCACAGGAGCAGTTGATCCTACCTTATTCACCAGGAAGTCAGGCAAACATTTAACTCATGTTCAAATTTATGTTGATGATATTATTTTTTTGCTTCGACTGACCCCATGGAATGTGATCGTTTTTCAAATGAAATGAGTTCAAAGTTTCAAATGTCAATGATGGGACAAATGTCATTTTTCTTGGAACTACAAATTTCACAAAGTCCCGGAGGCATTTTCATAAATCAATCTAAATATGCAACAGAGATTTAAAAGAAATTTGGATTTGATTCAAGTGACCCTGTTGACACCCCCATGATTGATCGAACCAAACTAGATGAGGACCACTCAGGAATCATGATTGACCAAACGAAATATCGTAGTATGATTGGATCCCTGATGTACCTCACAGCTAGTAGACCAGACATCTTGTTCGCTGTTTGCATGTGTGCTAGATACCAGGCTAAGCCTACTAAAGAGCACCTTGAAGCAGTTAAACGGGTCTTTCGGTATCTCCAAGGAACCATCAATATGGGACTATGGTACCCGAAGGACACCGGTATGTCACTAACGGCCTATGCAGAGGCTGATCATGCAGGTTGTCAAGATACACGTCGAAGTACATCTGGAGGTGCTCATTTTTTGGGTGATAAGCTTGTGAGCTGGTCTTCAAAGAAGCAAATGAGTACTTCTATTTCCTCTACAGAGGCTGAATACATAGCCATGTCATCCTGTTGTGCTCAAATCTTATGGATGAGATCTCAATTATCTGACTATGGCTTTGTATTCAACAAAATCCCTCTGTACTGTGTTAATAAAAGTGCTATTGCTCTCTCTCATGCAACAACGTTCAACACTCAAGAGCAAAGCATATCGACATTCGACATCATTTCATCAGGGAACAAGTGGAAAAAGGTGTGGTGGAACTCTATTTTGTGAGGTCTGAATATCAGTTAGCAGACATCTTCACCAAAGCTCTTCCAAGAGAACGTTTTGAGTTTATTCTTCCACGTCTTGGCTTGAAAAGCCTTCAACCAGATACTCTCAAACGTCTTCAGGAGGAAGACGAGGAGTAAAGGTCTATCTTCATCTATCTCTTGTATATATCCATTCGAAAAATCAAAATACAAAATTATAAAACCTTCAAAATCCATAAAAATCTGAAAAATTCGAAAAATCTTCAAAAAATATTGTCTTTTTGTCATACGTTTTTTTTCGGTTCGATAATATCTACGGTCTTTGTGCTGTCATTCAAAGAATGACACGGGACTTTAGATGTTGATCGAATTTCAAAAAAAAAAAAAAAAAAAAAAAAAAAAATCAAAAAATTATGTTTGAGAGAAAGAGAAACAATGGTTTATTGTCATTTTCAGGCAATAACCCGGTTTTTAAAAGAAAGAACAGAGCCATGTTTTACCATGTTTTCATATTCCATGCTCTGATTCTATAAACATTTATCTGCTGAAAACTAAATGCTTTGAAAAATAACTCGGTCTCTATTTTTGATAATCATCAGGACTTAGTTGTCAAAATCTTCATCTCTCAATCAACAACCTATGTCATTGAGTGAGGGGGAGAATGATTTCAATTAAATTAAAAGTTATTTGGCATTAAATTGTTTTCAAATGATGTACATGCATGTTTTATCAATGGAGTTTAAAGTCTTAAAATCCGATCCTTAGCAGTTAAAACGCTTTCATAATCAAGTCACAATTCTCCTTAAAAGCTTTCAAAATCAATTTAAATCTATAAGAGATCACAAATCTCAAATGATTTGATAATTGTGATCGGGGGAGAATGTGTGATTTAAATTGGATTTAAACTGATAATTCGGTAAATGGTTTTATAAGAATGTACATGATGTCCTCCCCGCATGTGACAAACGATTTCAAATTTTTCAATGCACATGTTGAGGGGGAGCATCTATAATTTGAAACGTGATCATTTATCTCAATGTGCAGGTTCCCTCTAGTATGTGTAAAACTCCTTTCAAACCTAGAAGCACATATTGAGGGGGAGCAAAATCATGAAAATCTCATCCTTCCCCAAAATACTTTATCTACTTGATTCGATTTGGGAAGTGATGTTGATATCTTTTAGAAAATGGTAATCAAAGAAGTTAATTCTTTCTCTTGCCTCCGTGTGCAAAACATTTTCAAATACTTGATGCACATGTTGAGGGGGAGTTCTCGTTCTAAAAATATCAAAAACAATTCAGGTACAAAATGCTTTGATAATATATCACAAGTATCTGAATTGATTTTCAAATGGTTTTCAATTGGTTCCAACGGCAGATGAACAATACCAAAAGACCGACCAAATTCACTTTATGCATAGTGTTACAAGGATGATAAGGTTAGGTTTTTGTTCCCAAGATCCGCCAGAACCGGAGGGATCTACCCAGGAACTATCCACTAGTTAGTGTAGAGTTCTTAGGTATGATAATAAAAGGAGAAAAATGAGGAATGGGAAGAGTGCAGACTGAGACTGAGCTAGTACTGGAATAAACCCAACAAGGTTCTAGTTATGAAGTCTCGGTAAGCACTGAAGGGGTTGAAGAATTAAAAAGAATTGAATGAGAAAAAGGTGAAAACAAATAGCCCTCCATTTATTCAACCTTAGGGCAGAAACCGGGTTCAATTCATATGCTACTGATGGTAACATCGGTATTGAAGACAAGACGTCATGGACCCAGTGACGCACTGCACTTCAACTTTCCAAACCACTCAAGTTCCTCTTAAAAGGACTTGTTTCATTCTCACAGGGAACCGACATTATCTATCGACTTTCTCTTAGAGATTGTTGATATTGAAGAAGGAGACCCTCTCCCTAGTCTCCGGCACAGGATCCAAATATGCACAAATTGAGTCTAGAGCCACGAGATCATCAATAAATCTCATTAGGACACTTTCAATGAAGACTCTCTGTTTCACACAATGTGGAAAGAGAGATTATATCTTGAGTCCTACGCATTATCCTTGTGGTATTGCCAGAACATCTGAGTGTTGTGTCTACACACTCACAATGAAGATGGAAAGCCTTCTGGAGCCAACATCAAACAAGCTCCTGGTAGGTGGCATGTGAGATCTATTATATGGATCAACCATGTGACAACTGAACAGAAACAATGGGGCGATTCAATTTCTTGAATCAATCCTGGTTCAGGTTAGGGATTGACGGATACCTTTGAAAAACCGGTCTTTGTGCTTAACAACTCTTTTCTTTAGCACATCGACCGTGTACGGATATTTCAAATCAAAAGGTGTTTTATGATTGATAATTGATTTTCATTAAAACCTTCGCTGTATTGCAAAACAATTTCTATTGAGCAATACTCGATTGTTTCTCAAATATCTTTTCATCAATCAGTGGACTCAAATTCGCTGGTTCACTCACTCCGTTTTGTCTTCTTTGAGATGTTTCGTTTGAGAACAGCTAGAGCAGCTGCGAAAACCCTGTCAAGGAAATTCTTCGGAATTATACCTGATCACAGGCAGTACTTGTACTGATCAACGGGGAACCGTGGGCCGTGTACCTCAATTCAACGAAAGTGATCAAAGACACTTTCGTGCGATTTATTGCTAACTGTTGTATGCAGGTACGTCCGACGTTTGCAGCTGATCAGAATGAAGAGGTCAATCCATAGCCGCATGCTCACTTAACACATTCAACTCAAAAGAAATCATGATTAGTGCATCAATGACTCTGATATTTTCACTCCAAGCTTCTGCTACGCTGCTGCCAATATCATGATTCAACAAAAGCTTCCGCTACTCTGATGAGAAGATATCATGATCCAGAATGTGAGCATGTCGGTCCGAATGTCACAACATCACATAATACCAACACCACAATGGATGTCACAGAGATCTTTGATTGCTGATGATCTCTATAGCTGGCTCATAATTTACTATCACGTGGATCAGTAAAAGACCTCCACTTGAAGTAACCAAACATGCAATGTAAAGAATCAATGACTACGAGCTTCGAAGCAAAGCACTACATCAAGAATGCAAGATCAATTTTTTATGTAATATCTGTTTGTATTCAATGTAATTTTAGTACATGATTGAGGTGACCTCCCTTAGGGGGAGATTGTTAGGAATTAGAAATTCCGGGTATTAAAGAGTCGGTCACCTCAAGTATATGTAATCATTAGAAAGCTCGTAGTCGTAGTTATGATAAGTTAAGTAGTATTTAGTTAAGTAACACCGTGGAGGACGGACGGGTCTTTACCCACTGTATGCCTGATCCACAGCCCGTTGTGTGGCGATTTATGTAAGACTATAAATACTCTCTACCTTCCAAGGTAGAGAGTTGGAGCTCATAATAATATCTTTCACTTTCTCTCACTAAGTTCCCTAAACCTCTAACTTTCTCTCTCTAGAATTCCATCTATATGTTACTTTGTGTTATGGTTTGATGTGTATGTGAAAAGTTATATCTTACATGGTTGATGTCGGGAAAATGTAGCAACGGTTTCGTGAGATTGACTTGTTTCTGGTATGATTCCACAGCAAGTTGAAGGTATTCAACACATTCCTGGATCACTGTGCTTCGAACGAATATCAACAATGACGTGATGTACTGGAGCTGAATGTTGGTGGAGAATTGTCTCATCCGACCTTGTACCTTAGCAAGGTACATGTCTTCGATGTCGTTGAGCGACAATCTCGGAAAATCAGCTTCAGTAAAGTCATATTCTTGCTCGTCTTGGCGTTTGACTTTTATCTCTTTCAAGAATGAGTAATCCCACTTCGTAGCCAGACCAACATTCATGATAGCAACGATCCTTTTGTCACTGAACACCTCTTTGTTTGACTTCAGAACTTGGGAGCTTCTGTAGTATAGTCTTCTCCTTTCAGGCCAATGGTGAATGCCATACTGAGCATCAATGTCATAATTCACCACATTGTCAACGAACATTCTTGTAGCTTCTTCTTCAATGGCAACATTGTTGGAGAAGACTGCTGTTGGGATGTTAAAGGTTAGTGACGTAGCATACTTCTTGCTGATGTCACTACCGTGTTGAAGAAATTCCAAGTCATTGTTGAAGAAGTATTGGTAAGGAATTCTGGGTTGTGCTGGTCGACCAATGGTTGGTAGTGGTTTTGTACAGTCTGTGTAATATGGAGTCTTATCCTGTCTTGTAAAGTCAATGTTCGATTCAGGGTTGAGCCAATCAATGTTGTTAGACATAGCTCGTGCGATGTTGTCGAGATGATATTCGACCTCAATGGCACTATCGGAGCTGTCTTTTAGCAGTTGAAATGCATCGTTCTTGATTCGGCGTAACTCCCCTTTCGTCATATTCTTTATTTTGAACTTGTCCTGGATAATCTTAACATGCTCCATAGTTCGACCATCTACCGGTTCTTGGCCTTCTGGTAATCGAGGGGTGGCATCAACAAGCTTGCTAAACCATTCGTATTCTTCAGTATCATCTTCATCCAACCATGATACAACTGAGGTTGATCTTTTCGTCTTTAGTTTGGAGGATGATTCTTTTTGTTTCTTGGTTGATGTTGGAGATGAGGGCTGTTGCTGAGGGCTGTTCATGGTACAAAGTTGCAGTTATGTCGAACGACCTTGACTCCATGAAATGCAAGCAAGCAAGCTAGATACCTGAGAAATACATGCTAAAAGGTCAACATAATGTTGGTGAGTTCATAGGTTTAACTTAATGTAAAACTTTATACGGAACACAAGATTTCAGTAGTATAAAGTTAAATACAATTGCACTAAGCTCATGACACCGACGCTTAACGTATTTGGTATGCAAATGTGCATAAATGCCCCCGGCCAAGTGTTTGCCAGACACTTAATGTAATCCTCAAATGGTATGCGTTCGTTTGACCAGTTGGAGCAAACCAACCCGAACAGGGGTGTCAACCCAATAGATCTATCCACAACATTCGCGGTTTCTAGAAATTAACGGTTCATGACATCATGTAGGGGACTTCCGTGGCAATGTGGTAACTTAGGCAATGCATCAGTTTTGTACTTATGTCCCAAGATAAAAACAAGCATGTATTCTCACCCCAAGCATTTTGTAAAATATTGTAAACAAGTAAAATGGGGCTATGAAACTCACCTTAGCAAATGAAATCTGAATAATGTAAAATCAAGTGGTGGAAACACGTAGTATCGTCACGCGACCTATAGTAGTATAGCAATACTTCATTTTTTACGTTTATGTTTGACTCGGTAATGTCTAAATATATCAAAAGTTTAAGTTGTTAATGTTTGCGTGGTAGCGCTTAAGTTTAGATAATGTATTAAAGGTTGATCGATATTTGCTCTAGGGAATAGGTAGATAGGATAATAGGTACAAGTCGGGATAGATAGGACGAGGACTTATAAATAGCTAGACGACCTTCTATGAAAGACTTGCTATGGTAATATTGTCTTTAGAAAGTGTATGTATAATTACACGAATGAGTATGAGAAAATAACTATAAGTAAAGTGACGTCATATTTTTAGGAAAAACCGGCATGGTTCCAGTTATATGTTTTAATACATATAGTTTTTGAAAATAAAATGTCATCATAAAAATAACCTTTATTTATATAGTATATGTATATATATAAGTGTTGAAATTCTTTATTCTATTAACACCGATTGTTATGAAATCATTGCTCTTTATAAATAAAGACGTAGTTATTAAAAGGAGGTTTAATCTTTATAATTAGTATGACCGCGAAACTTTAGTTATGCTATTGTTGTGTTAAAATAGCGTTGATTAAGTACTAGTGCATGTATAATTATATATAGAAGATGTAAGTAATTTAAATTACGTTAAACAAGAGGGGTTTAGTCGAAAGACAATGAGGCATGCATGATAACTTATGTGTTTGGCGGGAGCAAGTACATTTTATAATTTACACTCCTATTGTATAAATTAAATCCCCGACCCGAACTCGACGCCTCTTAGCTTGGGCTTGGGCCCGGCCAGTTGGGCTCTAAACAAAATGAGTTATGATACTAAATGGACTCCTTTTGTACCAAGGGGTGGGCTGCGGCCCAACACCAATTCATGCATACCCACGTTGGGTATTTACAGCATAATGCAAAAGAAATGAAATTAGACTTTGTTAAAGCTTTTGTGAAGTATATTTGATACACATTACCAGCGCATGGACTTTGGACATGGGGTGGTAACGAGGTACGTAAGGCTTTGGTCTCTCGATGACTCTGCTACCCATGTCTCGAGGACTAGTGACATTTGTGGGTACCAAACGGGTTGAGGGTTTTGTAGCAAGGGAAGCTTGTAAATGGGACATGTATGATGGCACTTGTCATCAGTTTTGGACGAAAAGAGAAAGGGTGAAAGTATGCCCCCATTGAATGGTCACGTTTTCCTTACGATTAGAGACTTCACCTCACAAGTCTCGGGGCCAAGACCCTTGCACTTCTAGAGCCGTTGGGTTTAACCATGGCTCGAGTAATGATCTTGGCAGCTATAGGTTGGCCTCAACCTTCCTACTAGGACGTCTAGGTGATAGTCGAGTGGTAACTTAGAGAAAGAAAACAATAACTCAAGGTGACGACAACATCCTAGGTAACAACGAGCCAACACTTTCCCATAATCTTGTCCATTATACGCCTAGCCATAGCTTTGCTATTCCATGACCGACCTTACTACAAACTACCCATTCCTTCCAATATCGATTTTACAGTCAAGAAAACATACTAATTGGTTTTTAAGACTTATAATTCTTATTCTTGGCTACCACACCACTTTATTCATAAACCATTATTTCAACAAAAACTAATTAAACCTTCGACAATATATACATTCCAAAGGCAGTGAAAGGAATCTTTACAATTAACAAGAACATAAGATAAAACTTGCAGAACCTTATGATGTTGACGAAGACCGATCTTGGGGATTCACACAACCTTTATTCCAAACCCGAATCAAGCAAACCCAGATACTAACTTCTCCAAATCGAACCCTTTTTGTTGGTGAGAGTGAGTGGACTTGTGTGAAAACCCATGGTCATTCGAGGACATTATAAAGGAGAAGATTGGGAAGCTTTTGACATAACTTTCGACTTTGGGGATGAGGTAAAAGCCTCTCTTGAGTAACATCACCATGGTGCTCAGATTTTTACTTGTCTCCTCTTGATTTTTGTCTTCAACCGTTGACTCTTAGGGAAAAGAGAGTGGATGGTGACTCTTAATGTGGTGTTGATTTTCAAGGGAAAATCATGTAGGTATTTGAATGGTGAGAAAAGGATACTTCATGATCCTCGTTTTGATGTATACCAAGGAAGAGATTTTGTTGGGTTTTGATATGAGAAAGCACTTGGAAGTATTTTCACCCTTAGGCGTAGAATAGTACCCCACGAATCAAAAACCAAGCTAAAACTAATCTACACGCGTAAAGTTTGAAACTTGATGCAAAAAACTTGAACTTTAACACTAAATAAACCTTAAACCACAAGAATCTTGAGTTTACAAGTGTAAAAACTAAAGCTTTTAAGCGTATGAAAAATGAACACACTAAAAGCCACACGTATAGTATGGAACTTCAAAAACAAAAGTGTTTCACCCAACTAGATGGCGATTGATACCACCGTTAGGTCACCATAAGTTAACACAAGGATCAATATGTAAGAAATAAGATGAAAGATAGATTGGTTGAACACACACACACAAACACACGTATAAATTATAAAGAGTTAGGCGTAGGAATTATGCATAAGTGAACAACCAACCTTCAAAGGAAGGTTTACATATAGTATTTATAGGGAAGGGAACTAGGGAAACATGTCTAGTCCCTTCCTTCATTATTGGGCTTGGGCCAAGGCTTATGGGCTTTCTACATAAGCCTTGCCATTAATAACTAACATAAAAGCCTAGTTTAAGCAACCTATTACATATTAATTACTAACACTTGAAATACAAGTTAGGAGTGATTCCAACAAAAAAACATATTGGAAAGATATGTGAAAAGGTTGACAAAAACTGAGACTGATTATATTGTTTTCTTGACTTGCTTGACTGATGGATGTTTGATGAGGGTTGAGGAGCGGCTTGTGAGGGTTTTTGTTGTGTTAACAGCAGGTTTAGATTATTGATTGTTGTTAAAGGTTTTGAGCTAGTCTGATGTTACACGTTCTTTTCAACGCGTTACAGTGAAACTTTGGACCAATGATCGTGATTGAAACTGAGGTCTTGATTGAGGTCGTTGGTATATGGTCTTGGTCTTGTGGTCATGGTCGAGTCTTTATACCAGCTTATGCATAAGATACTTTTCTTCTTTTCTTGCTCAATTTTACGCATAAGATCTTTATTCGAAATAAATCTTAAGCGTAACTTTTTTTAAGCATAAACGTCTTAGGCGTATAGCAGGTTATGCGTAAGAAATTGTGTATGCGTAAAAAAAAATTGTTACGCGTAACATTTTTTAGGCGTAAAGCCTTTTTTACTCGTAACCATGTTCTTACGCGTATTCCATACGCGTAAAAATTTCCTTAGGCGTAAGATTAAGGTTTTGACCCTTTGACCTTTTTTCCGGCGAGTATTCCGACCACGTTTTCTGTTCAGATTCATATCACCCAGAAAAAGCATAAAAACTTCTTCTTTTTTGACCCGTTTTGACCATAGAAACTGACCAGATGACCACATATACTTCACGGATACGAATTGGTACATAAAAAACGTCAATAAGGATGAGGTTCTGTTTGGACAAAAACATTGACACAAAACACCAATATCAAATGAATAGACATGTGACATTTTTTGACCAAAAATAGATACACAAACAGTTTTAAAACTGTTTTCTCACAATAATAGGAAAAAAAAATTTCCGACCATGAAATAGTACAAAAAACAGCTTAAAACTTGATTCGAAAACCACCATAAATGAATAAAGATGAACAACCTAGCTCCGATGCCAATTGTAGGACCGTAAAAACATGTGATTTATGTAGTTTTGGGAGGTCTAGGTTGGTGGAAGAAGATGAAAGTCTTTATCTTTTTAGAGAGAGAAAGTAGTGAGAGGGTGGAGAAAACACAAGAGGAGTTTATTGATAAGAACAAATAATACAAACCTAATGATCAACCACACCCCTTATGGAGAGTCATGAGGGGTATTTATAGGCTCAACTTGCTACAACTTTGCCTCTTAAACAATACTAGTCCCTGAGGGAAAAGTATACTACACATCTAGTCCAATTCATGTAAGTGACGTTATCTTTATAAAAGATCGAGGCTAACAAGAAGTTATGTTTAGCTGCTACATTATACTTTATATGCCAAAAAAGGAATGGCATACTTTTCAAGAATGAGGCAAGGAGTATGACTGTTTTACTTAGCACCATTTAGGATGAAATCAGTGCAAAGTTGATGTCTCTTAAGACTAAGAAGTCTTGTTCTTGTAAAGCTTCTTCTACTATATGGGAAGTTCAATTTGTGTAAAATGGACTGGGAAGGGATGCAGATGAGGTGTAGAAATCAGAGAAAAAAATGAACAATTATATTGATCAGATTCAATGAACAAATAATAGTATATGAGATTAAATAACAAACTAAACCATAAATGCTCGACCGGCCTAAATGGCTATGGGCCAATGGGCCTTATTAAACTAACACTCTCTCTCAAACTCACAATGTTGCAGCGGTAAACACTGAAAGTTTGTCAAACATAAAATAAACTAAAACTAAACAGACCAAACTAAAACAAAAAAAAAGTAGCACACAACTGCGGAGCTTCTCAGAGCGCAAAACGAACCAAAGTTGACGCGAAACCAAATTCAGAGCAGAGCAACATAATTACGGAGATGAACGAGAACATATTCAGACAGATGTAGACAGACAAATGCAGAGCAGATTCAGATAGACATATGCAAGCAGCTAGGAGCAAACATAGCAGATTTAGGCAGAAAGATTCAGATAAAACCAGGCGATTTAGGCAGACGGAACTATATGCAAAACCATATGCAAGCAGCTAGGTGCAGACATAGCAGATTTAGGCAGAAAGATTCAGATAAAACCAGGCGATTCCAAATGCAAAACCACATGTGAAACCAAAACAAGTTGTTGATGTCGAGATGCTACACATAACTACTGAAGAAGTAGTCAGATTTTTTAAGACTAATTACCATCACCATCATCAACACAAAATCAGGCGGAGCAGACACATATGCATAAAATACATATACTATGCAAAACCACAACAAAGTCGCAGAACCATTTTCTTCTACATTATTCCTTCAATAACCCCAACGAATAAGAGAATACCTATAAATGTCGATCCTCCCTAAAACCGATGCAAATACCAATAATAACACAAAATCCCAATATCACAAACCATTAACCACCAAAACTCAAACATACTAAAAACCAAAACCAAAACTAATTTAATTGTGTAATTCAAACCAATTCAGAATCAATCACCATAAGAAACTCTGAACTAACAAAATTGAAACCATAAATCTTGTCTCCAAATAAACTATAGCAGCTCCTAATCCCAAATGGCAAATTATACAAAATAATAAAGAATCATGATGCAATACGCATACAAACGAAACCGACCAAATTGTTTACTGAATTTCATCCACCCATTAGTTCTTCACATATGTATTAACTGATAAAGATTTAAAATGTACACTTTTAAGGGGTCATTTAATCCCTTAATCGCCCACTTTTATATTCGTTACTGCTTAATTTTATTCCTTTTCACTTTTTAGGTCTCTTGGAAGCAAAATGCTGAAATGATGCATTTTTAGACGAAAAGGAGTGAATATGTGAAGAAAATGGCTAAGTCAAGATCAAGCCACTCAAGCTGATGGAATTACACCTGACGGCGTCCCGAATAGAGGGCGACGGCGTCCCTCTCTATGTCATAGGGTATTTTAGTAGAAACAACGATCTTCAAGATTTACATAGGGTATTTGACAGTATAATTAGGGATGCTGCTTGAAAAGCTTTGTAGAGCCTAGTTGTTGGCTCCATGATTAGCGTGAGTTCGGGTAATGGTTTAGTGAATGAAAATGAATGAGGAGAATAGTGCTTACTTCAATCTACCCCACTAAGGAAGAGGTTGCCTACCACCAATACATAATCGACAATCCTCGATCACCCATCATTAGGATATGCCCAAAGATTAGGAGAGGAAATCCTTTGGAATATCAAAATCCCTTGTATGATTGGATATAGGAATGTCGAGCACGCCTACATAGATACTGGAATCTCCATTAATGTGATGTCATCAATGCTGCACAATGACATTATGAATGAACGATTTAAGATTAGAAGAGACCCTAAGTATCCCGGTGGGGTTTGCAATTTTGTGGGAAGAGTCAAGGATGTACACGTATTTATAGGAAACTTCACCTACTTAGTTGATTTTATGGTCCTAGAAGACATAGGATGTGTCATTGACTATAGCTTGTCCCAAGTTGTGCTAGGAAAACCGTTTGTTGAAAAGTCTAAAATGAGCTATAACAAACCCGAAGGAACGGTTAGGTTTATGGAAGGGGACGATGAGATCACTTATAGGATGCCTTGGAAGATGAATAGATATGGCCCTTTATCCCTTTATGAACGAGATAACATTAGAGCTTTTGAGGAAAAGAGTGAAGACGATGTTGAAAAGGGTTTGAACTTCATGTGGGAGAAAAGGAGGCTTTACTATAGGGGTTGCTTGACCCTAGAACCTAGGTATAGAGTAGATGAGAATTTTGTCAATATGATAGAGTTTTCATTGAGAATGAAAAATGAGACCACGTAGGAGCACGACTTCGAGTCTAGCAATAAGACTCATAAATAAAGAAAAGCGCTTCGTGGGAGGCAACCCGCGCTTAATTGTTTGCTTGTTTGTGTGTCATATATCTTTTCATTATTGTATGTTCTCATGTTTGAATTTGTGAAAATGCTTTATTTTGTCTTTAACCTCGTCTTAATTACATATAAAGGTATTTTACAAAAAGGATAAGTGTAGGGAGGATTACATACGTTTTTAAAAGAACGTGAACATGAGAACTACGATTATTAAAAATGATATATATGTGTGTTTGTTAGAGTCAAATGCTTGTATCGAGTCATAATGGATGTTTTGCAGGAACTTTTCCAGATTTTAAAGGTGTAATTTTTCCAGAATTTTTCTAGAAAAACGCAGCAGACCAGTTTCTGTCAGGATAACCTGACGGCGTCAGGATCATAACCTGACGACGTCAGGAGGAGCAGAAACAGCTTATCTAATTTCTCTCATTTTCTATGCTACTTATAAATTTTTGGAAATTTTCAAGTCTTAATTTTCCAGAAAATCTACAAACATCCATTCCACAAGCATTATATCCTAGTTTAGTAGAGTCATATATAGTTTTATCGCCGATTTTACGCAAAGGTTTCGTCTATTTTCTTAAAGTGTGCAGGTTTTATTTATCAAGAAAAAGAAACATAGCATTGGATGGAGCTTTTCACGCATACATTCTTCTTGGAAAGAATTTAACCACTACTTCACACGGATCCTACCGAGCTAATCAGGGGAGTATTAGTTTCTTTCTTTTTTAATTACCTTCCGTTATCATAACTTTGATACTTTCGGGGAACATTGGGGACAATGTTCAGTTTAAGTGTAGGGAGGGATAATAAAACGGGAACTTTGAAACTATGCTTACCCTTGATCATTTGTCTTGTCCTATTTCATTTGTGTAATAAACCATGAGAAATATTTTTTAGGCTAATTTTAGCGCCAAATTTAAAATTTTTCATGACATGTACGGGTGGGTCTTTAGTCTTAATAAAGCGTCTCATGGATGGAAGTTATATGACTAGCACAAAAACCCTTTACCACTCAAATTCCAACCCAAAAATGTGAGTCCCGCCCCTAGATCTATAGGAATTAAAGCATTCACCTTTAATGCTTCAAGAGTGTACCGGTAGTATAATAGATTCTAGAACTTGTTTTGGGATGCATTCCAAGATCGCTAGTGAGACTACACCTGTGTAGTTAGGAATAACTAAATGATAAGAGGCATTAGGATAACCCTTGTTTGATACCCGTATTATAATTACTTCTTCCACATCGGTTGAGTAATTCCCCCACACCCTTGCGATGTACTCATCTTTAGTACACGATACCCCTAGTTAACCCCTCAGAGCCTATCCTTTTCGCGATTCTCGTGATGTTTCGGTTTTCCAGAATATCAATGAAGAGCATTGTTTATAATCCACCCCCAAATGTACACCCAAATCGCCTTAGCCTACCTTGTATGCACTCACCTTTAGTGCATTATCGTTATCATACTAAACCATTAGTTCAATTATCTAGTTACTTGCATGGTTGCTAAGTCGAGTATATATTTTGTACACAGTTTTGGGACGATTGGGACTTATGGGTAAAGTTAAATTTGATAGAGTGACGGGAAAGAACGTTAAATTCAAATTCCCTTTATTTACGTAATAATGTACTCCAAGTGTTTTGATCTTTTCAATTCGGGTCAAATTAGTGTTAAAGTAATAAAAACTCAAGTGTAGGGATGCTCCTATGAATCCCTTACATTTTGATGTTATCTTAGAGGATGGTAGAGTAAAAGTGTATGCAAAAAAAAAATAAATAAAAAAAAAAAAAAAAGAAAAAAGAAAAAAAAAATGTTCAAAAAAATAATAATAATAAAAAAAAAAATTTGAAAAAACATACGGGCTACCATCCTACATCTATCTTTATATTTATGTATGTTTGTTTCAAAGTTATCTAGAGTTTAGAGAGTCGAGTCTTGGCTTAGCAACGCCTTTCTTTTCATGCTTGTAACATAAAGAATTTTGACTTGCCACCACTAGATCACCTATCCAACCAAACCCTTTGTTTCCCTTACCGTAAGCATAACGTTACAACCCTTTAAAAGACCTCTTAGATAGTTGTTCCTAGGTGCTTACGCCAAAGCGGTGGAGGTTTGATCTAGTCTCAAGCCTATGGTAATCTATGTACTATGACCGGTTATTGAGTGTTTATCTTCCATTTCCATTTACTATATTTCATACACACCCGAGAAATGAGAGAATCCAAACACCACTTGTGAGGTGCTAGTATATAATTTATGTGCTTGTTATGACTATTGCGGTGCTTTTACTTGTTATGAATTATGTTAAACCAATGCTTTATGCCCCCTAACTTATAAATTGATTGGCCAAAAGCACATTTGCTTGAGGATAAGCAAATACCAAGTGTAGGGATATTTGATAAGGATTTAAAACGTACACTTTTAAGGGGTCATTTAAGCCCTTAATCGCCCACTTTTATATCCGTTACTTCTTAATTTCGTTCCTTTCCTTTCTAGGTCTCTTGGAAGCAAAATGCTGGAATGATACGTTTTTGAACGAAAAGGAGTGAATATGTGAAGAAAATGACTAAGTCAAGATCAAGATACTCAAGCTGCTGGAATTACACATGACGGCGTCCCGAATAGAGGGCGACGCCGTCCCTCTCTATGTCATTAAATTTGTGACGACTCAGTAGCGATTTTGCTAATTTACACCGACGACGCAGGCTTTGAAGAGTAAGCGGCGCACGAAGACTTTTCTTCTCGGACGCCTAGATCCAGATTCAAACGACGCCACGCTGAAGACCGACGGCGCCACAACCACAACGTGACGCCGTCCCAATGATGACTTGGCCAAGACGAAACCCTAATGACGGCGATCTGACGGCGCCCCAACTATAAGGTGACGCCACGCAGCTTGTAAAATTATATGAGAAATCAAATTTTCTAATTTTAAAGAGGTAGATGGTGGAGTAAAACCTAAAATGATTTTGGTCCGGTTTGGACAGTATCTTAGGGTTCTCATACCCTATTTTACATCAAGATAAGTAATTTACTTCATTGATTTCATTATGTCTTCGATTGTATGTGTGTATGCTTGCATGTTTAACATGTCCGGCTAAATTTCTTGTGTGTTTGCTTAGATCTATGAAACCTAGTTATTAATTATTGATTGGTTGTCTCTTATCTTAATTGTAATTGGCTTAGGATTGCACTAGGCTATCATTGTGTTTTTAATGCTTGAGTAATCTTTGTGAACCTTAGTTTATATTCACTTAGCGGAGTTGTAGGCTAAACATCCAAAGATAACCTTAGAGTTAGTTTATGAATCCTAGAGATTGCGTAGGCAATAACCTTAAGGTAGTCTCAAAGAGTTAGGGATAAAAGCATACCCTACGACCTTAGAAAACACAACGCGTTAAGAATAAGGACGTGACAATTCAACTACCAATAAAAGATAACTATGGAGCAATAGTATCTAGGTAGACACATTTTTAATCATTATACGAGCACACATCAATAGACATAGACTACCCCTTAGTTTAGATAATTAGATAAGTAGAGTAATCGGTAGAAGTACCAAACCCCCAAATCCAAACCCCGAGATTTTACCCTTAGCTTTCTAAAAAGTATAAAAAAAGAAAAAAATAATCTTCCTCAACCTCAAACCTTAGTGTAGTACATCTCTCACTAGCATTCCTATTCCCCTAGAGAACGATATCAATACCCGAGGCTTACCCAATACTACACTACAACGATTAGGTTCACTGCCTAGGGTGTTGAAAAACTTGCTCGAAGAAAAGGAAGTTTTCTTTGACCCCGAACGCGTTATACGCGCATCATTAACCAATCAACAGATCTAAGATTTTATTTGTGGACCCACTGCAACCTTTCACATATGTATTAACCAATCAACACATCTAAGGGTGTGTTTGGTTTGTAAGTGAGATTGGATTTGGATTTGGGATTGGATTGGTTTGAAAGAAAAAGATAAGAGAGAAAATTAATTATTATTTTAAAATATATATATTTTACAAGTTAGTTTAAATGTTGTATATTGTATATTATTTTTTAATAAAAAATAGAGATGAAACAAATTATCGTTTAAATCTAGTGGTTGAAAATTTGTTTTAAAGTAAAAAAAAGGTAACTTATTTGTCTGTATATGCAAAACCTTCTTAAACCCACCAAATAGCAGTGAATTGAGATCTTGGCTTCAAAGGGGCGAGTGAATCTAAAGCGTAGTTACCAAACAAATTATTTTAACCATCTTTCATCCTAAACCTTCTCAAACCCACATACCAAACATGCCCTAAGATGTCATTTGTGGAATTAATTCAACACTTACGGTAGGATATGAATAGCAAATGATTTAACAAACACCAAACTTCCGCTGACAAGAACCAATAACCAAACAAACCTTTTTTTTTCATTTTCATGGCTCTTGATACCATATAGAAATCAAAAGAAAAATGAACAATTACATTGACCAGATTCAATGAACAAACAACAGTACAAGAGATTAAATTATAGACTAAACCCGAAAGACTAGACGAGCCTAAATGGCTATGGGCCAATGGACCTTATTAAATTAACAGGAGGAAGTTCAATCTTGGGAAGGTCAATCTTTTATCTTTTATATAATCAGAAAAAAATATGTTGTGACAATCAATTCTTCTATTAATCAATGAGAGAGCTTAATTTTAAAATTGAGCTATTTTAGTGATCAATAAAAATCAAAATTAGTTTTCATTTGGATAAACTCATCTAAATTTTGTTCAGCAAAATAAATATGTATAAAAGCACATGAGTCGATTTTGTAAACAAAAAATTGAAAAAATGTAATTAGTAAAGCTTTAATTATTGAATTTTCAATAAGTTATTTGAAGTTAGGTGTATACTTATCAGTTTTCATGTTTTTAGAAACTTTACAAACTAAACAAATTCCATTCTAGATTGTATACCCCGTAAAGTTTATATTCTTTTAAAAAAGAAACAATAACAAATATGTTATTATATAAATGTTATTATCACTATACATTAAACTCATGTATATACACGAGGTTATAAATATTAAAATAAAAATGCGGGTTATTGTAGTACGTAAATGAATACACGAGATTGTACATATATGAATAACTCATGTTATTCCTCTTTATTAGTTTAAGTAATGTCGGGAAAAGTTTTTTTTTTTTTTTTGTTTTTTTGTTTTTTGTTTTTTTTACAATATGCGTTCAATAACGACTCATGTTATTCCCTTTTAATAAGTTTAACCCGTGCGTAGGCCCGGTTTGAAAATTAAATACGGCTAAAAAATTTAATTAACGAAAATATAAATTTCAAAATGTAAGCACGGGTTACTGTGATATGAACATAAATATACGATATTGTACTTATAACAACGAGTCATGTGATTCCTTTTAATAAGTTTAACCCGTGTGTGCACGAGTTAAAAGTTAAATACGGCTAAAATTATTATTAACGAAAATATAAATATCAAAACTGGTATGTGCTAAAACACATACCTTTTCATTATCAAAATAGACCCAAAATAACCAAGAAAGAGCCGTTTATTGTTAATATTTGCGTGTTTCTTGAGTTTATGCATGTGCAGGTACGGATATGACGAAACAGACAAAAAGAAGCCAAAACCGAAGGAAAATCCGAGCACGAGAGATCAAGAGAGCTTAAGCTGAGCCGGAAGGTCGGGATTGTGCATTTTGGAAGATTTTATTCTCTAAGGATGATTTTTAAGTTACAGTCAAGTTTGAAGAAATGTCAAGATTAGTCCCTGAACTTTGAGCTTTTGGCAGAATTGACCCTTCAAGTTTCAGAAGTTGCAAATTTCACCCTTGGATTATTAACAAGTTTGAACCTTGAAAGAGATTGTCAGAATTACACTTTTGGTCCCTTGGAAAGCAGAATTTATAAGTTTGGTCCTTATAATACACCTTGGTTCTATATTAGTCCAAATCCAATTACAAACTCTCGGCCCAAAAACAATTAACCCAATCCATTATTCCTATTACCCGTTTACCCAAATCACCCGGTTTTTATCCTAACCCTTTACCCATTAAACCCGGTCAAAACCAAACTCTACCCGTTTCATTAAAAACGAGTCAAACTAATATATTAAAACATCCGCCTAAAACTTTCCCCAAAATCCTGGTTAAGAACCTAAAACACCCGGCGTTTTAATTGGCCAAATACACTCTCATTAAGGGTATATGGTTTTTTTCTCGATCGACACACGGATGCCACCATAACCGTGTCACATACCCTCATTCCCGCTTCGATTGGTCCAAGGTGCGTGTCAAATATGATCCAAGGGACAAAATGAATTGGTGATAGTTGGGATTTGATCGATGGTGGAAACGAAGCTCAAGAGAAAGCACAGATGGACTTCTGGATCCTTCCATTAGCTCATGACTTCAGCTATTTATAGACCCCTGATTTCACTTTGTAATATCATGTAGTGTAGTAAGAGAAAGTAGATTAGGAGTAGTTCCTGAGTTATTTTAATTGTTTTTCAATGTTTAAGTTTTAATTCCACTATTACCTTTGTATTCACATTTTATTAATACAAGTTTTATTTTTCAAATCACTGTTCTATCATTTAAATTCAGTTTATTCATGTTTATGTGTGTTACTTGAGCTTATTCTTAATCTACTTCTAAATTGCTTAACTCGGCTACTACTCTCATTCACAATTCCTCTTAGTCAATAAAAGTCATAAGGGTGATTATATGATTCAGTTGCTGATATGGAGATGAAATTGGGTTGAAATCAGCTGGATATGGGTTTAATTTGAGCTTGAATTGGATTGATAATGGGTATTAGATAGGTTAGATGGTTCTCGGCCAGATATTGGTGGTCGGACCTAATGTAAGTCATGTCTGTTTTGATTCATTAAACAAGAATTAGGTTTGTTTAGATTGTGTTTATTTTAGTTCTCTTAGTTATTTATCTTATCATATTGTTTGTCATTAGTAGCTTAATAACATTTTTGCTTATGATCTGCTCTTGTTTGCATTATACCTAATTCTATATCTGCTCATCTGCATAATCATAGTTTTAGAGATTTAGTGGTAGTTTGTTGATTCTATTTGCATCATTTAGGTAGAACATTGATAGTAGAATCTGAATTGATTTTCATCTTGGATTATGTTTAAGTTTTGATTGTAGAAATTTGCTTATCATTCCTTAAAATAGTGTTTGGTATAAGCTAGTATTTGTAGTTCTGTTGCTTATCTGTGGTTGGACTCGGCCACTTTAGTCTCCATTGGTCATAACTCACCATAGTAGTCACTCATTTGCACAATAAAACAAAGAAAGTCAACATAGATTGTAAACCGCCCTTGTGATCTTCTTTGTTAGAATCAGTAGCTCAAATCCTATGATTAGGTGCTAATATAGATAATTCAGTTTGCATTAGGTTTATTATAGCATTAAGTATCATTTTCAATCCAATTCAGTAGCTTAGAATCTCAAATTAGTCAAATATCTAATCTGTCTTTAAAAGTCAAAACAGCAAATGAGGTTTTTACAAGCTATTCGTGTTTAATTTCACCTTTTAGTCCAAATCATCCAAACTTTGGTTTTAAAACTATTGTTGGTTGTGTTTTCAAAGATATTTTCAGCATATTTTTGTAAATGTTCTAAATGGGTCAAAACAACTCTTCTATCAGGCCTTATTTCTTGTTCACACACTTTCATAATATTGAGTGTGTAAATGCTTGTTGCAGATTTCATAACTTGTTCAATTTAGCTTATTAGGAGCTGATTTTTGGTCTAAGTTTAGTTGGGTAGGTGAACTCAAGATCTCAATATCTGATTTCCACTTTAGTTCTCTCAGTGTAGCTTGCCAACTAGCTTAAACTTGCCCATTAGGCTGTTTGCTTTAGCAATATCTCATAAGCTCATTTCTTGATTAGAGAATCATTAGAGGTTAGGAGTAGTGTAATTAGTTGCTTTAAGCTTATTTTAGCATAGTTTAGCTTCTGTAGCAATTTGATACTCTCTTGTAGCTTGTAGCTTATTTTAAATAGCTTATTAATAAGCAGTTTTCACATCAGTTTCATTTCCATCCACATAAGCTCTTGTTTTTATATTTTTCATAGCTTTAGAATAATATTTTAGAATTTCCCTGAATTTTTCATAATTTTTAGCTACTGTTTACTATTTTTCTTAATTAAAAATAGTTTTTAATCCTTTTTTAATAGCTTTTATTGTAATTAATTCAGAAAAAGTTCCAAAAAATAATTTTTCAATTTTCCCAGTTTAAGAAAATATAAAGCAAAAAAATATTTTTCCTTACTTTTCCCCTTTTATTTGGTATTTTTCACAATTTAAATTAGATTAAAATAGTTTTAAATTAGTAGAAAATAGGAAAATAATCAGAAAATTACAAAAATAGTTTTGAAAAGTCTCTTATGGTGTTTTAGATTTTATAAAAAGAGTTTCACATTTTTCTCTTTAATTTTCATATTTTTAGTATTTTAATTTAGTTTAAATAGTTAAAAATTAGTTTTTAATTTTAATAAAATCCAGAAAAATCCAAAAAAAATATTTTTAATTCACAAATAGTTTTCTAATATCATTTTTAGAGCTAAAGTAATTTTTGGTTATTTTTAGGAGTTAGATTAGACGTAATTGCTTTTTATTCGCGTTTCGTTTTAATCCCGTATTTGTGTTTTAGTGTAACATTGCGTAGCTTGCCATAATTCTTAGGTTTTCCCCATAGATTTTATTCCCATTTACTTTCCTTATCCCGTAGTTTAGAAAACTTCATTTTATCCCCTTCTCTTATTCAAATCCCGATAATCGACGCGTGAGTTGGAAATTCCATTCAACCCTCATTCGAACGATCTCGTGCTCAAACCTAACACGTTTGAGTTACCCACCCGTATACTACACTTCTCATCTATTATTGGTTTTAAATCAGCAACTGTTTAAGTTTTACTAATCATTCAAGTGTTTAGCCAGAGGATAACTTGACGGTTTGGCATTTAGTTCTGCGAACCAAAAACGTAAGCACGAGTTAGTTTGATATAAACATATACGAGATTGTACTTATAACAACGACTCATATACTGGATCGTTGGTCATGTTTTGTTAGAGATTAAGTCGATTAACAACCAAAACATGGCGATGTGAAGATTGTTAGCGTGAAAATAATGTTAAATCGATGTCTAAAGATGTTGATCCATAATCGTATGTTGCCAACTTATTATTATGCATGAAATAAATATACAGATTATAATTGTAGTATTGTTAGTTTTTTATCATCACATCTTTAAAATGGAAACAATACAAAGGAGTATAATATTCAAATGATGGGACCAACATAATAACTTCATTCCATCACTTTGAAAGTGATATTGGAATCTTGATTCGAGTCACTTTGGAAGATATACAAACGGTGGAATTGTGATAAACATCGATTACGCACGCCTCTTTAATACTTTGTCGCTTGGTTTCCAAATGTTTATAAAATGCTTATCTAAACGTCATTTGATTAAAATATTTAATTTGTTGTGGATGGTAGAATTGAAAGGAAATTTAATGTATTTGATATGGATTTTATGCAAACCACTATCTACTTGATTAAATAAGTACTACACATATTATCTTATGTGAATTATTAATCCTATTTCTTGGTTTCTGTAAAACATGAAAGAAAAAGAAATGGATGATGGTTTAAAAAATCTTTGTATCAAATTTTGGATTTACTAAGAGTGTTCAAACTGCCACCATTCATAAGGTAAGGTACTTTGAATCATGTATCATAATATACCATGATTGCATGAGAATTGGTTAATTGCTAATTTAAGAACATGCATGTATATGGTCTTTAAGAAAACATATAGTAATCTACTAATCTGGATTTGCTTTTGCCAATGGTTGTTAACTGTAATAAGTTTATAGCCAAACTGTGAAGGATGACAAACATTTGTTTATGTGAATTACATGTGCTGAATTATATTTAATACATATGTGATGATGATTCGTCAATATTGTTATCAGTAGTTTTGTTAATCAACAAATAGAAAGTGGAAAATGATTAAAAGGCGGTGGTGGAGGGAGGAAAAAAGAGGTGTTGGTGGTGGTTGTGGTGGTGGAAAAGTAGCGTCGCTCTAAAGGTGGATGTGACGATGGCGTGGAAGGCACCGGTACCCAGGAGTTGGGACGTTGGGTCTTTTGTTTGTTGAGGTTTTAATATTATGGTAGTTCTAAAATATTAATGAGTTGACACTCATTAAATTTTGACCTACCCAAACTAATGCTACATTGATGGTCTTAAAATCTTCCAAGAATGATTTAGGCTTAGTTTATTTTTATCTTTTAGTTTTTTGTAATATATCATTTAATGTATAAAAGATGCAAAAGATTCCTCTTTGAATGATTTTTAATGTTCACAAATGATGATGCAAAAAGTAAAGCAAGAGCTAATACTCATATTGTTGGTACATTGAATTTTGGATTTGGAAAAGTTTAATGACTTTCAAGATGTTTTCATTGTCATCGGAATGGTCTATGAACCTCAGTATATGGGATTTATTTGACTTTTTACAATGCTTGGAGATAGCTATTTAGGGGTGTTGTTTTGGCCGCCCAGAGTATAGTTTCTTATATAACAGAGCGTTAGCGCAATATATTTGCGTATAGTGGCATTTGTTATGAAAATAAAAAGATGTATACTATATAGTTCACGAATGAGTGCTTTCATTTTGTACTAATTTGATTACTGACGTAGTTAATATGTTTTTTAGATGTTTACTTCTTTTTTTTTCTTCAAAATAAGTTACAACTTTTACATTATAATTAGTCAATTGGTTTTTCAAGATTGAGGATGAACTTTTATCGATGCATAATGTTATGGCCTTATTATTTTAAACATTGTACAAATTAATGGTGACACCAATCAATTTATTAATAAACCCAATTGGCTTGATTATGATGGCCTTTATTCTCTTCAAACATTTTTATTTTTTCGAATTTGTAAACAATTGTGATATAATAGAGTTTGTCATCTAAGATAGAATAAGATAAACTTGATCCAAATTACCAAAAAAATTATATCTTTAAGGTATTAACATTAATATAACATAATCAAAATTACTATCGCAAAATACACATCTTACAATAACGACGATAACGAAGATTATAGCTTCAAATGAAGTTTTTGGGTTGTACTATTATTATTAATATTATTGTAGTTTCATGGGAAATACAAGCCAACCAATGAGGATGATGAACATGTGAGATTTTATATATGAACATGAATATTGGTTTTAGTTTTTGGGTTGGAATGTGCTGTGCTTATGGCGATAATTCGCTTTCATATGAAATATAAATATATGTGTTATTGTACGTACATACAATCATGTTGCAAAAAATATGTTGTTTTTCGTTTTAGGTATAGTTGTCTATTTGCATGCATCATGTTAATGGTACTCACAAGTTGGCATGGATGGTAATGGGATTAGTTATCATGGATGTTATGAGATTCTGAGGGAAGTTTAAGGTGGAAGCCGAGATGTTTAATATCCCATCATTAGATAAATACGTGCCAGGAATCTAGATATGAAAATGGAAAATCTTGATGATACAAACACCATGATCATGACTAACATGAACAACATTATCATGAATCAATGCTATAAAACAATAGCGAAAGCGAAGGTACAAGCCATAGCCACAGGGTTCGAAAATTGTTGGAAAGGAAGAGATGAACTATTGGTTGAAGAATGGTACTTTGAAGAACTAATGAGAGAAGCTTCTTCGTTTCTTCGCTTTGATTAAATCTTACAAAACATAGATTTTTACCTAAAATTTCTTTTGCTATTTTTGAAAAGTGGAATATCTTTTAATTACCATATATTGTAGTAGTAAAATGATGAATATTGTAGAATAAAATGGTACCTGGTTGGTTGCATGAAGTTGGTTGTTCACTTTGGCATATAGTTCTTTAGATTTTGTTATTAAGTTAAATGATAATGTAAATAAATAAATAAATAAATAGTTTAGTATTTGTTAGGAAGAAATAAGAGTACCAACCATTTAGTCGTGGAAATATTAGACATAATCGGTGTATATTTGCAATATAATTTGACATGTTTGATGGTTATTATTAGTCCGATTTAGCATGTTTTTAGATATAAAATGATGTGTATTTAAGCACACATCAAAGTGTCAAACCCTGTGCAATCTTTTTCAATAGGTATTTAAGTCACTACTAATAAGGACAGTTATACGTGCTTATCGATATACCCTTTTAGTGTCTTATACAAGGTTATAGAATTTAGAATATACATGATTGTGTAGCCAGTAGTGACCTCTGAAGAAATTAGCAGGCAATAAAATATATAATTCTCCAAAATACCTTACATGTAACTACTTGCATATAATATTACGTTAAAAACACGTATATATTCAACCCTTAACCAATCGGTGCAACGCACGGGTTTTTGTAGCCTCGTTCATATTTAAAGTTTAAATAAAGATATCCGAAAAATCATTTTAAAAAACTCTGTCTTTTAACTTCATATAGGGTTATTACATGCTATTAAACAATATTATGTATAACATGATATCAATAGTTAAATTTAAACAACATCAACCTCAACACCATGTCATTTAAACAAAGTCAAATACTTCATCCAACAAAAATCTATACAAAAACTTAATCGATATTAGTAATATATAAAGAAAAAATGTATGTAAAAACTCGTGCATAATTATTAGTTGTACTTATATCAAAATTACATAACATTAAACAACGCCAAATTCTTATATGCCCGTATATTAAACTAAAATTATATGATAAATCTAATTAATTTGTAGACCTGGTGCGTACAAAAGACGTATAACTAATATCACAATATACAATCATGGTCTATGGTTCTTACATGCATCAAAATCTTCTAATTAGAAAAATAAGGTACTTAAAATTACGGAGTGCTTGTGTTTTCATGGTACGTGTGAGAAGTCTTCTAACTAAATTGTTGCAGGTTCAAGTCCTGTTTAAGACGTGTAAAATAGATTTGTGATGTATATATTGTGAGATAATTAGTTGTCGGGTTAAAAAAATGCGACAAAAATGATTGGAAATTAGGACACCAAACTATCCTTTTCAATGTTCTTAGGTCTTCTCTTGGTATACATGTAATGTTGGAAATATTTTACAAAACAAGTTAATCTTACAAATTTTGTCTTTATCAAAGAAATCAAACCTAAAATAGACCATATGACCTGGTATTAAGAAAAGAGAAATGATAAGGATGACTAAAGTTTGAGATGTTGATATGAAGAAGCCATTTATTGTAGCTTATTGTAATCTACACCTCTTCACAAACCAATAAACTAAGCCACATAATAGTAATATATATTAAAGATGCTTAGTCATCCCTATCATTTCTCTTAAGAAAAACGAATAGCTCAAAGGGACCAAAACTTAGCCTAGAAGTGTTAAAATATTAGTCCAACAACCTCTAGATATAATTACTCTAAACTTAACAATCTTTCTATAATGTCCCATGAAGTCTTATTTGCCAAATTTTAATGACCACGCAATCTTATTTGCCAAATTTTAATAACCTGTCCTTTTGCATATTAATTTAGCCATAAGGTTAATGATCAAGGAGACTTTGAAAAGTTGTTGCTTGCCCTTTTCTACAACTTCATTATCAATGTCGTTGGATATTAGTTTACACTAAAGGCAATTTTCTTTTGTTTAATTTATCTGACTTTTGAAATCAAAATTTAATATTATAAGCAAGTGACGAATAGTTACAAATGAACTTCCTGTGATTGGATACACTGTAATTACACTGTAATTAATTATATGATTTTAAATTTCTAAATTAAGCCGAAATTTAGAGTTATATTTTTAATAAGCATGTAAACAATTGTCAAAATGAACTTCTTCAAAAGGGTGTTTGGACTTGGTATAAGCGTGAATGCCCACACATGCTGTTCGTACAAAGAGAAATCCTTGCGTTATGACATTCATTCGTGTACATTCACGTGGATCAGCACAATGTAGGAGTTCAATAAAGTTGAGGTTCTAGTATCTATTTTTTTATGCCTGCAACCGAAATTATGTTAAGAGCATCTTCTGAATGAACAAAATAACGCACCACACATAAATGGCCATCATTTATCATTAAAATGAGAACAAAAAAACATGACATTTGTGTTAAAAAGGATAGCTAGCATTGGTATTTACCAACACATGTACTTGATAAAATGATAGTCAATCAAATAAAGGTAATAAGATGGCTTTAAATGTTCTTTTCTCCACACAAGGAACAACTAGTCAGAAAAGAAAGTTTATCCAATTTGCACACATTATCCTTTTACTTCAGGTCAATAATAAACTGACACGCGCTAATGACCATACTTGGACAGCAAAATTTTATTCTTGCTACTGTTCGGCAGGATCAAAATATGTGGCCAGCTTGAACTAGCTTTGATCATGTTCCGTATTCAATCAGCAGATAAAAACTAGTTGTGAAACGGATATAAAACAACGGACAAATTAAAAGCAGGTGTGTGGCATTATCAATTGTAGAGGGGCACAGCCCTCGCCACCTCATAATGTAAGTAGTAGTGCTACATATCTATGATAAAGAACAAATTAAGCTGAGAAAACAAGAAACAAAAAACCAAAATTTGGAGCAGCAATTCAATCTTACAGAGGAACAACTAGGCGCTGATGCTTACTTAAACAAATATGTCGCATGACTGATCATAAAAGGTGATTCTATCTTACACAGTAAAGGCATCTCCATTGGTGTCAAAAGGCCGTGCAATATACTGAAGTGAGAGTAGATATCACTCCAATGAAATATTATCTCTTTATCGTATATGACTATGTGAATACAATAGAGAAAGAAGTGGCAAATAAGAGATCTTAAATATGACTTGTCATGTGGATACGCTCATCTCATAACCGGGTGAGATCTTGAATTATAGAGCACCAACTAACCAAAAACGGTATCAACTGCTAGAAATGGATGTATATGTAGAAGATGCATAAAAGAAAAGCAACTTTTGCAATTGGTGTCTGTTTGAAAGAATGGAACAATTGAACTAAAACATGGTGTCATCTCTAACTGTAACAAACAAATATTTGTACAAACAAATATGGTAATCTGCACAATACATTATTGTTGTTTAGATTGAAAAACATTAAAAAATCAAATTGACACAAAAGATGTACATTAAATAAATGGGTTCTTTCACCCCTTTCAATAAGCATTTTTATGCTGTACTCAGAAGGTTGAGTGTTCTGTTCATACAGGTGGAAGACAATAGTCATGATACAAAGTCAAAGAGACAAACTTGTCCACCTTGTCCAAGGAGTCAAGCAAAAGAAGGGCTGGCAGAAAGATGAAAAAGACTAGCTCAACCTCCATCTCCGGCACGAATAATCAACATGGTAAGAGAAATCAATTTCCCACTCATTGAAAAGGGTTGTACCCACCCATTGAAAATTTCTTGTCTACTTTTATTACTGGCATCTATGAGGTAGGTATCTAAAATTCTGCCAGGATAGAGGAAGTTCTTAGGAATACAAAACACCTGTTGCCTGCTAAAGCTCCATTAAGTGGAATTTTTGTTAAACGTTCATGACATGTTGGCCTAGTGAACCTAGAGGTTACATTGAGTAGCTACCCTCTATGCAGCTTTGTAACTCGAGAGTTTGCAATTATCAAGTCTCCTTTGCAATTCATTTCCACAATTAATATCATGGTGAGGTACCCAATTAAAAGCTAGCCACCGTCAAAGGTGACTTGGCTCTAGCTTCAGTGCCCCCTGGTCATAAAAGCATCATCTCTTGCATCACCAGCCAGACTGCAAGATAATGAAGAACCAAATATCATTAACCCTACTTACTTTGATTAACCAATGCTTTTTGGAACGAAGTTACCTGCAGCTATATAAAAGGCTTGCTCACTTGTTGGCTGACAACTTCGATGTTGTTGAAAACTAATCACAACCTCGTCTCTATTAAGCAGAGAAAAAGGAGGCTAGCACATAGCGAAGTAAGGCAAGGCTGCATATGAAGAAGCTGACAAGCTTGTGCAAGCCAAGATACTTCGCCTAGTGCAATACTAAAATCAGTTGCTAACCATGTCACTGTCAAGAAAGAAGATGGCTCGTGGTGAATGCACGTTGATTACACTGATATCAATAAGGCTTATCCAAAATATATATATAGTCTGTCCGCAGTTGATAGGATGGTATAATGACCGACAAGTTTCCCTTCAAAATAGTTCTTAGATACTTACAAAGGCTACCACCAAATTCTCATAAACGCAAAAAATGAAGATAAACCAGCCTAGATACTGATCTCACAGGATAGTTTGTTTTGCAAAAAATTTGTTTGGCTTGAAAAATAAAGGGGCTACATATCAAGCCTTGGTAGATAAAGATTTGCAAGACCATACAGGAAGAAACTTAGAGGTACACGTTAACGACATGGTTATTAAAAGCCATTTAGAAGAAAGCTTGCTCTCACAGACATTCCTAAATGTTAACACGCTAAGGCACAACGTCATTGATCTCAACATTCCCAAATGCACCTTGGAGGTGGACAGAGGAAATTAAGTTTTTAGGCACATGGTGGCGCCCAGGGAATCAAAACCAACCCAAAGAAGATTAAGACTATTACAACAATCATTGGATGGTAGAAAAAAAATAGATATGGAGTTTGAATGGCAAGATAGTTAGCTAGAGATCCAAAGCTAGAAATTTATGACAATATCACGACTTATGTTCAGAACATAAGTATGTAAATAGAATCAAGACGTTATCACGACTTATGTTCAAGACGTTACCAATGATTGTTGTAATAAGTCGTGATATCTGATTGAAGACAGAACAAGATCCTATTATGCATAAAACCAGATCGAGATAATTAAAACATGAACCTATTCTGTAAACGTATGTAAATAGAATCTAATTCTTTTACATATAAAATATAAAACATGAACCTACTAGAGGCACTTTATTTTGCTTATTTAAAAATCCATGCTTACCAAGGGATAAATACCCACCATCCATCTACTATAATCTAATGGTGGGGATTAACCTAAGATTTAATACTTAAACCTAAGTCCATGTTTTTTTTATTATCTTTTTGTCTTTCTTTTTTATTAACCTTTTTTTTTTCTTTTTTTTGTCTTTTTTTATTAATTTCCTTTTTTTTATGAATTAACGTTTTTTTTAATTTTGCATTCACGTTTTATTTTATTTTCGCGTTTTTTTTTCGCTTTCATACGCTTTTCCTCTGTTTTCCCTGTCCGTTTCATCAGTTTTCGGTTTTTTTTTCAACGTTTTCGTCCATTTTCTTACGTTTTCGTCCATCTTCATATGTTTTCGTTTATTTTCTTACATTTTCGTTCGTTTTCATACGTTTTCATTTGTTTTAATAGGTTTTCTTACGTTTTCATGTATTTTCGTCGTTTTAGCGTTTTCGGTCCGTTTCGCGTTTTCTTCGCCCCGTTTTTATACTTTTCATAGGTTTATCGTTTTGTCCGTTTTTAGACGCTTTCGCCCGTTTTCTTACGTTTTGGTCGTTTTCATACTTTCCATACGGCTTTCTTAGGTTTTCGTTTGTTTTCATACGTTTTTCGTGTCCGTTTTCATACGTTTTCATCCATTTTCATACGTTTTCGTTTGTTTTTTTACGTTTTCATGTACTTTCATCCGTTTCTATACGTTTTCTTCGTTTTTCGACGCTTTTGTCCACTTCTATACGTTTTCATCGGTTTCATAGGTTTATATATGTTTTCGTCCATTTTTTACATTTTCGTCCATTTTAGACGCTATCTCGTTTTCAGACGTTTCTGTCCGTTTTCATATGTTTTTGTCCGTTTTTATACATTTTCGTCCGTTTTAAGACGTTTTTATACGCTTTTCATTCATTTTTATACGTTTTTTTTTCCGTTTCGACTTTTTCGTCCGTTTTCATATACTTTCATCCGTTTCTATACGCTTTTCTTCTTTCTATCATGTCTTCGCCCACTTCTATACATTTTCATCGCCGGTTTTCAGGTTTATATACGTTTATCATCCGTTTTTTTACATTTTCGTCCCATTTAGACGCTTTCGTCTGTTTTCAGACGTTATTCGTCCGCTTTCATAATGCGTTTTTGTCCGTTTTAAGACATTTTCGTCCGTTTTAAGACGTTTTATCTTTTCCATTCATTTTTTATCGTTTTTCCGGTGACGTACGTTTGTCCGTTTCACACACGTTTTCGGTTTCGCCGTTTTTTGTAGTTTTTTATTTCGTTTTTTCGTGTCTATTTTCATACGTTTCATGCTTATTATTAAACTCTATTATATTACATGTCTAATATCAATTGTGACATTTTATAAAAAATACTTAATGTCTAATATCACTTGTAATATTTCATAAACAAACAAGCATGTTTTTTAACCTTTAATATCACCTGAGATATTTCATTGCTTTGTATAATTTTATATATTATCACCTATGCGTTTTCTAATATTTTTATAATTTTCAGTTACATGATAGTTTTTGTACCTTTCATCGCAATTGACAAGCGTATATTTTTTTAATGCAACCAGTGTTATCTATCACTTGTGATATTATACTCTTAGTAGAAATAAAATGGTTAAAGTCTCTTTAGGTGAATTCTTATTTTGTTAAAAAAAATGCTAATTTAATGCAACACTTGTTTGAATTTGAGAATATTTCAAATCTCTATTTTTATAGTTTGCTTCATTTTTATTCATTTTGATATTTTTAAGTGACACTTATTATCTCTTGTGATATAACACCTGGTAAGGAAGAATGAAGAGTATTACATTCTTCATCATGTATGTGTTATCGATTTTGATACTCAACTAAGAATGTGAAATATTACATTCTTACCAAATGTGATAAGAATTTAGTATTTTACCAAGTATATATGAAAGAAATAATAATATACATCACTTATTATATCACTGTGATGATTTCTTCGTTTTTTATTTTTGTTTTTAAATGAAAATTTAGGAAGATTTTTGTGTTTTATGATAATATGAAATATTAAAATGTGCGAACTGAAAACAAGAGATGTTATGATACTTTGGTTAAACTTGTGGTGATATTTTTCTTTAATAATAGATACATTGTGCATGTTTCGATAGGGTTATATAGGGATTTAAAATATCTATCGTTGAATAAACAAACCAAAGTTTGCTATGGTTGAAGAAAGCACAACAAACTTAGCCAGCTTGTCAAACACCGTGATATCACACATGATATCACGGTGATATCCCGGAAGGGATAGACTTTTGATATCACATGATATCAGGTGATATCACAAGTGATATAAACTATGATATCACACATACCACACCGGTGATATCACACATGATATCACAGGTGATATCACCGGTGTTATCACACATGATATCACGTGTGATATCATGTGATATTACAAGTGAGGTGATATCACCTGTGATATAATGTGTCATATCACAGTGTTTGAGCTTCCTCGTTTGTTTATAAAGATGTGCTTCTCAACCATAGCTTCTTTAATTTGCTGATTCAACCATAGATATTTTCAAATCCCGCGATAAAACCTATCGAAACATGCACAATGTATCTATTAAATAGAAAAATCCACCACAAGTCTAACAAAAGTATCATAACATCTCTTGTTTTCAGTTGAAAAACTTTTCTAATATTTTATAATATTATAAAACACAAAAATCTTCCTAAGTATTTTCAAAAACACAAATAACCCCAATCATCAGAATCATCACATTCTTAGTTGATTATCCCAACTGATAACCCATACATGATAAAGAATATAATACTCTTCATCTTTCTTACAGTGTTATATCACAAGAGATAAATAAGTGTCACTTACAAATAACAAAATGAAACGTCTCAAAACGGACAAAACGTATAAAAATGAATGAAAACGTATAAGAATGTATGAAAACTAACAAAACGTCATAAAACGACAAAAACTTCTGAAAATGGACAAAACTTATAAAAACGGATGAAAACGTATGAAACCGACGAAAACGATAAAAACGGATGAGAACGTCCTTCAAAACAGACGAAAAAACGACTAAAATGGAAGAAAACGTAAAAAACGGACGAAAACGTATGAAAACGGACGAAAATACATGAAAACATAAAAATAGAGACAAAAACGCCTAAAACGACGCAAAATACATGAAAACCTAAAAACAGACGAAAACGTATAAAACGAACAAAACGTAAGAAAAACGGCTAAAACGCTTAAAATATAAAACCCGACGAAAACATATGAAAATGGACGAAATCGTAAATAAACCTATGAAAACGGATTAAAACGTATAAAATGACTAAAACATATAAAAATGACGAAAAACATGAAAACATAAAAAAAAAAAACGTACTAAACGTATGAAATGGACAAAACGTTATGAAAACGTAAAAAAGGCTAAAACGTAAGAAAATGGAGGAAACGTTGGAAAACGGACGAAAACGTATAAAACGGAAGAAAACACGAAAACGTAAAAAACGGACGAAAACGTATGAAAACGTAGGAAAATGAACGAAAACGTAAGAAAATGGAGGAAAACGTTGGAAAACGGACGAAACAGATGAATGGAACGGATGAAACATACGAAACGTGAAACGAAAAAAACACTAATAAAAAAGCGCGAATAACGCGAAAAAAAAAAAAAAAACGTTCATTTATTAGAAAAAACGGGAATTAACAAAAAAAATAAAAAAAAAAATAAATATGAAATAAGAAAAAAGGTGAATAAAAAAGGAAGACAAAAAGACAAGAAAAAAAACATGAACTTAGGTTTAAGTATTAAATCTTAGGTTAATCCTTAAACTAGATGGATGGTTGAGATTTATCCATTGGTAAGCACCAAAATAAGGATAATCAACAGAAAATCCTCGAACCTACTAATCCTTTTACTATCGTAAATAAGAATGTTTTTATAAGGTTTTCTAATGAGAAAATCAAATAGACAAGGGGTTTATGTGTAAGTATTAAACCTCAGGTAGATAGGAATCTGAGTTAGATTCGGATTATGAGACCTATATACCTGGGACAACAAATCACTATAAATTAGATTTCCAATTAATTTGATAACAACAACAGAAGAGAGTATATGCGTCTAAGATCGATATAGATATATTTCAGGTAACACATTCTCCTATGCTATAATTTTATATATTCATGTTTCATTGTTCGTCTCTCCAAGTTAATTTGCCATATTTTCTACACCACTGTTACTTCAACGCGTCACTTATATCCTAGCAGTAACATTATAATCATTATACTTTGTTAGCTCTATAACTTCTATCAAAATCGGTTTAATACGTTGGTAACTGATGATCGTGCATCTTGATTCATGCATGTGCAACTGTGAAAGTAGGCGCAGCGCTAAGAGTTTAATGGTTAAGGTCCCCTTTTCATACGTTAAATTTAATTCATTCATGCTATTATTTGTTGAATTCCATATTTAGACTCAATGAGTTTTTATGGTTATACTGATTTATAATAACAGCCACCATTAATGGTGGTCTTGTTTTTACAGTTGGCTAAGAAACTTGCTTTTGGCTCAAAGAATATTACTAATATATGTGATACAAGTAGAAAAAAATTATTATGGAAAGGAAAATTTATAGGAGAAACAAATGTATGAAATTTGAGGAGATGTTTGGTAGGTCTGAATCATGAAAATAAGAATGGAGGAGAGAATGGAATTAGCATAGAAAAATAATATGCCAAGAAAAGATTTATAGAATCTACTGTTCTAATAAGGAATCAAGCTGAGAAACCTTTTACATGCTTGATTCTCCTATTTGCTAGGACTATAAAATGGACTCATCCTGGAATCACAAAGTGATAACAAAGTTATTTACTACCACGTTTAATCGTATTTAGTTAAGATAAAAAGTTATTTTAAGTTAGGCAAACTTTACCAAACTTTTTTCGCAATAAAATTTATTGAAGATTTTTTTTTTTTTTTAATTTATTTTTTTTTTTTATTTTTTTTTTTCTAAACTTTTCAGAAGAGTATAGATCATAACTTTAACTATATGGTTATTAATGTGAAGTATCATTCTATATGAGTAGATAAAGTTATGTTAGCTAAATTTATTATTTGGAACTTACGTCTTATAAAAACTTTAAGAAAACCTGTTGAACAAAATTAAAAGTCAGTGAAATATAAAATTTGGTTTCGTTTGTTTGAATTGATGAATAATGAGAAGAATGATCCATTCATGAATGTAAATTGCAAAATGATTTGAATATCAACATGAGATTACCAAGAACTTTGTTGCAGATTTTGTATAGTGATTTTGTTGGTGTTTGCGTGTTCATTGCAATGTCTTCGGTAGAGGAAAGAAAAGTAACCCCTGATGAAGTAGAGAGGGTAAGGCTTTTTAAGTTGTATCTTGTTAATTTTAAGTTCTATCTTGTTAATTCAAGTATATTTACAAAATAATTTTGTGTTGTAATTATAATTCAGGTAAAAAATATGATAGAACAATGTCTATTCAATTACATGAATAAGAAGGAGGTCATAGATATCCTCTATCAGCAACAAAAGATTGAACCTGCCTTTACAAAGATTGGTATGAGATTCTTAACTGCAAGATAATTTTCGGGTTACCAATACAAGCAAGTACTACATGGAATATTTCTTACAATATAATATTTGTTTATGTAGTTTGGCAGACACTCGAAGAACAAAATCAAGATTTCTTCAAGGCATATTATCCGAGGCTAGTTCTGAAAGAGCAAATAATAAGGTTCAATAATCTTGTCAGACAACAAGCTGCAATAATGAATCAATTAAAGCATCGACATGAAGTTGTTTTTCCTCATGGACAATCTCATATACCACCAAGTAAGCTTTAATTCTTATCGTATTGAGTAGTAGTGTTATAAATGGTTGGGTAAATACTTACTTGCCATGTAAATATTGTAGTGCATCACATACCGCAACAAGTTTCAGCAGTTCAACCACCAGGTGGCTTTGATAATGCTGGACAAATTACACACTTAATGCAGCATGCTTATGACATGTCGGCTTATACTAGTTATCCGGTCAATATGGTGATGGCTCAAAACCCATATGAAATGTATCAAGGAACAGACAATGATATGATTCCGATCAGTAATGAATTTGTTTCATCATTTAACGGCATGGATCAATATTCCCATCAGTTAAATAGAACACTTTCAGATGACTTTTCTCGTTTTCTATATGCTAATCAAGACAATTTAGTGGATTCTCATGTGACTTTAGTAGAAAACCAAGGTAATCAATCTGTTAACAATTTTTTGCCATAATTTCTTTAGTCTGGAATATGTATCTCATCGCAAGTTTGACCTTGTTTTTCAGTAGATAATAAGACACTAATCATGATGCCAACAAACTCGGAGTCAGAGAATTTGGGATCTGTACAACAGTCACAAACTCCAAGGTATTACCTAACGCTTCTCGATTTCCAATGAAGATTGATTAAGGAGCCATTAACTGCCTCTTATATTAATTTTGAGTTATTATCGTGATTGCCATTCATTGACTAATTATATGACACTTCTTATGTCGCTGCAGGTCCAACAACTTCTCGTACGATGCAAATCTTCGTAAATAGCGCCGTTATTTGTCCAACTCATTGGATTTCATATGTTAAACTTAGGATTTCGCTAAGCACATTTATGTTTATGAAGTTAATACATGCTTGATCACTTGTGCATAAACCATAACCACATGCACAACTGATCAAACATGTCCTAACTTCTTAAATATCCAAAGGATTATTATATCTGTTATGTTGAATTTTTACGTTGTTTGCATTTGATTGTATGAGCGTTTCTGCATTTCATATGTTTACACCATATTTGTTTTGATTTTGTGAATCGACATTACGTGGTTACCATGGTTGAACTAACAACTTGTATTATTCTTCCAATTTAATTGTCCTCAAAGATTAGTTTTATTTGAAACAAAACATGTCACATTATCTTTCTATCCATTTTGACTATAAACACAAATTCTTTTAATTTGATCAAAACTAGTAAATACACATTGGTGTATCTTTCCTATTTACCAGGTTCATATAAATTATCAACAGCATAGACACATGTACATAACAGCTGCAAAGCTAGAAATTTATGACGTACAATATCACAACTTATGTTCAAGACGTTACCAAACGAACATAGTCTGCAGCTATAAAGACTGAAAGAAAATTGAAGACAGAAAAAGATCCTATTAAGCATAAAACCAGAGATAATTGAAAACATAACACCCTATATATCATAACAGTCAAATATTAAACAATAATACAAACATATGTATGATCTAAGACGACAGACTTTACTCAGCCCTAAACAGTAAGACCATAACCACATACAAATTATAGCCCCAAAAACCACAAATATTAAAAGGCTGTGATAATTTTTTACAATCCAGATTTTTTACTTTTTAGGCCAAATATGTTACCTTTCTCAAATGTTCACAGTTATGATTCTTCATAAAATACCACAATACCCATGAAAGTCCAAATTTAGCTCGATATCACTTTTCTGACCATATTAAAAATGTACTGTAAGTCTGTAACTAAAACAAAGTGTTAAAATAAATTTTAGAAGATCAAAATGAGTAAAAGTGATAGGAAAGAAAATAAACTTACATTTAATCTGTTAGCAGCTTACATCTTCGCATTTGTAGACTATCATATTCTCCCATCAAAATAGCCAAGAAAGCAAGCCCGAGATTAACCAAGTCTTCGTTTTTCTCGAAAAACATATCATGAATGAATAATAACAAACAGCCTAATGAAGAGTTGGGTAGTCTCATGAGGACTTGCTAGCTTGGTTAATTTAAAAATGAAACTTAAGTTACAGAATTGAGGTACTAGTTCAACCATGATGAACCATAGTCATCATATGAAACAAACTTTGACCACTGAAATAGAAAACTAGCAATACGGTACAAAAGGACGATTTTGTTGTTATGAATAGATCTTCTATTGATACTTTTTTTTTTTCTTTTCATGATAGAATGCATGATGATACAGCATTATAACATACACGTATGTTACATATCATAGGAATAAGCATTATATAAAAGTTAAAGATGAACACAAACTTAATGTTTTCTGCACCTGCTGTACGTATTGTGTTGCTTTCTACTGTGATAACTTAAAGTCATTTGGTACATGTATTTATGTTACTGCTAACGGAGAGAGGAAATAAATGATATGCTAACTTGTTTGAACGAATATGGTTTATCATGAAAGAGGAAATAAATGTACTGTGGTAGCTTAGCTGGTGCTCTGATATGAACTTGAGTGAAAGAGAGAACTATACTTATGAATAAAAACAAACTAGTACAAGCTTTTTATCATTAGAGTGCTAGATGCAGTTTGTGTTATTATACATTCCGCAACGTCAGCTTGAACCGTATAACATTTCTATAAAAAAAAAAACAAAAAAACACTCTCCCCTGTATAACCCAAGTGATAGGTACACGGAACCCGCAGTATTACACTAAAAAAAGAGAAATCCTGATAACAACAGTTATCCCAATAGTGCAGCACCTATAACACAATGACTCCAGAGCGGCATAGCACCAAAAAAAGCCATAGCGGCGCCATTGCTCCATTGGACCGTGCCCTCTTACGATTTAATGTGTATCTTAACAAACCTAAGAAAATTAGGATACCATAAACTGCTTGCTTGACTGAATTTACAATTTGCTAAAAAGAACTGATTTTCTAAATTTTTTCGTAATGCACTTTCTTATAATTTCACAGATCTAAGAACTAAATAGCTAATATGATTTAGTTAACAGAGCAGCAACTGATCCGGATTAACACAAAACATAGCTAAAACGTTTCAACTTTCATGTCAAATCCAACATAAAAAAATCAAAATTCCACTAGATCCTAGTTATGAAGAAGACGGGGTTTCAGCATTGACCATGTTAACCATGCCAAATACATAAAATACGATTTTACGATGCAACTTCGGATGCACCAGTGGATTCTATGCGCAACAGCTTAACATATGATGTCATCATGGGAGCCACAAGCGATAGAAGAATTTCTACTTCATCTTTTTACCAATCATGGTATCAAGTTTCCGCGCTTCGTGTCAAGACCTTTGCGTCTCCGATAGCGGAAGTAGATAAACTGAATTAGAATCTAAGAAAATGTCAAGGATCAACAGGATTAAGCGAAATGCTTCGTGAATGTTATAGAACTTCATGACTGTTGCAGAAATGAATTGTTAGAAAAGAACCAAAAATCATATATATCAAGGATACAAAAGAATCAAGCATTACGCATCCACTTGATTCCACAACCCATGGAAGGTTTGGTTTTATTTTTGACCACTGCATGCTGCTCACAAGTATGCTGTACAAATACATAACACGTACATTCATAATAAACATCAGTTTCGTCTGCCTTCCAAAAAAAAATCAGTTTCGTCTAAAAAGAGCAAACATTTGAATTCCAAGTATCAGTCAGATAAGCTGTTGTTCTATTCATAATGAGGCGAACCATTTTGTTTATCAATTAATGTTTGAGGCGAACCATTTAAGTATCAATCAGATAAGACGTTTTTTGAACGTGCAGGATTCAAGTATTTGTTTCATACACCTTATGAACAGATTAAACACACAAATACTTTTACTTTATTCCATAAGCAAACAAATGAGAAGAACACTTACCTTGCTACATAAGTAGAGTTCCCCATAAGAGCAAAGATAAACATTAGTGGATTCAGACCCTGCACGTTGTGTTGACAAACACAAATGAAGAACTAGTTAAGATATGTAAACACACAATTGTTATATGCATGTCTTTTATAGGTAGGGAATTATCGTAAGCCACAGGCCATTAGCCATCTAAAATAGAAAACCTCTGAACACAGACGATACGGGTCTGCATAGTTGTGTTTGTCAGTGCGGGTTAAAGACGTAACCATTTAAGGTTATAGTGTTTGTTTTCCACTTTTTTATTCGATAAGAATTAGAAAACTATTTCATAAGACAATTTCAGGTTTTTCCAAAGGCAGATATGTGGCCTATGATCCTACCAAAACAATAATAAACCGAAAGAAGATGAAGGATTTCATGCAAACCTGAACATTTCCCCTTCTGAACTGCCAAAATTGAGAAAAAAATCCAAAAACAGAGATGTTAATAAAGCATCAAGTAGACTACTAATGATAAAATCAATTACGAGTATAAATGTTGTCACAAGCGGACATAAATAAAACAAAATGAGCTGGTACATACACAAAAGATATATGTATCAGTTATAACTTATATTTGTGTTTGTGTGTATCCTTACATTTAAAAATATTTGTGGAAGACGTCCACCCATGTAGATAGCGGCCATTCCCCAACCAAGGTAGGTTCCGATCCCACTACTATCTGTGCCTTGACTACCCTCCGTTAAACTACCAGTTACCTGCAATAAACGCACATGGTCAAATTGTCATATTTTTATTCACTGAGGTCAACTGACATCAACAAGCTCTAGTTGGATAATAACAAGTGTACAATAACTTTTAGTTTTGACTAATTGTAACAAGCTCATTACAATAGGGCGTTTGAAGTGCCAACAAGTCAGGCAAACAATTTTATTAATCAATTGCATATGCGAATTTGAAGAACCATGTAAGCTCACAAAACAGAATTGATGCACCACAATCAAGTAAAATGAATAAAGACGTTGTTTCTTACCTGTAAAAGCTTTCGTCCCACTTGCATGACAATCCCATTATGTGGTGTTGCTGAATTTAGATTGAGGTAACTGTCTCTTTCAAGTTTAAAATTGTACGTGCAGAGAAAAATTGTCGCAGTAAAAACCTGAATCACAGGAGAGTAAATTTATCATGTCATCCGTAACGACAAAAGTTTTCAACTTAATGGTTTTACTTCCAAAACGTGTGCATTTGGTTGTATGTTATGTCTAAAATGTAACAGAAACTGCATATAGCTTTACCACGCATAACAAATTCTTGGTTTGTGAAGCAGGCGGTGAACGTCCAGTTACATCTCCACCAAGTAAGGGTTCTTCAACAGTTTCCCTATGGCTACTTCTTTGGGAGTGGAAGTAATTCAGAGTAGGAGTGTGACTTCTCGATAAAGATCTAGCAGAACTGCAAGAAAGATAATTAAAAATATAAATAAGGTATCTGCATCATTTCCCATAATTCAAGCTGCAACTTGACAAGATTTTATAATGAAACTGGCGATAAAACTATTAAAGGGACGAACAAACCTGTAGTATACTCTTTCAGGGGAAGAATTATCATCAGCCGACGGAATTTGCAGACTTTGACTGATTTTTGATAAAATAGGAACCGTTGACTCTTCTGGAATTGTATCATGACTGTCTTTTCTTTTATTGTCTACAGACTCGATCTGTATAAATTGAGGAGTTTAATATACATAGCTATCAGAATTACATGCTCCAAAAGTCAAGACTATAGCATAGTTTATAAATTTGAAGTGTAAGCAATATACAGATATATAAAGGAAATTATGACCTTATGGGATTTGTCTCTTAGATGAACCATGAGTGAAGTAACCATAATAAAATGCTTGGATGGTGAGAGTTAACGTAGTAATCAAGTACAACTACAAAGCCATTTAAAACATAAATATAGCTATTTTTGGTGCAATTGAAACTCACACTAATTGAAACAAAAATAAGAGAATTTTATGGATTATATGCTGCTTACCAGTGCCATGTAATATTGTGTCGGAAGCTGCAGAGTAAGAAGACATCAGATGAGTTAGAATATAGCCACTAACTGCAGTTTACACAACAAACATGAATGATAAGATATCATCAAGAAAAAAGGGCTCGAAAGATTCCATCCACTACATATACTTTTCCAGATAGATCATCTGATCTATTAGAACTTTGACTGTAAACCTTTTAGTTATAAAGAATCATGTTACCTTAGTTATAATAAACAATTCAGGAGATGGCATAGATACTAAGGCGTAAATGTGAGAAAATTTTAGCATAGTGTGAAAGAGCGATAAAAAAAACTAATCGTAGCTGGTTCTAGCATACAACCAAGCACGTTCAAAACATCTATGCCAAATAGATAAAGAGTATATTAGAAAATTTGAAAAAGAGTAAATAAGGAAAAAAAATAAATTAGGACACTTATCATGGTTACTTTATTTTATGAAGCAAATTCACAATGAAAATTAAATGTTTCACAGGAGGTCGCTCTCCATGAAAAAAATAAGATCATGCATCCATAATGTCAACAGGCTTCTTACGGTACCAAAAATATAAGCAGTATGTGATTTCAATCAAGCTCAAAACTTTATGCACTCTTTATAGACTGTATGCCAGAACTAATGTTCATATCCCTCTTAAAGCATCTAGTTCCCGTTTAACAATCACTATGCTTAGGTAAATACAAACTTGACACTAAAAACGATTAAGATTTTCAACTCCATCCATTTGCTGTGAATCATGGAGATTACATCATAAATGTTAAGAATTGCAAATTGGCTATCCATGTCAAATTGTAACAGCACGACATAATAAATTACCAAGTGCACATTTAACACACTGTTATGAAGATTATATAAGTATTACCCAATTATCCATGTCAAAAGGAAGCCGATAGCAAGTCCTTCAGAAGACTTCTCTTTGTAATTCGTAATGAGTTGAGGTACCTCTGCAACACCCCAACTAAAAACACTAAGCATTCCCAATATCAACGAAACCAAATCCTTCCTGGTACATAGACAATATTTCATATGACTCCTTGCCCATTTCGAGCAATGTCGATCTGCACGGCATACTGGCATATTACTTTTATAGAGTCCCATTGCGTCCAAGTAACTCTACCTATCCAAAATTGTATGAAACAACAAATGAGTAATTGCTCAAAATTGTATATAGGAGCGCTTGGGATTATGTTTGCAAAACACTGTTTTCTGATATGTGCTTTGCAAACGTAGTAATAAGATAATCTCCTCTAAAACGCAATCCTAAACCCCTCCAAACTAATTGTTTATCTTTGTACTAAAATCAAAACTTTATTCATAACATGTGCACAATTAAAACTTTCTGAAAAGATTGCAAGTAGTAATATTGTATTAATACTTAATCAACAATTACCGAGTTATCTTGACCCAATGCTCTGGCTCGCAGATTCTTTAAAATATCACCACACCTAGAAAAACACAAAACTTAATTAAATATATTGACTGTTATTTTTCTTAAAGGCAAACTCTCACACAACCCAACAATCTCACTTTCATAATTCGCAAGACTTTAACCCACAACCTCTGGTGACATACCATTAGACCAAAGACACATTGGTTATGTTGATTTTTGTAATTAATTAAGTTAAGGGATTGTTTAACAATACAACAAAACATCAAAGGAAACACAACAAAACAATCCGTATGCATGTAAAACACCTTCAAAGTACAATTTATAAATAAAAATAAATTACATTCTACATGCAGTCAACAAATAAAATAAACAAACAAACCCCGATATTTACGTGGGAAAAAAATTATTCAAACTAGGAAAACTACAAATAAAAAACCTGGAATGGAATGAATCGTATTTTATGAGATAAACAACAAATTAATACAAATAGTTTTTATGCATGTATCAGATTAATGACATTAAGAAAAACATACGTTAGATGTTGCTGGTTGTGTTTGATACGATGATTGGCTAAATTGTTGGTGATATAAAGAGGTGTTTTGTAGGTTTAAATGGGTTTTAAGGCGGTAGCTAGCTCTCGCTTTATATCAACAAACAACAAACGCCACATGCCGGGAGTGGCGCTAGGGCGACCCCACAACAAAAATATTATGGGCTTTCTTGATCCAACAAAACAAAACAAAACTAGTATATATTTTATTCTCCACCCGTATAACTCTACAAACTGAATATTCCAAAAACAATACAATTATGCATGTTGCTTTTTTATCTATAGTGTACCTTTTTACATTGTTTTTGTTTAGTAGTGTGGCGACAAACAAATATAACTTCTACCACATTTGTGGAATTTTTGTCATTTATGCCTTTGTTTTTATGAGAGTTAATACACACTTCGTTTTGTAACTTGTATAAAAAGTACACGTTGAGTCTTTAAATTCAAAATAAATATGTTTTTACTGTTTATTTTTTGCATCACTTAAGGTCTCTTTGACTACTAGTCGTTAGTCAATATTTGTTAATTTTCTACCATAATTTATGTCGTTGTATACTGACTTGTCTCATTTTCTATATTAATCTTCTACCATAATTTTCATCCTCACTGATCATCCCTAAACTTTTCTCAAAAGATTTCTTCTCCAGAATCTTAAATCTATAAAAATGGTTTGTTGTTAGTGTGATAGGCAGGCAATCATCCGCACTTCATGGACAGAGAACAACCCAAGGCATCGATTTATTCTTGTCCTCAACCAGGAAGTGCATTTTAAGATTATTTATGTTTTAGTGTTATTAACAAAGTATACAGTAACAATGGTGGTTGTTATTTTACTTTAATAGCTTGTCATTATCATGATTAGGGATCCCCTTGTTGTTTCATTGGATGGTATGATCCTCAAATGTGTGCTCGTTCGACTGTTATAATATTAGGCCTTTTAAGGTCGAGAAATGAGCTGGAGGAAAGATTACAAGCTTCTCAAGCCGATGGTTTTCTGCTCAAGCAAATGTGTGGAAGTGGAAGATTTACCGCGTGCTTAGTTGGATCTTGTTCATTTCTGTTTATGCTTATGGTGTGTAAGTAATGGGTTAACTCTTTATCTTTTGTGTATGATGGTGGTATTTTGTGTTTTGTTGGAAATGCAAGTACTTGTTAGGGAACCATCTAATTATAACAATGGTTAATCAATCGTGTAGTATGTACTGACTTTTCTAAATTGTTTTTATAAGTTTGTTGCAAGTGGACTTTGTTTGTGTTGTGTAAACTTTCTCTTTTGCTACCATTCACTTTTGTTATCATTTTTGTAACTTCTTTGTCCATTGTCTTGTTCTATCCTATTGACAGTATTTGGAATATGGTTAGTGTTGACTTTACTTGTCAACATATGAACATTGTTACCTTTAAAGATTAGTGTAAAAGTTTGGTCATTTTGTAACAGTTGACTTGAGTCTCCAATTTAGAACCTTGGTTCATTTAACCATTTTGGTCATTTTCAACTTTAGGCATCAATTGTCGAATGTAGGCTTCAACTGTCGAAGTAAACAACACAATAAATGACCAAATGCATTTCTAAGTTGATCTTGTTTAGTCATTTACTACTTTTGTACTAGTAAAACAACACAACAAATGTACAAAACTAATTAACAAGTAATGACTACGAAAATAGACAAACATAACATGGTTCCATAGATAATGAAAATGGAAGTAATTCCAAATGCATAAAATTTCATAGTTTTGAACATCATAATAAAGCAACATACATTATTTTAAGAGTACATAAATTGTCTATAGAAAACATAATAGATGAAACATTGTCTAATTCAAAAACATAACACAATTGACCTATGGTGAGGCCATCATTCTTGCTACTGAAATATGCTTTCTAATCCATCTTGGTGAAGTAAGCTAGGATGAATTAGAAACTGCTTGCACACCACTTGAATGAACCTGAGATTCAGATTGAGATTGAACACCACTTGCTTGAACTTGACTTTGAGATTTGCTTAAATTGCAACATCTTGACTTTGAACAACACTTTAACCTTCAGCTTGTTTCTTTGTTGCAACATTCTTACCTTTAGGTTGTGTCTTCTTTGCTGCAACAATATTTGCTACAACTTTTTTAGCCAGTTTCTTACCTTTTCCCTTAGCACTTGCACCTTTTTGTTTAGGCTCACTTTGACTACCATGAGACTAACCTTTTGGTAAAACTAATTTGTATTCAAGATACACCACCCTACCCAAGACATTTTTTTGTTATGTCCAACAAGACCACAAACACCACAAGTTACACTCTTTCAAGCCTTAGACAACTTACCATTTTTAACAATATCTTCACTTCTTCTTTTATTTTTTGGCATACCCTTAGTTGTTTGATGTTTTGGTGGAACAATGGCTATGGCCACAATGACCATTTATGGGCAGGCCAGATAGTGTGTTTGTAAGTTTCTTGCCAAGTTATAAACTTGTAACAAAGATGAGCCCATGTTTTCACATATCTTACTTGTTGTTCATTTAAAGCCATATTCAAATTGGTAGCAACAACATGTTTACATGGTAAACCTGTTATCTCCCATCTTCTACAAGTACAAGTCTTACTTACAACATTCGCTACATATTGGTCTCTCCATGGTCCACTAACCTAAAACTATATCCCCCATTCCATAAAATATTGTACTTAACAGCCTTTTTCTTAATCACATCTAACATGTGTTGTGCAGTTGGTGTTAGTGTCCCATTACTTTTTCCAATCACATTCAAAACATTTATTATTCTCTTCATACAATATTCCCTAATGTATTCTAAAGATGTAATGATTGGTTTTTGTCTACCTCCAACTATTTTCCCATTAAACACTTGATACATGTTATTAAGTAACACATCTGAATGAGCTATCTCTAAACAATTATATAGTATATATTAATTATAAGAGTAATTTTAAATTTCATAATGCATTAACATATACCACTTAAGTTATACAAATAGATAATTTACCTGAAAAATGTGCCCTTGACCAATGGATTGGTGGTATCTTACTTAACCAAGCATGGGCAGGTTCACTAAAGCCTTTGAAATCAAACATAACTCTCTCAAACTGTTGGACAATTGTGGTTGTTGCACATCTCCACAAATGGTCATTGAAGGCCCTACCATTCCATTAAGGTTTCATATTCTCATGAATGTGTCTAAGACAAAATTTGTGTTCTGCATTTAGAAAAAATGTTTGCTAAAGCTGGAATGATACCCTGCACATTCTTTACTAATAAAAGTATAGTGTCTATTAAAAACAGATGAACATGAATTTAGTACCAATTTAAGGGAGTACCTTTTCTATGTCACTAATAAAGTGAAGTTGAGTTGGGTTGTAAGTCAAGATCATAAGATAAACATTGAAAACCAAGTCCATGATTCTTTGTTTTCTTCTTATGCAACAACAAAAGCTAATGGGTATATACCATTGTTGCTATTAATTCCCACAGTTGTAAGAAGTTGGCCATGAAAAGGACAACTCATAAAAACAACATCTAATCCCAATAACTCTCTCTGACTATCTTTAAATCATGCCTTTAATGCACCTAAACAAACATAAATTTTCGTGAATACTCTTGTTAGAAGAGTTTGATCTGTAACATGTTGGACAATAGAGGAATTGATTTAAATAGTGTTCTTTGACCCATGTGTGATGATGCAATCGAAACCGAAGACCATATTTTCACTGCATGTTCTATTGCTAAGGACACATGGAAAAGCATTGTGGACTGGTGGAATACTCCGAGCATCACCATAGACAATCTTCTCGAAGGAATTAACCTTGTTGATAGAGGCCCCATCCTTGACGCCTCCATCATATTCCTCGACGTGGTTGTTCAAACAACTTATTGGCTACTTTGGAGGTTCCGTAATGATACGACTTCTGCTAAAAAAACCCAAGTATCTTATCATTGATAATGTAAACTCGCGTCATTTACTTGGATCTCCAGTAGGAAAAAAATCTATTAAGTGGATAGAGTGGATATATAACCATTGTCTGTAACTTCTTCTAGCTTTTTGCTAGTTTGTTAATCTATATTCTATTGCCATTCAAAAAAGAAACAAAAACAAAAAAGTTGGACATTAATCGTAACTGTTGTAAGGGTTTGTCTTCTGCAACTCTACAACATGGTAAATTGTAGCTTAAGATCACCCCTAATCTTTTTTTTTGCTTTGTTTTTTTTTTGCCCTTAAAGCCTTCTACATAGACACTTCAAGTTTAAATTGGTTAGTAAGTTGATCCTGAACAGCCTTTACTGGAATCTATGGATTGACTTGAACTTGTTCTATTATTTTCTTTGAGAGAAACTTATAGTCACAAGCTCTGATCTCCCTTGACTGCAAACACTTATGTTCATCTTTATAAGTTCTGACAGTCCAAATTTCTAAGCCTTGCTCTTTGGTGACATACAACAACCATGAGCAAAGTGTTGGTGAAGAATCCGTTTCGGCTGCCATTAATTCCTTCCCTTTTATACCTCTATTTATTGGACTGTTACTTGTATTGTTTGGGCCACTACCGAGTCAAACACTTTCACCTGGGCTAGAAACTTGAATAATACCCAAACATTTGGCCTAATTCTTTCTTTGCCATTCTTTACGAAAGTCAAATTCCTTCTAGTTTCTATTAAATGCTCTTTACATTCTCTTTGATTTCTTTTGCAAAACCAAAGGTTTGATCGAATGTCTTCTTAACAAAACCATCGTCATATGTTCTAACTTGTTTCCTGCTTTCCCTTAACATTTTATTCCTAGCATAATCTACATCTGACTTAGAATCATAATCACTTTCAAATTCATTAGTATTTATGACATCTAACTCATTTTTCAAAATTAATTCATCAAATATATGGCTAGATGTTCCTACATTGCCTAATTATCTACTCTAACTCACTTGGAACAAAGAAACTTGTAAATCATGCTCCTTAAAAGTATTCTCTTCATTTTCCAAAATTAAGTCATTAGGTATCTAACTAGATGTTCCTACATTGCCAAACTGTCTACTCTGACTCACTTAGAACAAAGTAACTTGTAAATCAGGCTCCTCAAAAGTATTCTCTTCGTCAATCAGTACATTTCCAATATCATTGTTCTTATTATCGTCAGCTTCAGTTTCATATCCATCACTTTCACTCTCATTTCCATTAATCAAAACTTCTTCATTTTGACATACCTCAACAAGTTTATCTTTTTGCATATGGTCAACAGGTTGGCTAGCAAATGACATGTCAAGAGTTGAAAACACAGGTTCAATATTTGGCAACTTACTAGATTCTCCAATACTATTGACTTCTAAAAAGAGTTATGTTGGTTGAAGAAAAGGCTCTACTACATGCTCATTATCACTATCATTTAAGACCAATCGTGTACAACATAATTGAGTAGCAACACTAGCTACCTTTCTACTATCTTCATCCATCCCCCTAAAAATTGTCTTAATTATTTTTTCCAGCCTCATAACCAATTTGGACCATAAAAGCATCTATCTCTTCAACTGACACCTTATTAATATCAACAAAATCAACAATAGTTTCTTTACCTCCATCGTATATTCTACCTGGCCAATTTCAGAAAACGCCATGTGATAAACCCTCATACTAAACATATTAGATCTACCAATTTTTAAAACTAAGTACAAAAAACTGTTACAATTGTGTTACTAAAACGGCAAATACTTTAAACAATCATACAAAACATCCTTGAAAATGATTATAACTAAAAACTTATCATATTTCCTCTTAGCAGAGTTTGTTCTTCCAAATCGTCAATAGTATAATACTTTTTTCTAACTTGCCATAATGTAAAATCCATGTTTATGAGTGCTAATTTGTCACAAAGAAAATTTAATTTTTTGTGTGACATTCAATTAGGGTTTTTGAGTAAAACTTTCAAGAAAATTTGGGGATGAGGAATGAGTAGGGGTGAAGATATATTATTATCATGGCAAAAAAATTGGATGGGACATGAAACACTGATCATTAAATGAGAAAGAGAAAAAATGTATCTCATTAAAAAGACCATTATACCCTCACGTGAGGGAGTTGACATATATTGACTAACGCTCGGTATACAAAGTGACCTTGAGCGATGTAAAAAATAAACATTATGGACTTTGGACGTATTTATTTTGAATTTGGGACTCACTATGTATTGATTGGGACACTCAAATTGTGCATGAAACACTTATACAGTTTTAAACAGTCTGTTTCAATTGCTTGTACCCTGAGTGTGCGAATAACTTTTTAGAGTGTGCAAATCATTAGCCATTTTTTATACAAGTTAAAAGACGAAAGGTGTAGTTTACTCTTTTTATTATTTTAGGTTGTGTACAGTGTACAAATAATATGTGATTTATTACTTGTAAGTATTTTGGGTTTGTTCATCTTTAGAAAAAATGTATTTTTTGTTAATTTTCAAAGATTCAAGTAGTATTTAAATAATAAAACCTAAGTTAAATTGTTATTTTAGACAAAGAAATGAGAAGTGATACACTCACATAATTTTTATAAAAATAAATTCACACATACATGTGTCACTTAATTATTGGGAGTAAAAACAAGAAAGAAAAAACTTAATTTAATTCTATTGATACAAGTCATTTGGCACATGTATATGTGTATTTCTTTTTGTAAACATTATGTGAGTGTAACATTGCTCGAAGAGCAAACACATCGGAAACTCCCTAACGGGCGTTAAGTGGGGCGTTAGTGGCATTAAGGGGCGTTATCCTTGGACCTCCGACGTTATTTGCGCGTTAATGGCTTCACGTTATTGCCTTAACAGGCGTTATCCGTATAAAAGAAAATCAAAAATTTTACAAAACACCCCCTCAAACGGCTAGTTACCGTTGGGGTTTAAAAAATTTTACATTTTAGCCACTAAACGGCTAGTTTTTTTTTAAAAAAAATCATAAACATTTTCTTACCACTATAAATACCCAACTAATACACCATTTTTTTCACACTTTCATAATTCAAATTCACAATTTATATACTTCCTCTCACACTTCCATAATTTAAATTCAAGTTCGTTCACAATGGATCCGAATCAATTTGATGAATTTCCTCAGCATTGGTCAGACGTTGATGACGAAACTGACTTCCAATTTATGGCGTCCGCGTACGAGTATCACCTTCAGTTGGAACAAGAAGAAGCATCTCAACCTCCTACTCGTGCTCGTAGCCATATATATCGTGAACGTGAGATTGCAGAAGAACGTCTGCGCAACGACTATTTCGTTGAAGGTTGTAAGTATTCAAACCGGAATTTTCGTAGAAGATTTCGTATGAGCCGGAAACTATTCCTGCAAATAGTTGAAGGTATTGAATCTTATGTAATGATATTGATTATTGTAACACACTAACACACAAATATGGTTCTAATTATGACAAGATTTTAGAAAGAGAAAGTAGAGAGATGGGAGGCTTTCTAGAGAGAGAAAGTGAAAGAAAACATAGAAGGTTAGATTAAGAATGAGAAAGCTCCAACCCTCTACCTTGGGAGGTAGAGGGTATTTATAGTTACATACTAAACGTCCTCCTTCGGACTGTGGATTAGGCATATAGTGGGTAAAGACCCGTCCTTCCTCCACGGTGTTGCACTAAACTAAGTAACTAACTAAATAACTAGTAAATAACGTAATGTCTACGAGCTAACATATGCTAGACTAGAGTTGGGGTGACCGACTCTTCAACATGGATTTTCTAAATCCTAACAATCTCCCCCAAAGGGAGGTCACCCCATGAAATACATTTTGCATCCTGGCATTCTATCATTATCTTCATGCTCAAGCTCGTAGACTTCAATTCTTCAATCCCGCAATCTTTGTACTTTAGTAGTGATACTTCAAAGTCCGACTGCTTTGTACTTTCAGTGGAGGTCTTTAACTGATCCACGTCTTGATGATCTTCGAGCTTTCATTGAGATCATCAACCACAACAAATCTTTTATTCATCCTTTGTTGTATCACCATTATGTGAGGTTGTGACTTTTTGGACCGACATGCTCACATGTTGGATCATGATATCTTCTCATCAGAGTAGCGGAAGCTTTTTGTTGGTTCGTGATATTTGTATCAGAGTAGCAGAAGCATGGATTGAAAATATCAGAGCCAGTTGATGAAGACATGCACTTATCATGATTTCTTTTAGAGGTGAATGTGATGTGCGAGCATGCGGTTATGGATTGACTCCTCAATTCTGATCAGCTGCAACCGTCGGGTTCCTGCAGACAACAGTTAGGAATAAAGCGCACGAAAGTGTCTTTGATCACTTTCGTTGAATTGAGGTTCACGGCCCACGGTTCCCCATTGATCAGTACAAGTACTGCCTGTGATCAGGTATAATTCCGAGGAATCTCCTTGACAGGGTTTCGCAGCTGCTCTAGTTGTTCTCAAACCGGAACATCTCAAAGAAGACAACACGGAGTGAGTGAACCAGCGAATTGAGATTCACTGATTGATGAAAAATTGATTTGAAAACAATCGCGTATTGCTTGAAGAATGAGTTTTGCAATACGACGAATGTTTTATAAGAAAGATCAATTTTCAATCAGAAATACTTTTTGTGTTTGAAAATGAATACACATTCGATGTGCTAGAGAAAAGAAGATTTGCACATCGAACGGTTTTTCCAAAAGTATTCGTCAATTCATTTCCTGGACCAAGGTTGATTCAAGAATGAATCGCCCCATCGTTTCTATCCAGTTGTCACAAGTTTGATCTATTGGATATATCTCACATGTCACCCACCAAGAGCTTGTGTGATGTTGGCTCTAGAGGGATTTCCATCTTCATAGTGAGTACTTTTACATATCACTCGGATGTTCTGGCAATACCACAAGGATAATGCGTAAGACTCTCAATATATACTTACTTTCCACATTGTGTGAAACAGCAAGTCTTCATTAATTTTGTGTCCTAATGAGATTTTGTGGATGATCTCTTAGCTCTAGACTCAATTGTGCATTTTGGTTTCCTATGCCGGAGACTAGGGAGAGGGTCTCCTTTTTCAATATCAACAATCTCTAAGAGAAAGTCGATAGATTATGTAGGTTCCCCGTGAGAATGAAACAATCCCTTTTAAGAGGAACTTGAATAGCTTGGGAAGTTAGGTGCAGTGCGTCACTGGGTCCATGACATCTTGTCTTCAATACCAGTGTTACCATAGTAACCACCAGTGGCATATGTATTGAACCCGGTTTCTGCCCTAAGGTTGAATTATTGGAGGGCTATTTCTTTTCACCCTTTTTACATTTATTTCTTTTTCATTCTTCAACCCCTTCAGTGCTTACCGAGACTTCATCACTAGAACCTTGTTGGGATTATTCCAGTTCTAGCTCTTTCTCAGTCTGCACTCTTCCCATTTCTCACTTTTCTCCTTTTTTCATCATACCTAAGGACTTCTACACTAACTAGTGAATTGTCCCTGGGTAGATCCCTCCGGCTCTGACGGGATCGTGGGAACGAATACCTAACCTAACCATCCTTATAACACCATGCATAAAGTAAATTGGTCGGTCTTTTGGTATTGTTCTTTCCTTCATGAAACCAATTGAAAAATCATTTGGAAAATCAATCAAGGTACTTGTGATATAAAATCAAAACATTTTGTACCTTAATTGTTTTTGAACATTTAGAAATGCTCCCCCTTAACATGTGCTTATGATTTTGAAATTGTTTCGCACATGGAAGTAAGAGGACTTTGAAATCTTTTCTTGATCACAATTTCCAAAGAAAAAGCCATTTGATTTTTTGGTAAATTCTCCCCCTCAATATGTGCGTTGGTTATTTGAAGTCATTTAACACATAGAGGAAGGAGGTCTTTGAAGTACTTTCACGATCACACTGCCATATAGAAAACCATTAGAAAATCAATCAAGGTACTTATGTTGAAACATAGAAATCTTTGTACCTTGAAAGTTTGTTTTCTTTTGAAATGCTCCCCCTTAATATGTGCTTCGAGATTCGAAAGCGTTTAGCACGTATGGGAGAGCAGTATGCACAATTGAATCAAACGATCACCTTTTATCAGGTTTCATAATTAAATCACAAATTCTCCCCCGATCAAAAATATCAAACCCTTTGAGATTTTGGATCTCAAGAGATTTAATTAGGTTTAGAAAACATGGGAGAAAATGTGGCCTGGTTTAAATACTCATCTTGTTTTTGGATAAATGCTACTCCTCAATCAAGTGCATCATGTATTTGAATTCGTTTGGCACATGGAGGCAGGAGTGCCTTTAAAGGACTAAAACAGATTTGAGATTTAAATCACTATCTCTCCCCCGATCAGAAATTTCAAACCTCTTGAGATTTGTGATCCCAATTGATTTAAATTATTTAGAAAATTTTGGAGAAAGACGTGGCATGATTTAATTCTTGAAAAATGACTGATATGGACCAATTCTTTTGACATTAAAGATTGTTAGTGTCAGGTATGATAGTTTTTAAGAGATCTTTAAGTAAAATAAAACAATTTCACAATCAAACAAGAACAGAAAAAAATTTCATTTTGAAAGATAGAGTTTTAAAGAAAATCATACCATGACATAACATTAAATCTTTAGATCACCACTTTATTACGTACAAACCGGAACTTTTATGAAGAAATATCGATTGAAAATATTTTATTTTAAATCACTCTCCCCCTCAATCGATGACCGTAGTCGATGATTGAGTGACTTAAGTTTTGATAAAATGAAGTCCGGTGATTTCCAAAATTAAGTCCAATTTATTTTCAAAACCAATATTTTTCCATTTTTCAAAACAATATTATTCAATTATTGTTAAAAAAAATGGTATCATCACAATTATTCCTGCACAAAGATACGTTAGGTGTATAAGCTGCTTCTGTTGTTTCTGTAAGGGTGTAAGAAAACCATATGCAGATGCAGTGAGACCTCTTAAGTTGCATCTATCATGCCAACTCTCCATGGAGATCTAATTAAGCACCGTTTCTTCATTTGTCGACCTAAGAAATAGTTACCCTTTCCATTCGGCATCCAATCATCATCTTATGTGGGATCCGGATCGGGAACATTCTTTTAAACCATGTTATCTGCATACGTTAGTAAACACAGATAGACATGTATGGTGGTCGACAACACCCAAACAACAATTGACTAATACAAGTCAATCCAACATATCAATCAGATCATGTAAAGCATGGGAATAATGTGTTTGTCAAACTACAGTCATCTAATTCTAATAATCTTATCCTAGATTCCTAGTCTTTCAACGTAGGTTAACATGTTTTACATTTAAGTATATAGGATAATTAGATAAGCCCTCTAGATGATATAAATTTGAAAACATTCTCCCCCTCAATCAATGACTCATTTTCTGAAAAGTTTAAAAGCGCTAAAGTCATTGATTGAGTTTGCAAATTTTATAAAAACTCTGAATCCGATTGTTTTTCAAGCAACTCATTTATCACCATTTTGTTAAAAGAAATATTTTTCTGAAGAATTTTTAGAAGGAAAAATATTTGAGTAGGAACAGCAGTCATTCGACATACTTTCCTCATATTGTTTTAGGATAAGTGCACGAAATATTTGAAAATTGGTTTAGCGCAACACTTTCCTTTCTTGAAAAACGGGTTGCTATCTGAAATAATAGCAAACCATGGTTGCAGGTTACAGTCTGAAATAACTGCAAGCCATAGTTTTAGACATGTTTTGAAAAAGAATATGTACACCTCCTGCTCGAACTTCATCTATGGTCTTGTGCCATGCCATTGTTGAATGACATTTCTAAGACCGTAGATGTTATCGATACCAGAAGACATGTCTTGAGAAAACAGGTTTTTGATATTTTTCAAATTTTCTAATTTTTATGGGTTTTTGTTGGTTTTATATTTTTCTATTTTCTTTTTATTGGATTTATATTTTTGTATTTGGTTTTTGATAAAGATTTACAAAGATAGAGTAGATGATATAGTTTAAGAAGATGATGATACGAATACCGAGATATCGAGCAGCCCCGTTGTAGAAAATAGAAGTCATCATCTTTTAAACATTCACCACCAAAGCTTTCGAGGCTCCTGAATTGAGAGAAATTGAACCATCTGAAAGTGAGACTTTGGCAGCTTCCCCCTAAACCGAAAATCTTTTAGCTGAGCAGATTCGAAGCTCTATTTCAAGCTTGCCTTAGCCATACGCACAAAGAAGCACACCATTATCATCGATCTTGCTGCTCCTTTTAAGAATGATCTTTGTGATTCTTCGTTCGGGGTTATATCATCAACAAGAAGAACAACAACGTATCATCCCACGCTTGAATGAATCTTCTCAAATTCCTTTTCCACTGAAGTCTGAAGCGATCCATACCAAAAGGTGTCAAGAGAACTATTCCCCCAAGTAGTTGAATTGATGTAGTCAGTCTCTTTGAATAATGCTCAAGAACTCTCCCGAATACACATCATGAGGGGAATGAAAACACCTCCCCAATGTTCACATTTTTCTTCCCTGATGATCGTGTATGAAGCTCAAGAACCCGAAGTACACCAATACCCAAGAACTCTCCCGAATACACATCATGAGGGGAATGAAAACACCTCCCCAATGTTCACATTTTTCTTCCATGATGATCATGTATGAAGCTCAAGAACCCAAAGTACACCAATACCCAAGGAAGGAATAACTGATAACACCTCCCTCATGTTACACATTTATCTCCCCTGAATATGTCATACTTGTGTACCTCTTTTATCTTCAGAAACTAACTCTTCCATCTCTTCCCCCACATAGTTGGAATAAGAACACTAAACGCCATGAGTCAAACCTTGAGTTTCTCTGCGGTAATGAAATTTGTCTTCCTGGGATATCTTCAATCACTTAGAAATATTAAGTTCATCAAGATTACTCGCGTTTAGATGCGTGTCTCCTTCCCCCTTGCTGGTTTTGATACTTCAGAATCAGCAACACATTGTAAGCCCGTATACTAGAAATCTGTTGAGAAGAACACTTGAACTCTTATGAGAATCAACTTGCTGAAGAATGTGAGCAAGTCTAATTAGGGATTAAATCTGGATTTTCACTCTCCTCCAATTAGTGCTCTCCCCTAAACTGACAATCTTTTTGATAAATGCCCAGATTAAGAAGAAGTCTTTAGATCATTAAATGCAACTCATCTTTAGTCTTCTAACATGCAGCAGAAAATGTAGAACAGACTGTAGACTCGACCTTCTTCAAGATTTTCCAGTTGGGGAATAGATAGTTAACATCTTCATTTCACCAAAAAAGCATCCCAATTAACTTACATCTTGCAAGTCCCCATTAACTAAAATCTCTCCCAATCAAACAAGAACAGAAAGATGTTCATCAAGGAAATCATCAATCAGCCCGCAACGAACACACTAAATGGTAACACCAAACTACCAATCACATCAAACAAGAACAGAGAGATTGTTCGGAATCATCATGTTGATGTGTACGTGAAGCATTAACCGGAAGCACTTTGTTGATAAACTCATCAGTCCATGAGAAGATGTCAACCAACGACTCTTAGAAGAAACATCATGTGAAGATGACTAGATAAGAAGAAGCTCGGTTCTTACATGAGTTCGGAGCCGTTTGACCATATATTCTTACATAAAACTCAACATGTAGCAGATTCACACTTCTTCTCCCCCTCAAGAATTGCATACGGAGTTGCCATTCTTGATTAAGCAAGTGAGTATCATCCAAATGTAGTCTATTCACACTTCTCCCCCTCAAAGATTGCATATGATGTTGCCATCGTCATTATAATTGAGCAAGTGGAATAAGAGAACAATCATCGGTAGCTCGGTTCACTTGATAACTGATCGCGAATGGAAAAAGTATGAAGCATGTTGATGAGAATGGTCATTAATGAGAAGATTTCTCTTCTTCCGAAGATAATGCGCACTGAAGCGTACACATTTCTTTTCTTTGAGGAACGAGGCTTGAACTGTTGTGTTCAAACGTCATAACATATTGAATATCAAGGTTGAGTTACTTGAATCTGTGAGTTATAAGATATCAATCCATTTGTTATCCATACTTTAAGCCAGTCCATGTAGTGAAGGATCGAAGTATCTGCAACTGAGTAGGGATTACATGCACTAACATTACAAGCTTGATTGCATATATATTGGTTAGTGACATTAGTATCCAAACCCTTTGGGGTTTCACGGTCAACCTTGATTTTGCCATCGGTAAACAGCTTTTCGGTAGGTATCCACCTAAGTCCAACATCCTTAAACATTCTACCAGACGGTATCCACTTATGGCAAGGTCTAGGATTGTTGATATTCTTATGCACAGTGGAAGACTTATTGGTATTCCTAGACTCCAAAGATCTAGCAGTTGGGATCCATCTAGGTGAAGTTTTAGGTTTGTTTTGCTTCATGACATATTGAACCTTAGCCATGTTAGTAGTCTTAGTGGATTGTACCTTAGCATGTGAGTTAGGAAAATGTTTCTTATTCGGAAAAGACTCATAATTTCTAATTTCATTTTCTACATGCTTAACATTCTTCCTTATATAACTACTCTTAGATGCAAGCCAACCCCTAGTCTTTTGAGTGTTCCTAGGTAATGGTTTACTACTACTAGCAGTGCCTTTAAATCTCGTGAAATTCATCACCCTAGGTATTGCACCTAAAATTCCGTCTTTTCGAATCTGAGCCTTTTTCCTAGCTTCTTCTAGATAATAGTTCTTCCACAAGTCATTCATGTCATATGAATTCTGGGTTTTAATGCTTGGTTTTGACACTGTTTTCGAACTAATCCTAGAGATGTTGGGAGTAGAAGTAGCTACTTGTTGAGGGTTAACGGAGCAAGAAGCATTATTCTTAGGTAACTCAGGTGAAGTGACTGGTTTTGACAAAACTTGTATCGCATCAACTTGGGAGGCAAGCCTTGTCTTTAAAGATTTTGTTCTTTCAGATATAAATGCAGTAGGCTGCCTAACAACGGACCGGCCTCTAGTGGGATGAGAAACTGGCTTCCCCAAGGTTGATGGTTTTGTAAACTTAGTGTTCACACTTTTCCCTACAGTTTTTCTAAGCTCATTCTTTAAGGCAACAATAGTGAAACTCTTTTCCTGAAGTTGAGTTTTGAGATCATCAATTTTTGCTATCAAAGACTTTGTTTGTTCTATTGACTTAGTTCTAGCTTCTTTGACAGAATCACTTAGTTCTATGTGATGCTTTCTCAAAGTCTCATTTTCTTTTAGTAATTTAGCCACATAAATTGACAGTTCATTATTTCTTGTTATAATAGCATCAATGTCTTGTGAAGTCTTGACTAAATTACTTTTCTCATGCATACCAGGCATTTGTTTCTTCAAATTGTTGATACTCGAGTTTTTTGCATGAAGCTGAGCTTTTAAATCGTTTATTTCAAAAAATTCACGAAATTCAGGAAATTCCGGATTTTTACATGGTTTCTTAGTTTGAAAACTTTCATCCTTTCTTTGTATTGCAATTTCAAGTGAAACGCAATGTTTTTCAAGTTTTGAGAATTTGTTTGAAAGTTCATCAAAAGCCTTTTTATCAACCATATCATATGTTTTGAAATTATTAGCCTCAACCTCAACCAATGAACATTTATCAGAATCATGTTCAACAATTAGATCAGTTTGTTTAGGTGCATTAGCAAATGCACTATGTTGAACAGTTAGGGATACCTCATCACATGACACCTGTTCATTTATCAGTCTGATATCTGCATCCACATCTTGTGAAATGAGAATCACTGAACTACTGGTTGTGTCAAGATCATCTGTTTCTGATTCTTTGCATTCATCGACAACTGATCCAGCATCCGATGCTTTATCCGATTCAACATTACAATCACTTGATTGCACCCTACTTTCATTCACCTTGACATCATTTACAAGAGTGTGTTGTGCCCTTTCCGCAATATACTTCCGGACATTATCCACGTGCTGGATAAATGTTTCTCTGAACTCAGCTGCATCCATACCAGTATGAACAACAAAGCATCTTTCCGTCATATCATCTTCATAATCACTACGGTACTTTCCATTGATGAATGACATGAACTGGTTGTAGATCACCTGAAGTGCAGCCTTGGATCCATCTGCTTGAAACATTTCCTTGTCAAGTTGCTGCTCTAGTTGTTCCAAGTTCAAGAACAAGGTGCCTGTAAAAGTCTTAATATCTTGACAGAATAATGTCTCAAATGCTCGTTCAAATCCCATTTTAAATCCATCAGTTCTCTTAAGAAGTACTGTGAGGTGTGAAAGAAGTAGTCGGAAATGTTCCAAGTAATTGAGTTTAGCCTTGTCAATTAATTAATGGAATTGGTGCAACTCTGTCACTTGAGAATTTGAACACAAAGATTCCTTTATGAGTGATTGTTGTTGTATATCGCCATTTCCCAAATTTTTCGTATCTGACTCAACAACATTTGTCCATTGTACTTTGTTGGGAATCTTATGTTCATCGATCATGTCATACAATTTGAGTATTTCAGTTATGACTAAATCTGGATTATTTGACATGATGTGATAGTGCACGGGATTTTACAAGTCTGTGATTTAAACCGAGAAATATAATCTTTCGCGGGATTTTACAAAATCAATACGAAACCGTGATACTGTGAGAAGTAGAATGTAGTAAAGGAGGATTATTGATAACGTGAAGAAGAATGAGGTCTTGTGGATGATAAAGGAGTGAATCTTTGTCAATCGTTTATGCTTTCACAATGATTATCGCAAAAGTTAAGTTCACGCGAACCCGGATAATCTCACCCCAAAATAATTTCCACTTACGTATTAATAAGCACAAGAAGAACCGTAGACAATGATTAGATCAACAAAGAACGTTTGCAGGATTTTGAATCGAACTAATACACCACAAGCGAAATAGGACACAATAAAATTGCCACGGATGATTATGAATCGGTCAAAAACCCCGCCACTTAAACTAAAGGTATAGAATTGTTTCACGGATGTTTAAGAATCCACAACTTTGATACCAAGAATGATTAAGCCCACGATGATATACCACTCCAACTTACGTATTAGATTGAAGGGCCACTACCAAATAAATCAAACGAATGTGAACCAACTTCAGTATTACTCAAATGTGCAAGTAGTTGATATCACTCGAAAGACCGCTACTCAAATGTCCCAACTTTCAAGAATGTGTCGAAGGCTCCAAGCAGTTGATTACCAATCGGAAGAAAAGAAGAAAATCAGGAAAAACGTCCAAACTAATGACACAAAAGCCCACGTCCAAATTAAGGGTTACCCAACTCGCGGCCCAAGTATTTTAACGGAATGAAAAAGCCCAATCACGAATTAAGGTAAAACCTAACACACCCTAATAATCGGATATAAATCACACACTTAACACAACTTAACCCTAATCCTTACCTCTAACAAAACGCAGTCAACATCTCAACCAAAATACGAATACCCAAAATCAAATCCATCTATGTCCCTTGTCCTTGATTATCCGAACACAGTCAACATATAACAATCACAACTTGTTTCTTGGTATTTTTTTGTTAAAACCGAATAACAACTACTCCCTTTTCCTTGATTTTTTCTTGTTACTCCGAATCACAGGTAGGTTTGATAAACGTTTTTATTTTATTTTTCTTTCTCGTTTTGTTTTGTTTTGTTGAAACTGAATCGAGAGCAAGATGAAAATCTAAAGGTTTTGTCTTCCTTTTAATTATTCGGATATTAATTGAAGTATTAAGCTTCAAAAGGGATCAATGATGAATATCTCATGTGTTTTAGTTCTTAAGAACACATCTTGTTATGTACTAAGGAGATAATCTGAAATCTATATATATATATATATATATATATATATATATATAGATATATATATATATATATATATATAATAGATGCATATCTCATTATATATTTTTCTATAATGATGCATCATGATTTTCATGATCATATTCAAATTAACTTAACTTAAGATGTTGCATCTATATGGTGCTCAATCTTGCAAATCGTATCTTATTTTTACTCTATCTACTATATATATATATATATATATATATATATATAGATATATATATATATATATATATATATATTATTTGATATCTCAATTTTTTTTTATTTAATTTGTTTGGTATTTGGAAATCGATGATTGTTATGTTAATCAGTGATATCCCACTCTTGATTACGTAGATTAAAATAGATGATTTGGTCTTGATTGGAGTGGTAATCGTGAGTTTGGATCTGTGATGTTTAGTCTCTTGATGCTCTTGTCTTATGGCAAGTCTAAGAATGTAATTAGAGAGTAACTGAGATCGATCCCTTTTCTTATACGTTTGAAAGTCAGATTAGTCTTCAAATCGCAGTGTTTTAACAAAACGCATAAGCATGTGACAAACCGCAACTTGTGACGTCAAAACGCACAAGTGAATAGACAAACCGCACAATTGGATTTGAGACAACTAGCAGTTAACAACAACTTGCAGTTGACTTTTGTAAGGTATCAACTCGTAGTTAACAACAACTCGTGGGTCACTTTCAAAAAAATACAAGTCGCAGTTGTTTTAATGCTCAAGATACAGTTTACTTTTAATGCTCAAATCGCAAATAAGAAGGTTACCAACTCGCAATAAAGAATATGAACTAGCAGAATAACATTAACTTAATGAACAACCTGAAAATAACCAACACAGCCCCACGAAATATGAAATAACCAAGTAAAGGATCAAACTAGGCTAATCAAACACTTCAAACATCAAAGGTACAAGCTTTTAACAAATTTAAACATAAAAATTCAAACTTGATGTATTTTTAAGCAAAAAAATTGAACCATAAGAAAACCAAACAACAACCAAGTATCCAAGATCAAACCATGGCTCTTGATACCAATTGTAATGATATTGATTATTGTAACACACTAACACACAAATATGGTTCGAATTATGACAAGATTTTAGAAAGAGAAAGTAGAGAGATGGGAGGCTTTCTAGAGAGAGAAAGTGAAAGAAAACATAGAAGGTCAGATTAAGAATGAGAAAGCTCCAACCCCTACCTTGGGAGGTAGAGGGTATTTATAGTTACATACTAAACGTCCTCCTTCGGACTATGGATCAGGCATACAGTGGGTAAAGACCCGTCATTCCTCCACGGTGTTGCACTAAACTAAGTAACTAACTAAATAACTAGTAAATAACGTAATGTCTACGAGCTAACATATGCTAGACTAGAGTTGGGGTGACCGACTCTTCAACATGGATTTTCTAAATCCTAACATCTTATACTTCCGATAATATTCCAGATCATTTTAATTACTTTAGGCAAACACCCGATTGTACGGGTCGAATGAGTTTAAGTGCTCTAATGAAGTGTACGTCTGCCATACGCCAATTGGCGTACGACACCTCACCTGATGCATTTGATGAATACTTGCAAATGGGTGCGAGTACTTCAAAATTATGTCTTGATAATTTTAACAAATGCATTATTGATTTGTTTATGTCGGAGTATTTAAGAAAACCAACATGGGCTGACATTCAAAAACTTTATCAATAACATTAAGAAAAACATGGTTTTTCGGGAATGCTTGGTAGCATTGACTGTATGCACTGGGAATGGAAAAATTGTCCAGTGGCTTGGCAAGGGCAATTTGCTAGGGGTGATAAAAAAATACCCAACAATTATGCTTGAAGTTGTTGCTTCTCAAGATTTATGGATTTGGCATGCATTTTTTGGGATGGCGGGGGCGAATAACGATATTAATGTTTTAGACCAGTCTTCCTTGTTCGACGACATTCTTACTGACAATGCCCCAATAGCACCTTATATGGTCAATGGAACTAGGTATGAACAGGGGTATTACTTTGCTGATGGAATTTATCCACAGTGGGCAACTTTCGTCAAATACTTCTCGGCAACAACTGACGAAAAACATACGTACTTTAAAAGGAGACAAGAAAGTGCCCGAAAGGATATTGAACGTGCTTTTGGTGTGCTTCAAGGCCGTTGGGGTATACTACAACAACCGGCACGTCAATGGGAAATTGTCACGATACGTAGAATCATGTATTCTTGCATTATTTTGCATAACATGATTATAAAAGATCAAAAATTTGCATTACGTGACTATAACGAAGTGTGGGTGGATCCGTCAGCACATTTGAGGCAACGAAGATGGGTCAAAAGATGTGATACTCACAGTCGTAAGGCAAAAGAAATACACGACCGACAAACGCATACCCAACTCCAACAGGACCTTATGGAGCATGTTTGGCAGAAGAATCTTGAACGACATGAACAACAACAAGAGAGCGACGATAATGAATAAGTATTTGCTATGTTTTGTTATTTTTTTTTTTCGTTGTAATTTTCTTTAGTTATTTTATATTTGGTATTATAATATGTTTAAGTTAAGGTTATGTTTTTTAATAAATGAAGTGTTTGTTTTAGTTTAGGGGTTGAAATTGAAAATATGAAATGTTAAAGTTTAACTTGGGATGTTATTGTTGTGAGTGTTTTTTGGGAATGTTAAGGTGAAATGTTAAAGCTAATGTGACGCTGACTTGACAGGTGTTAAACTATAACTCAAGTTATGGATGTGCATGCTCTAAAGAAATATTATAGGCTTATAGCATAGCCAACTAGCCATAAATATATATTTGTTTTTATGATTTTAATACTTTCAAACAGCGGAGTATCTTATACATATTTTGAAAATATTTTATTGATAGAATATTATAGATGTTAAAAGTATGGACTATAAAAACATTCAATAATGAAATTTTTAATAGTCAAGACTTGTGTGGTGTTGAATTGTGGTGAAGCTCGTTAAATATATTAAAGAGTTCAAGAAGATCTACTTCACCATTTAAACATATACGTGTCAAAACAACGACAAATAAATAACATTAAATCGTACCATATTGATCAGAGTTTGTCTCCTTAACAAGTAGACTAGTAGGTAGTAAACTAGTAACATATTATTAGGTGATCGACATAGATAGACGGTAAGATATTTTTGAGGTAATGGGACGAAACATACACACTTTCGGTAAGATATTTGAGGTAATGGGACGAAACATATACACTTTAAATAGTGGTTAGGGCCCGTTTGGTTTATAGATGGGTTTAAGATTTGGATTCGATTTAGGATTTAGATTTGGATTTGGATTTGGATTATGAGAGAGAAAGATATAATTAAATAATATATTAATTATATTTTAAATTAATATAATTTATAAATTTATAAATATTACTGTTTTGAAAATGAAATAAAAACACTATGAATAGATGAGATTATTTGATGGCCCACATAAAATGAAAAGTAGTAGTACTAGGCAAATCAGTAAGGAATTGTAGAAAGCTTAAATTCGGTATTCATCCCTAATGTTGGGGCCCACTCACACATACCAAACAACACTTTTTGGCTTCATCCCTTAATCCAAAGCTTACACCCTCAAACCAAACGGCTCCTAAATGCTTTTGTTGGCTTTCTGACCTTTTATGATTGAGCTTATTAGTAGGATTTGACTCCTTAACTTTTACTAGCATTTTCAAAACTAAAATCAGCATAGCAGATATTTAAGACCGGTAAAACAATCAAAACCCTTGGCCCAATTTGAACTACTGAAAATGTATAGAAAATGGACAAAGACATGACTTTGTTTAAACATATGTGTTTGTTAGAAATCTATATCAACCAGGATCCTGATAAGTTGTGATTGATGCCCGATATGTGACAACAATGTGATATTTTGTAAGATACTTTTTCTTGCTTTGCTTTAAATGTAGATATAACTCTCATGGACATCCATCCTGTGATTATGTGAACGATCACGACATGTCAAATCCAATCATAGATAGCAGTGTGTTTGTGGGTATGGTACGCATCACATTTCGTAGTCTCAACCTCATGACTTGTTAGATGTCTCAAATTTAATACTTTCAATAATTTTTGCTTATCGTCGGTGTATTATAGCTGTGATTCAAGCTGTATGTTATATTTTTATCAATTGATCACTGGATCAAAAATTCACCCTTGTGAAAACATATATATCGATTTACTGGACTTGAACTTAAATTTGGGGTTGCTTTGTTTTCCACCATGAATGTACATCATGTAAACTGGAGTAACTGTATTGCAAAACGATCGAATTTACCACAAGTCAGGAGTATCATAATTCTTTCCTCTCCGCTTGAACTTGTTATTCATACGGAAAAGTCGTGACTGTACTAGTTACAAGTTATGTTTAGTGTTTATTGCCAACGATGATCAACTTTGTCTATTTGATCATCAGTTATACTATGCAAAAAGTTATGTTTAGGTTAATATTAACCAACTATATGATTCTGTCCCGCTTTTGCAAAGATCACTTTAAGAATCCATATTTAAGCAATCCCGTTACATGCATCTTCTATAGAATCGAAAACAGGCTAAATCTGGATTAACCAGATATGACGCTACCCTTTTACTTGTGCAACTTGTCCTTCAACAACATTCAAATGCTTCTACAAAATAAACTCAAGCTACATATAGACTCGACCAGAGCTACAAAGGAGCAGTTGGGACGAGAGACAAATGTATGTTACATGTTCTTATGGTTAACAGGAAAAACTTTATTTGAGTAAAGTACACTGGATATAAACGAGCAGACTCGACTCACAAAGTGTGCCGTCAAATTGTTTTGTTTGTTTTTTTTCCCTCTTGAACCAATGAAAATGGTGAATTAGAGCTAAAAATGTAGAAGCTCTCTCAGTTTAAAATTGAAATTGCATCTCGGATGAATAACCCAATGCCTCTAGATGACCTGCCATGGCCTTGTTCATTGGTGGTGGTCCACATCTTAGAACCTGCATGTTCAACATATCATTTAATTCACATCAATTCTCGATATATTTTAAGTTAAAAAAAAGTTTTGGAGAGTTGAAAGCATGTTTAAATCATACCTTAATATCGGAAGCGGGTGCAGGGCAATGGGTTTGGATCATCTCCTTTGATACAAAACCAACACCACCGGTCCATCCCTCTGGTGGCTGCAAAAACAGAAAAAAGAACAGATGAAACAACAGTGCAAAAGTAAGCTTCCTGATTATATAACCTAAATAATCCAAATCAATAATATTATACAAATAGTCAAAATGTCAAATACCTGATTCAATACATAGAACACACGGAAACGATCAGGGTAATTAGTGGCAAGTGCGTCAATTTCTTCCTGAAAGATATAAAATGTTTCAAGTACATTAACATACATTTATCTCATATAGGTTTGTCCAAGTGTCAGCACATACTTCAAAATTAAAATTTATGTGGTGCAAAAAATAGTTGGAGATAAGTAGTTACCTTAAGAAGGATGTCATCATAAGTGACATTAGCGTAGATGAGATGCACCTGGGTGGTATCCTTGGGGTTCTCTAGTATAGCTCTAGCAACCTAAAAAATATTAAGGGTGATCCTCATGAATAAGCAGGTTGTTTTGAAACAAAGAACTTATGCTTTAGAAAATTCACAAATTATTTAGCACCTGAAACATTGGAGTGATTCCAGATCCACCGGCAAGCATTCCGAAAGCTCTCACCTGGTTAGGTTGATACTTGAATCGACCCTGGAATTATCACAAGCACATAAAGGAATCAACATAAGCATAATATGTAAAAAGTAAAAACAAAATGATTTATTTTGGAGTACAGGTCCAATATTCAAACTAAAAGAGAATCTGAGTGTCTTGTGCTATTTTTATTTAACTTGATTGCAACAAGAACAATGATATATACCTCCTATGTTATATTTAGAAACAGCAAGTGGATGACTCTCTGGTCTCATATGCGTTGTATTAATTGAAAATACAGTTAAAATATACATCCACATATCACACACCATAGAGCAGAACTATCTCAGTGGCCTGGTCATCTCCAAAGTCGATTTCCGCTAAAGTATTCAAAAACACTACTTGTAATTATGATTCACCCCTCAATTTCTACTTACACAGTAGTGATTTTAGTAGGCTGCAATATGAAACTTTAAGCCGATTTAAGACTTGCAAATTAACCAAAATCCTAAGAGGTATTAAGTGGCCTGTATACAACTAGATAAAATATGACCATTCACTGAGAATCTACTTCAAATGTTCACGGTAGATAAAAAAGTGTTTCAAATGTCAGAACCCCAAGGATACCACCCATGGCACATTGTAAATAATCCATGGCCTACATGATCCCCATCACCCACAAACAAGATACATGCCAAAGATGCACCCTAGTAGTCACATGTTACACTTTGCATGAAAACAAACTAAATTGCAAACAGATTTGTAACATCAGAAAATTTTAAAAATATTCTAGACAAGAGGAGCATATAAGCAAAAGTGCAAAATAACTGCAATCTGATTGCAATATGACCAATGCAAAAATGAGCACCATGCAGTAAGACCATGTCAAAGGTTATGTCAGTTGCTTAACGGTGTTACAAGAAGTAAAATTAATTACGGGCTACCATTAATATAATCATCCTCATATTATTTCTAATTGGTTGTATCATAAGATATTTCACTCTCATTATCGTCCCCTTATCTTGTCTTGGGTCCTGTTTGGTTTTGGTTTTCTTAATTTTACCTTCAACTATCTCATTTGACCAAAAAAAGAGAGAGAAATCAGCCACCTTGTTCATGAGTGCTATAAAGATCAAAGCTAGCCAACAATTAATCTTATGTTGGGCCAGTGGGCGAGACTAAGGTTTGCTCATGCTATCAAGGTCGAAAATTCCTTGGAGGTTAATGTACCCAACCTGGGCCATGTCAATAATAGTGCTCCACAAGCATTTACAGAAGCCTATTCAATACCCCTAGATACTTCCATAGTGATTATGCTTTTGTGATTCAGAATTTTCAGACACACTGTATACCCAAGACCTTTGGTCTAGTGGTATATGAGTGGCCCAACAACCAAGAGGTTGTGGGTTCAATTCTCGTTGAAGACGTGAGATAGGTGGTATAGGTGTGTAAGAGTTGCCATTCCAAAAAAAGACACTGTGTCGGGGTTAAGCAAGCTCAAGTCTTATATATCTTCTGTCATGGCTAAGCGGGTGATAGCAAGTTCAAGGGATTTTCAATTTCATGAACAAGTTCAAGGGTCCCATGTCCCATGGTTCAAAATCAATTCAGTACCATTCTCCGTGGTTAGTAACGTGTTCTCAACTTTGATAATAGTTTCACTGTCTTTTTGGAATGAAATATACCATCCTCACTATTTTAACCTCCATCTGGTCCCTCTTAAAAACCACTGTCATGAGAATCTCACTTTTTGCCAAAAAAAAGGTGAAAATCTTGAAGTAGATGTCATTTTGTCATTAATTTTTGCAGACCTAAAGTCTTTTTAATGTAGTGTCTGAATGTCTGATAGGGATCTTGGTAGGCTATACAGTGATTAGTAATAACTTTAAGGGCTAATTGCACGGAAATGTATCTAACTTGTCTCTTTTTATAGTTCTTTGTAGCCAATTATTTTTTTTCTGATCCATGTAGCATACTTTTGAATTCGGTCTTTTTAATGTATCGTGTGATCAGTTGTGTGTATTATTTGACGATTTGACCCTTAATTTATACACTCAAATTTAACCAGAAGAGGAGTAAATCGGTCAAATAATACACAAAACTGGTGATACGATACACCAAAAAGATGAAATTAAAAGTATGTTGCATAGATCTAGAAAAAAAATAACTGGCTACACAAAACTATAAAAAATGACAAGTTAGATACATTTCCATGCAATTACCCCTAACTTTAATAGCATTAACAAGTCAGTGACAAACTGACGATATTCCACAGAATTTTTAGAAGCAATCATTCAGTTATTATGTTGTATGCGCGCTGGTATATTAGATGGCGGTAAATCTTCAACATATACTATTTTTTTATACAAAACGTATTTACGTGTCCTATATGCTGAAGTAAACATGTTACAATATGTATAAAAGTGATTAATTTGTCATCTGAAAATGTAATGTCACGTAAAATCTCTTCATACCGTGTGACCAACATGCCTTCTAGTAAACATTTGTTATTGAGCAGATAATTGCAAGATTTAAAAAAAAAAAAAAAAAATCACAGGCCAAGTCAACAAATCAACAAATTCAGTAATACGACATCACTGGACATAAATAATGGGAGGTCATTTTCCACCACAATAATGATGTGTACACCACAAAATCACATTCGTGATGCACATGATACAATAACATATCGCATGTTTGTTGTGTGCACATCACGTTTTGTGAAACTAAACAGAAAAGCAAGAAAGGAAAGGCATAACAATGTACCTTAGGTCCCTTAACAGCCAAATAGTCACCTTCTTTCATCTCTCGGAAGTGGTGAGACATCCTGCCTTGTGGATACATCTACATATATATGCCATCATAACCATCAATGCAGCAATGCTAGAGGTTAGATAAAAAGATCGCATAAATCATACGCGTGTAGAAAAATTCAAATCATGATGTGTACCTTGATAACCAACTCAAAATATCCAACATCAGTGTCGAGGGTGGTTGGGGTGTACGGTTTAATAACCTCCTCCCCTTGGCTATCTTTGCCCCTGAAGTAGAAAACAAGTTTAATGATAGGATAAACAAACACATCAAAATTTTCAACGAACTATATGTAGAAAGCAGATAGCAAACCTAACACACCAACAATTTTTTTATTTTTTATTTTTTATTTTTTACATTTGAGATCATATATAAGCATATAAAACTTCCCAAATGCAATACTGTTATCATCATGATGTAGACTGATAACCAAACTGGAACAAAAAAATTTCTTAACTGTAGTGTTTTGACGAAGTTTATATTGATCCTTTTTTTCCGTTTAGGCCTTATAACTAACATCAATTTTGAAGTTGGAAAGTAACATGCTTAAGTCCGCAAAGTCAAAGTGTGCATCTCTTTTCAACAAGAATACATACCTGCAACTAATGTGCTGTCCAATAGGAAGGCCTAACACTGAGGTAGGCGTAGGAAGTGCAAATCTGAACTTGGCCACGTTATGGCTAAGCTGAGTTTTCTTCACAAGCTTAAACTGCTTGAAACTTTCAGCATTAATGCTCCCTAATAATTACACATAAACTTCTATTCAGCTTTACCAACGACCCACATGAAACCATTACAAAACAAAAGTTTCATAAGTTAAGCTGTTATAAACCTCTGGTTTTCTTCGAGGAATATAAGTAGGCTGCAGAGGCAACGACAGCAAGGACAGCAACAGCAAGGCCGACTTGGATCTCCTTCGCTTCTAAGAAATCCATTGCTCCGGATAGAGTGAAGAATCAGATGGTCTTCTTATAAATCGAAATCACTCTTGTCTGAAAGATGTCCCGACAAAAACCAGAATATTAGTTGTAAGATTCTAAGCACTGTCAGAAGAAACGTGTGCTCAATAAGAAGTAATATGCTGCTTTTTGTCTGATATCATTAATACATTGCGACTCATTTGTATACAAATTTAGTTTAATCAATCAATGTTTGTCATCACATGACAAAAAAAAATCTCACGTGGCTATAAGTAATTAGATGCATAGATATTAGTTACAATTGAGTTGAGTTGTTAAATAATGCTTGTAACAAATAACAATTAATTACGTACAACACAATAGCAATTTAGCAAGTATTTTCATTTCCGTTTTGCTTTCTTACACTAAGAGTTGATACAACAGAAAACAACCAAAAACATGTAATGTCTTGCAACTAAAAAGAAAACGCACGACCCGCGATTATACACAAGCAACTTATTGTATATACTTAACAACGTAACTAAGATTATGAACTAATACGATATATGACTTGCTCGTAGTCTACAGGTTTGTGCTTTGTAGTTTGTACAATAGCTCATGGCTAAATTATTTTAGGTTTGAGTAACTATAGAATTAAACGTTTTCAATGAATGACTAATATAGCTTTTGTAGTATGCAAACTGTGCAACACAGAACACACAAAATATATTCCAAAATATGAACCACCATCCCTCCTATTCTGTTGCACATAACTTCCATCTTCTACTCTATACGTGACAACTAAAATAAAATAATAAACACAGCATCTACACTATCAGAAACTCATTCACCTTTGAGGTTACTTTCAAAAATTCTATTATAGTTGTGAACATATATTTAGGTTGTGTTTGTTTTTTCAGACGTTAACATGTCTGCGAGAGAAGAAGTGAATCCGAAGTCTTTAAGAAAAAAAAAATAGTAAAGTTGAAGGTTGATCAGACTTTTAAAAAAAAAATTGTAAAATTAAAGTGTGAAAAAGTCCTTTCTGCCTCTTTTGTCTAAAAAATAAACAAACACTAACGTCTGCGCGCCTTAATGATTTAGTTGTTAATATGTGTACGAGTTTGTTGAAACTATCGTTAGTAAAACAACAACCAAATCAGCTATTATTAAGTTGTGAAGCTCATTTAAGCTAACAAACAAATGTGCGCTTGTTTGTAACAATTCAAAACAAACAAAATAACCTAAGTACAATTACTAGAATCCCAGTTTAATCGAAACGAAAACTAAAGATCAAGAGCAAAACATAATAGTTTAACTGATAGCAATTGATATAAAAGGAGGATAGAAAGGAAATAAAGCATACCTCGAGTGTATCGAGTAGAAGAGTGACAGAAAAAATAAATATTGTTTGTTTAGATCTGCGAACAAAACAGGGGTGGTTTAAAAATAAACCTAACAAAGCCAAGTTGGGGGTTGGTGGGTTGGGTTGGGGTGGGGTGGTAGGTAGAGATTGGTGATAACTATTGCCCATCCCACGCCCACTCCTATAGTATAGTCAAACTCGGACGACTCTCTTTGGTCAGTTTCGTGCCATTTCCATATTTTTCATGTTACAAAATAAGTCTAACAGGTTGTGAAGGTTCAAATCTCGTTACGTTTATACACTTGTGGGCGGTCAAAAAAGAGTTAGAAATGTTGTTGGGATTAACGCGGTGAGGCCGCATGTGTTTTAGTCAAAATAGCTCGCTTTTTTCGAGTAAATTGAAGAAGGAAAACCTCATTTGTTTACCGTTTACATTTTACTAACTTAAAATGGTTAATTGGATTATCTGTGTTCATTTTCGACCAATTCTCTATTTATCTAAAATTTTACTCTAATTAAGGTTTGAACCTTAAACATCAAGTGACAAAATTATGCTACTTTTGTTACTTTAGCGATGGTGTCTAAAATAAATTTGCTAACATTATATGATCTACGGATTTGTTATTGGATTTATGAAGGTTGTTTACAAAAGAAGAAGATTACAAATCAATAGCTACATGAAAATGACAATTGAATTGTATAAGGAATGGGTAAAATAAATTTTGAAGGAAACCGTCGTTGCTTTTGCTCTTGTTATATTTTTTTTACTTTCGTTGACTTTCTTAGTTTGACATATATCAATGCCTTCCTTTAAATGTTGCTTGACCACAAGCAACTAAGCATTCAAATCAAACTGATGAAATCTTGCAGAAATGTCATCACACAACTCCCGACTAACATTTCTCTAAGTTCCATTAACTCATATAACTAACACATAACTGCAGCATCATTTCCTTTCTTGGCTAATTTCTTGTCTAAAATCGCAAGTGGTTCTTCAACAATCAGGCCAACATTATTAACTTGTTGTAGCTGACTTGGTGTCATAGGTAATGGCCCTTTATACTTCTTAAGTTGTGAAACATGAAAAACTAGATGGATTTGAGTTGAGTCGGCAATTGCAAATTGTAGGCCCCTTTACTAATCCTTTGCACAATCTAAAATAGACCAAAATGCTTTGTTGAGAGCTTATGATGTTTACCTTGTCTGACTGTAGTCGCCTGTATGGTTGTAACTTTAAGTACGCCCAAGTTCCCTTTTCAAAATCCCTGTCACTTCTGTTTTTATCAACCAAGCTCTTCAATTTGTCCTGAGCTCTCTTATTATGAAACTTCAACAACTAAATGGCAAGTTTCCTAACAGTCAAAGATATGTCCAAAACATCAACTAAACGGTCACCGGTGTTGTAAGTAATGTAGTAAGGATGATGTTGTCCAAAGTCTACTTAGTAGGGAGTGGTCTTAATAGTAGTGTCGTAAGAAGTATTGTACCAATACTCAGCTAAAGGAATCCGTTGGAACCAATCTTTGGGCTAATCTTCACACATACATCTCAAATAACACAAGTTTGAGATGTATTATTCTACATGTAGTTTTTTTGTGTTTTAAATGTATTGTTTTACACTACAAAAAAATGCCATTTAGTGACACACATTTTTAGTGGCAAAATATATATATATATGTGCAACTGTAGTATGTTCTTAATGACAGATCATTGTATGTCATAAAAGATAATAACTATTTAGTGGCACAAACTCAAATTTGTCATAATACCTTACTAGAATTAGTGACACACATATATATCATGCCATTAAATACTTCTTTAATACTTTTGGTTTTTTCCTAATTGTGACATTATTACCTAAAAAAAGTTTCAAATTTCAACAATTTAGGTGGGGCTATGCAAAATAATTAAAACTTTGAACGGGTTTAATCCCTCAAACTTTGCAACTCAAATTGCAAGTAAAAAACCTAACATCCCAAGCTCATAAAAGTTTGTTACAAAAATTATATATATATATATATATATATATATATATATATACACTAGCTTCATAACCCGCCCGATAGGCGGGTTCGCTTCATAATAATATTAATAATGATAGTTGGACGTAAAGGAATAATAAAAATCACATAAAAAAAAACAAAAAAAAAAACAATTGGACAAATAATTATAATAACAAAACCGTCGGTTTTATTAAAAATAAAATGTTGCATATAGAAAACAATGTGATTCTACATCATTCTTTTTTCGTCTTTCGTCCTACCAAGTACATTAGTGATAGTTAACTTGGGCCGACACCAGGGTGGATATAGGATTTAATTTTTAACGACTCAAACCATTACTCCTAACATAGGATGCAACCCCCCGTTTGAGTAACGATCAATTAGTTCATCTCCACTCACCACTTAGGAGCTGCCTTTTTTAGGAGCTGATGTATCCTCATTAGCAAGATCAATTAGTTCATCTCCACTCACCACTTTTTTGTTGCATTTTCTACAGCCTAAATACCACCAACCCTCTTCCTCTTGTATAAGGAGGACAATTGCCACAATTATGGACACTTCACCCTACCATAAATGTAACACCCCCAAAATTATCGCAGCGGAAGATTGTGTCACTGAGGTATTACTTCATAGTTCACAGCACAAGTTACAGAAAATGACTCTAAATGAGACGTTTTGAAATAAATTATCATTCGATTAAAATATCAGAGTTTACAAATAGAGGTCCCACAAGTTTGTATAATCATAAAGTACAACATAAAAGTTGCAAAGTTTTTCGAATGATAATATATGCATTGTCTTCAAAATATTTTCCGTGCGCCTTCACATGCCATGCCAGCTAATTCCTTTCGAACCTGAGATAACATGCTAAAAAGTGTCAACACAAAGGTTGAGTGAGTTCATAGGTTTGTAAGCAAAACAAGTTGATCATAAGATATCAAGTTTATGATAGTAGTAGGCTACGTTGTTATATCCCATAGTGCGTTGATTGCCTAACCGTCAATACAAACGATAGAAACCACATAGGTTTGAAACAAAGAGTGGACAATATAGTTCATAGTATAATTGCAATGTGTACAATTATCTTCTTGATAGTTATTATTGCTCTAAGCTCATGACACTCATGACTGACTGTTGTATATATATCACCGGACGATATATATATATATATATATATATATATAAATAACTTGCCCCGGGTAGGTATTTTGCCCTTTACCTAGATAACCTCAAATATAGTGCGCCTTGTTATCTCCAATAACAGAGACGGGTTCGTCAATTCCGATAGGTCTATCCACAATATTTGCGCTCACTCCCAGTGATTAGTAGTCCATGATGTTGGGGACTTTTGGCATAAACAACTTAGGCATGCAATAATATAGTCAAGGCGTTCATTTTGCAAGTAATTGTCCATAATAAAGCATTTTAGCATGTAGTAAAAGCAGTAGCATGTATCTCCCCCAAAAGAGTTTATAAAACAGTTAAACAAAAGCTAGGGCTATGAAACTCACTGTAGTGATCAGCAGCGGTGTGTAACGATATATTGTATGTCAACAATAGAGTATGGCAAGACCACGATCTTTAACGATTACCTACGAAAGCATAATAATCGCGTTTCAGTATAGTGTACGGTATAAGTGTACAAGTATATGTAGTTTGTTGGCTTTCAATATGATGTTGTACATAAATCTTAAGTTGATGTATCCCTTAAGTGTTGTTTGGCTTATAGCCCTTTTATAAATAACCTCGTACCATTGTTCGGGCTATCAAAATCAAGAGGTCGTGTAGTGAACGTATGAGGAGCCATGACACTTTAAATCGTAAATCCACAACTCATCAATACGACACTCCGAAGAGGCCTCTTATGCTAATGAAATTCCTTACTATTGTTGTACTTGTCATTTATAAGTGAAGTATTTGACGAGACAAATGTTGTATAAAACATGTGTCGTGTTTCGTCAAAGACTATTGATTGACTTATGTGACGATATGATGATATAAGTTGTGTGTCGTGAAGTAGTTTAACATGCCATATGGTCATTTACTTAGTTTGTCAAAGTCTAATAAAGTCAAATCTAATGAACCAATCAAACCCAAACTAGCCGTGCGGCTAAGTTATGGTTAAATAATTTGAGACAACAATCAAGGCCACACCTAATGGCTATTTTTAAGTTAAAATACCTTGAGACATCAGCCTTTGCTTAACCTTGGCTTTGTTTTGGCCTCAAAGAATCAAAATACACTAAGGTTTCTTAGCCATGGTTGTTTTCCGGTATACAACAGGTCCGGTTAGTTTTTGTAGTTTTTAGGCTTTATCGTTCACTTTCTACTTATGTGCTCCTGAGTTTTTGTAGAAAAAGTGATTCTGGGAAACTTTCGTGTTTTACACTTTTGCTGATTCAGACCAGAAAATGGTCAAAACCTCGTTTTAAAATCGTATCAGCAAGCTTTCTTGTTCCACCACTATATTTACCTCTAGTAACACTTAACTAGGCATAACTTTTTAACCACAAGTCCTTTTTAAGTGATTCAAAAGCTCAAGTTTTAGTTTTTACTTCCTCTAACAGCTTCTCAACATTAATCAAGTCCAAAGTCCAAAGTTTACTTATATCAATAGTCTAATTACAATTAATTACTTATATTTCATTGCAGAAAGTTTGGATGCACATTTAGTCCTGCCAAAACGACCATAAGTTGAGTTCTACAACTTTGTTTTGACGCGCGGCTTTCCCCAAACTTCAAGTTTAGGTCTTGGATACATTTTATAAAACTGAAGGACTTCCGAAATGGTCATAACCATGGGATTTTCCCAAATGAAATCTGGTGTGCATATTTTGACATGTTTTGCCATTTTGGCTCTCATTTACTCATCGGGATGAGTTATGAGGTGCGCCACCCGGAAAAACGACCGTAAGACATAGCTCTACAAGCCTATCTTATTGAATTAACCTCAAAGTTTACTGAGATGATCAGTTTAATCAATCTTTGGGACTGTTTCAGAATTCAAGTTCATAGAACTTACCTAATGCTTGTTCTAGCTTCTTTTCATGTTACAAACTTCATGTACAACATCAATCATGCCATATTACATATACTACTTATATCAAATTACATCCAATAATAATAGAGATTATTACAACCATATTGAATGAATATGAAAATAAACTCAAACCTTACAAAGTTTTAGGATGACAAGTTACAAGAAGAATCAATCCTAAACCCTTTCTAATCTTTAATCCTTGTCTTGAATCTTCAACCCAACCTTGGTTTAGCCTTAGAAACCTTTGTTATAACCCTTGTAAGATCCTCATAACCTCAGCCCCTAACCTCTTGTATAACTCTTAATTCAACCAAAGGAGCATGAAACAAACCAAAGAACTATGTAGAGATCATGAAGGCCTTCAACCTAGCATCAAGAAACTTAGCTAAGATATAAAATTATGGCATGCTTAGGGGCTGTTTGTGATGTACGGTTATAGAGATAAAACCCAAAGAGGAAGAAAGCATTTTAATCTAACTAGTATAGTATGTGATAAGAGGAGATATATGATGAGACTTAGGTTACAAATTTGTCTAAATTTAAGGCATGTATTTATCATGCGTGTAGGCGTGGCACTAAATGACATGAGATAAGTTTATAACTTATCTTGTGTAGTATTAAGTTTATAGAGGGTAGTTTGATCCCGGTAATTACTAACGTTAAGCCCTTAAGTCACGAAACTTAAAACCGGGTAACATAAGAATATAATACTTACAAAAATGTCAAAACTTATCAATATACTCCAACTAAGTATATTAAAAATGTAATAAGTCTAATGGGATGCGTCTATGTTGTTAAAACCTAATAATGTAGGTTTGAGCACGCGTATTACGTAAAGATTAAAATATTTACGTAAAAATAACAAAGTGCTAATAGATCATATAAAATATGACTACTGGTGAAAGTAGAGTATTTTGAACACCTAGACTTATCGTAGTATTTTGTTGATTGCGAGGAAAGTTTGTACGATTTAACCTTCGTAATAAAGTAATAACTTTAAATAATTAAATATAAACATTGGTGAACAAAAATGTTCAAAGTGTAATAATTCGAAACAGAGTGAATTATTTAACTTGGGAAATTACCAGTTACAATATTTGCTTTTACGTATAGTAAAAGTCAAATAGTCAAAAGTCAGAGTCAAAGGGCAATTTAGTCATTTTGCCTTATGAAAATTTACGAGTTGCTACAATAAACATGATTTTAAGTCAACTAAAAGAAAAAAAAAACAATAACTTATAATATATTAAAAAAGTGTTTATAGATAGATTTATATACTTTTGGAAGTTCAAGAAGTTCGTCGATGTTCCAGTATGGATACTTATCTACAAACTCCTCATGTGCCGAGAACTTTGATGCCATAGATATCTTGGAGGCAGTATTAGCTGATTGTTCATTATCGGGCCTTGCTAGCAAACTACATAAACAAAATAAAAAACACATATAATAACCATCGATTTGTGTAAACATTATATAACAGTAACCGATCTAGATAGACATACGTACACCTTTTTAAAAAAAAGCATGCATCTAACAAAGTAGATGTTTTATAAAAATACATATGAAAACATAATTGATGGATAATATATACCAATTCTTAACCTTGAAAATTCCCGATTCCCACGGAAATGATAGATCACGCTCTTCATCCTGACAACATAAATAAGAATCGTTAGTTACGAACAAATATCTCTATTTTGCTTTAACCTTCTAAGCTTGAAAGCTTGACTTTAATAAAACAGATGATGAAGTTGAAGAAGTTAATTTTAACTTACATTCTCATATAACCAATATCGTTGGCTTAACCTTGCACGTATTAGTATCATGTTTCTCATTTAACTTTTCAGTTGAGATGTTCCACTGCCAAAAACAATGTAATAAACCCAAGTAAATATTTTGCATCAAAGTGATGTAACAGCTAGTGATAGCAAAATAGGAAACATTCAAATGAGAGAAAAAACAGGCAAAAGCCTACATGTGACAGCTAATGATAACTATAAGCCATAGGATATTTGAAAACGAAAAGTTAGTGACGTAAGACAAACAATAATCTCATTACCTCTGTGTGGAAAGCAATGAAAAAATTGAAGATCTTGTTGTTGACATACATGTGAAAAATGCATCACCGATTGGAAATGAAGTAAGTGTGATGGGCAACCCCCCGTTTGACTCAGTTTTGTGTATACGTTTTTGGGTAGATAGTCAAACGGGTATGTTACCACCTGAATTATTCCTACAACATCAAAGCTTTATGTGTATACGCTTTTGGTGACTATCTACCCATTTGACTCACTTAAACCATTGCCTTCTAAGTTAATGTCATATTTTACCCGGTTGATCTTTTAGAGCTTCATAACCTGAATAGACACACTCATATAGCAAAAAGTTGAAAGTTGCGACATTGAATTAAGAGGCAGGTCAGGTGGCGGCTCACAACATATAATAATTGTACGGGATAGGTTGGCTTAATGATAAATACTTGATGTCTAATAATTTAATTTATCTGAATAATAAGCATGTCACAGGTTTTTTATACGTTGTGTATTAATTTTTTAAATCACCAATAAATGCGCGAATGTATAAGTAAGCAATCCCAAACACTCCCTTACACGTACATAGATAAACTCTAAGATTAGAAACCCCAAACACACTTTAATTACATAAAGAAAGAGTTCTTTTATAACCAAACATTAATGACTATGCATATATTTGTTACTCAAAAACACAATAAACACACTCAATTCTAGAAAATTATCCAAGCACCCTTTAAACAAACAACCATTTTCAAAAGTCTTTGAACTGTTTGGTTACATTAAAAATGGGGAATTCTAAGTAGATAATGCTCATTGATGAATCTCTATGCTGTTTTGCACTATATAAACACTCAAAAAACTTAAGTTGTTTAATAAGCTTAGCCAAACGTCCTCTAAATAGAAATTCAGAACTTGCTTCTTAGTAGTATCAAAACACAACTTTTTAAATAAGTTCATACATACAACCCTGATTTTATTAACCTTCTTAATTGACAATATTGAGTCGATCGAGCTAAAACATATTACAAGAAATAACGGAAAGAAAGATATGTCACCTGAATTGGGGTATTTGGATGCAGAAGCACAAGCTACTTGGTTAGGGTGGGCACTCACACCATAGTATCCCGCATTTCTGAACTTGTGTCCCTTGACAATCTGAAACTAAAAATGTACTCCAAGCACATGAACATATATATATATATATATATATATATATATATATATATATATATAATAGTTACAGCCTACCAATGGGCTGGCTAGCTTCATTATATTATTTGTTAGAATTTGTATACTAATATTTGTGTGGAATAGAATGTAAGGAGTATTAAGAATCGTTACAAGCTTCAACAACATATTGTGTTATCTATTGATATTAACCTAACATCTTCCACGCCATCACCCAATGAGGATTTAGTTGGTCTAATGTCAAAGAGAACAGATCTAATGTCAAAGACTCGATGTTGTTTAGCATAACACTAATTACATTTGCTTGTACCTGAATATAGAAATGAACATAAGTTGAGGCTGAGCATCGAAGGTAGAAATTTAACACCACAAACTATCGAATACAGTAAAACAAAAATGAACACTCACAAAGATGATCCGCAACTTTTGCAACAAGACTAATAGCACCCATCATGTCACACGTTACCAAAATTGTTTTACCACCGAAAATTATGAGGAATACTTATCTATACATTGAACGATAACCGACTATTATCAAGGTACATTTGACTAATGGAAAACATATCAGAAAGACTAACTATTGTTGTGAGATAGTAAAAATGATCAATTTGAAGCTACCTGGAGCTTTGTGAGGCGAGATCGAAGAGTGGTTAATCACAAATGTTGTCGCCTTCTTATTTCCCACCATGATACCACATCAAGATAACTCATGCATCCACAAATCAAAAATAAAACCAATTAATCACCCACTAATCTAAAATTATAAGCTAAACCTACATCATAATAAACACTTACAATAGTAAAGAAAATATAAAAATTCAATACCAAAAA
>OU343223.1:107857254-107972318 GCA_910596185.1 Chrysanthemum makinoi
CAACTTTTCGTTTCCATTTAGTTCCTGCGCATTTAAACATGTTATATCACACGTTAAATGCACCATTTCACCACACGACATTTCATTTAGTTCACACGCATTTAAACATGTTATATCACACGTTAAACGCACCATTTCACCACACGACATATGGTCATACACTAGATACACATTAGGACTTGATAACCATGTCGAAACAAGTCATAAACAAGTTACAAAATCTCTTAAAAACCCCTAAGAACTCTATTACACATTTACTTCACCGCATAAAACTAAGCGGACCTAAAGACATGCGACCCAATAAGCCCAAATGAAGTCCAAATAAAACTTTACCCGGCCCAATAGAATGAGAATAAGCCAATAAGCACCAGAAATAAGCTTGAAATAAGTTTTAAAGGTTTTACAAAGTTTTCGTTTTCTAAAAATGTATTTTGGACTTAACTTGCAAATCGTATGGACTATGGGTGAAAACCGTAGCTTTTAAAAAGTGTAAGGGTCATACTATACGTATAATAAACATGTATGAAAAGTCAAGGGACTAGCATGCACTATTTTCGAAAGTGTAAGGGTATATTCACACGTGCATGTACACGTATAAAACTACAAGGACCGATCTTGTCATAAGTTAAAACTAGTTATAATATAAACTTTGGGTGAAAAATGTAAATATGAGGAACTTATGGTCTAAACGCGTAAAAACGTATCTTGGAGGGCTGTTTAGTAAAAATAGTTTTCTTAAGGGTTAAAACTGTCAAAATCTGAAAGTTTTGATATAAAATACATTTCGGGTAGAAAGTGTAAATAGCTCAAACTTGAGGGACTAAACTTGTACTTTTTATAACTTGAGGGTAAAAAGTGTAAATTCGTGAAAAGTATAGAAAAACTTATAAACTTAGCGTAACTTCGTAAAAATGAGTATTTTGATCATATGAGTATTTTATTATCGGATAACGTTAAATATATTACGTATATATATATATATATATATATATATATATATAGGGACTCATTCATGTGAGAAGCCTAAATTTGGTGAGAACGCGAGAACATATCTGAGCCGTCCATTTAATCCCGCTCAAATTTCAATCCAACAACTTATATTAGTCTAAAAGTTAAACTGACAACAGCTAGTTTCATTTTGTATATTTTGACGCTACTATAAAATAAAAAAGCACACACATGTCACATTAAAAAGTGTGAAATCACAAATACTCTCTCAAATTTTACGGCTATCACCACCACGTGTTTTCATCAACTATCACCACCATAATTACCACCGTTCACTACCGCTAATCACAATCATCATAATCAAAAAAAAATCACAATTAACTTTTATAACTGTCAATTCATCTAACTATCTTTGTTCTTGTCACTAAATCAACGATATTGAAGCATAAATAAAAAATGTGATCCGATTATGAAGAAGAAGAAATTTGAATCGAGTGAAATCAACGACGTTCATTCAACCTTGAACACGAAGATGATGAAGAATACAAAAGTTACTAAACAAAGATACATTGTAAGTGTGAATCAAGTTTTTTATTAATAAATTGTTTTGATTCATTTATTTCAGGTAATTTTATATTTTTTAAGTATTAGTTATCTGAATGAATAATTTAGATGATTGTGTAAAGGTTGATGAAGAATATGATAATATAGATACAAGTAAGCTTGTAATTTGTCGGTGGGTTTTCATTGCACACCAAGTGTTTGATGAAATGTGTAGATTTTTTCACATGTGAAATGTAGCTGGAGTTTCATCTATGTGAAAAGGTATTTTTTTTCACATGTGAAGAAATTTGCATATATCTCAATTCGTGAAGCAATAGCTACTAAATTAATTCTACATTACTAGGATAGTAAATTGTACAAAATCTTCACATGTGAAGAAATGAATACCCTCCACATGTGAAGGATTTTGCATATATCTCAATTCTTGTAGCAATAGCTGCTAAATTGATTCTACATTACTAGGATAGTAAATTGTGAGAATCTTCACATGTGAAGAAATTCTATCGAATACCCTTCACATGTGAAGAAATTTGCATATATCTCAATTATGTAGCTACAATTTGCTATTTCCTGATTTTGGATCCTTTCAACGGGGCTTTTATATCAGGAAATAATGAGAACTTGTTCAACATGAGGACCAAATGAGCAACCACTCTTCACTTTTGTTGTTATAGCTGTGTCACCTTCTACAATTAGTATACTATTTTTTTTAGTTCTTCGAATTAGATTGGTTTATATTTTCTGGAAGTTGCGCCATTTGACAAAACATTAACGCTTGAAATTTCTATTTGGTTTTTTTTTTTTTTTTCTTCCTTCCTTTCTTTTGGTAGCAATTATATGAATCTATGTACCTTGTATTGGTGAATCTTTTAGTTTTGAACAAAGTGACCCTTCTTGGTTATAAATAGACGAAGAAGGCACAAGTGCTAATTCATTCGTATGTTTAGAATCTGATTATTATTTCATATATTTTGTTCATAAAATATTATATTAGATGTTTAGAATCGATTGCTTAGTAATTTTAGTTCGAACTAAGTGACATTTTTTAGTCATAAAATAAAAGAATAAGGCACAAGTACTAATTCATTCATATGTTTAGAATCTCTATCTCTTTACCTTGCAACCAACATGCTTATCAATGGTTCTTGCATTCAAGTTAGAAAGGCAAGATAAATTATGCTATGAAACTAGCACACAAACTCGTCATCGGTTATAATGTAAGCTTCACCCCTCCTAACAAGATAATTAGGCCTCTTATTTTGTCAAATCGCTTGCTGGCCTAACGATCAAGGAGCATTGGATTTTAAAAAAAAATCCTTGAACTCTACTAGCGAAGATAACAAGTGAGGTGAGTTTTTATTGTTATAAGGTTAAGATAAGTTATTTCCTTGTATGTAAATGAAAACCACATTATTGATGATATCCCACAAAAAAATAATCCATCTGAATAATTGAACCGGTTAAGGTATTTCACATGTGCAATACCATTCTTTATTCATCCGTTGTAGTTATCATTTCAAATTTTGCTTTTATATTGCTGTTTAGACTACCCTTATAATACGCCGGTGAGTCAACCACCACGGGTTTGACTTTCTATCTTGGTTAGATCCATTGAGTCAACATGCAATAGTGTCGTAATAATTCACTATCTAGCATAACTGCTTTGGATCTTCAAACAGGCATTGGCAACAAGCGGGTGAAAGGTAAATGGTGATAAAAGCTAAAACCGTTCAGATGTATCTCAAAACTAATAAAGCATGGGCATATCATATCCATAGTTAAGTTTATGGTTAGTTGCACTCTCGGTAAGGGTATGAGCGTGCTTCAATCTTTGTCGTATTTTGGAAGTGAGCTCTTGTGATGTAAGTGTTGCAAAGATTACGATAGCTCCTTTTGAGAAGCGTGCCTTCTTAGTTGTGGTTTTCACACTTGTATGTTTTTCTTCACTCCACCACATGTCATTGAAGAATCTGAAAACTTTTTTTCTTTGACTTTATTTATGAAGTAGCAATATCTTGCAGATTGGTGTGTTAGTTTCTCAACCTCATGTTAATGATGGTCATTTGAATTGGTTCTTTTATGTTTCGTGTAAGCTAACTCAGTCGATTAGATATCTTATGTGAGCAATAAGGCTATACTTGAAACAATTGCATTATGCTCAATGCATTGTTTCTTAGCCGTGAAAACATGAGTTGAAGATGCAAGATCCATTCGCATCCTTTGCTTCACCGCCGCAATTTAGATTTGCTTATGGGTGAATAACATGGAGCTTTTTGATTTTGGAAACCATGAACACGGTCATCATAGGCCTGTAAGGATAACATCGACCCTTACCTAAAGTTGCCTTAGGTTTGGGGTTCCATTTTTGGTCATTACATGGTAGTTGGTCGAGATGATACATTCTTGTCTGTGCACTTAGATGGTTAATCTGAAAGAATCTTCTGACATTAGGTATAATACTACGCTGCGTTTCTTGAGTCTATTAACTTTTGCCCAAAAGTATCTACATTTCTTCGTTCCTTATAGTGATGTATCTTTGTAGAGTTGTCTTAAACTATTTGATGGGATATGAAATAAAGTCATTGTTTAGTGAAATCGAATATAAAGTGTTGTATGGTTGGTGTGTAAAAAATATGTGTTTGATAAGTGGTTATTACGAGAGAAATGTACTAATCTCTTGTGCTACTTCAAACCACTTGCAAGTGTTGAGGTGGTCATTTTGTTTGAGAGGCATCCTAGATCGAAGCATCTTAACAAAACATGTTTTAGTCGCATTTTATTGGTCATCAATGAGATGTAATCATGTTTTTTATATTTTGGATGAAGACCAAGTCCGTGTATATGTCGTTATGTAACAAATAACTCATTTGGCTACATGGTATCTTGATTGTTTGTGGACTTTATGATAGAGCCCGTGCTGATTTATTTATTGTGTTGTGTTGACAAGTTATATATGTAGAATAAGAAGTGCTATATTTCATCAAGGCTGCGATCCCTTGATTTCCTTTGGGGATAGACACATGACAAAGACATACTAAAGTTGCGTGTCGAGAGATAGCAGGAGCTAAATTTGGATGATATTGACGTCTGAACTCAAGTCCTTAAACGGATGAATTGAAGCGGTGTCTATCAAAGTGAAAGATTGGTAAAAATCTTCATTATCCAAATTATTACGCGCCATGTATGCCCTCTTTCAACGCCCACTGCATGATACTTGATTTGATGACTCGATTATGTAAATTAAAAGCATTGTACAAGCATCTGTATTTTTTATGCTTTGTAAAATCACACTGCGCATTAATGAAAGGACCACTTAAAAACATTATATCAAAAACATAACGAGAAATAAATAAAACAAAGATGAAACTTTTTCATTCCACCTTAATGAGAAGCGTTGCAATTACACAATTCTAATCTTTTAGGTCATGAGATAATATTAATAAACGGCGCTTACTTTACCATAAGGTATATACCAAGTTTATCATTTCAAGTGGTGAATATTTACGTTGAATTTCACGATGTGTTGCGACATACAACGAAAGAAAAATAACATTATAGTACATGCAAGGTCTATGGGTGAAATAACATACTAAATCAATCACTACGAACAACCAACAAGAAAGAAGATAAACCCAGTGTTCAACATCATGGAACTCTTCTCTTCAATCAACATATCTGAATGCAAAGCGGAGGCGCAAACACTTCCATTGGAAGCTCAAATGAAGTGTTTAGTGCGAGAACATCATCTTCGACCGTCTTTATAAATGCACTTTCAGCTCCATCTCTCGGTTTGGACATGCCCATGATTGGCAAAAGAAAACAAACAAGAAGACGACATCAAGCATCTGCGGTCAGTCCGAGTCTAGGTCTTCGAAAGCTGGAATTTGGTAAAATCGACCTGAGGATCTGAGATAAGAGTTCTCTCTCATGTTAGGGTTGATTGATCTCTTCTTCTTTTTAGCGAAACCTTCCTGAGATGTCAAATCATAAAGCTCTCCCATGCTATTTTTCTCTTTAATGCCGCTTTGCTTTGCTTGCATGCCTACAAAAAAGATTACAAGACCATATCAAGTAACAATACCAAAACAGATGGACTGTACATAGATATAAGGAAGTGAGACGGTTCGAAAAAGACCATATAACCATAACAAGTATACAAAGAACAACAATCTTGAGTCCTCGAAACATTAATTAAGAAAAGAAATAAGCCTTACCGTTCATGAATAATCTTAAAAGCCTCTTTTGTTGCATACGGTAAGCCTGTCTTAGGATCACGGTATCTGTCATAAAAAAATGAGGACTAATATAAAACAATTTGACGATGTGACAAACAGCGGCGAGAACAACATTAACGAGTTATCATTTCAAGCATATTCTTTATGGATGTAAATGACAACATTATGTGACGATTAATGAAGATACGTCAAACAAAAGCACTCCTCCGGCCACAAAAAGTTAACAAATCAACTCTATGAAGTTTATAAAAGATGTTTGGCTATTAAATATATCTCTTAAATAACCATGAGCATTTATTACATCGGGTTTTTTATCGGCCAAATCGGCACCATTAAACCTCTTTTCAGATAGTGTATCAATTTGTTCCTTTGTTTAAGAAACAAGTAGGCGTAAAGAGAGAGAGAGAGAGCAACAAGCTTACTTTGCGGGTAATCCTTAACTACACAAACGACCTTTACGGATCAGTAAAGTACATAATATCTGATTAAAAAATTAAAAATAGAAGAAGTAAAGTGAAAAGCAATGGCTTAAGATGATTCCTAGTAAAGAAACATGGTCTTTAGATGTATCAAACAACTAAACATTCACTGTAAGATAACAAAACATGCATACAATTATTTGCACTTTAGACCTTAACTACAAGATAATACGCAGTAATTGAGTACTCACATGGGTGGACGTGTAGAAATTTGAGATTTAAATGACAACCCGTTAGTAAATTCAAGGTACGAGTTCCACGAAATTAATGTTATCATCAGGCCTAACATAATGAAAAGTAATAAAATAAACTAGGAGCCACAATAAACTAGGAGCCACAAAGACTTGCCATCTTTAGAAATGTATGCGTATCGAGGGCGGGTATAGACAGCTTTATGAACAATTGCTCTCTTTTTAAATTCTTCCTCCCTTGCTAGGACCCGTTCTAAGTTCCTTAAGTTCATAATCTGCATGATATCACGCACAACTTTAGATACTCATACATCTTGTATTATTCGATTTATTCTCACAATCAATGTGCGTAAGAGGAGCAGGAATCAATGTACTAAACTGTTTGAGCGGCTTAGAAGCATCTCTTCGGGTAATCTTCTTCTCCCGCCTTCTTTTTTCTTTTTATGGGCTAAGAATACAGATATAGCTGAAATACAATCTTGTCCCTAAAAAAATACGAGGTGAAATAAAAATTGTGATCAACCTTCATTGTTGCTTGGAGTCTGCCGTGTTGCATGTCTTTCAACTCCTAACAACACTTGCGGTTCGTGTTGACTTTCTAGTTGTCTTCTCTACTTCAGAATCGTCAGGGCTCATCATGGTCGTCTTGAGGTGTTGACTTTGACTTTCTGGATTTGTGTCTTCCCCATTAGAAGTATCAGGTTTCGAAACAACCTTTTTTGTTTCTTTTTGGTATCTCTTTTCGAAATCCCAATCTCGGCTTTCCGGAAATCCGGTTTTGGCTTTGCTTGAAATGCGGTTTCGCTTTCTGGAAATACCAATTTCTTCCTTGTCCACCTGCAGAGAACTTACATCTTCAAGTTATACATTCAAAATTCATATTTCTTACAAATATTTATTTGAAATTTTTACCTTTCATCTGGCTCATTATCTGCTTCCTCCTCTGGCTCGGGTTCCTGTAGCCAAAGCAAGTAACTTTATCATAAAACTAGCTAACTTTCATAACGGTGACATTCTATGCAATGCTTATGCAAATTCCACTAAGAAAGATTAAAATCACGGATAGCCACGTAACACATACATCACGAATTGAAATCCTTTGTCAAAGACATCCGACCTCTCCTTCTACATAGTTCGCATCATCTTCACGAAAACAAAACAACACATTTATCACCTCGTCTTCTATCCATGATACATTTAACATCAACCCTAAATCATTTGTCAAACTACGTAAACTACATATTTCTAACAAACAAACACATATTTACATGTAAGTACTAACTGCGTTTTATGAAGAGGGTGTTTGGGATTGCAGAATGTAAGTGCTAACTTTAACATTTTCTTAGAAGTAGTAAGCACTTTTGAAGTGTTTGGAGTTACTAAGGGCGTGCCTAGATTAGCTTATTCAGACGACTTATGAGCTTATTATTTTAATAAGCCATAACCTCAAGTTGAAAATCTCACAATCTAAGGATTCAAGCTACCCTTTGCACTATTCTACTTTTATACCACTTCTGTTGCGCACATTTATTAACTATTAGTACAAATTTTGCATTCATCTAACAAACCATGACTTGTCATCCATACCTGTATCAACAAATCTACATAAAATTAAACAATAAAGCTGAGATAATAATTTATGCAAGAGTAAATAAAGTCATAAAGAAAAATACACAAGACTGAACTCCCAACATGTACTCGGTTTCACCTATAATGTCACAAGTGTTGCAAATGCCTTAAATTTATCGAGCATACGGAACCTTAAATGTGCTTATTCTTTATTTTAATATTGATTTACAACTGAATCGATTCACTTGATCACTCATACCAAGCATCACACGCATACCATGTTCAAATCCACGTAGGTCTTTGTTAAATTCCTAAATAGAAACTCATTCTCAAAAGACATGATGTGTTTGCCCATGTCATGTGAGGAAAGAACTTTGCATGGACCTCGTGTAGTTGGGTCATAGATGTCAAATACCATGGTTATTGTTGTTGCCCTTGCATCCAAACCTGATGTGGGTTCGTCCATAAAAATGATAGATGGTTTAGCCACTAGCTCAACTGCTATTGTTAGCCTCTTGCACTACTCATTTGAAAGACCATTCACACCAGGAAATCCCACAAGTGCTTCACTCAATGGAGTTTTTAGCTCCACAAGCTCCATCACCTCCTTAATAAACATCTGCACATCATAAGATGTAAACTAAATATTACAGTTGGATTGAATTACGGTTGTCCTAGCTGAATTGATTGAGAATAGACATATGAACACAAAAGAAAATGAGCTACTTTTGAGATCAGAGTTCTCTCGATAATGCTTAACTAAACCATATGTCATAATCCCCATTTTTCAAGTTACTTAGTTAACGAAATAATAATCTTGGAAAAAACTGTCATTGCCTACATCTATTGTGGACATACTGTTGTTTCTATGCTACTAATGGGCCCTTAATAGTGCTAGGACGGAAAATTTTAACCTTTCTAGTTGCCGAATCAACTTCAGGAGGTAACCGTAGCCATGCAGAATATTGCAAGGACTCGAGGCTTGACATTGGGAGTGAATGTCGGTTTGCTCACAATATCCTGCTATGCAAGCACATGTTTCTTACTTCTTTGGGTACCCAGAGATGATGATCCTTCCCTCAGTGTACCCACCTTTTTTTTGTCCCGCTAAGACATCCATTAAAGTAGTCTTTCTGCCCGTGACCCCCATCAGTACCGAAAATGTCACGGCCTAAAACAACCACTAACATCATTTAATAGTTTTAGCTTGTGTTGTGTTACACCTTGAGCTTTCATTTCCTACATAGCCACATGTTACTTTAGTATCAAAATGAAAATTTCGGTTCTAGAGTAGGTAAATTTGCATCTAAACTTATAATAATAATAAAAAATAAATTAAAAAAACACGTGTCATGAAAGTCGGTTCGGTAATACATTAACTTGGTTTGTCTCAAGCCTTTGGGTTAGAAAAATTCAACTTGGTTAAAGCTCTGGGACATCGGTACGTCACGTCATCATTTAGACTAGGTATCTGCTGTTGACCTAAAATTAATACTTTTATAAAATTGCTTACCTTTATGAAAATTTGATGGTTTTTTCTGTAACTCAACTATGGATTTAGAGTTATATACTTTTGAAAATCTTCAATTCTTAAATATAAACTCATTTTTTTTTTGTCTCATCATGTTACCAGGCAGGCATATCCACCGCATATCTGATTTTATCAAAGGTGAGGGAAAGGGGAACAAAGGTAACACCATCCCATGCTTCGTTTTCTTATGAGCTTCATGGTAGTGGCTACTCTTGATAACATTGATCTTGATGATACACTTGTTTGAACTTCAATTTTTGAGTCTCCATAAAGATTTTTGTTTTATTTTTATAGCATTTCTTGCAACCAATGTTTCTTCGATAGGCACCGGCTTCCCAAAGGCTACATGGATGACCCATTTGATAATAACAAGAATTTGTACTATTTTGCTGGAGATCAAAATGACAACAATATAATATATAAGGTCTATATTGATTCCTTACCGTTGAGATATGTGAGAACTAAGACGTTGAAGATATTGAAGAGGAAAATAGAACCAACAAAAGCACCTACACAGATACAACACCATTTTGCTTCTGTGAAAAGTCCACATGACTTTAGAGCAAAAAAACCTAATGTTTCGTGTGAAGTTTGGTTGTGATGAATTGATTCAGATAACCACGGCAGTTTGATCCAAAGGTTTCGGTTCTACCGGTTCGAAGTGGCGTTGAAGTATAAAGGTTATATTTTATCTCGTTTACGAAGAGTTGATTATTTAGGGCACATTCTATCTCCAACGGGTCAAATGGGTAAAATGTGGCTAAAATTTAAACCGTGAAACAAAAATTTAAAGCGGGTGAAACAAGTCTACACACTTTATTAAAAAGCTAAAGCGTTATTTGATAGTATAGTTTTTATGATCATATTCTTAGCATTAACTATTTATAAAATTGGTGAAACAAGTCTACACACTTTAGCATGTACCTACCTCTATATCTTTAACATCATTGCTTGATAAATAGCGTTCAGTGCCCTTTACCATACAAGATTTTAGCACCACAACCCGGTCCTTCAACTCCAACAGCCTCCTCATCAACTACAACATCTATTATATCGTCCCCAGCTCTTTCATCAGAATGTAACAGAATCATACAAAATCATAATGCTTTCACTAATTCAAATTGACATATTAAGAGGAATCCTAGGGTTTACAAACCTCCTACATGGCATCCATCAAAATGTTCTCTAACAAGGACCTCAACCCTCGAGCACTAGTGTTTTTAGTTATTGCCTTTTTTGGAATTAGTTTTAATGCACCTTCGGTATAATGTATCTTAACCTTAAAGAACAAGAACAAAGAAAGATAATTGACATATAAAAGTCAAATGGTATATCTCTATCTATCAACCATTGAAACTTACTTCATTCATCGAAATAATTTCTTGTATTGTTTGCCTAGTGCATTCTTCCATTTCGGTTAGCAACTGCATAAATATGTAAATGCTCATGAGGATAAACACGATTGAACATCAATGCAATAATCAATCTAAAATCATGCAAAAATTATACCTGAATTAGTTGATTTTCTGTAAGAGCCAATAAATTAACAAGAATCGGAAACCGTCCAACAAATTAGGAATCAATCCATAGGAATGAGATATTTGCTCTCAACGACAAAAACAAATGTCAATAAAGTTTCCAATCATCACATTCCTATTATAGTTTCCTAATACAATATGATTCTTTGGTTTATAGTGTTCAATTTTTTCCAAGCACTTGGTCAAAACCAGTGTAACCTTGTTTGTTATGACTATCGATGCCTAAGTTCTATTGACTATCTGTTCAAACTATTCAATATTTGCATAATCACTTTAAAAACTATCGATACAAACCAGGGTTATTATCACTATTATATCCAAAACGAGAAAATATCCTAATGATCGAGGTTAGTATCACTATCATATACGAAATGGAGTGAGCTTACGAGTTTCCAACAAAGATGAAGTCCCTATATAGTTCATCGGTTAACGGAAATGGGACAATTTCAAAGTCGTTCAAAGTGCACGCAAGTGTAACCTTTGAAATCAGTTTATTTGAAATAATCTTAATATATTATTGATTCACTAAAGTTTAAATTGATAGACAAAATAAGTGTTTGAATGCCACCTCAACTCAACCTGTTTAAGAGCCTCAGATTTACGTTATCCGATCCAACATAATGCAATAGCCCAGTACTATAATCTTTAGAGTCGAGTAGAATCAAGTGGACAAAGGGAACATCTCAAAGTTCTTCTTGGTCAGAAAAGAATAGAATTTACCTGAATGTAGGTCAACATTGCTCAACATTCTTTGAATCTTTGCTTATCTTTGAACAAGTGAAACGGGTCAACTCGAATTTAATGAGCTGATGTTATAAGCACTTATGATGCTTCCCGGAACAAAGCGTAACGAAGGTTAAGCATTAGTGAAACACCAATATTGAAAGTTTGAATCATGACTCTATAGGCATGTAGTATGTGTTTGGGTCAGGGACAAGTCAAAATGACTTAGGGTAACAAGTCACTTTTAAGGGGTTGAAACGGTCTTGGTTCGAGCTGGGTTGACCCCAAACAGTTTGACCCTTTAAACCGATTTTGCACATGTAAAGAAGTTCTTAACAAGCTAAGAGACATATATTTTCACATGTGACTAAGTTTTTCATGCACCTTAAAAAGCTACAAGACGTATATTTTCATATGTGGCGAAGTTGTTCATGCACTTAAAAGCTACAAGGCGTATATTTGCGTGTGAAGTTCTTAACAAGCTACAAGACGTATATTTTCACATGTGACGAAGTTGTTCACTCACCTTAAAAAGCAACAAGACGTAAATTTGCACGTGTGAAGAGGTTCTTAAAAGCTACAAGCGTATAATAAGGATAAGCAACACAAAATCAGCACTTAGGGTGAGATGTAGAAAAATTCCAACAAAATGAATGATAATGGCTTTTAGGACCACACTCGAAGCATATATATTTTCACATGTGAAGACAGCGTATATCCAAGTATAAATTTATAAATTTTTAGTCACATGTAAAAATTTCGTTAATTTGTATATTGTTTCTTATATGCATTCACCCAACATTTATAAATATTTTTTTTTGGGTAAAGAACATTTATAAATATTTAGTCACATGTGAAAATTTCGTTAACATGTATATTGTTTCTTATGAGCATTTCACCCAACATTTATAATCTTTTTGTCACATGTGAAGATTTCGTTAATTTTTAGTCACATGTGAAAATTTCGTTAATATGTATATTGTTTCTTATGAGCATTTCACCCAACATTTATAATCTTTTTGTCACATGTGAAGATTTCGTTAATTTTTAGTCACATGTGAAAATTTCGTTAATATGTATATTGTTTCTTATGAGCATTTCACCCAACATTTATAAATTTTTTGTCACATGTGAAGATTTCGTTAATTTTTAGTCACATGTGAAAATTTCGTTAATATGTATATTGTTTCTTATGAGCATTTCACCCAACATTTATACTAGTAATTTTTTTGTCACATGAAGATTTGTTAATTTTAAGTCACATGTGAAAATTTAGATTAATTTGTATATTGTTTCTTATGAGCATTTCACCCAACATTTATACTAGTAATTTTTTTGTCACATGTGAAGATTTCGTTAATTTTTAGTCACATGTGAAAATTTCGTTAATATGTATATTGTTTCTTATGAGCATTTCACCCAACATTTATACTAGTAATTTTTTTGTCACATGTGAAGATTTCATTAATTTTTAGTCACATGTGAAAATTTAGTTAATTTATATTGTTTCTTATGAGCATTTCACCCAACATTTATACTAGTAATTTTATTGTCACATGTGAAGATTTCATTAATTTTTAGTCACATGTGAAAATTTGGATTAATTTTATATATTGTTTCTTATGAGAATTTCACCCAACATTTGGTGTGTATCCTAGTGCGTCAAAATTTGCATTCATTCATGCTATACTTCAACAACAAAAATACTTACACTAAAGCTAGGATTGGTTCATGTTCTAAAGGTTTTGCTATATCTAACTCTTTAATATGTAAAAAAAGAGGAGCTTTTAATAGCTTAAACCACGGCCTTATAAAACAAATTATGCCTTGACACAAGGACTAACTAGTCGACTACATACAATCCTTATACCGCGTCTTAAATTCTTAAGTAATCAATATTAGACAATGGAACTTTAACTTCAGCTATATTTAACATGTAAAAGTCAGTTACACATTTCATCAAACACTTGGTGTGCAATGACAAAGAGCTACTCATCATATCTAGATCTATGTTTTCATGAACCTCTTCAAAATCATCTAAACTATACATCAACATAGCTAAAACAAATAAACCAACTGATATTACAAACAGATCTGAAGTTTAACACTGAATCCAAAAATTTGAGTTACAAAAAGTGTAAAAATCTGACCTTTTGACTGACTAGTTTTAACATCAGTCGATGTGAGATCGGATTCGATGGCAAGTGTAGGACTGATTGATTAACTTGTCTAAGTAGATGATCGGAGAAGGTTCTTCAATGGCGGATAATTGTGGCGATGGTGGTGTTTGTATTTATGCTTTGGGTAGTTGAGAGAGTTTTAAGATTTTTCACCTTAGTGTGTGTTTTTGGTGCACTGGATTTTGGTTTTGTCATAAAACATCAAGTAAAATTACTATATTGACTTTGTTAGTGTAATTTTTAGTTAATCCGGCGGTTGGATCAAAATTAGATGGGGATTAGATGGAGGTGAGATTACTTCTCAGCGTTCTCACAAAAGCCTTCTCATTTGAGCAACTTGTCTATATATATATATATATATATATATATATATATGTAGAGATTGGATCATTTAAAAAGTTGATCTCGAAGAGAGAAAGAAGTGAGTGATCATCCATTTAGATCTCCCTCCATTTCCCTCCTTTTTCCTGACTCAAGGGCTTCTTTGTTACTTTTTTCATTTGTCAAGGGCTATTTTTGTAACTTTTAAATTTTCTTTAATACTACAATTTCAAAACTGACCCATTATAGATTCAAGCGTGAGTGAGTGAGTTTTCCCTGCACATATACATAAGATGAATTATCTTCTATTTTGATTTACCCTTTAACTGAACAAATTAGATATACAATGTGTTCTTTACAACATAGTCATTCCTAGGTCTTAAAGAAAAGCATTATCTTGAACATTTTACACAACATAACACACTTTAAACCATCAAATTCAATTAGTTAGATCGTCCATCTTCCCAGACTTCTTTTCTTGACACCGAGGTTTGGGATCTTGGACCTTTTCGTGCCTCTGCCAAGCTGCTTTTGAGACCTCTTCATCATTTAAATGAGCTAATTTCCATGGGTGATCTTCACGGTGTGAGCGACGAAATGTCACAGCAGCATACCTTCTTTGTAATTGTTCACTTCTTTGTATCAAAAGCAGGGATTAGCGAAAAGCGATTTAAATTAGGAATCCAAAACCCTTCACTCACAAATAATCCGTCAAGTGATGCAAAACTACTTGAATCACGGAAATATGATTTGGGCAAGAGCCGATTAGAAAGCATATGAGAGAATAGCCAAAAGCTATCTAAAAGCTACCGAAGCTACCATAGGATAAAATAACCTAAAATATAGAATAAGCTATTGAAAGCTGATTGAATCCAATAAGCACAAGATCAAAGCATTTAAGCACTATAACGGGTCTTAACACCCAATGCCAAAGCGACCACGATGGGGCTTCTTTAAGCTCAAGTTTAAGTGGCTTAGAAAAATCTTAAAATTAAACTAAAAATACCTTGAAGAAGAAAACCAACCAAAGTGCCTAAATCCAAAATTTCAGCTAATAAGGACTAAAAATAAGAAAATTAAAAATCAAAAACTAAAGGCTTATAAGGACTAATTTTAAACTAATGCTGGATAAAAATAAGGCAATGTGGACCTAAAAGCTTATTCCAACAAGCTCCTAAGTTGAGATCGATATGAAAAATTACAACCTACCACTACTAACTACTAACTACTTAGGAAGCTAAAGTGCAAACAATAAGCTCAAGTCCATTATCATGAAATAATCTTAGAGGTGATATGGGGAAAGATATGGAGATTAGTGCGACTAATTCTTGAGACCTAAATTAAGCTTAAACTAATAAGAATATAGGCTCTAAAAGCTAAAACAAATGAAGTTCAACCTACAAACTATTATAGAAACTAAAAATCTAACACTAATGATAACGAATTAATCATATAAACAAATTAGTACTTATCTGTTTGGGCCAGGATAGTGGACAGGATGAGGGGCACAAAATTAACGATCCACCACTTTAACGCCGCAAGCTGACCTATCTAAATTATTTTTGGATTTTTTCCTTTTGAAATTTGGTTTACTACTTGATGAAAAAGCTATTTTTGATTTTTAATAATTTTTAAAACTAATAAAAGTGAATTAAAATTGCTAGTTAAAACTATTTGAAAAATGTGTTTTGGCGAAAAACTCAATATGATTTGAAATAAAATTGAGAAATCTAAATGAAACTTTTGAACACAAAGAACCTAATGACTTTTAGACAACAATTAAACCAATGTTAACATCTGATGACTAAAGTCTAAGCTACCATAGAGAAGTTTTTATATCATTAAACCTCTTGTGCCAAACACCCCTTAATGGGGTGTTTCCCCTTTTAAAAACTTATTTTCAATGAGAATTTGTGAGATAAGAACTTCTAACTATCCAAAACTGTTTAAATGTCATAAACATACTTATAGGTCTGCTGGCAATAAAGATCATGTAACAATGAATAAAGAGGATATTTTCTTGCTGAATTACTACTTTTAACTCTCCTATCACAAACTGTATACACTTCGAGACCTATTAAAGAAGGATTATGTAGCGGGTTGCCATGTAAACATAAGTGACATTGTCATTACCCATAATCCTCTTTAGATCATTATATATTTAATATAAACATTAAAGTTACCTGAAGTCATAAGGTACATGTTTTCATTGATGCACTAAAAAAAAGAGTAGCATTTCAAATGTTTTCATTGATGCACTAAACAAAGATGTCAAAAACTTGAAAAGATATACCTGGGCTAAAATTAATAATCCTTGTCCTTCCCCGAAGATGGCCCAGCAACATCACAAAAAATAGCACATAGATGCATTTTCGGATGATTGGGGAATAAGAACAGAGTTAAAACGAGTAGTTGGAATAAAAAAAAACGATTTGACCATGCATGATCGAGAATGCGTTCATCATCCATATCGATTGGCACATCATTTTAAGCTGCTCTTTTTGACTTGCGTTCCATTTAATGCGAAGCTTCTTTTTACGGTATCTGCGAATCAAGAGTGTCAAAATTACTAAATATGGTACTCAAATATTCGACATTTTTACACCGAACCGTTAACTGGATAACTTTTACTTAGAAAAATAAAAAATAAAAAATAAAACCTTCAAACTTATTAAATCCACACGTCACTGTAATCTTTTAAAGCATTTATATAATAAGTCCAATATCATATGCTAGTTGTACAAGAGAAAAAAGATAAATATCCTTATTATAACTTCGCATAAAGATCTGATGAAGTCTACCATAGACACCCAACGATTACCTCGGCTTCCATTTAGAAATGGTCGGTGAGATTAACGAGTTTCTAGACTCGAATTGGACGTGTGTTAACAACCAAATATCTCCAAAGTTGCGAACAACAAATGGATGCACTAAACATGTAAATAGATGCTCTAAACATGCAAATGGATGCAATAATATGTCAAAATAAATGCTCTAAACATGCAAATGGATGTACTAAACATGCAAACAGATGCCTTAATAAGTCCAACATGCAAATGGATGCACTAAACATGCACATTGATGCCTTAATTTGTCCAAAGATGCACTAATCATACTCACTTATTGACCTAATAAATAAGAAACAGGATAAATAAGTAATCACTTATTTACCGTTATAAAATTTTCTAAATAGTTACTATATAAAATAAGTAACCATTTCCAAACCCTTTTACTTGAAGATGTTTACTTCAATTTTAATCAGGTAAGCACATTTAAAACATAACAGTATTTTATGGTTCTAGTATAAGACCCATTGGTCATTGGTGTAGTATGTATTACTTAGTAACAGGATGTTTGGAATTACTCAGATTTTTTATAAGAACGAATTTGTATAAGCAACTTTGAAAACGAATGATGAAATAAACTGTCCCAAATACACTCAAGACTCCTTCCCTAGACACAAACCAGTTTTATACAGAGTAATATACAGATTTCAAACACCCTCAAAGCTTTATTTTGAAAGTTTTTACAAAAAATGATAATTATTAAAATGACCTATTTTGACCGCTCGGTACATGATGGCAGCCCAACTTAACCAGGTTTCATACAAAATGACCACCCATCTTGTATAAAATCCTAGAAATTTGGCCGCAATCATGTACGGATTAGTCAATGACATGTCATTTTGGTAATTAACACCAAGTCAAAACAACTTAATAAGAAGATATTTAACCAAACATCCTTTAAGTTAAATAGTGTACACAAAGTGTCCATGTGTGCTAACAACCACAAATACAAGTGTGTTTGGTATTGCTTAAAGCTTTTGAAAAAAACAAATTTATATGAACACCTTTGCATTCAAATAACTAAATAAACTGTACCAAATGCACTAGCATCTAAAATTATTGGGCTTATGAGCTTATGTGGGTTTGGCTTATGTTTTATAAGCACATTTTCTCCAGCTAATTTATAATCTATGGGCTTATATAAGCTCATAAGTTCAAAATAAGCCGTAAAAATGCGCTTGTGAAACATAAGCCAAAAACTCATAAGCTTATAAGCCAAAAAATAAGCATAAACAAACACCCACTATAACTAAAACAAATAACAAATCTGACATTTTTTGTAACACTGCTTCAAACAGCTTAATGTATTAACAACTTAAGGCTCTTTTTCAACGTAAAACATAACAACATAAAAAAATATATATAAAAAGTAGCTTTTGTAACAACCTGAAGACCAGCACGAGAAGATCGCGACATTGGTCTCTTCTTGTCTTTGTCCCCGCTGCTGCAGCTGCTGCTGCTGCTGTAGTCTTTCCAGCCAACAATCCCTTCCCACCTTTTCCCGCCATTTCTCAACACCTACACAGACACAATTCACAATCATTAAACACCAAAAAACTAATACTAAAAAAAATTAATACATTATTTTTAAACATCAAAATTTCCACAAATCTAGTCACTGTTTACATTTATATTAAAAAAAAATGTATGAAAAATGAATCTTTAATTTCTAAATTCAAGATTATCTAATATTTTAAAATCTTTTAAAAATTAATAAAAAATTACACTTACATACACAGATCTAAGAAAGGGTTTACATAATTACAATATTTGAAACCCATAAAATAAATATTTTTTAAATTCACGTCATGTTAACCCAAAAAAAAGAAGCACTCGTTTAAATCAAATTATAAAAGAATGAAATGAACATATACCTGATTAAAATTGAAGTATATAAAATAAGTAACCATTTCCAAACCCTTTTACTTGAAGATGTTTACCTAGTGAGATTGGAATCCATTTTGGTCATAGATGCCCGAATATCTACCTTTTCGATGCACTAATCACACCCATAGATGCCTTAATATCTACCTTTTCGATGCACTAATCACACCCATAGATGCCCTAATATCTACCTTTCGATGCACTAATCACAGCAACTGATGCCCTAATGTGTTCATCGATGCACTAAATGCACAAAACATATAAATAGATGCACAAGTAGTTCCAACAATGCACTAAACATACCACCGAATGCCTAAGTAGTTCCAACGATACACTAAACATACACATTGATGCTTCAATATGTCTGACGACGCACTACACTAATCATACTCATTGATTCCTGAATAAGTTCATCGATGCACTAAACATACAACCAGATGCATCGTTGTATGTTTAGTTCCAACGATGCACTAAAGATAAAAATGGATGCCCGACTATGACAAATGATGCACTAAACATAAAAACTGATGCCTTAATGTGTTCATGGATGCACTAAACATTCAAACATATGCACAAGTTTTCCTGATGTACTTAATGTGTTCATCGATGTACTTATCATACTAACATATGTCGTAATATTTGTTTTGATGCACTAAGAAAACACGATGATGTCCTAACTTAGCATTATACTCTAATCATAAAAAGAGATGGTGTAACTCATTTTTTAATCACTAATTATACAAACAAATACTGTAACAAGTTATGCGATGCCCTAATCATACTAGCAAATGTGCTAACGCTTATATTAGATGCGCTAATCAAACAAATTGATTCCATAACATATGACATGATTCTCTAATCATACTAACAGATGCGCTAGCGCTTACTTTAGATGCACTAATCAAACAAATAGAATCCCTGACTTATGACACGTTTCTCTAATCATACTAATAGATGCAATAACATGAATCGTGATGCACTTACTTATTCGGACAAACAAATGTTGTAACATATTATTAAAAGAGATGCACTAAATTGTAACTTTATACATACAAATGCTTTAATATGTCATTTCATTCAACAATAACAACAGTTATTTTTATAATTCACACAAAGATGCACTAAAATAACATAAAAAATAAAGAGGTTGTAAACACTTACTGCTGTTATTTTTTATGATGATTTTTTTGAAGATCAAAATCAAATTAGGGTTTCTTGATCGGAGTTCTCGATTAGAGTATGTATGTTTTCTGATCGGAGTATGTGTTTTGTGACCGGTGGTGGTGTGACGGTTACGGCGGCGACGATGGTGGTGTGACGGTTTCAGCGGCGACGGTGATGGTGTGACAGTTACAGAGGAGACGGTGGTGGTGTGACAGTTACGGCGGCGATGGTCGTGGTGTGACGGTTATGGAGGTGACGGTGGTGGTAGGTGAGTGTGTGTGTTTGAATCGTGTGTGTGTTTGAATACTGTGTTTGTATCAGTATTAAAGACCGTACTTTATTTTCTTTTTCTTTGTTTTTCACTTTTTTTACCCTGAACTTTCAAGTGTTGTCATAATTTACCCTAAAACTATTTTTCTCATTTTTCTAACTTTTTTTTTTTTTTTTGGCAGTGCTTTCAGACAGGTTTCTGGCACCCACTCAAATCAAGGGGCCTAACCACTGTCGGCCGGATGTTGTCTTACTTAGGGTCCATGGGTACAATGATGTAGCTCCGCGGTGTCGCTGAGGAAACGCCCTCCACACAAGTTTCTTCTTTGATTAGCACGTCAGGATAAAACGGGCCTTTGCTTTCGGTTGAACCTGACAGTGGGGCTCAAATCCTCATTGCAAATATCAATGAGCATGTGGACGCAGTGAGGGAACACTGGGTAGGTCAGCGCGTCCGCTGCTACCGCACAGCACCGGCACAACTAACCTAAGCTTTGACCACTAGGCCACATGCGTTGATCTCATTTTCTTAATTATCTCTACAGGCCGGACTCATATATATATATATATATATATATATATATATATATATATATATATATAAGGCTTTGGTTATTGGGAAACATATTGAGAAGATTGAGAAGAAATCAAGTCAATTAAATTATTTAATTTTAATGTTTCATAAATATAATTTATTAGAGTGAAAAGGGTATAAAAGTAAATGAATTATTCAATTATTAATTGAAAAATTAAGAGTTAACTACATTTTGTCCTTGAGTTTGTACGCGGATTAACTTTTGGTCCATTTGTTGAAAGTTAGATTTTAATCCAAAATGCATAGTTGGTTTAACGGTCCATTTTCCTATGAAGTTAGTTAGTTAAGTCGTTTTGCAGCGTTAGTCTTCTATAGCGATTAGTTTGCAGCGTTAGTCCTTCTACCAAAGATCTTTTGCAACATTTGCAGCGTTAGTCCTTTCAGTTAGTTAGTCCTTTAAAAAAAATTCTAAAAAAAAAATTCAGAAAAAAAATTTAGAAAAAATATTATAATTTTTTTCTAAAATAAAATTAGAAAAAAATTTGAAATATATTCTAAAATGAAAACTTTTTTTCGAAAAAATTCTAAAGAAACTTTTTTCAAAATAACTTTTTCCCAAAAATTTTTTTAGAAAAAAATTCGAAATATATTCTAAAAAAACTTTTTACGAAAAAATTAAAAAATATATTCTAAAAAAAACTTTTTTTTTGAAAAAATTTCAAAATATATTCTAATTTTTTTTAAAATGTATATACATTGAAAAAACGTTTTTTTTAAAATGTATATACATTGAAAAAACGTTTTTTAAATGTATATACATTTTTTCTAGAATATATTTCGAATTTTTTTTTCAATGTATAAACTTTATTTTTTAAAAAACGTTTTTCAAAGTATATACATTTTAAAAGTTTTTTAGAATATATTTCGAATTTTTAGGAAAAAGTTTTTAGAATATATTTTGGATTTTTTGAGGAAAAAAAGTTTTTAGAATATATTTGAATTTTTTAGGAAAAATTTTTTAAAGTTTCTTTTTAGAATTTTTTGGAAAAAAAAGTTTTCTTTTAGAATATATTTCGAAATTTTTTTCAATGTATATACATTTTTAAAAAAAATTTAGAATATATTTTGAAATTTTTGAATAAAAAGTTTTTTTAGAATATATTTTTAGAATTTTTTTGGAAAAAAAATTTTTTTTTTAGAATATATTTAAATTTTTTGGAAAAAAAAAGTTATTTTAAAAAAGTTTCTTTTTAGAATTTTTTCGGAAAAAAGAGTTTTCTTTTAGAATATATTTCAAAATTTTTTACAATTTTATTTTAGAAAAAAATTATAATTTTTTTCTAAATTTTTTCAGAATTTTTTAGAATTTTTTTAAATGACTAACTAACTGAAAGGACTAACGTTGCAAATGTTGCAAAAGATCTTTGGTTTAAAGGACTAACGTTGCAACGACTTTAACTAACGAACTCTTAGAAAAATGGACAAAAGTGGAACCAAACTATGCATATTGGACTAAATCAGACTTAAAATGGAAAAAGTGAAATGGGTAAAAATGAAGGACCAAAAATGTAGTTAACTCAAAAATTAATGACTCCTACAATTATGGTTCACAATTTCAAAATTTAAAACTATAACAGCAACTAGCAACTGGTTTATTAATTTCTTCTTAATGTTCAACGAGCCTATGTTCCTTTTTGAATCAAATGACTTTCAGTGTTATAGCAAATTTAAATAAAATTCTTTAGCAGCTATGATTCATCATTTTGTTTATTTAATATATGACAATCTTATTTAAATATATATGATTCATATAACGTATTGTTGTGGGTGTTGCATTTTCAAATATGATGTTTATCATTAAAAGAAACTTAGTTAAAATGAAGTTGTCTAAAGTTGATATTTCTTTTTGTATATTGTTGTTTGAATCAAAAGTAAAATTGAATGAGTGAATCATAATCGAATAAATGAATCATTAGTAAAATACTTTTTTTTCGAATCATATTCGTATTAGTGAATCAATGGTTCACTTGATGTTTTTATTTGAGTCATTGCATATCGAAATAAGATGATTCACTAAGCCAAACCTTTTTTCTTCTATAAATCCGTAATAGACAATAATGATTCACTAGTCCACTATGATTCAATATTAATATAAAGATTCATATTTATCTCACTGAAATGTTATATCACTTATACGATGTATATTAACAAGATGATTCTAAGATTCACTATTGACAATAATCGTTTGTCTCTTTGTATCTATATAAACCGAGTTCATGTAAGAAATTTGAATCTTTATCGGTTGGCACCTAACGATTTACTAATGAATTATTATAAATAATACAAAAAGTGGTGCCTATCGCATGAATCTTTAAAATATATAAAAAATGATAACTAAGAATAGAGCAATTAGTTGAATGCATGCGAACTAATGTTGACAGAAGTGAAGAAATGAAATCACAAAATGAGAGAACGTGGTCCATTAATGAAAAAGGTGGTTACATTCTATAGATATTGTAGGAGAAGAAAGAAAAAACGTATACGAAAAGGAAATATCAATTTATTAATACCCATCATACCCTTAGTTTGATTTGATTAGATTAATGGCTAAGATCACTTCTCAATATTCTCAATCTAAAATCCTTTTCAACCGATCCGGATTATATATATATATATATATAGGATCAAATAAGAAGAAAAATTAAAATGAGAAGGATAAGAAGAAGCACAGTAGCATTTTAGGATCTTGGCATATTAAAATAGATCGTCTTTCAAAACCAAAATCTCTAAAACTATTTGAAGTATTATTGGTAGAATTAACATTATTCTATTTATTTTCTTTTCTTGGAATCCCTTCCTATATATATATATATATATATATATATATATATATATATATATATATAGTAAAGGATCAGAGTGAGAATATTAGTTAAAATGAGAAGAATAAGAATTAATTTCAACCTTTGGATCATGCATCGATGGATAAGATTTGATAGTGGCAACATTGTAAATAACTAACCAATTATAAGGATTTTAAAGGTTGTATAAGGGTATAACTGTCAAACAAATACGCTTAGAATACTCACCCTTTACATTCGGCAAGTTAATATTATACTTTTAATTAATCAAACATCCAACATAGTGGCCCTACTAATGGTCGATTACAAACTTTACCAGGTAGTCTATATATGCACCTACAATATAAAAATTGATTTTGGAAGATAGAGTTATTTGTAGATATTTAATTGCATTTTTTTTTTCTATCAGTTGACTAGATTACGAGATGCATATGGACAAATAGATGCAAGTACTTCTACTAGATGCAAGTACTTCTATTAGATGCATTTGGTGATACATTTCAAGGATGATGCATCTATACAAGTTAATATATGGCTTCATCTTTAATGTATTGATTGTTGCATCTATCGTCTTTATTAAGATATGCTTGTGAAATTAGACGAATCCATTATCATGTATTCTATTTCTTTTTGTGGATGCAAAATTCTTTAGCATGTATGCATATGTTGCCATGCATCTATATTTACGCACAAGCGGATGCATAAATTTTTGTATGCATGTATTTAATTTTGCATCTATTTTAGTTGAAAACTAAATAGTTGCCTAACATAAACTCTTGCATCTATTTCAGGCCATAGATGCATATATTAAACACAAGTAATGTATTTAACATTAAATATAGAGTACTACTGTATTAAAAATATCAATAGATGCGTGTAAAATTAAAACTGGGTATTCAACATCATTAAATACATATTTATGCGTTAACTTTAATAAGCATGTCAAAGGAGAGTTGAACATGAAAAATACGATCGCTGTAGATCAAAGAATAAGATATTGTGGATCATGGAGAGAAAGAAGGAGATTGTTATGTTCAAAAAGAAGGAGAAAGATATATGATATACCTAAAGTACCCTTTAAATCATAATTTAAATTATTGGTTGAAATTACTTACCATTCTTCTATTTTAAAGTTCTTCAATTTGATCACAGCTACATATATATATATATATATATATATATATATATATATATATATATATATATATATATATATATATATATATATATTAAAATTTTGTTTTTTTATTAAAAAATCATTCATGCATTTGGATTGAACACAGGCGCGGTAGTACAAACAAACATGATTACCACTAGACCAACACATTTTTTTATTATAACTTGAAAAACCAAATTTATAAATCTCTACAACCAATTATTGACCATTTTGATTAGTTTAAAAAGGAATGTATTTATCTACAAAAATTATATTAAGTAATTATCTTTATTAAAACTTATTATACATATCTTTTCCTTAAATATAGTTTTTTTACTATGTAAAACAAATTATATTTTTTTTTCCTAATCACGTATTAAAAAAATACCACTTTTCCCTCAAAACCCTAATAATTTTTTTACTTTTAAATTTGTAACATGAAGAACCATATCTGTAATGCTAATCTTTTTATGTTTGTGATTTTGTTTTGCATATTGAATTCTCCAAAACATCTGGTAACGGGTTGGTCACCATTACATGGTTGGTATGTTTTTGTGTTTCATTAATTCATTAATCCTTGCTTCCTTCATGTTTTCATATTGTTAACATATTTTATTTGAATATTGTGATCAACAACCATCATAAATTATATGTTCATGTAAAGACGGCTTCAGGTACAATGAATTTTAGGTGTTTGTCTTCTATTGGTCTTAAAGCGGCATCTGGTAAGAGAATTATATGTTCATATCATCATGAATTATATGTTCATGTAAAGACGGCTTCAGGTACAATGAATTTTAGGTGTTTCTACTATTTTATGTAAAAGAAATTTGTTCGTCAATCGTCATATTGTGTTGACAAGTTGGGCTAGCATGTTGGATAATAATAATGGTGTTAAAGATATAGCTTTCTTTAACACTGAATATTAGGAGCATAAGAGTGGCTCTTCCATTGCTACTGCGCCAGAAAAAACAGATGGAATTTTTGGAACTGAAAGTCATCATAAGATAGAAAAGGAGATGACTGTTGGGTTATTGCCAAATGGGTATCTTAGAAAGGGTAAGTAGTAATAGTTTGATTTATAACAAAATTTTATGGTGATAATGAAAATCCAATGTCTTATTTCAGTGACCTACCTGGACACGAGGACGCAAGAAGTGACTACATGAGGAATTTTTATACAAAGCTTAAAAGGTATCGATTATTTATGGTGCTCCTAATTGCATCTGAATGTACGTTTTATATGTCCCACTTTAACCGTGGTACATTATCTTTATGTGAATTATATATTAAAAAATTATGACTGATGATAAGTAATCACAATTTATGAGAAACTCGGATACGTGATCACGGGTTGAAGACAATCCCCAAAATTCTAGTGTCATGGTTTGCTGGACTGCGGTTGATATGCATCCATGACTTATATTTGTAGATATGTTGTAAAAGTAGGTTATGTAATTCCTTATTGAATCTAGGTATATTGATGCAGAACTTGGTAAGAGTTTAAGAAAAAAATGACAGAGCTCTTTTTCACATAATCCGTTCACGGTACACAACTTACTGTGATTAATAGATATTCAACGCTGAGGAGGAGCTGCTGAGATGAAGCAATGTGTAAGGAATTACAGGTCGCCACATCATATCTCTCCAAGTGGACGTCACGAATGACTTTTGTTCGATGAGTAGAGATGTTACTCCTCGGCCTGGTTAAGAAGGTAAATGCATTGGTGATGTGGAAGGTGCACATGCTGATGGTGCTCCAAACCAAAATTTTCTTTCTCAAGATGTGAATCTAAGCTTCCATTTTCCATATATTCGTAAACAAGCAGGACTTCTCCTTTCTGATGACACCAACCTATTAATTGCACTAGATTTCTGTGTCTCTATCTACTAATGATCCTAACTTCTGATGCGTACTCCATGATCCCCTGTTTCAAACACTTTTACACCCTTTTCACCACAACAAACGTGTTGGAATGTTTCAAGAAACCTGTGTAAACACCACCAAAACCGCCCTCTCCAAGCTTCTCATTCTCCGCAAAGTCACCAGTTTCCTGAGCTAATTCATGGTATGTGAATCTTTTAGGCCCGGTACACATTTCAAAGTCATTGTCCATCTCAATATCGAATCCAGTTTCTTCTGCTTCTACTTCCCTTTTTTCTTCTTCCTCCTCCATAAAACAAGAACAAGCACACCTAGAAAAGTGATCACAACTGGTAATCCAACAATTAATCCAATCTTGCTGTTATTTCCTTTGTTATTATTTCTATTTACTAGATCTGGGCTTGGGATCGGCGGGAGCAGTGATAGCTCATTGTTTTTATCAACCTCTGACTTTAAACTATTAAAACTCCAAGATCTCACATTATTTTTTTCGAAAAGAGCTCCAGTAGCTGCTGAAAATCCAAAATTAACCCATTCGGGAAAACTTATAATGAATTTGTTATAGTTATATTTGTTTAAACTGGTAGAATTAATATGGCATTATATCCATATAAGCTTTTAAGTAATTAAAACTGTTGTAGTGGTAAGCTTAGGTTGTACGTTGTATTAACATGAGGTGTATGATTAATGTTGTGATGATATAATATTTTTCCATAACTAGCATTATTATAAACTTAAGCTCCATGTTGTAATGACATGATATCTATGATTATAGTGTCGCTGCAAGAATATCACCGGTCTCAAATACCATATTTGATCATGTGACTCTGTCATACTAATACCTTTTTTTTCAGCGGGAGGTATGATGGTTATGCCCTATTCTTAATAAAAGAAAGCTTCTGAAGAACGTGCAGCAGCGAAGTCATTTGGAAAGGAAAAAAGAATGTAAGCTCAGTTTCATGTTATCGCAGTAAATTAGGGAGCCTGTTTTCTTTTAATTGGGCATGTGATTGTTTGTCATTGAGGTTTGCTGCCAATTTTGAAAACCGTGACTGAACTTTTGAAACTAAAAACAGATTATGTATTTGACGTTTGTTCCCTTATGCAGTTATGATGATGACGATATGGGTGCAAAGAAGAAGAGTAACAAATATATTGTTCTAGTAATAGCAACAGTTGTTTCCTTCTTCCGTGATAATGACTCGCTCACCGCCATATGGATTATGAAAAATACAAAATCACGTGGTATGAGAAAACTGCTTTTTAATTCGATAATCTTGTGAGAAAAATCATTTTTGATAAAACTGTAAATTCAAAAGAAACAAAATAGACGCCTTGGTAATGAAAGATTGCATGCAGGCAAAATTAAAGTAGGCCTTGGGTATGTCATTATTTATTTACAGGTCATAATAGCTCAAGCTGATATGCTCATAAGCCTTTGCCATGTTTGAGCGAGTTAGTGGCCTTAGTGAACCTGTTGTGACAAAGATCCAGGAGGTACAGTTTGTTGAAAATTTCAGTAGTCGTCTACTCTTTTTCTATCAGTATCTGATGGCGATTTGGTAGTACTTTTCTGATATCTTTGTCAAATGAAATTTCCAGATTGCGGAAGATATGCGTGAAAGATGGAAGGAGCTCAAATTCGGGGGAAGTGATCATCCAGTAAAATCACCATCCCAAATCTGTAACAAAATCATCACTTCCCACGCACGTCGACGGCAGTGGTTACAAACGGTGGTGTCTCCGCCTCTGATGACACAGGTTATTTCTGTTAATTTGAAGCTCAAACGTGTTACCATATTAGTTATGTAAGCCTGGCAGTTCAAAGTGAAATACTTTTTTTATTTTAGCTTACCATGCTCATGTTACCATCTGAGTCAATATGGATGTTCCTTCAAGCATCAATTAATATGTTGAGTAGTTTTTCTTCATTTTTTTGAACTTGACAACATTGAAATGTGATTTTTTCAGACTTGACACTGCTTCTCACAGGCCATTTGGTACATATCTAAAAGTCCATGTTTATTGGGTTTTATTCAAAATTTTAGATTTTCAGTTCTCTGTAAATTCTGCCATCTCAAGAAGATGTATTGTAAATTTAATAGTCCCACATAAATCAAAAAAATTTCAGAAAGCTGTGAAGGGGTTATGCTCTTATCTCGGTATTTTGATTTAAAAGCTTGCATTATATTCTATATCAACATGTTGATTTATATTTGTAGTTGAATATTTTTTACTTGTCCATTGCGAATTACTGATTGATAGACTGATAATATTGTTTGATTTTGCTGTTATAATGCAGTCGTTGAAGTAAGAGGATTCATTTTTGGTCCTCCAATAGCATTGGCCATTGGTGCTAAATTCGTTCCTATGAGAAAACCCAACAAGTTACCTGGTACGTTGTTTCTGCCCAACTTTGCCACCTATAATCTCTAAATAGATATTTTCTTATGTATAAGCTATGCTGTTACCAACAATGTTACTTTGGTTAAGATTAACATTATACTTACGTTACTATGAATGTTCATGATTTATGTATGTTTAGGCATTCTTTCGTACTGTAATCGTTTTTTGAAAGTGTAGGTGATCCACTGTTGTTTGAAAATGGTCTCATTTATTTGATCCGAGTTGATAGAAGGACCAACCATGATGTCGCTATTAATATTGGCCAATGTGGTTAGCCTTCTTTTCTCTTTTTTCTTTTTCTTATGACAATAAATCTTTTCAGCTATTGCGTAATGTTGTATTAGATGGTTATATTCTTATGGATCTAAATGACTGTTGTAGGAAAGAAACATGTGCCTAAGACACTTGATTTTGATGCTGGTACTGTTCGTGTGTTTGTCGCTCTATTTTTCAGCATTGGTATGTACCACACGTATGCATCTGTATTATTGGTAAATAGAAGGAAAGGTTATCGAAATACTACATTGGCTTTTTATAACGCGTACAGACGCAACAAGTGGGCTGGAGTCATTGGCTTTTCTCTCCAAGATCGTTCAGCAGGGAACTGTGTCTGGAAATAGTAAAATAATCTTTTCTATGAGAAATTTAGAACATCCCTTATTTCTGCTATAGTTGTTGTCAACCGGTTTTTGTTCTTTTAAATCAAACCTATATTTTTCAGGGTCCTTGATGGTGCTTACGAAAGGAAGAGAAGGGCATAGACGTGGCCGAAGATTTTGACACAATGATGAGGAGCAAGAGTTTGAAAGTTTGCGTGGTATGCTGCTAAAACTTTCAATTGCAATTCTGCATTTTTTTCCATAAACGCACCAAGTACGTTTACCACTGCCGATATAGACAATTAAACCAACCATCATGTTGAACACTGTCGACAATGAAATGGGTTGGGGGCTGAAATGGGTCGGCATAGCTGTTGAAATAGGACACAGATGTATTTTTTTTTAGCTGAAGTTGAGGCTGAAATGGGCCAAGTTGGGGACTGAACTCGGTGTGGAATTTGAGCCTGAAATAGGGGCTGCGACTACTGCATTTTGGGCCTGAAATGACTGTCGAACTGAATGGGCGCTCGAACAAATGTGGTATCATCAGCCCACGGTGTAAAGGAAATTGAACCATCGAGTGCTATGCTTCTCAATCATGGACTTCGTGTGCACTCTGTAAGTCTATTATGGGTTTTAAAAAAGTGAAAAAACTAATTGACCTTAGACCTGCAAGATACAACAAAATAACTCTATCCATAAGCATTGGGTGTATTGTTTTTATAAAGTGATCAGATCATATTGGTTTAAGTTTTTGGGTGTGATGTATTAGGAAACGCCTTTCCAACAAATAATATTTATAAATTATGACTTGATATAGATCGTTTGGTGTGGATGCTGTAACGATACAAAGACATACCATATAGTACATCATTAGCAGTTAAGGATATTGGAGATGGGATTGTCAGTTATGAAATGGATGATGGTGATCACATTTATATGCGACCATCGACACGAACCACCATTGGCCCTCACAATGTAACTTTTTTCTCTTTCTTTCGTCTTCTTAATCTGAGGTTTAACGGTTTTACTGGGATTGACATCTTCAGCATTTTTTTGGCGGTTTGGATTTGTGTTACTATCAAAGTGTAAAATTACAGCTACCTAATTTACCCTCTTTCAGTCTAATTTGAAAGACTTTTTTTGTTTTTTCTCTCATTTAACTTGAGGTTTCTCAATTTGTATTCCGCAACAATGTCATGTTTGGTCACTTTATTTATCAGTTTTCTTAGCCTAATACTTACAAACATCTGATAATGTGATAATTAAACTCACAGCGTCTAATAACTTTGTTTTTGTAGGTCTTCACTCTGTACACGAAGGACGTATCTACCAGTTGAAGCTATTTTGTGACAAAGATTATCCAGAGAAGCCTTCTACTGTTCGTTTCCATTCTCATGTCAACATGACCTGTGTCAACCATGAAACCGGAGTGGTACTATTTCACATTTAAAACAGATGTAGTTAAAAGGTATTAATATTAATTACTTATAAGCTTTTATTGAGTTTCATTTGTGTTTCACTAGCGCATCTATGCAACACAAATTTACAAGGATGTTGAATTATTCATAATCAGAAGGTGAATGTATCTATGGTTTTTAGCCCTCAGCAATTCAATTAGTCATAGATTCATGATATACTTTATAGTTTTGTAATGGGAACCTCTATGTGGTAATACATTGTTTACGTTGATCTAAAAATGTGTGTGGTTTGCTTAACCTATTTCGAACCGCACTTAAAGAGTATCCCATTTGACCATTTACTCAACCCACCCAACCCATTTTGATACCATTTGACCACTTGAGTCTTAGAAGTAAACTACCTTCCCTACTGAGTTTTTTTTTTTTGTGATTTGAAATGATTTTGATGTACAAATTATCTTTATTACCAGTAAAGAACAAAAAAACAAGAAAAGTTATAATGATGTTATCATATCAGAGTGTGGTTATAAACTAATAGTTGTTTATAACTAATAGAGCGCATGCGCAAGGCGGAAATTTGTTCCAGCGGCGGATAATAATTAACAATTGATATTGTGATAAGTGTTTAAGTAACATGCGATAATTCAACTGAAGAAAAAATTCTTAACATGTATCAGAGAACAAATAAAAGTATTTATTGGGCGAAAATGAAACATTACATCAATTATGAGATAACTAAAATCTGGCGTTACTGCGTCGTGTAAAATTTCTTATTACACGGCATATGAGGTGTTGAATCCTTTTTGACCGAACTCTTTGATTGGCTTCACTTTGTAATTATCATCCATCAAGCGTAGGTATTTGACCCAATCAAACCTAAGAAACTTAACAAATATATATACACCGGTTGTATAATGTATTTTGACCAAATTATTTCAGAAAACTTTGTATACCTTTGAAATTAATCTTGGAGGAACAATCAGCGATTAAAGCCAATCAATCACGTCATTATAGCAATATTTGGAACACAAATTTGTATTTAGCGTATTTAATGCACAGAAGCGAGAACAAAAATGAACCCGTACTATATAATAATAAATCGATACAATGTTTTGTGATTGTAAACATTCAAGTTATTCACAACAATATCTATGCAATTTCAACTATATATAAATGTCAAAACAATATTTTTAAAAATCATATGGTCATTGCACATTTCAATATTTAATAGCGAGATAAACATGATACACACACTATAAAGTAACATAACAATAAATAATAAGTATTAATATGGTGCCTTATAAAATAAAAGATATTGATAAACTTTTAGAAATTATTAGTGTTAAGATTAAATAAATTAAAATATATATACTTTTTTTGTGAAAATTACAATAGTAAAAGTTGTCAAAATTTGTCATACATTTCTTTCAAATTTTAGGTGTGAATTGTTATGGTAGCTATTTCATTAAGGGCAAATTCTTTGAATTTTTATGTAGAAATTTTAGTTTTAAAGGAATTTTAGAAATTTAACATTACTCGCTTTTTAAGTTTAAAAAACATGGATACATGCTTTTGTATGTAAAAAACTTGTATTGACTTTCCAACATTGAATATGCCAAATCATTTTTCATTTAATATTAGTTTGAATTTTTAATGGTAATTATATATACATATAGTTAAAGACGAGTACCGTGTATAGCAACGAGATTTTATAGCGACATATCGTTTAGTGATAAAAAATGTTTATGGTTATAAACGAAAAATAATAAAAGTTTGAAGATTTGAGTATTAAACATAATGTTACGAAACGGGTCGGCCAAGATTGGTTCAAGCGGTTGAACCGTTTTGGTCAACAGTCGATTTAAACGGGTCAACCCGACGGGTTTGGTTGAACACGAGTGAAATTAAACGGGTCAACCCGTCGGGTTTAGGCGTCCGATAACCGGTTTTCGATGTGTATTAATAGTTTACTTTTGAAATATATGTTTTCAAAGTTTATATTTTTAGTTTCAACATTTCACTACGTGTTTTCCTTTTATATATGGTATCTGGTGGTACCTGTGGCGATTAAGCGGAGAAGCGATTCGATGAGCCTGATTTACCCGTTTGTATCGGTTTCGCGGGTCCTACAGTTCATTTTAGGATGACTTTTATCGGTTAGTCGAACCCGTGCGAAACCGGTTCCGATTGAACCGTTGGTCAGTCGGTCAGTTTTCAAAATTATATGTAATCAACTTGTTAGCTTGTATAAAACTTTGTGTGTTTTATTAATTTGTATAATGTGTATAATAGCATGTACTTTTCATTTTAGGGTGTTTTAAAATTAACAAATTAGTGTGTGTAATTATTTTATATTACGTTTTGTTGAAACTTGTTTAAATTGTATATTGTGAAAATTTTATTGTACTTTTTAGTATGGGGTGTTTTAATTGTTTGTATTTAATTTGGTGGATATGCTTTTAGTTGGTTGTACAATATGAATAAATCAATGTACTTTTAAGTAATGGGGTGTTTTAATAAGAGTATTAATTACATTATACACTTCTCTCACCTTTGACTTTCAACTTTCAACTTTCAATTTTCACTTTCACCTTTGACCATTTTTCTATTTTATGTAGTAAAGATAGATACATCTGATGTTATATGAAAACGGAATTCATTGCCATTTTGGAATGTGGCATTAACACTAATTGTTTAGTTCACTGGAATAATGTTATGCAAATCCTATTAGCAGGTAGCAATGAAATATATTAAAATCATTTCTTCACTTTTAGGAATGGTGACCAACTTATTGGTTATCTGATTAGTTTTCTTCATCACATCCGAATATGAGTTGTGAGGCAATAGCTATTAAGAGTTTTTAGATGAACAAGAATTTACTATCTAAATGTAAGTGGTAAGAGCCACTATCCCGATTTTTCTATTTACTTTTTCTATTTCATGGCCAAGTGTCGGTCAATAAACTTATTGGGTTATATCATTATTAAAATTTATTGATAATTTCATAATTGAGTTACTCTTTGGCATGTTTAGTAGTTAAGTGTTTTACAACACTTGGATATGCTGATGCTTACAACGATTGAGAATTTAGCATTTTACAACATTAAATAAAAAATTTGGTACGTGTATATCTTATCTTCCGTTAACTTATTTTTCGTTAACTTATTTTTCAAAACTAGGGGTGGAAACGAGCCGAGCCGCTCGTGAAAAGCTCGGGATCGGATCGGTAAAAAGCTCGAACAAGCCGAGCCTAAACGGCTCGAGCGAGAGCTCGAGCCTAAATTAAAGCTCATTTAATAATCGAGCCCGAGCTTTTTTTATAATGCTCGAATAGGCTCGTGAGCCTAAACGAGCCTTTAGTATATTTCATGTATTTATACATATAAAAATCGATATGTCTATTTATTGTGGTTAATTGTTACTCGTACATCACAACTAGTCAATATTCGGTTTAAAATCCATTTAGGAACCCAATAACACAATCAAAAACCATCCCATGTTATTGATATAACACACCAAACACATCCCATACTTCTAGATCTAATGCAACCTTATGAACAAAAAATTCTCCTTTCCTTTTTTGTAAATCTTGAATAAAAAATGCAACTTTATGAATATTTATGTTAACTTTTACTTCAAGATCTCACCAAAAGTCTCGGGTTTGTTATAATTTCGTTTTGTTTAAACCGAAAGAAAGAAAGAATGAACCAAGTTTGTTGTTGTTCTTTCTTAAAAAATTTCGGATAGTAAAAAGAAGCTATGCTTCACATAGATCTATGATGGGTTCTTGTTTAAAAAGTTATGATCTTCAAGATCTTTGAACAAAGTTGAGCAATTGTGTTATTTTTTATTCAAAGTTTTGAGTCTTGTTTGTTTGAAGTGGAGATGAGAATAGGATATATTGATGAGCTTTATATTTGGTTATTGTAGAGCGATGGTATGTTAAAGTGGATGGGTATAGATTAGTGAGTTGTGTTTGATTGTTGAAACACATTAGCACATTCATCTTTCTTTTCATTTTTTCTTTTTGGATCTGAAGTTAATGGATTGGGGTTTAGTTTATTGTCATAGTGTTGATGTTGTACCGCGAGCTCGGCGGTTCAGCTTTACTATATAAGCTTATCATAAGCGGCAGGGCCGAGGCCGGAGCTCGAGCTTTCTATATCATAACAGTAGCGCTCGAGCTCAAATCTTAAGGCTGTAGAGCGAGGGCGAGCTCGAGCTTTCTAAAATATAAGCGAGAAGAGCTCGAGCCCTGGCTTTCGGGCTCCGGCTCCGCTCGTTCCACCCTATTCAAAGCGATAATTTCACTATAGCAAATTATGCCAGCGAGAATTATAAGACATGCCGCCCATTGGTGACAGGCAATATATATATATATATATATATATATATATATATATATATATATATATTTATATATATATATATCGATATAAAAGCACATGGGATCTAAACAAACTAAAATACTCAACAACACTATCATTTCACGAGATCTAGCGAGGAAAACATTTCACTTATGCGTAAGTGAGGATCATTAATTAAGGCAATGTAGCACAAAAATTAACTTAAAAGCGTTAAGCCGCACACACTATTGAATTGGACAATTCAATGATCTATTGAATAAGAATATTCAATGCTCTATTATTTTGGTCATGAACCAAAATGTTTATCATATCAGAGACTTCGCCATCTCATCATTTTAGGTTTTCGGTTTGGAACCTCCGCTACATTGTGCTTGATATGTTTGTGCTTGTTCATATCATCAAAGTGAGTTCATAGCCTCGCTTTTACTTTATTTTGCAAACCCCGCGAGGGAGATAAATGCTCTAAGCTAGAACACAAGGTTTTTCATAAATGTTTATTCTTGATTATTGGTACTGCATAAGTATTTAGCCATAAGTCCCCTGTATCATGAGCCATTAGTCACCGAGAGTGAACGCAGAGAAATAACCGAGGTACACCATATTTGAATTGCATTAGGTAATTGGCTATTACCTACGTACACTGGTAATTCGGTGTATGCAGTTGAGTCTTGGTTGCATGAGCTTAGCGCATAATAATCTGTGATTTTTCTTTATGATATTGTTAGTTTACAATGATCATGCTCATATACTTGTGTTCAACTGTTATTTAAACCTATGAATTTCACTCAACATTTTTGTTGACCTTTTTAAGCATGTTATCTCGGTGTCGGTGAAGATTATGACCAAAGCGGCAGTGGGGCATGGCAAGGCTTTTCTAGTGGTGTAAACATAAAGTTGTCATTTCTTTCAAACTCATGATCTTTATTTTGGGAAAAACGCTTGAAAAATTTACAATGTTTTATAACAACTATGATTTTTCGATGAATGATAACTACTTTTAATAGAATGCCTCTTTTGAGTCGTTTTCTATAATTATTGACTATGATATCCATTCGAGTAACACCCGAATTAGTCTTCCGCTATCATTAAGATTTCGGGGGTGTTACAGATTGGCATCAGAGCCAAGCTTATAGAGAACCAAGAGTTTTCAAAAACATTTGGACTATAATCGCATTTTAGAGCGGGACTATTTTACACCACTTGCATTATGCCCTTAAAGTGACGCTCTATGCATTAGGATTGATGCATCACTAGATCATAAGAAAATTGCATTCATTTTAGTTAAGCATGGAGATTTTCTTGGCGGATATGCTTAACTAACTAAAATCTTGTTAATCATACTATTTGGCATTTTACTTACATGCTTATTTTATGGGTTGTTCACGATACCATATGTCTGCTTCCACGGTTGTTATGTCCTCGGTGAGATGGAAGATACTATGTCTTCTACATTTGTCAATATGCCGATTCACCCCAATCGGTCATACCGACCTTTGTTTGGACGAGTGAACCTTTCGAGGAACGAGGAAGTTGCCCAAACTCTTCTTGTTTCAGCTATGATTGTGCGCTCTCAAGAGCATAATGCTTTGCTACTATGACCCTAGATCAGTATTATGAGTGGCGGCAATGGCTACACGCTTGAGATATGCGGTGGATGATGGATCATCCAAGTCATCAAGAAGCGATTATGCTTCATCGGACTCTTACGTATCATCTTCCCTACCGATGCATGTGCGTCGCAGGCGTAGGATCCGTGTCCTAAAGCCCTATGAGCTTTGAGTAGTTTGGGTGCCTTATAGGCGCATCTAAGGGTACCATCTTTAAACACCACGGCTAGGAAGCGTGCGATCCATCACTATGACTCATGTGATACCATCGAGCATAGTCACCAAGGCATCATTCCGATCACCACCTACTCGGTCATCACCGGTTTCACCTCTTTGTTCCACTACTACTTCACCACGCCCCGCCACCTACTGTATTCTACCATCAGACTACCACTGTTCCTGTTTCATCACCGCCTACAACATCACCTCCGTTGGACACTTTCAGTGAGCCACATTTTCCGCTTGGCATTAGATGTTATTCTCCATCACCGACTGATCCATACATGCCTACTCAAGTGGATGTTCAGCCTGGACCTAGGAAGAAGGCCGACGATAGACGATGGTCATTCTTGATACCTTTACTTCATCGTTGGAGAGAAGAGGAGGGAACACCTAGTTCATTCGAGCTTGGAGAGAGCTCAACTACTACACCGCCTCGATTACGCGGTTACATGAGCTTGTACACCACACCATTCCTCACTGTTGGCGACTAGACTCGTTAGACGAGGACCGGTTGAGTGAGCTCACGGCACTATGATGAGATCACGCTGGTTAGGATAGAGAGCTTGGAGGAGGAGGTCGAAAACATCGTGATAGGTCACTACTCTATTGAGATTGTAGTTGACATGATCGGCGCCAGTTGTGGGCGAGATGCGTGACCGGCTTGACCCGAAGCTTGAGACCCTTGTTGAGATGCGGTACTTTGAGATATACTTTGCCTTAGGCGTAGAGAGCCTTGCATTACGAGCTTGCATCCGCTTATTCACGCTTTGCTATACTAGAGCGGAGGATTGATGACCTCGAGGAGAGAGATCGAGCCGCGTGAAGCGGCCGGTCCGATATTTGGCGACCATGGTTGAGGAGATTCGTAGGCGTCATGATGACGCATCGAGAGATGCGTAGATTCTAGTCATCTTTATTGTAGTATGTATCATAAAGCCACCATATGAGGCATTAAGGCTTGTATCCTTTTGGTTTGTAACTATGGAACAAGAATGATGATGTTGTAACCTATGGTTGTGAACAATTACTATTTATTGATATATTCTATGTACCCTATGGTTGTATTTTTATATTCTTGTGTTGTGCTATTATTCATCGGTCATATATGCCTAACCGATCATTGTGTTCTGAAATATGTAATGATTTTGTTGAGAAAAATCATGATTCACTTATTGCTATTCATAACGATATCATATCATTGATTTAAAGTGATGATCTTGACTATTATGATATTTATAATATGTAATCACTTTTACTATTGTCGATGATTCTTAATCTTGGTGTTTATTTCTTGGTAATTTTAGAAAAATAGTCAAGAAGAAAGCTACCTCATCCACACATCGGCTCAATCTGTTAGAAAAATGGTCATTTGAAAGCGTTAAGCGGTACTATAGCTTCGACATGCGTGACCTTTGCTAGAGCGAAGTTGAGCGCATTCTTTGTTGAAGGTGACGAATTGCCCAAGAGCGCGTGGCTGAAGTTCTTTACAAGAAGCGAGAATTGCAAAGAAGCTGAGATTGCAAGAGAGGCGAAGTGCAAGAGAAGGCTGAGATTTCGAGGCGGAGATCGCTCGAGAAGCTGAAATGGCGTGTTGCCTAAAACGCACGTGAAGCGAAGGCTTCGTCTTCTTTGAACAACTCTAACTTCGTGTCTGAGCGAAGCGCGTATTGTTGAATGGCAAACTCAAATGCAACTAACACTCCAACAAAGTGAGTCTTCCGTAGCTCGTAAGTGTAGCTATAAAGAGTTCATGAGCGTAAGCCAACATTCTTCAAAGGGCGAAGGTGCTATTAGTCTCTTCATTGGTTTAAGAAGGCGAGAAGCTGTGTTTCTACTAAGTGGTACTTGCAGAGATGATTGCAAGGTCAAGTTTGCAATTTGGAACCTTGCTAGAAGATGCGTTATCTTGGTGGAAAGCCCATGCTCAACCAATCGGAATGGAAGAAGCTTGTAGAATTTCATGGTCGGATCTGAAACAAGCTGTTGATGAAGCGGTACTACCCGAGGCGAGATAAAGAAGCTTGAAGATGAGTATTACCACTTGGGCGCTAAAGGTAATGATCTCAAGACATACTTCTAGAGATTCCATGAGCTGAGAGCTCTGTGTCCTCATCTGTTCCCCACCAATGAAAAGATTTTGGAAGCTTTGATCGAAGTTCTACCTCGGAACATTGAAGGAGATGTCATCGCTTCTAATCCAAAGACTTTTGAAGAAGTTTTCATTGTATCCACTTAGCGCCAGGAGCGATATTGAAGCTTGCAAATGCACAAGGCTCAAGTGACAACAAAAGAAATCTTGATGATCGGAAAAGCTCAAATTCCAACTATCATCAGTCCAACAACAACAATCAAAACAACAACAAAGCGATTATCACATACGCGAAACCATCATCACAATCGGCAAAACCGAAGACAAGAAGCCGCCAAGGGCTTATCTTTGCACCTGCCGAATAAGGGTATGGGACCACATCCCGGTTAAAGCAGATGTTTGATGCACCATTACGGTGCCTTGCAGAATGTGAAGTGTGACAAGTGCAACAAGGAAGGTCATCAAGGAAAGCATTGCAAACCACGGAGGTGCGTATGGCAAATATGAGTTTTTATGGATGTGGAGAAAAGGGTCATTTCAGAGTCAATGCCCAGATGAATGCGACTCAACCGAACAATGCGGCGTCGCGCGGGCGTGCGTGCTAGGATATGGAGGCGGCGTCGTTGAACCACGATGTTGTGGCAGTGCGTATTCTCTTAACAATCATTCTGCAAAAATCTTATTTGACTCTGGAGCCGATAAGAGTTTTGTATCTACTACCTTTGCACCATTACTTGAAATTTTCCCAATTGCCTTAGATACAACTTATGAGATAGAACTAGCCGATGGAAAGATAATAGGAACCAACACCGTAATCCATAATTGCCGTATTCTATTACAAGATCACTCATTCTTCATAGATCTTTTGCCAATCAAACTTGGTAGTTTCGATGTCGTAATTGGCATGGATTGGTTGTCTAAACACCGTGCTAGGATTGTTTGCGACAAGAAAACCGTTCATATCCCAATCAACGGTGAAACTTTAATCATCCAAGGAGATCAAAGTAGAAAGTACATAAGTATCATATCTTGTGCGAAATCGACAAAGTACATGGAGAAGGGATGTTATGCCTTCTTAGCTCAAGTAACGGAAAAGAAGTCCGAAGAGAAATGACTAGAGGATGTACCTGTAGTTAGAGAATTTCCTGAGGTGTTTCCAGAAGATTTGCCTGGACTCCCACCTGCTCGACAAGTTGAATTTCAAATCGATCTTATTCCTAGAGCTACTCCCGTAGCACAAGCGCTATAACGTTTAGAACCCTCAGAAATGCAAGAATTGTCTAAATAGCTAAAAAAGCTATCTGACAAAGGATTCATTAGACCAAGTTCCTCACCCTGGGGAGCACCGGTTTTATTCGTTAAGAAGAAAGATGGATCATTTCAGATGTGTATCGATTCTGAGAGAGTTGAACAAGCTCACAATCAAGAACCGTTATCCCTTACCAAGAATTGATGATCTGTTTGATCAGTTACAAGGCTCGAGTGTATACTCGAAGATTGATTTAAGATCTGGATACTATCAATTAAGGGTAAAAGAGGAAGATATACCCAAGACCGCATTTAGAACTCGATATGGCCATTATGAATTCCAAGTAATGCCATTCGGTTTAACTAATGCACCCGCTGTATTTATGGACCTCATGAATAGAGTCTGTAAACCATATCTGGATAAATCGTCATTGTGTTCATTGACGATATTCTTATATACTCTCGTGATAAAGAACATGTGGAGCGTCGAGAAGCGTCACGAAGTTACTCAAGGATGAAGAATTGTATGCGCAAAGTTTTCCAAATGCGATTTTTGGATCGAGACGGTCAATTTCTTGGTCATGTGATGCGACGGTGAAGGAATCCACGTGGATCCCGCAAAGATCGAATCCGTAAAGAATTGGTCAGTACCAACCAACCTCACTGAGATTCGTTAATTCTTAGGACTTGCTGGTTATTATCGTAGATTCATCGAAGGTTTCTAGAAGATAGCCAAACCATTGACCGAGTTAACCCAGAAAACGAAGAAATTTTAATGGGGAGACGATCAAGAATCGGCTTTTCAATTCCTTAAGAACAAGCTTTCCGAAGCACCCATCTTGGCACTACCTGAAGGAGTAGAATATTTTGTAGTATATTGCGATGCTTCACACATGGGTTTAAGCGTTGTTCTCATGCAAAGGAACAAAGTGATTGCTTACGCATCACGTCAACTCAAAACTCATGAGAAGAATTATACTACTCACGATCTAGAACTTGGCGCTATAGTATTTGCACTCAAGTTATGGTGACATTATTTGTATGCGGAACCAAGTGTATAGTGTACCGATCACAAAAGTCTTCAACACATCTTAGATAAAAAAGAAGAATATCGTCAACGCCGCGGCTAGAATTGCTCGATGATTATGTACGAGATTCGTTCGGTGACAAGCGGCAATTTAGGGAGTCTATTTTAGGTAACCGCATTACGTTAAATTAAACCGAGTTTTGCCTTTATCACTATTTTTATAAACCATGACTTGATTTTATATCGTCTATTGGTTTTATGATTTATTTCATTATTAAATGAGTTATCATTATGAGTTTAACTTTATTTGGTAGGCACTATTCGATTCGGCACTAGAAAAGCCTAAAACGAGAATTATTGTAACTTTTAGACCGTAACTCAAAAATTGACAAATAAATAGTCAAAACTCGTGGAAAAACATAAATAACGATGTTAGAAAGTTGAATAAACGTTATGAGACACTCGGGGGACAATATGTGTGCTCGGGAATGGGTAAACGGGATAGGTACGAAAAATTACAACTCCGACCCCCCAATTATCCCCATGGCCGGCCACCCCTCCCTTATTTTTATTTATTTTTTAGTCCTTGGTCCAAGTATATAAGGCCTCACACCTCCTCATTCCACCCATTACTTTCTCTCACTAAAAACACACACACGACACCTTTCTCTCTCCCTTTTCTCTCTCTAAAAACCCTAGTCTCCACCACTTGGCCGCCGGCCACTATTTCGGCCACCACGGCCAACCACCGGCGCGTCACCATACACCACCACCACCAAATCAAAGATCTTTTCATCCTCTTTCCATCCATATATAATACTCATACTAAAACCTTCATTAACACCCTCAAATTTAAAGATTAAGATTCGGATTTTAGGGTTTCAAGTGGGTTTTGCAATTGGTGCTTGAATAAGGTAAATGGAACAAGATTTGAGCTTGTTTGGGCTATTAGAAGCCACGAATTGCAATCTAGGGTTTCGACCCTATGATGAAATTTGGGGCTTTTGGGTGGAACATGAAATTAAGTCTAATTAGTGTCTAAATAAACAAGTAATTAGTGTTTGGTAAGCATGTGGTGTATCAATTTGATGGGTTTATGCATTTTAGGTCTAGTTTCATCTTTTTGGTTAGAATAGACGATGGGTTTTATGTTTGGTTAGTGATTGGAGCTTGAATGGTTGGATTTGGATGTTGTGGAAGTGATTTGGTTGTGTTTGGTTGAGAGATATGGGCGTCTGAACCACCAGGTACACGTCACGTGGCTCATGGTTGGTGTCGTATTGACTTTGGGCCCGGATCCGGGTCAGTCGATTTGGTAGCTTGTTGGTTGATGTAGTTGAGGTTTGGGTGAGCAGCGTGGAGCGAAAAGCTTCTAGAGCTTGTTTGGTTCCGTGGTCTTAACGCGACCGTGTCATGACCATTAGGGTCATAACATTGGTTTCGGGTATATTTGGTTGATTGATTGGTTGGCGAGATTGTTTTGAGTTGGTTTGGGATTGAATTGCGCTATTACGACTTTTAAATTTGGAATTGATATATATATTGTTGACTTTGAGCTACGTCGGCGTTACTTTGACTTTTTAGTCAATAGTTGACTCCGACAAAGCCGTAACATGGACTTTAGTATAATTTGGACTATTGATTGATTAAAATCCGAAAAGTTATGACTCGTGCTTGTGGACTCGAAACGAATAAAGATATGAGATTAATATTGGAATTTGACGAAATATATATATATACATGAAAATGCTAATAAATTATGAAATATAAATAAGAGTAAAGTCCTAAAAACATCCCTGTGGTTTGCCCTGTGGTGTGGTTTTCATCCCTATACTTTTTTTTGGAACAATTACATCCCTCCGTTAGTAAAGTTGGCACAAAATCATCCCTAAGGACGAGCATTTGCAAAGAAGTCCCGTTAAGTCCCCGCGTGCTAGTCACGTGAGGGGTATTTTAATCCAAAAGCGGGTATATCCACCAACCCATCATTATCATCACCAACCTCACACACTTATCTCTCCTTCTCTCTCCCTCTCCTTCTCCGCCCGGAAAAAAGGCCACGCCACCACCACACGTCGGCCTCCACCACACCACCCGCCTCAAAAGACTCCCCATCATTTCCTTCCCGATCCACAACATCACGCGAGAAACCCTCCCACTCTCTCCGTTCACCCAGCCACCTAACCACCACCTATCACCACCACGGTCTCTATTTGTGATAAGAGGAATGTGGATGAGTTATATGATCTTTCTTGGACAATTTAACACTACCAATTGGTGATTACTAATTGAATTAGAAAACCCCAACTCAATTTAAAAACCCCTAACTTGTTATGAACCCTAATTACGTGTTTGTATGTGATTATGTAAAACCTATGAGAATTTAAGCCCTATTTATAGATGAAGGCGTAGAATTGGGTTCCCTAGCTTTCTTGACCATGCTTGTAGGGTGATATCCGTTCTTGGCTCATGTCACCATCCCATTGCAGCGCCTCCAACACCATCATGTGCTCCTATGATGATAGATTGCCGATTGAAGGAGGTTGATGGTGACATATTGGAGCTGAAGCGGGAGGAGCAGGAAGAAACATTCAAGTTTTATGTTTGTGTGGGATAGGCGAAAAGAGAGACATGGAAGCGAAAAAAAAAGAAAAGGAGGGAGGGATAGGAATAGGAATAGGTTTTAGGTTTTGTATTAAAGAGAGGGTGGTAGGTGGGAGTAAGAAATGGACAAAAATACCCCTCACGTGACTAGCACGTGGGGGACTTAACGAGGACTTCTTTGCGGCGTTAGTCCTTAGGGATGATTTTGTGCCAACTTTACTAGCGGAGGGATGTAATTGTTCCAAAAAAAAGTATAGGGATGAAAACCACACCACAGGGCAAACCACAGGGATGTTTTTAGGACTTTACTCTATAAATAATAAATGGGCTTTTGTACCAAAAATGTTGATAACAAGTTTTATCTTGTTATTTACTATTTTTAAACGGAAACTAACGACTAAATTGGAAATATTTTGTAATAAATAATTAATTAATGTTTCGAGTATACGTTTATCAATAAATGTCAATTGTGGACATTTAATACTAGTTTAAGTATTTATTTACTTACGTTGTGTGCATGGGTTACGGATAACCTAGCGTTAATAGTGTTGATCCACGTGGGTAGCGGACTTATTAGGTTGATGAATCTAATAAGAGCCGCTAGATACGTTGGGTAACCTTATTAATGGGTGAATTATCCTTATGACTCTTTAGGATACAATTTATTTATGGGATAATAGCGACCGCGAGTAAATAAATGAGTTTACGAGTTGATGAATTGATAAGGTCTACTATTTATTCGAAACTTATTGAACTATGGAGCTTATAAACTTAGGCGTCTCATTGTGTCGCATTGAGTCACATATTGTGTTGAATTGAGTCACATATTGTGTTGAATGGAGTTGCATATTGTGTTGCGAAGCATAACATATTGGTTGTTTGAGTGCATTCATAGCATCATATTGAGTCGATACACCCACATGAGGAATACCAAACACTAGGATTAAATGGTGAAATGAGACATTTTTGGAAATAACGAAATAGAACATATTGGGGTAGATAACGTTAATTTTGAGGAATATATATATTAAAGTTGGTCTACATTAATAGGTTGTGCCGAGTCGATAGTTGCTGTGCCGTGATACCGTTATCTTCTGCTAGTGTTTATTTATGCGTTGATTGCTTGAGGTGAGTTTCATAGCCCCACTTTTATCTACGTTCTAACTATATTGGGGTGAGAATCATACTCTTGTTTTTGGACCGTGAAAACTATTTGGATTTGCTTATGTGCTTGACTGTATAGATAGATGTGCGGTAGTTGTTGCCTTAGACTAGGTTAAACCGTTGCCTAGCTAAGAAGAGACTTCTACCTCGACCTAGTCCGGGGTTGGCAATTGTGCTAGATTTTGCCACACAGGCTGGACTAAGTCATGAGGGCAGTAATCCTGAATGTGGGATATGATTGGAGATCCGGGTAGGATCAGTGTGTGAAACGGTATTTATCTATCTTAGATCTTGCATAGCAAATCAACTCTTCTGAGTCCACTATGATTTTGTTGAACTTAAACCTATGAACTCACCAGCATAAGCTGACCTTTTAGCATGAATTCTCAGGTATTTGAGAGATGTTTGGATTACTTGATTGGTGGAAGCTTGGCAAGAAGGTGGGGTTCAAGGAACATTTCTGACTCTGATAAACTATGGGGACCTATTTTATTAAATCATGTTTTGGGCCTAATAATTATACTTTTCGATTAAATGTTTTGGATACTTAAATTTGGGATTGGTTTTGAATGTTAAATGACTATCTTTTTGCTATACTTGTGTGCGATACCAATCCAATAGTAACGCCACGAAAACTTGATTAAGTCTCATTTTGTCTTAGAGATTTAGGATTATTCTGATTACCATCAGGAAAGAGCGAACGTTGTTGGACGCCTTGGCTTGAAAAAGATCGCCTAAGCCACTTAGAGTGCGATCATTGGGTATGGTAATCAATTCATCCCTACCATCGAAAATTCTTGAAGCTTCGGTCGAAGCACTTAAAAAGAAGAAACAGTAGAATGAGAAGATTTATAGCATCTTGGGAGAATGAAAATGGATTTGTGAAAAGATCGGACGGAATGTTATGTTTCAAAGATCGAAGTTGGATTCCACTCTACGGAGGTACCCGAGAACTCATCATGCATGAATCACATAAATCGAAGTATTTGATAAGGTTTTAGAATGTACCTTTTTGAGGGGTCGTTTAAGCTCTTATTTGATCACTTTTGTATCCGTTATAACTTAATATCGTTCCTTTTCACTTTTTAGGTATCTTGAAGGCAAAATGCCAGAATGACACTTATTCGACGAAAAGAGAAGCGAATATCTGAAAATGGCCAAAGTCAAGAATCGAGACACTCAGTAGAAGGGGGGCGGCGTCGGTGTTATCTGCGGCGCGTCGGACAACTTTGTGACGGCTCGGTAGCCAAATTGCTTATTTTCAAGTGATGGCTTCAGGTTTTAAAAGAGTAGGCGTCGCAACTTCAGACGGCCTAGATTTGATCCGAAGCGTCGGTGAAGAGGATGGCGTCACAAGCATAAGGTATTTGTTGCAAGACTAGCGTGGCCAAGCGAAACCCAATAACGGCGACACCGGCGGCGTCACAAATCAAAGGTGACGAAATTGCGTCGCATTTGTAATCTTATATATAGAATCCGAAATTTTTAGTTTTCAGAGTGTAGTCTTTTGGAGTAAAAACCTAAACCGAACCAAGGCTGTTTTGTACAGTATTTTAGGGTTCCATACCCTATCTTACATCAAGATAAGTGTTTTACTTCATTAATTCAATTATGTCTTCAATTAATTGTGTGTATGCTTGCATGTTTCCCATGTCTGGCTAATTTACTTATGTGTTTGCTTAGGGAATATGAAACTTAATTATTGAATATTGATTGGTTGTCTCTTATCTTAATTGTTAATGATCTAGTATTGCGATAGGTCATCCGTTGTGTAGTTAATGCTTGATTAATCTTTGTGAACCTTAGCTTATAGTACCTAGAGTCATTGTAGGCTAAACCATCCGAAGAGTACCTTAGTGTTAAGTTTATAAATCCTAGAGATTTTTTAGGCAATAACCTTTGGTAGTTTCAAAGAGTTAGGGATAAACGCATACCCTACGACCTTAGACACACTTAGCGATTAAGAATAAGGACGTGACAATTCAACCATCAATAGGAGATAATTAAGGAGTAATAAAACCTATGTAAACACATCTTTAAATCATTATACGAGCACACAATAATTAGACATAGACTACCCACTAGCTTAGTTAATTAGAATAGATAATAGTAGAGTAATCGGTAGAAATACCAAAACCCCCCAAATCCAAACCGAGATTAGGTACCTTTCCATTTCCAAAAAACATAAAAAGATAAAAAATAATCTTCCTCAACCCCAACCTTAGCGTAGTAACTTCTCACTAGCATTCCTATTCCCCTAGAGAACGATATCAATTCCGTGGCTTACCCTAATACTACACTACAACGATTAGGTTCATTGCCTAGGGTGTTGAAAAACTTGCTTGACGAAAAGGAAGTTCCTTTGACCCGAGCGGCAGCGTGTAGCGTTATCAAGTTTTGAAGCGGCTGCGGGAATAGAATAGCTAGTTAGGAGTCCACCTCGTTTAGGTTTCCTTGCTTGATTCCTATCAAGTGAGCTTTTTTCCCCATTTTTAGCTTCCTCGTAGTCTATCTCCTTTCTTCGTGACCTTTGTTCGTAACCCCATCACTTTTCATCATGGAAGGTGATAATTAACCACCATTCATCAACCTACCACCAAATGACCCGCCAAGAGGCCGTACTCTTGGTGAATACTCGAGACCAAGCCACCTAGGCTATAGGAACACCATTGAGTTTCCCGAACAAGCCCAAACTACGGCCCTGCGATCCGACACCATCCGGTTGGTGCAAAACATATGTGCATTCCATGGACTAGTTCGAAGATCCTAATCGAGCATCTTAAGGATTTCCTTAAAATTGTCGATTCCATCGACCTCGATGCTACTACTCGGGAGACCCCGCGTCTGCGTCTCTTCCAATTCTCTCTACGGGACCAAGCTAGTAATTGGCTTGAGTGACTTCCCGCCGGCTCTATCTCAATTTGGGATGATCTCACATCTCGCTTCCTTGCTCAATTTTTCCCACTGGGGAGAACCACTAAGCTTATGAATGATATCTTGATGTTCCAACAATGTCAAGGTGAATCTCTCTACGAAGCATGGACTCGATTCAAGGACTCACTCCATAAAGTCCCTCATCACGGCATTGATCTTTAGCTTCAAGTCCAACTCTTCTATGATCATGTCAACTTCCCCACTAAGCGATCCATTGACCAAGCGGTGGAAAACTTGAAGTGATCTCAGCGGAAGAATCGTGGGGTATAATAGAGGACCTTGCTCTATGACGAAAGTTGGAATGACCCCGTGAGTTGCCCAAAACCGTTAAGGCAATCTCCTTGCCTCCCATTGACTCACAATCTTCCGACCGTAGGATACTCGAGCTTGAAGATCAAGTTAAATTCCTAATGAGCTCCTACGAAAATCCTAAGTCTTCACGCCATGTGAACAAAGTTTATTCCTCGTGTGAGCCGTGTAGTGATCCTCATAACACGCACACTTGCACCAGATTCCCCGAACAAGCTTCCGTTGACTACGCATCCTCGCGTACCAATGGAACGGGAGGAAGATTCCTTACAACACCCGGACCTAGGACTTTCAATGGCCGAGAAGCGTGGAAGGGCAAACCCGACTTCTATTGGGGACAAACCAAAGAATTCACATCTAATGATTTCTCTTGGACCCCATCTCATGACCCTACCCAACAAAATATAGAAAGGATGTTGCAAAACATAGTCGCATCCCAAGAAGCTCAAATAGCTAAGCTCTCAGATCGTTTTAACCAACAACAAGCCGATATGGATAGGAAGTTAGATAACCTCATGAAAGCCATAACCAATAGTGATAAGAAGGTTAATGCTATCTCAACTCCCGAAGCTCCCGGTGTAGAGATTAAGGACCCAAGTAAGTTAGCTAAGCATGTTCAATTCGTCAATGCCATCACCTTAGTGAAGCCCAATAGAACAAATGTGAAGTGAACCAAGCGGTACTTGAGGTTAGTGAAACTCCTAAGGATGAAACAACCGAGGAAGTAGGTGAAGTAGGCAATGACTATTTCAATAAGTTTCCTATGGAAGAAGAGCTCTCTCGCCACCTACATTTAGTACGAGACCTCCGTCACATGTACGTTAGGAAAAACCCTAGGATCAAGTTTGAGAATCCTTGGAATCTTAACATACCATGTTGCATAGGACACCTTTTTGTGGCGAAAGCATACATTGACTGCAAGTCCCCAATAAATATCATGACTAGCACCTATTATGATTGGGTAATGAAGAAGCCTATCCCAACTAGGCAAGACCCCGATAATCCTAGGGTTAGTTGCAATTTTCTTGGAAGAGTTAAGGGATTGCCCATCTATGTAGGTACTTTCATGTTTCCTCACAGTTTCATAGTGGTGAATGATATTAGTACGTCCAAAGATCCTAGCTTGTCCCACGTTATTCTAGGAAAGCCTTTCATAGAAAACACCGGGATGACTTATGATCCATCGTTAGGGATAGTAAGATTCAAAGATGAGACCGATGATGTAGCTTACTAAATGCCGTTTAAGATTGAGAAGTTTTCATCACTCTCCAATGATGAAAAGGAACTTAAACTATCGATCTACTATAGGAATGAGGAGGATAATGAGAAGGGAGTAATTATGTAATGGCCAAGATTCTAGGTTTCTATAAGGATTGCTTGAAACTAGGACCGGAGTATAGGACCGATTGGGGAGAAGATGACCTCTTAGAAAATTGCATCATAGGGCACTTCTACAACATGGAACCCCCCAATGGAGACCGTCATGAGGAAGAAGGTGACGGTAATGAAGTCACGTAGGGGCACGACTTCGAGTCTAGCTACAAGACTCATAAATAAAGAAAAATGCTTCGTGGGAGGCAACCCATGCTTAATTGTTTGCTTGTTTGTGTCGTGTATCTTTTATTGATTATTTATTCTCATGTTTAAATTTGTAAAAGGGGCAATTTCATATCTCCCCCTCTTTTCATCATTAATTTCATATTTACCCAAATATGCATTAAAATCATTATACATCATGCATACAAATGTTGTAATTTGGGTGTAATACCTGAATTTCTAAAATTCACAAAAAGACCAAAATACCCTTATGATCAAAAGTAAGAATAACTAAATAAACAGAATACCAAATGAGCTATGTAAATTCAGAAAACTTATAAGAAATATCACATATGATCCAAATAAATTTTGAATGACTTTGTAAAGTTAATTTTTATAGATGATAATTTTATAAAATCAATTATGTATTTTAAATATTTAGCCGAATATATTTAATAGTTTTAATAAAAGAATTTAATTAATAAGAGCCCAATATAAATTTATATTATTAAGAGTCCATTTATTTTAAGTCCAATACATTATGAAGCCCACAAGAAAAATAGTAAATCAAGTATATATACAAAATTCGGTTCCCATAAAATCCCTTATTGCCGATTAACCATAAACCGACTTCAAAACCCTCAACAAATCGATTTCCAGTTTCCAGAGCTTGAGACCATTTTTCTTGGAGAATATTTAAGGTAAAGAAGGTGGGAAAAATAGTGTTCGAGTTCCTAGGTTGCTGTTTTAGTCGTGGTTAGTTTTTGGAACAATTAGGGTTTCGACAAGTGAGGTTTTGTGCTTCTTTTGTTCTAACGATTCAAGCTCATCAAGGGTAAGTTCCTAATGTTGATTTCAGTCCTATAAGTCATATGGAACACATAAAAATTGGCCATGCATGTTTAATATGTCGTATGGAATTATTTGGAACCTAAAACCCTAAAATCGTATATTAATAACGAATGGATATAATATTTTTAGAGATCATGAATTGATTTTTCCAGAAGCTATTATATGTTATAAGACCTGAATAAAATACATATTTATGAATTCGAAGCTTGTATGAATTGTTTTGAGTTTTAGGGTTCGGTTAAACATGGAAAAAGGAAGGTTTTTAAAAGGACCGATTAGGGTTTTGCATAAACTAGGGTTTTCTTGTAATCATTAAAGGTAATTAATGAAGTGGTAATGATGAGATAATGATTGGTTAAACTTAGGTTTAGGATTTGTACTTGAATTATGTCTTTTCGGTCCTCAATAAAAGTTTTGGGTTGGTTTTGTTAATTATTAAACTTAAAGGTTATTTTTGGGAACAGTAAAATACTTGTACTAAACGTATAAAAATAAGTGTGGGGGTTAAACATGTAATTTTGGATATTTAAAGGGCTATTCGAGGTGTATTTAAATTATTAGGAATGCGTTTTGTAAATTCTAAAACCTTTGGGTTAAAAGTGTAAAATCTGATAAAGTAAGGTGAGATTGTGAACTTAGAGATGTCAAGGGTGTAATTTGTAATTAGAGTAATTATGGGTTCAACAAGTGTAAGTTGATTTTGTAGAGACACGCATGAGTTTAAGTTAATTTCGGTTTGTTATCATTTACGTTCTAGGTTAAATTGGGAAATCATTAAAAGAAGTAATATGTGAATTTAATGCGTATTTAGTAATATTTAAAGAGTATGGAAACCCTAGAACCTAAATAGGAAGTTGGTGAATTAATGAGGAATACCCTAAAGTGTTGTAATTTAGATGCATCACTAAAATAAGAATATTACGACAACTCTAAAAGTATTAATGCGATAAATCCGTTATAATATTAATGATGCTAATAAATATTAAATAAATCATAATCCGTGTAGATTCGTTGAAGGAGACGCGACGTTACATCTTCGTATTCGTTCATTCGTTGCTTTTCTCTCACTTGCTTTAAGATACGGATATTCGTCTTACTTTAAGACACTTAGGTTATCGTCTGGATATTGACCTTTTTAGTAAAGGTTCCTTATGATGTTCTTTTCGTTCGCTTTTCTATTTCACTTATTAGGACTCCCAATGCCATTGCTATGAACCCTTTTTCTTGAATGTTTGATCACATTACTTATCTGAATTTATGTTCTAGTGAACTATGCAATATCTGATGTGAACTTATGTTAGGAAGATTTTGATATGCACATCTGTTCAACTTTTCTATGGTTGATTATGAACTTGAATATGAACTTCGCTTATGAATATATGACATGCCACTATGACATGAACTTATGATTTCTGAATATCTGAATATGAACCTTATGATATGAACTATCTGATAAGTTATCTGTGACCTTTATGATGAATTATGATCTGTGTCATTTATGACAATCTGTTTGACCTAAGTTTAGTTTGACACCGGCCAAATATTTAACTAGTCATGGGGTTCCATGTCCGTGTCGGTGATGCACCTCGACATGACTCTAGGGCGATGAGAGTGATGTTACGCCACGTCCCTTTTGTTATCTGTTTATGAGCTCGCTATATATTATATGGCCACTATCGTGTGGGGCGTATGGATGCATCCTAGATCTGTTATCTGTTATCGATATGTTTTACGGTGAATGATGTAGGTATTACTGTCTGGCGTCTTCACAAATTCAGGAGCTAGCTACTCCATTTGTTATTGAGGTCTCCCTCATATTATATATGGTATTCGAGGTCACCCTCGAATACAATGGTTACTTATGATATGTTATATCGATATGTTTACGGGCTCGTGGTAGTTGACTAAATCTTTATCTTTACTTACGTGTTAAGTATTACGTATGATTCGGTATTTCGAGTGTTTATATTTTGTATTCTGAGATGATATGTTAGAGAACGTGCTTATGACGTATTTGTTTAAGTGATTATTAGTTGCCATGCTAGGGCGGGATTAATACGTTAAAATATGATTCGTATATCTGATATTATGATTTGTTATCGTTACGTGAATGTGTTGATCTGCGAGATTAATGTGCTAGTGTATAATTGAGTATTTTGAAGGTTAATTATCTGCTGCATATGTGACTGCCATGTTAAAACTCTGCTAAGGTTAGGATTTGATATGAGAACTGGTTTAGCTATATTATGCGCCATGACTTGTGCGCCATTTCATTTGCTACAATATTGCATTAAGTGTATTAAATGTTGATTAATTGATTTGTATGAATGTCATGATTATCTTCTAGGATTTGTTTCGTTAGTCTCTAGACATTTCCGTTTGGCTTATATGTAATTTGTTATTCTTGGTATGTTATGTGTTTGGTTGTTCGATGTGTTAGTGTTTGTGTCATTAATGTGCTATGTGATGTCTAAACTGTTATGGTTGTTTGGATTTTTGTATATTTGTGCTTCCGCAGAATCCTAAAAGATCCTTCGTCATTATTTCATTTTATTTTCGTTATTCGTATATTAGTTTTGTTTTAGCTTTTGTTTACTGTTATATCCGTTCCTTGGGCTTTGTAAGCTCGGCCGCACTTTCTTTTCATGCGGCGGTATTAAGCATTCAAGATGAGCTTATGGGATAGGCTGATGCGGGTTTGAGAGTAGAGCTGAGAGCAAGATTTGACCATAGAGATCTTAGATTTATTTGAATATTAAGTTATTTATACTATCTTTTGTAAGTTTTTGTAAAGGCTTCCGCTTTTGTACATTAGTTAAAGTTCTGATATGAAACCGTATTGTGATATCTTTACCCTTGTCGGGTCGGGGTGTTACAATTTATGGTATCAGAGCTCTAGGTTTTAGGACCCTTAGAGTTTAGGCTATGACCTGTGAGAAGTGGGTAGACATTAGGTTTCCGATCTTTGAGATATTTTTGATTCCTTTTGATGGTCGTTCGGATTTGACGATATCCTTTTGCCTTCACTGAATTGGCCCTCCTCTGTTCGCATCAAATTTTGTTATTTTGTTTTTTTCGTCCGTTTGTCGATCGTTAGATGGAGACTACCCGTGGAGCCGAAGAAGATGGTGCCGACCACGTGTTCTTTGCGGCGGTTCTGTCTTTGGAGAGGTTCGTGAAGCGAAGCCACACTCGACTGTATTTGTCGGAGACATCTGGATGTTGTTGGAGGAAGTTGGATGGACCAACCAAAGCGCAAGAGAGCGGAGACAAGATTCAACGGTGGTGAGAAGATTCATCTACTTCATATGATTTGGGCGACTTATGTCACTTTCGATTCGTTTGTCATGCGTTTCAAGGCGGTTTGATATTCGATAAGTGATTACGATCTGTATTGCTTTTCTCGATTTGTTGAACTTCGGTGTGAATCGTGAAGTTTTATCGTTTAGCGATACGGTATATCTCGGCTTTTCTTCTGGATCGTCGGTAATAAGTCATGAGGAAGAATACGAGGTAGACTTCGGATTTAGAATCTCTGACTCTTGGTAGGTTTAATCCGACACAAGAATAGGAATTTAAACTTCGATTAGTTGCCCTCCTTATGAAATTTCGACATTTGATTTTGAGTTAGGTTCTTTTGTTTTCATTTTGACGTTTGAATCTCGGATTATTAAATTTCATTTTGGGAATTCATCTTATGTCGACTTTGCAAATTTTGTTTGATGGATGGAAATAAAACAAAATTTTGAAAGTATAATTCCTGTCTGTGGTTTCTTTCTGATAGATCCGTTAAGTTTCCGTTAGTCCTTATAAGTGTTGTCAGCTATTTTATTTTAAGTAATGTAATTGTTTCATTTCTTGTTTGAATGAAGTATGGCCATCATGATGGTATACTCATGAGTATCACAGTTTGTTATAGTATGTTACTTGCTATTTGAGTGTTATCTGTATGTGGTATGTTATTAGCTATGTGTTTTGTCATGACCCGAGACCGAATATAATGACAATAAGAACTTGTTATGTGATGCAAGTATTATGACGCCTGATCAACGTAATAATACCGAGATCATATAATCTGAACTTATTGAAGGTATACGACGTCTGGGAAATGCCTGTAGTTGATATGTGTATAGACTTTGACTTGTATCACGTTATTTGGTGCTTCCATGTTCGTTTGAAATTCCGTACCTAATTGTGAGATCGTAGTAGATATACATTACGTGTAAGTTTTTATGCGTTTGGAATCGAAGTTGTTATGACCTGTACGAACCTATAGATTGCTATGACCACCTTAACCTTATATGTCTCCCCATATTTCTGCGACTATTGAAGCCGATAGGATTTATTTCGTCTATGCATATGATGTCCTCATCATTAGATATCTGGATAAGTCAGAATTTGTCGTTTGATTTTCTGCGTCTCATCGTTTCTCGCCATTATTACGATAAGTATATAATTATCTATTATAAGTATTTGACTATTGATTTATTTTCTGAATAAGTTTGAGTTTGAATATTCCGATAAGAAATTCATTTGTTCCGAGATAAGATTAACGTTCGTTATATTCCTAGAAATTCGAAATCGAATCGTTTTACGTTACATTCCGCCTTGTTCAATTTAGAGGACGAAATTTCTTTTTAGAGGGGAAGAAATTGTAATACCTGAATTTCTAAAATTCACAAAAGACCAAAATACCCTTATGATCAAAAGTAAGAATAACTAAATAAACAGAATACCAAATGAGCTATGTAAATTGAGAAAAACTTATAAGAAATATCACATATGATCCAAATAAATTTTGAATGACTTTGTAAAGTTAATTTTTATAGATGATAATTTTATAAAATCAATTATGTATTTTAAATATTTAGCCGAATATATTTAATAGTTTTAATAAAAGAATTTAATTAATAAGAGCCCAATATAAATTTATATTATTAAGAGTCCATTTATTTTAATTCCAATACATTATGAAGCCCACAAGAAAAATAGTAAATCAAGTATATATACAAAATTCGGTTCCCATAAAATCCCTTATTGCCGATTAACCATAAACCGACTTCAAAACCCTCAACAAATCGATTTCCAGTTTCCAGAGCTTGAGACCATTTTTCTTGGAGAATATTTAAGGTAAAGAAGGTGGGAAAAATAGTGTTCGAGTTCCTAGGTTGCTGTTTTAGTCGTGGTTAGTTTTTGGAACAATTAGGGTTTCGACAAGTGAGGTTTTGTGCTTCTTTTGTTCTAACGATTCAAGCTCATCAAGGGTAAGTTCCTAATGTTGATTTCAGTCCTATAAGTCATATGGAACACATAAAAATTGGCCATGCATGTTTAATATGTCGTATGGAATTATTTGGAACCTAAAACCCTAAAATCGTATATTAATAACGAATGGGTGTATAATATTTTTAGAGATCATGAATTGATTTTTCCAGAAGCTATTACATGATATAAGACCTGAATAAAATACATATTTATGGATTCAAAGCTTGTATGAATTGTTTTGAGTTTTAGGGTTCGGTTAAACATGGAAAAAGGAAGGTTTTTAAAAGGACCGATTAGGGTTTTGCATAAACTAGGGTTTTCTTGTAATCATTAAAGGTAATTAATGAAGTGGTAATGATGAGATAATGATTGGTTAAACTTAGGTTTAGGATTTGTACTTGAATTATGTCTTTTCGGTCCTCAATAAAAGTTTTGGGTTGGTTTTGTTAATTATGAAACTTAAAGGTTATTTTTGGGAACAGTAAAATACTTGTACTAAACGTATAAAAATAAGTGTGGGGGTTAAACATGTAATTTTGGATATTTAAAGGGCTATTCGAGTTGTATTTAAATTATTAGGGTACGTTTTGTAAATTCTAAAACCTTTGGGTTAAAAGTGTAAAATCTGATAAAGTAAGGTGAGATTGTGAACTTAGAGATGTCAAGGGTGTAATTTGTAATTCTGAGTAATTATGGGTTCAACAAGTGTAAGTTGATTTTGTAGAGACACGCATGAGTTTAAGTTAATTTCGGTTTGTTATCATTTACGTTCTAGGTTAAATTGGGAAATCATTAAAAGAAGTAATATGTGAATTTAATGCGTATTTAGTAATATTTAAAGAGTATGGGAAACCCTAGAACCTAAATAGGAAGTTGGTGAATTAATGAGGAATACCCTAAAGTGTTGTAATTTGCCCGTCACTAAAATAAGAATATTCTGACAACTCTAAAAGTATTAATGCGATAAATCCGTTATAATATTAATGATGCTAATAAATATTAAATAAATCATAATCCGTGTAGATTCGTTGAAGGAGACGCGACGTTACATCTTCGTATTCGTTCATTCGTTGCTTTTCTCTCACTTGCTTTAAGGTACGGATATTACGTCTTACTTTAAGACACTTAGGTTATCGTCTGAGATATTCGACCTTTTTAGTAAAGGTTCCTTATGATGTTCTTTTCGTTAAACTTTTCTATTTCACTTATTAGGACTCCCAATGCCATTGCTATGAACCCTTTTTCTTGAATGTTTGATCTGTTACTTATCTGAATTTATGTTCTAGTGAACTATGCAATATCTGATGTGAACTTATGTTAGGCAGATTTTGATATGCACATCATTCAACTTTGCTATGGTTGATTATGAACTTCGAATATGAACTTACGCTTATGAATATATGACATGCCACTATGACATGAACTTATGATTTACGAATATCGAATATGAACCTTATGATATGAACTATCTGATAAGTTATCTGTGACCTTTATGATGAATTATGATCTGTGTCATTTATGACAACCTGTTTGACCTAAGTTTAGTTTGACACCAGAGCCAAATATTTAACTAGTCATGGGGGTTCCATGTCCGTGTCGTGATGCACCTCGACATGACTCTAGGGCAGAGAGTGATGTTACGCCACGTCCTTTTGTTATCGTTTATGAGCTCGCTATATATTATATGGCCACTATCATGCGTAGGTATGGATGCATCCTAGATCACGTTATCTGTTATCGATATGTTTTACGGTGAATGATGTCGAGTATGCAATACTGCGTCTTCACAAATTCTGGGAGCTAGCTACTCCATTTGTTATTGAGGTCTCCCCTCCTATTATATATGGTATTCGAGGTCACCCTCCAATACAATGGTTACTTATGATATGTTATATCGATATGTTTCGGGCTCGTGGTAGTTGACTAAATCTTTATCTGTTACTTACGTGTTAAGTATTACGTATGATTCGTATTTCGAGTGTTTATATTATGTATTACGAGATGATATGTTAGAGAATGTGCTTATGACGTATTTGTTTAAGTGATTATTAGTTGCCATGCTAGGACAGGATTAATACGTTAAAATATGATTCGTATATCTGATATTATGATTTGTTATCATTACGTGAATGTGTTGATCTGCGAGATTAATGTGCTAGTGTATAATCGAGTATTTTGAAGGTTAATTATCTGTCTGCATATGTGACTTGCCATGTTAAAACTCTGCTAAGGTTAGGATTTGATATGAGAACTGGTTTAGCTATATTGTGCGCCATGACTTGTGCCATTTCATTTGCTACAATATTGCATTAAGTGTATTAAATGTTGATTAATTGATTTGTATGAATGTCATGATTATCTTCTAGAATTTGTTTCCGTTAGTCTCTAGACATTTCCGTTTGGCTTATATGTAATTTGTTATTCTTGGTATGTTATGTGTTTGGTTGTTACGATGTGTTCGTGTTTGTGTCATTAATGTGCTATGTGATGTCTAAACTGTTATGTGGTTGTTTGGATTTACGTATATTTGTGCTTCCGTAGAATCCTAAAAGATCCTTCGTCATTATTTCATTTTATTTTCGTTATTCGTATATTAGTTTTGTTTTAGCTTTTGTTTACATTATATCCGTTCCTTTGGGCTTTGTAAGCTCGGCCGCACTTTCTTTTCATGCGGCGGTATTAAGCATTCAAGATGAGCTTATGGGATAGGCGATCGGGTTTGAGAGTAGAGACGAGAGCAAGATTTGACCATAGAGATCTTAGATTTATTTGAATATTAAGTTATTTATACTATCTTTTGTAAGTTTTTGTAAAGGCTTCCGCTTTTGTACATTAGTTAAAGTTCTGATATGAAACCGTATTGTGATATCTTTACCCTTGTCGGGTCGGGGTGTTACATTGGGTATATATGAAATTAATAGTGAAAGGAGGGAGAGATATGAAATTAATCCTTTGTAAAAATGCTTTATTTTGTCTTTAACCTCGTCTTAATTACATATAAAGGTATTTTACATAAGGGATAAGTGTAGGGAGGATTACACACGTTTTCAAAAGAAACGTAAACATGAGAATTACAATTAATCAAAAGATATACATGTGTGTTTGTTCGAGTCAAATGCTTGTATCGAGTCATAATGGATGTTTTGCAGGAAATTTTTCAGGATTCTAAAGATGTAAATTTTCCAAAATTTTTTTCGAAAATCGAGACCAATTTTTATCGAGGATAACTTGAAGGCATCAAGATGCATAACTTTGACGGTCCGGGAAGGGCGAAAAACTGATTACTTTTTCTCTTTTTACGAGCTACTTTTAAATTTTGGAATTTTCAGTCTTAATTTTCAAATTGCTAAACATCCATTCCACAAGCATTATATCCTAGTTTAGTAGAGTCTTATATATATATATATATATATATTATTACATGCAGATTTTACGCGAAGGTTTCGTTTGTTTTCTTCAAGTGTGCGGGTTTAATTTACCAAGAAGAAGATACATAAGATGAGAAGGAGCTTTTCATAAGCGTTCTTCTTGAAGAAATATTTAACCACCACTTTACACGGATCCTACCGAGCTAATCAGGGGAGTATTAGTTTCTTTCATCTTTTATTACCTTCCATTATCATAACTTTGATACTTTCGGGAACATTGGGGACAATGTTCCGTTTAAGTGTAGGGAGGGAAAATAAAACGGGAACTTTGAAACTATGCTTATTCTTGATTATTTGCTTTGTCCAATTGCATTTGTGTAATAAACCATGAGAAAATGTCGGTTAGGGTAATTTTGGCACCAAATTTAAAATTTTTCATGACATATAGGAGTGGGCCATTAGTCTTAATAAAGCGTCTCATGGATAGGAAGTTATATGACTAGCACAAAAACCCTTTACCACTTAAATTCCACCCAAAATGTGAGGATCGCCCTTAGATTAATAGGAATTGAAGCATTCATCTTTAATGCTTAGAGTGTGAACCGGTAGTATAATAGATTCTAGAACTTATTTTGTGATGCATCCCGAGATCGCTAGTAAGACTACACTTGTGTAGTTAGGAATAACTAAATGATAAGAGGTATTAGGATAACCCTTGTTTGATACCCGTAATATAATTACTTCTTCCACATCGGTTGAGTAATTCCCCCACACCTTTGCGTTGTACTCATTTTTAGTACACGATACCCCTAGTTAACCCCGAGCCTATCCTTTTGGTTTCGTGATGTTTTTGGTTTTCGGAATATCAATGAAGAGCATTGTTTACAATCCACCCCCAAATGTACACCCAAATCGCCTTAGCCTACCTTGTATGCATTCACTTTTAGTGCATTATTGTTATCACACTAAACCCTTAGTTCAATTATCTAGTTGCTTGCATAAATTGCTAAGTCAAGTCATATCCTTTGTACACAGTTTTGGGACGATTGGGACTCATGGAAAAGTTAAATTTTATGAAATGACGGGGAAGGAAGCGTTAAATTCAAATTTCTTTTATTTGCATAATAATGTACTCCAAGTGTTTTGATCTTTTCAATTCGGGTCATATTAGTGTTAGAGTAATAAAAACTCAAATGTAGGGATGTGCCTATAAATCTCTATCATTTTGATGTTATCATAAAGGACGGTAGAGTAAAAGTGTATGAAAAAAAAATCAAAAAAAAAATAGAAAAAGAGAAAAAGAAAAAAAATAGAGTGTTGAAAATATATATATATATATATAGAGAGAGAGAGAGAGAGAGAGAGTTAACGTGAGATCAAACTTAAAGTTGTAAAAATAAGATCAAGTTTAAAAAACCAATAAAACATTTATAAATAACAATTTTAGCAATAATACACATAAAAATAATATTTTAATACAAATTAACATTTTAGCAACTAATAATCAAATGATACATGAGTTTGGATTAGTGATACACCTGATACACATTACACTAATAAATATTCCAAAATCTGATACACATTACACTTCTAATCAAAGTGTATCACCTAGGTTTTGTAAATTTTAAGAAGAAATCTATCGAAACTTTAAAAATTTAAGTTGTAGTTAATAAAAAAATTATTTTTCTTGTAAGAAGAGTGTCGCTTGTCAAATTTTAGTTAGATCTCATTTTAACAACTTTAAGCTTGATCTTATTTGATCTAGATTCTATATATATATATATATATATATATATATATATATATATATATATATATATATATATATATATATATATATATATATATATATATATATATATATACGGGCTACCATCCTACATCTATCTTTAATTTATGTTTGTTTGTTTCAGTTATCTAGAGTTTAGAGTGTCGAGTCTTGGCTTAGCAATGCCATTCTTCGCATGCTTGTAACATAAAGATTTTTGACTTGCCACCACTAAATAGTCTATCCCACCAAACCCTTTGTTTCCCTACCGTAAGCCTAACATTACAACCATTTAAAAGACCTCTTGGATAGTCTTTCCTAGGTGCTTACGCCAAAGCGATGGAGGTTTGATCTAGTCTCAAGTCTATGGTAATCTATGTACTAGGACCGGTTAATGAGTGTTTATCTTCCATTTCCAACTTGTTATATTTCATATACACCCGAGAGATGTGAGTATCCAAACACCTCATGTGAGGTGCTAGTATGTAATTTCCGTGCTTGTTATGACTTTTGCGGGGCTTATATGTGTTGTGAATCGTTCTAAACTAATGCTTCATGACCTCTAACTTAAAAATTGATTGACTAAAAGCACATTTGATTGAGGACAAGCAAATACCAAGTGTAGAGATATTTGATAAGGTTTTAAAATGTACCTTTTTGAGGGGTCGTTTAAGCTCTTATTTGATCACTTTTGTATCCGTTATTACTTAATATCATTCCTTTTCACTTTTTAGGTATCTTGAAGGCAAAATGCTGGAATGACACTTATTCGGACGAAAAGGCGCGAATATACGAAGAAAATGGCCAAAGTCAAGAATCGAGACACTCGGGCTGCTGGAACTGAAGGGGACGGCGTCAGGTGTTATCTGCGACGCCGTCGGACAAGTTTTGAGATGGCTCAGTAGCCAAATTGCTCTTTACAAGTGACGGCTTCAGGTTTTAAAAGAGTAGTGCGTCGCAACTCAGACGGCCTAGATTTGATCCAGACGGCGTCGAGGGAGGCCAGGGGCGGCGTCACAAGCATAAGGTGACGCCGTCGCAAGTCTAACGTGGCCAAGGCGAAACCCTAATACGGCAGACGAGGCGTCACAAATCAAAGGGTGGCCTTGTCTCATTTGTAATCTTATATATATAATCCAAATTTTTAGTTTTGAGTGTAGTCTTTTGGAGTAAAACCTAAACCGAACCAAGGCTGTCTTGTACAGTATTTTAGGGTTCCATACCCTATCGTACATCAAGATAAGTGTTTTACTTCATTAATTCAATTATGTCTTCAATTAATTGTGTGTATGCTTGCATGTTTTCCATGTCCGGCTAATTTACTTGTGTGTTTGCTTAGGGAATATGAAACTTAATTATTGAATATTGATTGGTTGTCTCTTATCTTAATTGTTAATGATCTAGTATTGCGATAGGTCATCCGTTGTGTAGTTAATGCTTGATTAATCTTTGTGAACCTTAGCTTATAGTACCTAGAGTCATTGTAGGCTAAACCATCCGAAGAGTACCTTAGTGTTAAGTTTATAAATCCTAGAGATTTTGTAGGCAATAACCTTTGGTAGTTTCAAAGAGTTAGGGATAAACGCATACCCTACGACCTTAGACACACAAAGCGATTAAGAATAAGGGCGTGACAATTCAACCATCAATAGGAGATAATTAAGGAGTAATAAAACCTAAGTAAACACATCTTTAAATCATTATATGAGCACACAATAATTAGACATAGACTACCCACTAGCTTAGTTAATTAGAATAGATAATAGTAGATTAATCGGTAGAAATACCAAACCCCCAAATCCAAACCCCAAGATTCGTACCTTTCCATTTCCAAAAAAACATAAAAAGATAAAAAAATAATCTTCCTCAACCCCAACCTTAGTAACTTCTCACTAGAATTCCTATTCCCAGAGAGCGATATCAATTCCGTGGCTTACCCAATACTACACTACTAGCGATTAGGTTCACTGCCTAGGGTGTTGAAAAACTTGCTCGACGAAAAGGAAGTTCCTTTGACCCCAAACGACGCGTGTAGCATTATCAGTATTCCATACATCCTGGTCCCAACAAGATGTATCAAGATCTAAAGCTTTTGTACTGGTGGCCAAACATGAAGGCTGATATCGCCGAATATGCCAATAAATGCTTGACATGTTTGAGAGTCAAAGCAGAGCATCAAAAGCCGTCAGGATTGTTAACCCAACCGGAACTTCCCGTATGGAAATGGGAAAGAATCACAATGGATTTCATCACAAAGTTACCGAGAACTTCAAATGGTTTTGACACCATTTGTGTCATTGTAGACCGTCTCACGAAATCCGCTCATTTTCTGCCGATCAAGGAGAACGACGAGATGGTTACACTCGCTAAATTGTACATCAAAGAGATTGTTTCTCGTCACGGTGTACCAATCTCTATTATATCTGATCGAGATAGCCGATTCACCTCGAGATTTTGGCAAACACTTCAAAATGCCATGGGTACCAAATTGGATATGCGTACCGCGTACCATCCTCAAACAGATGGACAAAGTGAAAGAACGATCCAAACTCTAGAAGACATGCTGAGATCATGTGTGATCGATTTCGGAAAAGGAAGGAATAAGCACATACCTGTGGCTGAATTTTCTTACAATAAAAGTTACCACGCCAGCATTAAAGTTGTTCCTTTTGAAGCACTTTATGGAAGAAAATGTCGATCGCCATTTTGCTGGGCAGAAATTGGAGAAGTACAACTCACAGGCCCCGAGATTGTCCAAGAGACAACTAAGAAGATAATGCAAATTAGGCAACGACTACAAGCAGCTCGAGATGGACAAAAGAGCTACGCAGATGTCAGGAGAAAACCAATGAAATTCCAAGTTGGAGACCGAGTAATGCTCAAAGTATCACCCTGGAAGGGAATGGTCAGGTTTGGAAAGAGAGGAAAACTCAAACCTAGATACGTAGGACCATTCAAAATTCTGCAAAGAATTGGTCCAGTGGCATAGCTCGAATTTCCCAAAGAGCTTAGTCGAGTACATGACACATTCCATGTCTCAAATCTTAAGAAGTGTCTATCGGATGAAACTCTAGTTGTACCCCTCAAGGACATACAGCTCAATGACAAACTTAGCTTTGTAGAAGAACCCGTCGAGATCATGGACAGGGAAGTCAAGAGGCTTAAGCAAAGCCGCATTCCTATCGTTAAAGTTCAATGGAATCACAAGAAAGCGAGGTGCGAGAGTTCACAGGGCTGAGGATGTATCGTTCCAAGTATCCCCCACTGTTCATCTAATCACCCATGACAACCTCGCGAGTTAAAACCATGGGCCGGTTCTCTTAAGGGTAGGTACGTAAGCTCCCGAAAAATTTCATTGTACTTAAGACCTTAATCAGAAATTAAGCATGATTTATATCATCATGAAATTTTCTAAACATCACATTTGCATATCATTTGGCATATGCATGATCAACGCAGCTTGAGCGTTTATAAATATACCGTTGTGATCAGAACGAAATTCCCCACTATCCCGATAATCTTAAAATACATAATATATATGTAAAAATTTATAAAAATACAAAATAATTAAAAATAAAAATATATTAAATTCATATTGGGCTTAGAAACTTATTGGGCCTCGAATACCACCCGGATCAAGTCCACTTTCCTATGGGACTCTTTACCCATTTCGAGCCCAACTCATTTGATTTTCCCTTGGGCCTTGTTTTTGCGTTCGATCCAACAAACCAAGCCCAAACGCCCTTAAATCCTTGGGCCTCGTTGCTAGCCCAACACACCCAAGTAACAAGATTTGGAAATATTGATACTACTCATTTCTTCTTGTTTGTGTTTTGTAACCGGTCGACCAAAGTGAGAATACAAAACAAAACAAATGTAACAACACAACTAGGAACCAAATGACACAATCAAATAAACAATGCCACCCCATGTTGCGTGTGATATGGGAAAGGAGGGGCAAGACATGGCCAAAGCCACCCTAAACCAATATAAAAACACCCTAAGCACTACTCTAATCCCATTTGACCAAGTTGACTTGTTTACCCAAAGGATTTCGTGTCCCCTTGAGTCGACTAAACAAGAACTCGTGCCCTATTTCTTGCTGCCAATTTGCACGCCCATATAACCATTCCACACATGTTTTATTAGGTATAGGAACTTGTAGGAGGAAGAATAAACAAATGTAGAAGCCATACACACTCACCCTTTTATAAGCCCTCTCAACTCTTAGAAACACACACACAAAAATCACATATCAAGTGACTTTCAAAAACACAAGTCAAAGCACATAAATCGTCCACTATGGGTATCGAAGGAAAGGAAATCAAGGCGTGATCAAGCAAGGGTTAGAGGAAACATAGGGAAAATACTTAGTTGAATAGTGTTATAAGGAGAACACGGGGTCTTGCGTTCAAACCACCTTCTCATCGTTTCATCTCCACTCTTGACGAGTGTAGTAAGTCCATCTAAACTCATTTCATTTAGTTCACACGCATTTAAACATGTTATATCACACGTTAAATGCACCATTTCACCACATGACATATGGTCATACACTAGATACACATTAGGACTTGATAACCATGTCGAAACAAGTCATAAACAAGTTACAAAATCTCTTAAAAACCCCAAAGAACTCTCGTACACATTTACTTCACACGCAAAAACTAAACGGGCCTAAAGCCCAACTGTCGAGCCGAATAAGCCCAAATGAAGTCCAATAAAACTTTACCCGGCCCAATAGAATGAGAATACGCCAATAAGCACTTGAAATAAGTTGTAAAGGTTTTACAAATTTTTCATTTTCTAAAAATGTATTTTGGACTTAACTTGCAAATCGTATGGACTATGGGTGAAAACCGTAGCTTTTAAAAAGTGTAAGGGTCATACTATACATATAATAAACATGCATGAAAAATCAAGGGACTAGCATGCACTATTTTCGAAAGTGTAAGGGTATATTCACACGTGCATGTACACGTATAAAACTACAAGGACCGATCTTGTCATAAGTTAAAATTAGTTATAATATAAACTTTGGGTGAAAAATGTAAATATGGGAAACTTATGGTCTAAACGCGTAAAAACGTATCTTGGAGGGCTTTTTAGTAAAAATAGTTTTCTCAAGGGTTAAAACTGTCAAAATCTGAAAGTTTTGATATAAAATACATTTCGGGTAGAAAGTGTAAATAGCTCAAACTTGAGGGACTAAACTTGTACTTTTTATGACTTGAGGGTAAAAAGTGTAAATTCGGGAAAAGTTTAGAAAAACTTATAAACTTAGCGTAACTTCGTAAAAATGAATATTTTGATCATATGAGTATTTTATTATCGAATAACGTTAAATATATTACGTATATATATATTTATAAGATTATAATTATATATATATATATATATATATATATATATATATATATATATATATATATATATATATATATATATATATATTTATATATATATATATGTCGATAAAAGCACATGGGATCTAAACAAACTAAAATACTCAACAACACTATCATTTTACGAGATCACAACGGGGGAAAACATTTCACTTATGCGTAAGTGAGGACCATTAATTAAGGCAATGTAGCAAGTAAAATTAACTTAAAGCGTTAAGCTACTTATTAAATTGGACAATTCAATGATCTATTGAATAAGAATATTCAATGCTCTATTATTTTGGTCGCGAACCAAAATGTTTATCATATCTGAGACTCGCCATCTCATCATTTTAGGTTTCGGTTTGGAACCTCTGCTACATTATTGCGATACTGTTTGTGCTTGCTCATATCATCAAGGTGAGTTCATAGCATCGCTTTTACTTTATTTTGCAAACCCCGCGAAGGAGATACATGCTCTAAACTAGAACACAAGGTTTTTCATAAATGTTTGCTTCTGATTATTGATGCGCCTAAGTATTTAGCCATAAGTCCCTTGTATCATGAACCATTAGTCACCGCGAGTGAAAGCATATATCGTGAATAATACTATGGGGAATACTGACCCGTCTTGGTTATAGAGAAATAACCGGCACCATATTTGAATTGCATTAGGTAATTGGCTATTACCTCCTTTGGGGCAAACCTACATTACCTGCTTGTAATGTCGGTGTATGCGGTTGAGTCTTGGTTGCATGAGCTTAGCGCATAATAATCTGTGATTTTTCTTTATGATATTGTTAGTTTACAATGATCATGCTCATATATTTGTGTTCAAGCTGTTATTTAAACCTATGAACTTCACTCAACATTTTTGTTGACCTTTTTTTTAAGCATGTTATCTCGGTGTCGGTGAAGATTATGACCAAGGCGCGGAGTGGGGCATGGCAAGGCTTTACTGGTGGTGTAAACATAAAGTTGTCATTTCTTTCAAACTCATGATCTTTATTTTTGGAAAAACGCTTGAACAATTTACAATGTTTTGTAACAACTATGAGTTTTCGATGAATGATAACTACTTTTAATAGAACGCCTCTTTCGAGTCGTTTCTATAATTATTGACTATGATCTCCATTCGAGTAACACCCGAATTAGTCTTCCGCTGTCATTAAGATTTCGGGGGTGTTACAGTATTTTTTTACGTTTTCGTACATTTTTTACGTTTTTGTCTTTTTTTTATGTTTTCATCCGTTTTTTACGTTTTAGGCCGTTTCCTTACGTTTTCGTCCGTTGTTTTACTTTTTCGTCTGTTTCCTTACGTTTTCGTCAATTTTGTTTACATTTTCGTCTATTTTTTTATAATTTCGTCCGAATTTTGACGTTTTTATCCGATTTACGTTTTCGTCCTTTTGAACGTAAAAAATAAGACGAAAACGTTAAAAAAACGGATGAAAACACTTTAATTTAGAAAACGTAAAAAAACGTAAGAAAATGTAAAAAAAATGGCAAAAAAACGTAAAAAAACATAAACGAAAGACGGCGTAAGAAAACATAATAAAACAGGTAAAGCGTAAAAGCGAATGAAAGCGTAAAATATGGACGAGCGTAAAAATGAAGTGAAAACGTAATAAAATGGGCGGAAAGCGTAAAAAAGCGGCGAAAATGTAAAAAACCGTAGCGTAAAAGCGGAGGAAAGCGTAACAATGACCCAGCGTAATAAAAGCCGGATGAAAGCATAAAAAGCGGGAAAAGCGTAAAAAGCAGTGAAAAGAGTAAAAAACAAACGAGAACGTAAAAAACAGATGAAAACACTATAAATTAGTGGGTCGACCCGACCCAAACCATCTGACCCGTTAGACCCATTTTTAAAACATGACTTGTATGACCCATGACCCAAACCGACCCGACCCGCTTGCCACCTCTAATAAAACGTATAAAAATGTTCAAAAACATATAAAAACGTACAAAATGGATAAAAACATACCAAAACGGATAAAAACGTATAAAACGGATGAAATAGGAAATTTTACTTTATGTCGATATTTAATATTTTTATGTCGAATTGTAGTCGCTTGAAGATTTTTCATGTTATTTGATGTTATATTTTACTTTTTTAATTCTTTATTTTCTCGTATTAGAGTTTTTTAGTTTATTTTATAATTTAGTTTGTTAGTTTGTAATATTTGTTTTCGTGTTTAGAAGATGTTTTTATAATATTACAAAAGTGAATAGAAAATTGAGATAGAAAACAACAACACTTAAACATGTTAGTTTTGCAAAATGGAAAACACAAACACATGTTTCTCAAACTAAACGCGTTTTCTAAATTTTCTATTGTTTTGTGGAAATAAAACTCACCTCCTTTTTCTTACAAAACAAGAAATAGGAAATGAAAGAAAATGTTTTCCAACTAAATGCCACCCTAATATTTGACCGCTTCCTTCCAACTGGACGTGAGAAGTAGTTGTTCCCTTGGAGATCCAAGATGAACCGTTGTTGGATGCATATGTGTTTGCATGGATCCATTGTTATACGGTTTATGATTGCCATCTATGTTAGGCATCATATATGATCACTCCTGGTAGCGTTCTCAAGTTGAGTAATTTCTAGTGTAACTTGGACCGTTTGGATACTAAATTGGCACTCAAATATTCATCCTGGAACTGTTATACTTGTTTGAGAACCTTGTTCTATTGTGCTTCAGTTTCAATAGGTCTCTATTGATACACTGAAATATATCATGTTGTATTTTAACGGCATTGTGGGAGATTAACATACTAGGAAAATGGAACATTCTAATAGGGTATTGGAAAAAAAATAACATAAACCATGGTAGCAATGTTTGTCACTTGTGAGATAAACAAGAGTTTCGACACATGGAAGTGCAAGATACTTGCAAATGACAACAGCCTAGCTTCAATGACAAATGTCGGGTAGAAACAAAGCATTTACTTGATATGACCAAATAGAAGAATAGGAATCCCACTTCGACAAATATCATGAACAATCTAAAACTTCAAAACAAACATCAAACACATAGCTTTACAAAAGTTCTAATAAATTTTTACCATTTTATGTGTTTTCCCTTGACTGATACATGCATAATTGCATACAACATTGTAATCAAAATATCTGTTATTACATTAAAAGTTAAATAACTGATTATTAGTAACTAAACAATATGTCAAACAAAACGTTATAGGGGGACTGAGGAATCACAAGAAAAGAAATACCTCGTCCAAATGTGTTAGTTTTTAGACTGAAGTAACAATAAAATGACAACTCTCATCCACAGCGCAACTATGGTCGGGGTAACAATAAATTGTCAGGATAACAAAAAAAAGATAGGAGAAGAAGTAGTACATAACTGATCTTACCCCATTATCGTAAAAGAAACTGTAGACCACGACAAAAATATGATCATCACCTAATCATTAGCAGACGATAACGCTATCTAAATTTCTTCTTAGGCTGTAATCTTTTATAAGCCATAAACGTAACTGCTGCTGATAAAGAATACCTGCATTAATTAAAATGAAATAACCAACCATTAAGGCAATAAGGAATTTAGAACACTTCAGCATAGTAGGATCATGAGACGAATGAAGAATAGTGTACCAGGTGAATGTATAGTTGAGATGATCCTGCGGCATTACTGAACTGCGAATCAGTGCGTTACTATCCTTTGGGATTGGGTATGGATTACTTGGGTTGACTTTGTCATTGACTGCTTCGATGTATACAGTGTTCTCAGGAAGCCCACAAGTACGAGCAATTCCAGCAACATCAACATAAAACCACTGAAATGAAGTTGGGTCATTTGCTGGTACAAAAATGCTAGGTTTCTCACTTCCACGAATAACTCCAACAACTTCATCTAGCTTTATCTCTGGAATATGGTCCTGCAGGTAATAGTGTTAAGTAAAGATAACTTTAGTTGTAATTTATGTATCGTATGTGCTTAAGTGTTTAATGTGCATATACATACGCACCTCAGAAATATTAGGCTTCTTAGACCAAAATCTCCACCAAGAGCTACTGTCTGGTGTAGCAGTAGATTCCATACTTTGAGAATTATCATTCTCGTGTTGCACTTTCAGAGACTTGTCTCTCCAACTACGTGGGACCCATCCTCTGTTGACTAGGATTGGCATCTGCAAGCTGCATAAGTTTTCAGTGTATTGTACAGAAAACAGTGATGGTTGTCACTTGTTGGACTCTTGTCAACAAGTTAGATTGATTCCTTCCTTTCAAATTATTCTTTTTCACGTTTTTTTTTAAATTACAGTTTTGACATTCTAGATAAATGAGCGTAACTAAATAATGGTTAATATACAAATTTATTGTTTTCTATCATTTTTATATCCCTGCATGTTTGACATTCTAAATCGAATAAACTTTACTAAATATAACTAATATACATTAAATACTGAATACATGGTATAGCTACATAAGTAATGTAGAACCAACCTTTCAGTACTGCCTGAGACTGGCATGAGGGGTGTAATGAGGTAATATCCATTTTCGGTCACTCCTGATATACTTCTGGAACGTGGACCAACATAAATAGATTTTGTCTCGTCATAAACCCCTTTGCACACCACCCTTCTAAACTCCAGAGAGTCGATATTCTCGCCTGAAGGAGTGATGTAGTTGCAGTTAATTGGTTCCATTTCCAGTCTACTCTTTTTGTATTCCAGCATTTTCACCTACATAATCAATATGTAGGTAAGTTGTCTAACTTCTCAGTGCTTTTGAAATAAGCGACTTCAAATGCTTATTTCACCACTTACAGTGATTAGGAAAACAGTTTGAATAAGCAATCTCTACACTCTCAAAACTGTTTATTGTCGTAATAAAATGCAATAAGCAGATGTGCAATTTCAATAAGCAATCCCAGACACCCCCTATTTCAAGATACCGCCTAGTGCTAGATATCCCCGAGGTTAAGTCTAAACAAGAATATTGCGACAACAAAACTATATATGAATGGATCTAAAATAACAAGATATAATGCTTTTACCTCTGAACGCTCTAATTCTTTTATAACTTGAGGTTCATTACAAATTAGCACAACATTTGCTATCTTGAACATAGAGATGGCAAGATGGGTAGGTTGAAATGGGACATTTTAAAAAACGGGATAACTGGCAATATGGGTATGGGTCAAGAGCGGTAGAGTGGTTTATGTTGAACCAGTAATTTATTTAATTATTTTTTCCATCTTTTAAAATAACTAGAGGTGTCAAACTGGGTAGTCAGTGAGGCCAAAATGTCAAAATATACTCAGGTCAGGTTGAGGCAGGTCGGATTAACTGTGGCTTTCTAGTTTCTTTTCAAATTGCTATATAAACAATACATTGTGTAACTTTAAAACCATACATTTATTGCTGAAAATAGTTTGTACTTTGTAAAGAAGCATATATTCATTAATATCATATTGGGTGAAATGTTTATAGAATAATGATATATTCACAATTATTCATCGACGCACTCTTTATAAAACAAATAATCAAAACTGAAGCATCAGTTTAGATTCGAAAATCAAGAAAAAAACCAGGGAAAACAAGTGTACAGCTTACGGTAGGACACGATGAAGAAAACAACCCTAAGCAATTGGCTATGAGCAAGAAGGCGATGAGGACGGGAGTGGTAGTGTCCTAGTATGGCACTAAAAGCAGTGTTTTATGTGGTTAGGTTTCATATAAATGCTTATATAATACTTTCGAAACCAAAGTCTTATTCACCCAATTATGATATAATTAAACATATGGGTTTTACAAGTTATCAATTCTGCCTTATACAATGGTTCCTAAAAATTACATCTAATGGATGGTTATATCAATTTCCGAAAAAAGAGAGAAGGCAAGCACTTAATCCACTCGACCCACTTTGAACCGATAACTGAGCATTTTGGCCACCCTGGCCCACCCGATATGCACGTCTAGCTATTATGTCATGAAAAGAAATTAAAATAAGAAGTTAGCGCATCAACTAAACCCACACGACCCATTATGAACTAAACCCGTATGTTTAGTTAACTAAAACGGCCCGTTACTAGCCCATTTTAATACCTTTGCCTCACGATATAAATGTTTAATCATTTTTTTATAACGATTTTTACCTTTTGAAATTGGAATGTAGTCCATTTGAAATAGAAATAAGTAAGCTTATTAGCATAGGATGTTGATGCTTGTATACCAAGTGAATAGTTTTAGCAAAACATATGATCTAAAGCTTTTAATGATGGGAGTAACAAATACAGCATACCTTTTCTTGTCGTCTAATGATCTGCCAAGAACCTAGTCCAAAAGTAATAGCACCCGGAACAAAAAGCAGAAACCTTGTCCATCCTCGTTGCTTTTCTGATAGAAAAACAAACATTTATATCATAGCCCCTCTTTCAAAGTTACCAATTAAAATTTTATTAACCAATAAACAATGAAAGTGCATTATAGTACCAACTAACTCACTTCATTTACCAAACTTAAGGACAAAAAGGTGTGTAATCTGTAAGTCCATAGATATTCTATATGTATTCAATCAATAAATCTTGAGTGTTTGGGATTGCTCATTTTTTCAGCTTAACTACTTAAGCAGATAACCAGTTTAAAATGCTTCAATCAATTCTGCTTATTTTCGGGTGGTTTCTAATATGGGAAATGCTTACTTCAAAGTGCTTATTTATCTAACCAAAAGTAGTTATTGCTAAGCAGCTTATAAGTCCTTATTTGTAAGCACACGCCAGGACAAGTGCACAAATCTTTTTGAATGTAATAAAAAGAAAAACACAAATTTTCCGACCCTAGCACTACAAACCAAGATTTTTTCATTTGGTATCATTTACGACAAGTGCACAAATCTTTATAAGCACATTTGGTATCATTTCCGAAAACTAGCACTACGAACCAAGATTCCATCCATCTATGTCCCTAAGCATAAAAAACAAACAATCCCAAACACCCTTAAAACGCATAATCAAACAAAAACAAGAGACAAACCTTGAGGCTGAGAAGATGACACTGGCGGCGGTTGAAGTTCTGGGACGGCGGCAACGGCGGAGGAGTAGGAATAGAGTTGATGTGGGACCCACTTCAAATTATAAGAAGAAGAAGAAGCAGCTCTACCAGCAATAGTTTTCGAAAGAGAAGCCATGTGATCAATTGTTGTTACATAGACCCATCTTATTTATAAATTGTGAGTGAGAGATCTGAAACACCATTTAGCAACTGAGATACATAACAACATTAATAATAATAATAATCATAATATAATATAAGATAGAAATTGATTATACCTATTAGTTTTGAGAATATAGGGTTTAAACAATATTGGGGTTTATTTCATCTGGTAATAATTTTTTGTCATTTAGCGACAGTATTGTATATAGAATTTTTTGTCGCATAAAAGAATGGGGTGATGGGTTCAGTAAGGAGTTCGGTGCTTGCAGCTTCTTTTCCAAGAGTCCAAGGATCGAAACTCTTGAATGCACTCATCACTCTTTTTAATGATATTGAGTTTGATTATATCTTTTTACACTTTCATCCATTTATAAAAAAATTAAAATTCTATTAGTTTTAATTAAATAAAATCTCTTATTTTGTCGTATGATTGTAGAAGTGTAGAGTGATACATTCACAAGATTGTATCGATAACATTATTATTGTTTGACAAATTTCATATCATAATAAAATATTTTATACGAGTCTCAGTAGACTAACATAATGAGCTGGAAAACGGTTTTTTCATTGTTTCGAAAAAGTCTAATCAAATAGCTAACTTCGATTTCATGTAGCTCACCTAAATAGGGACAGGGCTATTGAGCGAGGATTGGGCAAAATGGGGTTGCGATGTTCTTGTGTACTGTAAGACGTGATATATTTGATTAATTGATTATAAGATTACATACATCACAATATATATATACCCTAACACTTGGGCTTAGGCTCAAACTATACTAATACAAATCTAAAACGAATACTAATACTAATCTAATACAAATAAATCCACTAACATCCCCGCAGTTAAAGCGGGAGAGGAACGAACGCTCAAACTGTATCGAAACTCAACAAACATATCAAAAGGAGGAGCCGAGGAGGTCGTGTCACTTGGTAAAAATTGTTGCTTGGAGTTGAAACACATCTCTTTAGTTTTAATCATGGAGTGGACCGTAGCTAGATCGGGAAAGGGATCTCGAACGAGTAATTATACAGTCAACATGAGCGATTTATCACTCAAGCCATTAATAGCATACCGGTCAATTTAAAAACCGGTTTTTAAAACATTGATTATTAGTATTATATTGACTTAGTTTGTACCGGTCTTAGTTGACTAACAGAGTGAGCTAGAGGAGCTTTCAGATCGTTCCGAGGAATTCCAACAAAGAGAGCTAGCTTCGGTGCACTTTGGCAAGAAGGTCGGAGCTCTGACTCTCGAGTTAGGCAAGGAGAGGTTATAATGTATGTGAAAAAATAAACAAGGAAAAAGTGTAACCATCAAACATACAATTTTGTTTAGTTATAAACTTCTAACATGCTAATGTATCTATTGATAGTAAAGGTTATTAACCAAATCTCATTTACCTTAACCAAATCCTAAACCCAAAAATCAAACAAATGACATGAACATCCAATTCCTCCAAACCCTCTTCCAAAACACAAAAACCACAACACACCTCAACCAAATCCACTCCTTAATCCTCAAAACCTCCCTCATTTTCGACGAATTCGTAATCTCAAACTTCATCTTAACATCATCACCAATCTGCCTACATTACACTCAACACTTCTTCAACAACACACCAATAAGCCCGCCTTTATTCGCGTATAACACGCTCATCAAACACTACTCAAAAAGCACAACACCCTTTGAAGCAATTAAGCTGCATTGTCAATTGCAGACCAATAGTAACCTTAAAGGTGATAAATTTACGTACCCTTTTGTTTTAAAGGCCTGTGGGAGATGTGGGATGTTAGGATATGGTGGCTCGGTTCATTCGTTGGTTTTGAAAAATGGGTTTGGAGGGAATTTGGTTGTTGAGAATACGCTTGTAAGGATGTATAGTGCGTGTGGGCGTGTAGAGTTTGCGAGGCGTGTGTTTGATGAAATGTCTGAGAGGGATGTTGTTTCTTGGAGTTCTATGATTGCGGCGTATCTTACTTGGTATGACATTGCTAAATATATCCCGTTAGTCGTTTTCTGTTTCTTCTTTACTTGGTTTTACTGATTGTGGTAACTATGCAGCAAGGATCCTTTGGGTGCGTTATCAGTGTTTCTAGACATGAAGCGAGAAAAAGAAGAGCCGAATTCTGTAACTTTGGTTAGCCTGCTTTCTGTTTGTAGTCGCTTGGTTAATGTGAAAATGGGGGAGTGTATTCATTCGTACATTGTTACGAATGGTATTGGATTAGATGTTTCTTTAGCTACAGCGCTAGTGGAGATGTATGCTGCGTGTGGCTACGTAGATAAGGCAAAGGTGATATTTTATTCGATGGGCGAGAGGAATTTGCAGACTTGGACTATAATGATATCTGGGCTTGCGGAAAATGGGCATGGCGAAGAAGCTATTTCGTTGTTTAATGAAATGGAAGATATTGGTTTGATACCCGACGCCATGTTGTTTTCTAGTATTCTTTCTGCTTGTAGTCACTTGGGTCTTGTTGAAAAGGGTCAAAAGTATTTTGACCAAATGGTTAAGTTTTATATAATTAAGCCAACAATGGAACATTACGGATGCATGGTGGATATGTATGGACGAGCTGGGATGATTGAAGAAGCTTATCGTGTTATAAAAAACATGCCAATGGAACCTAGCTCCATTATGTTAAGGAGCTTTATAAGTGCGTATAAGATCCATGGAAGTAGTGTTGGGTTTGATGACGATTTGGTGAAGCTGTTGTTAAAGATTGAGCCTGATCTTGGAGCAAACTATGTCATATCGGCTAATATGTCTTCTCTCTCTGGTTATTGGAACGAGGTAGATGACACGATAGTTTCCATGAAAGGTAAAGGACTGAATAAAGTTCCGGGGTGCAGTTGGGTGGAAGTTAAAAGAGTTCACAATGAAAGATAACCTTTGTGAATGACTGATCAATTTTGTCTACTCGATGTTTACAAGTGATGGAACGTTGCCAGTTTATGTAACTTATAATACTGATTATTAAGCAAGATTCATAGTTAAAAAGGTTGTTATTTTCATAAGTATTAGTATGAGTATCCTTGATGCCCGAATAGATCCAAGGAGCAAACCATATTGATCCTAATATAATTTCAAAAAAAAAATAATAATAATAAAAAAAATCTTTGTTAAAACAACATATTTTTAACCATTGAATTTCTTACTTTTTGTTGTCACATCATTTCTTTATTTGATTGTTTTCTTGATAGAGATCCACATTCATTTCATCATCAAACTCAGTATCTTACTACAAGATATGTTTATGGGAACAGATGATTAGTGAAAGAATATTAATGAGCTTGATGATGACTATTCGATAATATAGAATTGTGGTTCGATCTCTGCATACACTATCCCCCTTTTATAAGTTAATTTTATTTTAGAAGTGATTTTTTATATTAGTTATTAGAATTAAAAAATCAGTTCATGAAAAAAAAATGTGGTTAACGAATTCTATGTCACAGATATGTCAGTTAAAACCTCAAGTTACCAAAAGAAAGAAACTGTAAATCAAACCAATACAATAAGAATAAACGTATATATGCTGAATAGGCATGTTGTATCCCTCAAACTGTTCAGGTACTAATAACCAAAAAAAAGAAATGAATTCTCTATAATACATCAGATATCGTGTTTGTGAACAGATGAGGAGACTGTACTGCTGCTACCAATCATCGACAAAGCTGAGTGCATAGACCTCGTAGCTGAGATGTGTTTGGGTTCGTCAACAAGTAGGTCCCGTTTTTACCACTATCAGAACATGTTAATGTATACTGGTTTCCTGTTTGCTCAGACTGCCACACCACAATATCATCATTCCATAAGTCCCTAATCTCATTTCAATTTTTGATAATATAGTTGAAATAAATGTGTAGAATGACTCACCATGCAGGACACAGGATCTGTGTCACAGCTCCACCTTGAAGTAGGTACACAACTCATGTAGTGACACCAAGAACAATGGTCGTTCAAGTTGGTTCCACGCAGAAGTGAAACAAGCCCAGCAATCATCCTGTTACAATGGGTCAAATAGGTAAAAATGGTTCGAACGGGTCAAAATGGTAAAACAAAAGTTATGTATTTTCTTACCCAGCCACCACAAGGATAAGTGACAGGATCCAAAGAACGCGCTGATACGTCTTGTATTTAGGCTTAGCATCACCCCTTGCATAAGCCGGAGAGTATCTTTGGTTAACCCATCCAAATTGAGGACGCATCAAGAACACAAACCCAAGAAGAAAACCAGAAGAGAACCCACCAAGATGAGCAAAATTATCAACATGTGGCAGAATCCCCACCGCCAGATTAATAACGATAATGATCACAAGAGTCGATAGCGCCGCCATCTAAGCGTAAAGAAGGAATCAACTATTAGAAAAATGGTCAAACTATTGTAGTTCTATTTTTTTTAAATGAGAAGACTTTATCAGTTACCTTATTAGCGTAAATAGTCCAGTTAGTTATAAGTTCCGAAAGCATTGCACCTAATAACCCAAAAACTGCACCAGAGGCACCAACTGATATGTTGGACTGAAGAAAAAGTGCAGATAATATACTGCCACCGAATCCAGATATGATATAAAGCAACCCAATGCGTACTGAAAACAAATAAGTAAGAAAGTTAAGTCAGACGTGATACCACTAGGCAAATCAAACCAGTTAAAAACCAACCACGGGAAATTATTTACTAGATTAGAAGGAGTTATTGCAAACTAAAATATTTTAAACACTATAGGTTTCCAAACAGCATATGTGTTAGTGTTATAGTTGTTCCTTAATTCTTATTCACCATCACATATCTAAAGCTGTAGTAGATTAAGGACAATAAGGTCAACAGAAAGCAATATAACTATTCACGTCACAGAGAATATATAGGTGGTGATCCATGTATATTGATAATGAAATAACTTAAAAGGTGTATTTAATGTACGTACTGAATCCAAATTCTTGCTCAAGTCGAATGCCGATAACTAAGAGGCTCAGCATGTTTGCCAGTAAATGGAAAAGACCACCATGCAACCAAATGCAAGTAATAAGACGCCAACCCTGGTGATGATCAACCACTTTAGTCACATCCAATGCCCCCATCTTCTCTAGCCTAGAAATGACACATAATTGTCAATGTTTTAAATTTCCAATAAACACATCACATAATAGTTTACCATATTTGAATCACAAGCAGATTGTCTAAAAAAAGTTACTAAACAGATAAAATTTGACTTTTATGTCATAAAGGTTGTTTACCTAAAATTGCTTTAATTAGCATAAATAGTCAAGAAAAGTGTGTTATCAGCTTACTTATTATCACTAACAATCAATAGTAGAAGGTAGCGACTAAAGTAAAATTCCACATAATTGATGGTAATGAAACATAAACACGCATAAAAACCGACGAAGAGGCCCCACGTAGTATCTAACAGTCTAGTAGTCTTCATCAACCCCAAAATCAATGCGGATGATGTAAATCCTATTCTACTTTCCAGTTTGAAACTTCAACTCTCATTTGTCAAACATTTCCCTTTCATCTAATAATCTAAAACTAGTGTGCACTAAAACCATCTACAGGTTTGAAATATTTACACAAAATGCTAATTTCATAGCTATATCAACAGTGTTTGGGATTGTCTTTAAAAATAATTATCTGACATAAAAAATAACCAGAATTACGCTAATCACTTGTTAATGTCTCTAACAAACGATATATAACCGGAATCAGTTTCGTTGTAAATACTCTTATTCAATAATTCAAGAAAGTAGTTTTCATATAACATCATATAAACAATATAAACCACCACTAAGGTGGACTAGTGGTTAGTCACCTTACGTCCTCACAAGAGGTCACAGGTTCAAACCTCACCAGGTACCCATGCCGGGAAAGGGTCAGAAAAGGTCACGGGCATTTGATCCGTTTTATTATCATATAAACATTATAAGTAGCAGAACACTAATAACCAACCAATCATCTAATATGATCTAATAAATCAGTAAATCACTATCAAGAAACAATGCAAATAAGTCAACTGCAATCTACAAAACACGAAAAAGATAAAGATATTGAAAATTACGTATGAGAAGAAGGACCAAGAAGAGGGTTCTCCTTAAAAGGCTGAAAAGACAACCTCCCCAAGAAGGTAGCAATACAAGAAACACTATTCTTGGGACAATCATTAACATACATAGTTATTATGAACAAGACAGTATCTAATATAACAAAACCAGGTATCAACCAAGGAACCCATTTCTTAAAATGTTTCACTTCTCTAAAAGGTGATGGTGTTTGTGTTTGATGATGACTTTGGTAATTATTATTATTATGACCAAGAAATGGTGTTGGTGAAGAAGATGTCTCAACTTCAACTGGGTGGATTATGTTGTTGAACCCTCTTCTTGAGTTTGAGTTTACTTTTATTTGGATGTCTGACATGGCCGGATAATGAGGAGATTGGGTTGTGTTTACCGGAATATGTTAAAGGAGTGTTTCGTGTGATTTAGTCAATCAATCTGTTACATGTTTTATTTGCTGTTTTATACAGTATATTATGAGAGAGAGAGAAAGGGAGTCGACATAAATGAGATAAATATCTCTAACCCCTTCAAGTTTTAGATAACTCTTTAAAAGTCCTTTGAACATTAGGTAGTGATGTTGATGCCATAGGCGTAGTTGTCACGTCAACTTTTCAGCTTATAACTCAAATCTTATAACTTAGCAGAAACCTACTTCTTCTCAGCTGGTTATTGTGTTCGACCCGGTGCCATGGCTTGCGCCATATACTCATAACGCGAGCTTATAATACTCATAACGCGAGCTTATAACACTATGTAGCTCGTGCTCTTATGATTCATGTTTGATAACTCTTTAAAAGTAGACGCATGTAACATGTTCCCATTTTAACCTATGGATCATTTAATTGGGAACACTAACGTTACGTATATTGTTAGGCCAAAGCCTAACTTTGACAAACTAGCAAATATTAACGGGTTTTTGGAAATGGACAAGAATCTAATGTACTATATATAGATTTTTATAAAAAAAATAACTGATAAACGAATTTGAGCTTGATGTCTTGCGATCAACATACCTTTGCAAGAAGCATCTTTTCTTGGGACATATGTATGTAGTGAAGATGTGTTCTTGCAAGTTTTGATGATAAATTTTTATTTTATAATATTACCATTGTTCCGAGTAGCAGATACCATGAAACAAACTATAACTATTTTAATGAGTCATTTGAAACTTCACATCTGGATTTGTTTGCACTTACGCATGCATGACTTGATTTTTGAGACATATGAATACCAGCGGAATAAACCAGGTATGCAAGTAGCACCAAATTATACTTGGCACGGACGAGCTAACACGCAACCACCTTGTTTTTAAGAGAAGTGAAAAAGCTAATACGAGGTAACCAAGGGTTGTTGGACGATTTGTTTTGATTGCTAACTTTTCAAAGTCTAAAGGATACTAGGTACTTTATCAATTTGGCTAATCAGAAGTAAATGATTATGCACACACAATCTCATTTGTAGGAGCCAAAAAAAACATATGTTGTTGATATCACTTATGAACTTACATATATTAACACATATTTTTAATGTTAACATTTATCAGAAAATGTACTTTCTAATAAAAATGGTCCTTGTTTGAAGTTCGACAAAAACGGTCCTTATGTATCATTTAGTTTGCGAAAATAGTCCTTGAAAAATTGCAAAAAAAATTCACTTACCGTTCCTAAAAAAGGTAAAATTGGTCATTTTTTTTCTTTTTTTTTGCGAAAATGGTACTTGTGTGTTATATGCTTTGCGAATAAAGTCCCTGAAAAATTGCTAAAAAGGTTACCAACGTTAACAGAGGATTACGGAAACATTCTCTGTGTTAAATGTAGGGACTTTTGTGTAAGAAAAACTTTCACAAGTGTCCCTTTAGTTTACTTATGTTTAAAAAAATAGTCCTTGATAAATTTTAAAAAACACAGATGTCGTTAGTTGCGATTATTTTAATAGTCTCTTAGTTAAATCTAAACCTCGAGTCTCCTTCCCTGCAGCGAATCACAAGTAGAAAAAACCTTGTTGTTAACATTTTTGTATGAGATTTCTAGATTCTGGCAAGTGTGAATAAACATCAAAAGTTCCTCCAGTCCAATTTTGGTATCATGAAAACTCAAGTGACTGCAAACACAATCCTTTGTAGTTTTGCGTATTCTAAGTTTTCTTCTAATAGGCGAAAAGAAATCATTTTAAAATGAAGTTTGCTAAACATAGCCGTAAGTGTTGCGTTTAAGAAACAAAAACATGTATAAGTGGTAGTACATAGAGTCACCTAAGAGAGGTTAACCTCAAGGGGTGGATAACTATTATTAAAAGTACTAGCAGGGTACTCGCGCGATGCGGCGGCGGGTATCATGTGACTAAATTTTTCGGCGAACAAATGTTATTTTGTTTTGGACTGTTGGATTTCAGATTTATGATTTGAAAGCTTAATTAGATTGTACATTGTAGTTAAATAGTTGTATATTTTGGTGAAGGGGTGTTTTTAATAGTGTATTAATTGTATGTGTTGAATAGTGTTTTTTAGTTTTATTTGTGCTTTAAATACTTGTAAATTATGTTTATTTACTTGTATTTGCTTAAAAATCTATTTTTAGTTTATTCATGCATGAAAGCTTAATTATATTATACTTTGTGGTTAAAAAGTTGTATTTTTGGATGAAGGGATGTTTTTAATAGTGTATTAGTTGTCTTATATGAGTAGTGTGTTTAGCAATTTACCTTCAAATATTATGGCTAAGAAATAGTCTATATTCTTAACCAAGTAGTTGTGCATTGTAGTCTATTATAACCTATACGTGGGTTTAACATGTATGGCGTATTTTAGATTAGATTGTGCGTGTCTTCGCCTTAAAAGACACAATACATCGTAAAAATTAAGTCAAATACATCAAAGTTAATGGATGTAAACATTAAGGGGGTGGAAATGAATTTGGGAATAAATAAACAAAAACGTGTCCAGTTAAAGTCAAATAAACCAGGTCACCAAATCCACACTGCTTTTTTTTTTTGGTTAAATTTTACCGGCAGCTGGTGGATACAGCTGAACTAACTACTCCTTTATAGTTTATGTTTTATATTATACTTGGCGAGAATGCTGCGGCGTTCTTGTGGCCAATGCAATTAAAATATTTAACGATTTTTTTCAGTTCTATATTTTACTATACAATAGATATACGAAAGACGACAATTTAAGTTTTTAATAATTTTACGCAATAACAATATTTTTTATATAAAAACTGTAGATTATCCGCATGATGTTTTGACAATATTGAGTTGGTAAGTGCAGGTTAAAGTAGTTTACAATTGCTCGTAGTCGTAAGTTATCATTAAATAATAACACTATAGCGAATTTTAAAAATCACTTACATTATACTAAAAAAATTTAGTTTTCTAAAAACAATGTTTGTTATATTTGTGCCACATAGATGGATGATACAAGTAAAATAGTACTGATAAAGAAAAACTAAATATTCAAAATGTAAAACCCTAAAAATACGAAGAGTGCTACAAGACTATTTTACCCTTAAAATAGTCAAGATTATAAAATACGTAAAATATAATTAACGCTCATCAATTTAAAATTTAAAACCTAACTTATATTTGTTTGAAAAACCTAACGAGTATGTTTAAATGATCGACATCTTACGACGAAAACTATAAGCCACGCGTGTAAATGTTTGGGCCTCGATTGTTTTGTGATCCGACTAGCTAAAGCTATGGTCTCGTCCGGTTGGGCTTTTGAACCGAGAACCACACAAGCCCACATGGCCCGATCGGTGTACATGCATGGTATAAATACAAACACAAAACATAAAATTTAAACCCTAGCTCAAAGTCTCGGCACAAGGGTTTTGTTTTCCTTCCCTTTTTCTTAACCGATCGATTGCTACTCTTTGGTGTTGGTTGGTTGTGATTTGTTCCGAGAGTTTACACAGTGTCGAATCCTTTCCCCTTTCGTCTAAACTCTTTTGATTCCTTCTTGTGTTACTTAAGCTGCACTGCGTGAATCAAATTCCCACCGGAACGCATGCATGTAGTCGACCAACCATCACATAAAATCATAAGCCTAAAGTCACGTAAATTATTGGATGGAATAACACGTATTCGACCCTTGTGTAAACCTGTAATCAAACCATGCATATATATAGGTATCATGCATTTGACTTGTGCACCGATTTCAAAAGCTTATATGTAGTTGTCGACATGTAACATGAGTCGCATAATAAGAAACATATACGTCGTCACATGAAATCATAGATTAGATGCAGGATATGTGTAAGTCGATACGTGAATGGTTAGGTTATGGATTGTGTCGTTATAAGTTAAACGTAAACAAACATGGAGCCCGACATCTTGATTTCGTTAAGAAGATTATAGGTCAACGAATCACGTTAATTTTATGTTGTAATTTTGTTTGTCTTGATGCATGCATGGTTTGCATTGTGGAAAGCCTTGTTAAAAACAGTTTTAGAAGCCGATGCATGCATGGTTAAAATATAAGTTAACATGTCGTGTGAGTAAAATGTGTAAGTGTTTGTGTGTGTGTCGAATGGTTTGTGAGTTTGGAAAATAGCATTATAGCAAGTTGGGAGTTGCATGTGTGTAGCGTATATATTGAAGCAAGGGAATGGGTAAAGTTTTAGTCTTGTCAAACGATTTAAATAAGTCAATGTGGTGTGAATTAATTGGGTAAATGCGTGTATAAGTATGACTCTTCTCTGTTTGGTTTTTCTACGTTCTAGGTCAAGTGTCATTTAAAATCTGTAACATGTCAATTAAATGCGTATTAATATAGTATTAAGAGTAGGGGGGAAAAAAACCCTAGGGCATAAATAGTAGTCGATTAGGGTTTTCAATTTGTGTGTATTGATTCGTTATTTCATGTGAAAATAATAAGTTTGGAGGTCATTAATAACCATTGATTAAGTGTATAACGAACTAGTAATAAGTGTGTTGTAAGCATCGTGGTGTGATTTTATGTAAGAAACTAAGTGTCATGAATTAAAAGTATTGTATGCATGGTCTCATTAAGGTGGTGTTCGAACAATGTTACGTGTGAGTCTTGGTTAATCATGTAAGTTATGAAGGCTTGTGTAAACTATTTTGAAAGAAAGTCCTAAAATCCGTTCTTGATATTTATAAGCCATGTACTTGAAAGGTGATCATATAAGCCTCAAATAAGATATTTATCATATTAAACCCTTAAGTTTACCATTTATTTTTGTAACACAAAAGTTTGGCTAATTAAATGATTAAGACTCTAAAATGTCGTAATTCCGTCCGTCACTAAGAATAAGAATATACTTACAACTCTAAGAGTGTGAATTCGATAAATCCATTATAAGCATAATGATGCTAACAAGTATTAAATAAATCATAATCCGTGTAGATTCGTTGAAGGAGACGCGACGTTATGTCTTCGTGATTCACTCATTTGTTTGCTCTTCTCTTATTTGCTTTAAGGTACAGATATTCGACCTTTTCATAAAGGTTTCTTATGACGTTTTCTTTCGTTAGCTTTTCTATTTCAATTATTAGGGTTTCCTATGCCATTGCTATGAACCCTTCCTGATTGTTTGATCTGTTGCTTGTTTGAAACACATGTTTTATTGAATCATGCAATATCTGACTTGAACGTTATGTTAGAAAGACTTTGATACGCACATTTGTTGAACCTTGCTATATTTGACTATGAATTTTTGAATTGTGAACATTTGGTTATGAAAGTATGATATATGACTACGACATTAACCGACTTCGAACCTTTGAACATGAACCTTATGATATGAATTATCTGATATGTTATCTGTTGAACTTTGTGTTTGATTATGATCTGTGTCAATTATGACAATCTGTTTGACCTAAGTTAGTTTGACACCTGAGCCAATATTCTCACTAGTCATGGGGGTTCCATGTCCGTGTCGATGATGCACCTCGACATGACTCTAGGGCATTAGAGTGATGTTCGCCACGTCCCTTTCCGTTATCTGTTTTTTTATAGTATGGCCACTATCTGCGTTGGGGCGTATGGATGCATCCTAGATCCGATCGTTATCGATATGTTTCGGTGAATGATGTCGGTGTGCAATACGCGTCTTCACAAAATTTTGGGAGCTAGCTACTCCAATTAGTTTATGAGGTTACCTTATGAATAAGAAAGATATTTCGATATGATATGTTCGGGCTCGTGGTAGTTAACTAAATCTTTATCTGTTATTTCGTATTAAGTATTCGATGTTGATTCGGTATGTTCAAGTGTTTATAATTATGTGCTAGGCTTATTATATGTTATTATATGTGGTTATGCTTTTGTATGTTTAAGTGACTACCGTCTACTATGCTAGGATATGATTAAAATGTTTTCAATATGATTAGCGGTACGTCATCGATATTATGTTAGTTTATCGTTATGTGAATTAGTTGATCTGTGAGATGAATGTGCTAGTGTGAAAGTGAGTATCATGAAAGTTTATTAAGTATGATTGTTCATTAATCGGTGAACTTTGCCTATCCGTTAGGGTATCTATTTGCTTATGTTTGATCTACCATGTTTAGACTCTGTTTATATTAAGTTTTGGTTTGGAAAATGGTTTAATTATGATATCTGTTTTGATAATTTGCTAATTGCTATGCTATGTCTTTTGCTTATTTAGCTATAGTTTTCCTACTATGTTTTCTATTTGCATGTGTATTTGCCATGATTTGACTGCTATTCCCTTGCTACAATATTGGGTTAAGTGTGTTAAATGTAGATTAATTGACTTGTATGAATGCCATGTTTACTTTCTAGAAATTGTTTCCGTTAGCCTTTTGACATTTCGTTTGGCTCATATGTACTCGAATTTCCTTCTTTAGTTAATGTTTGGTTATCTTGATGCGTTTGCGTTGGTGCCATCAATATGATATGTGTTTGTTCTTGATTGCTATTTGTTCTTCGGATTCTGTATGATTGTGTTTCCGCAAAATCCTCAATGATTCATTGATCTCATTCCGTTGTGACTTCGTTATTCGTTTCTTTGTTTTATTTCGTATTTCTATTTTGTTTAGTTTTCGTTTTGTTATATCACATTCCTTTGGGCTTTGTAAGCTCAGCGCATTTTCTTTTCTTGCGGCGGTATTAAGCATTCAAGATGAGCTTATGGGATAGCGATGCGGGTTGAGAGTAGAGCTGAGAGCAAGATTGGAAGATAGGGATCTTAGATTTATTTTGATTATTAAGTTATTTATATTTTCTTTTGTAAGTTTTGTAAAGGCTTCCGCTATTGTATAGTTTTTTTAAGGTTCTGATATGAAGCTGTATTTGTGACATTTTTGCCCTTGTCGGGTTGGGGTGTTACACAAAAAGTCAAGTGAGTTACTTTAAAGAGTATAAATATTATTATACAAATATATATAATGAATATTTTATACATAATTAGCACCTAGCACTTTGCACATTTGCATCATTTGCTTTGAAAAAATTGTTCAATTTTTATAAAACAAAGTTTTTAGTTTTTAAGGTAAGTTTTATCAAAAACAATTCTAAAAGATGTATATGTTGGTTCTCGAGACACTCTTGGGGCGGCGGGTACCCTGAAATAAAATTTTCCGGTAAATTATGTATTTTAGTTTACTATGTATTTTTGATAATAAATTTACGGATGTCAAGAATTTCGTTTAGCTTAGTGCGTTGGGGCTCTAGCAGCGTTTGGACCGCACCGTTTGGGCTCGAGCTCGTTTGGCCCGTTGCCCGTTCGGGCTTGAACTTTTGTATAATGTGTTCTATTATTTGTATTAGTGACATTTAATGCAAGAATTGTGTTTAAGTTGGTTGTACAATATGCTTGATAATTAGTATTTCTTATGTAAGGGGTGTTTTAATAACTGCATTAATTGTATTTATTGACCAGTTAATTAATTGACTACGTTAATTATCTTGACCACATTAATAGTGCTTTGTATTTTGTACATTAAGCTTCAAGACTTGTAAGTCTTAAAATTAAGATTGATGAGAAAGCTAATTAATAGTGCATTGTGTATTGTACAATACGCATTGTATTTTGTAAGTCTTAATTTTAAGACCATGAGGAGAGAGATTCATTACTCTATTATATGTAGTATAGATATAGATATAGATGGAGCTTTGTGTGTTTTATTAGTTTGTACAATATGTATAATAACAAGTACTTTTCATATTAGGGGTGTTTTAAAAATAACAATTATTATGTAATTATGGTTTTAGACGTTTTTTTTCTTATATTAAATTACTTTGTATTTTATTAATTATTTTTTTAAAACATGTCTACAAAAAGTGCTTTAAAGTGTTGCAACCAATGCTATTATAGATGTACGTATTTAAATTTGCCATTATAAGCAAGTGTTGAATCTTAATTTTTTTAAGCCTTCCATTTTAAGAATGTCTCAAATGCTTTATAATATAGTATAGATATGTGTAAATGTGTATAATCATATAAATTAACACTTAGCACTTAGCACTTTGCACATTTGTATCATTTGCTTTGAAAAAATTGTCCAATTTTTATAAAACAAAGTTTTTAGTTTTTAAGGTAAGTTTTATCAAAAAACTTCTAAAAGATGTATATGTTGGTTCTCGAGACACTCTTGGAAGTGGGTACCACGAAATAAAATTTTCGGTAAATTATGTATTTTAGTTTACAATGTATTTTGACAATAAATTTACGGATGTCAAAATTTCGTTTAGCCCGTGCCGTTGGGGCTCTGGCAGCGTTTGGACCGCACACGTTCGGGTTCGAGCTCGTTTGGCCCGTTGCCCGTTCGGGCTTGAACTTTTGTATAATGTGTTCTATTATTTGTATTAGTGACATTTAATGCAAGAATTGTGTTTAAGTTGGTTGTACAATATGCTTGATAATTAGTATTTCTTATGTAAGGGGGTTGTACAATATGGTTGTACAATATCTAATGTTGTTAGGCAAAGTTTGTCATTATATGTTTTATCTATCTTCATGACATATATGTTATTTTTCCTAACTCCTTTAGCTATGGTGATACCATCTTTTAGTATTTTACTACCATTTTCATCAAATAGCACTTTATACTTTTTATCACATAGTTGGCTAATACTAAGTAGATTAAATCCTAACCTATCCACATGAGCAACATTTTCAATAGTTAGGGAGTTATGAGCGATCGTACCTTTGCCAATAATTTTGCTTTTGAGATTGCTACCAAAGGTGACATTACCTCCGTCATACTCTTGGTATGATGAGAAGAGACTTTGTTGCCCGTCATGTGTCGTGAGCAACCACTATCTTTTATCCATTCATCAGGTTCCAATCCAACTTTCAAGCATACCTAAGAAGCAAATAACTCAAGCATTTGGTCCCCAATATCTCATGGGTCCATTTAGGTTACACATACCATTTATTTGATTCATGTATGGAAACGATGGGTAAGAGTTCCATGGCATGTAATCTGGAGTTTGATATGGTCTAGGAAAGTTTTGATTCCAACCATTGTGTTGGTAGTTGGGTTATACGTTGTGGTTGCTCTTAGGAAAGAGGCGTTTGGCAAAAGGAGTTTTATATCGTTGTTGAGTAGTTTTTGATCTAAATTAATTATTGACAAGTCCTACTCACGAAGTAATTTGGTTTTAGTTTAATACTATTATTGGTTTTCTTTGTTATTTTAACAAATTGATGCGGTCCGTATTGCGAACATTACATTCTTTGAAGTTCCCACGGTACCATTTTGCACAACGACGGAACCCTTATTTTGGTTCCGTGCGGTCCGTCTTCATCTTGCAGCAATTTTGAGAATGTTCGTCCTTTTCGGCCGGTTTATTTTGACTCTTTGGAATTAATACTTCATTAAAACCTAGCCCATTCATGTCTCATGGTGTTTTATGAATTTTAACTATTTCATCGGCAAGAGCGATGTTCTTGTTAAACCTTTTAAATTTAGAATTGTTTTCTATTAAAAGATCTTGTGTGAGCTTTAGTTTTTCTATTTCAAGTTTAAGCTCTTGACATGATTTACAATCATCGTCATTTGTTTTTCCTTTTTCTAGTCGTTTTGCTTTTTCTTTTAACTCATAAACTTCATTTTCCAAAAATTCCTTTTTGGTTTTTAAAATTTATTTTTAGTTATAATTTTTAGACTTAGCTCACACAATTGATTATATTGTTTTTGCAAAGTGTCATCATCAATAGAAGAATAAGAAGAGTCGGAAAGTACCTCATTTGACTCATGTGCCATTAGAGGGATCTCTTCCTTGCTTGATTCTTCATCGTCTTCACTATCACTCCAAGCACCACTTACAAAAGCTCGTTGAGTTTTGCTTTTAGGTAGCTTGGGACACTCTCTATGAGGTGACTTGCATCACCACATCTAAAACATTTTCTTTCACCTTTTCCCTTCTTGTCATCCCGATCCTTTCGGAATGGCTTCTTTTCTTTTCGAGGTTGTCTTACGAACTTTCCTCTTCTTCTAAAGAACTTCTTAAAATCTCTAACGGCCATGGTATATTCCTCATCTTCTCTACGAGCAAGATTCGTCATCATCACTTGATTCCGCTTTTGCTTTTAGAGCAACGGATTTGATCTTCTCCCTTTGTCCTTTGATGATCTCGAATCTTTCTCCATCACCATTTCGTGTACTTTGAGGTTACCGATCAACTCGTCTAGTGACATTATTGAGAGATCTTTTGATTCCTCAATGGCGGTCACTTTAGCTCTCCATTTGGGATGGAGTGCTATAAGAAATTTCGACAAAGTTCTTACTACGAAAAGATTCATCAAGTGCTTTAAGTGATGTAATAATAGTGTTAAAGCGAGCAAAGCCACATTCAATGGTTTCATCTTGGGAATAACAAATTGTTCATATTGTTGAACAAGAAGATCAATTTTGTTATCCTTGACTTGTGAATTACCTTGATGTGTAACAATTAAAGATTCCCAAATATCTTTGGCGGTTTCACACATAAAAATTCTTTCATATTCTTTTCTAGGTAAAGCATTATAAAGCATCATTTTAGCTTCATTATTTTTAGCAACTAGTTTCTTTTGTTCATCAACGGAAATATCCTTTGTTGTAGAACTAAAATCCCTTTAACAATAATAAACCAAAGATCTATATCTTTTGATTTTACATATGTTTCAAAACGGTTTTCCAATAGATAAATCCATTGGTTTCAAAGAGTGGTGGTCTTTGCATAGATTGCCCTTCTTTAAAGTTTTGAGAATCCATGGATCGTTTCAAGTTTATAAAATACAAGTTATTTTAGAAATTCTTGAGCAACGAGGCTCTGGTACCAATTGTAGAAAACTAGAAGGGGGTTGAATAGTTTACCAATTAAAACTTTGTTTTGAAACTTATTGTAAAGATCAATTGATATTGATCTTAGATATGTTAATGAAATATGCAAGCAATATGTAAGAAGTAAATAAGGAAAGAAATGATCAAACCACAACAAGTTGTTTATAGTGGTTCGGTCTACAAGGACTCTTTTTCCTTGCCCTACTCCACTCCTCGAGTCTCACACTCGAGAGTTTAACTTCACTAGTCAACAAGCCCCTTTCACCGGCGGAGAAAACCTTTACACTTAAACACACTATTTCCGACACTAAGCTAGATGTCGAGTTCTTTCCAAGGGTACAACCACTCCCACACACAATGTATTTTGAGGACTAAAATACTAACCACTCACACTCACAAGATTATGATGGTTTGATACAACAATGAAGTATGAATCAACACTAGATCATACAACACTAAACAAACAAGACTTCCAACTTCTCGTTGAAGCTTGAATAAGACTTGATCTTCTTTGCTACAAAAGAGATCACTAATATGATATGAGTTAGAAAGGTTATAGAGAAGATATGTATGAGAGTATGTTAGAAAGGGATGAAAAACTACTTGGCTTGGCATTGCTATTTATAGCCAAAGTGGACAGGAGCGTCCACGGACCGCTTAAAGGGTTCGCGTGTACCATTTTGGTACGCGGTCTGACAGTCAAGATATCAAATCTTTGCTAAAGTCAACTCTATCTAAGTGAGATTGTGTAAGACATGAAGAGTACAAATCCACACAAAATATCTAATGAAATCTTCTAATGATTTCCATGATGTCATAAGTTGTATTTCTATTCTTAGAAATATGCAAGTACATAAGTAGTGTTTGGTTTTAAGAACCTAACACATTCTAAAAACTACTATCATACATAATGATTAGAGTCATATCAAGATGTTACTAATCATAAATGTAAATGCTTGAATGATGAATATATTGTTTGAAAAAGCTTGTTTTAATATCTATTAAACTTGACAAGCTTTAAGCTTTTATACAAATTAAATTTACTTTTGTCGTTAACAAAACTTAGGTAAAGATCAAAAATATAAATAACGTTTAATGACGATATTTGTATTAACATAGTGCATTGTGTATTGTACAATACGCATTGTATTTTGTAAGTCTTAATTTTAAGACCATGAGGAGAGAGATTCATTACTCTATTATATGTAGTATAGATTACTACTACTGGTCCACTTCTTTGCTTAATCACATTATTATTTTTAGCATTTGAATAGCTTTTCATTCATGCACTTTTTTATTCCACATTAATATAGTATATATCTGATTAAAGTATGTGATTAATGAATGATTTAATGACACTAAGGGTGCGTTTGGTATGATGCCATGAATCACAATCGGTATCGGTTTCGGTGTAAAATGGTCCTTCACCTATCATAGATTCATTCCTCCCTTTTTAGACTCTTATGGAGTATGGACAATATCCAATTATCCATATATCATACCCATATAATGTGGGCCCTTCATCTTAACCAAACACTTTTAATCATTACTATCATCATTCCCTCATTTTCATAAGAGATACCAACTAGCACCCTAATATATGCATTTCAGAACCGCATATGCAATAATAGTAACTCACTACAGTTTTGTAATTACATAAAGTGAAAATTACTGTGCTACCCATTATTGATGTGATGTGTCTGCACAGACCCACTTTTAGCCTCAATCTCAAAAATACCCATCAATGTCGGGTATTTATATTCACTATATACACGACATTGACGTGTATGCCCAAGAATGAATGTGGCAATTAAATCCTAGACAATGTCAGGTATAAAAATGCAAGACACACACGACATGGTTTTTTTATTATTAGGCACGCCTACCAAAGCAATATAGTGTATACATATACACGACATTGACCATATATACACGACATTGACTATATATACACGGCATAAGCAAAAAAGTAAAAGGTGTCGGGTGTAGAGAATATATATACACGACATTGAGAAAAATTATAAGGGAATCTTAAAAGTTGTCTGGTGTAGAGAATATATATACACGACATTGAGTTAATTTAGGGTTTAGGGTTTCCCTAGTCGTCGATAGCATTGGGAAAGAGCAAAAATAAAAGCTTGATTTGATCATTCAATGGATGGGTAGATGAATTTGTTTTAAATGATCATTCAATTGACGGGTGTAGAGAATATATATATACAACGATAGGATATATCAATGTCGTGTTTGCAACTTCTTCATATAGTTATCTTCTTCATTATCAAACATTCTTCATTATCAAACATATTCCTCATCTATCAATGTCGTGTTTGCAAGTTCACTATATTCAATAACATCTTAGTGAGTGTTTAATAGCTATCTTGAAACAATATACACGACATAGCTCATAAACTATCAAAACATCTTCTTCATCAACTTATTGTGGTGGTGACATTGTGGTGCGTGAGTTTGGTGGTTTTGCTAGTGGTTTGCTGGTGGTGCCGTGGTGGTGCTGTGGTTACAGGTGTGGTTGTGTGGTGTTGGTTGTGGCGGTTATAAAAAAAAGTGTTGGTGGTGCAGTGGTGGTGTTGTGGGGGTGGTGGTGGATACGGTGTGAATATGGAAGATTAAGGGTATTTCGCAATTTTTCCTTTACACTTGTTTTTTATTTGTTCGATATATGTGTATTAATATATGTTTATTTATTTTAGGATTATCCTGCCCAAGTTACATGTAGGAGTAGGTTATCCGTAATTAGTGATATTAAAAGTATGATTGGGAACACCCGTAGGGAAACATTATTTAGAAAAACATTTTTAAGTACGAACATTGATATGACAACTCACTGACAATGTCGTTGTCGCTTAAAATTTTACACGAAATATGACATTGAGATGACTAATCAATGACTTTCATATGAATTTTTTTTACAATTTTGTAGTTGCTTCCAGAATGTTTTTAAATTCAAAATTAATCCTACACACAAGATAAATTAAAAACCATATATCTAACCATTCACATATATTTAAGTATCGAATTTTTTTCCATCATTTTAAAAAACTTTGAAAAAATGTAATGTTTAAAGGATTCGTATACTACATAAGTGAAAATACATTAACCATTATATTGAAAATACGGATTGCATAGCACATATACTAAACGATACAGAAATGAAAATGAAAATACAAATAACAACGAATCATGGTGTGTTGTAACCATCACTGTAATCCGAATTATCAATGTCAAACGTTGTTCACGAGATATTCTTCATACATTGCTTCATGCTCCCTCGTCAGCTTCCTCACGTGCTTCATTTTCTTCAAATTCTCTTCTTACTTGTTGATCCTGTCCAAGATGGCGTAGTTGGTCCTCGGTTAAAAATCACGGATTATGTTGGCGTATCACACTCGATTGGAATTTGTTCAACACGTGCACATACGGTGGGTGGTTCACGTTCACGGGTGGTGGAGTATTCACCACGTTCTCAGTCGGTGGGAATAACGGAACGATATCTATCGGTGGGGTGTTCACCAAGTACTCAGTCGGTGGAAATACCGGAACGATATCTACCTGTGGGGTGTTAACCAAGTTCTCTGGAAATTGTTGTGAAAAGTCTCTGACATCAGAAAATTGTTGTGAGAAATCTTTTTGTTGAGCCATTGAAGAGATTTTATGTGTGTCTATACAAGTTTTTAGGTCTATATATATACACTTGAAAAAATCTTGGTTGTTATTTACCATTTCATTTTGAGGTTAACAAACCCTAACAAAAACATTTTATGTCTCGTACTAAATAAATAAAACCATGACGTGTATGTAGGGTATTAAATTACACGACATTGTCTAGGGCTTTAAATGAGGTTGAAAACTAAGTCAATGTCGTATATATTTTCTCTCTATACCCGACATTAACATGTGCCATTTTACTTTTTGTCAATGTCGTGTATATATGGTCAAACTATATTGCTTTGGTAGGCGTGCGTAATAATAAAAAAATCATGTCGTGTGTGTCTTGCATTTTTATACCCGACATTGTCCAGGATTTAATTGCCAAATTCATTATTGGCCATACACGTCAATGTCGTGTATATAGTGAATATAAATACCCGACATTGATGGGTATTTTTGAGATTGAGGCTAAAAGTGGGTCTGTGCAGACACACCACATCAATAATGGGTAGCACAGTAATTTTCACTTATATAAATAGCATTACTAAGAGTACTTAAAGATCAATTTCGTTATATAACAACTGGCCAAAGTCATTCGACCTTGGTAACTTCGTTTAAACATTAGTTATAGGCCGATTAGCTTTGGCCCAACCATGGTCTTTCTTAATTATCACAAATAATGACGAGTTTCATAGAATAAAGATTTCTTATTTTGATCCGCATCTAAAGATGTTTCAGCTTGGAGTATATGTAGTGATAATGGTTAACAACCAAATATGTGAGAATGAGTCTAGCAATAATAAAATATTATGACACATGTCACATTTCATATTTACGAAAAAAACTAGAGACAATATCTTCTTAAATTATCAGCATTTGAAATTGTCTATTGAAGCTTTTTATAGTAATTAATTTTTTCTAATATTGAAGCTTTTTATAGTAATTAATTTTTTCTAATCTTTGGGTTGGGCCGGTCACATAGAATGGTTGTGGTTTTCATCTAAATTAAAAAAAGAGTAAATTACATCGTTCGTTCTTATAGTTTGCCCAAAATAACACCGCAAGTCCCTTTGTTTTTATTTTTGCATCATGAGTCCTTATAATGAAGTTTGATAACACCATCAGTCTCTATCTCTAACGATCGTTAGCTTTTTCCGTTAACTCCCCACACATGCCATGCACATGAGGGTAGAACAATCGTTCTCATTCGTTTTCTTACGTTTTCGGCCGTTGTTATACGTTTTTATTCGTTCTCGTCTGTTTTTATATGTCTTCTTCCGTTTTCATACGTTTTTAACCGTTTTCATTAGTTTTTATACGTTTTCGTCCGTTTTTATACATTTTATCCGTTTTCGTCTGTTTGTATACGTTTTCATCCATTTTCTTATGTTTTCATACGTTTTTATCCGTTTCGTCCGTTTTTATACGGCTTCATACGTTTTTATCCGTTTTCTTTTGTTTTTATACGTTTTCATCCGTTTTTATATGTTTTCATCTGTTTTTATACGTTTTCGACTGTTTTCTTACAATTTTTACGCTTTTGTCTGTTTTTTATATTTTTTTATCCATTTCGTCTATTTTTATACGTTTTCGTCCAATTTTATAGGTTTACATACGTTTTTATATGGATGAAAAGGTAAAAAATTGACGAAAATGGATAAAAACCTATGAAAATGTAAAAAACCAAACGAAAACGGATAAAAACTGACAAAAACGATAAAACAGATGAAAACGTATAAAAACGTAAGCAAACGAATGAAAACATATAAAAACGGACAAAAATGGACAGCAATGCGTATGAATACGTATAAAAGCATGAGATAACGTATAAAACAGGCTGAACGGATAAAATGTATGAAAACATAAAGCGGATGAAAATGTATAAAAAAGCAACGGATAAAGCGGATGATAACGTATAAATAAAGCAACGAAAGCGTATAAAGCGGATAGCGTAAGACAACAGGGAGGACGTAAAAATGGATGGAAAATTATAAAAGCGGATAAAACCTATGAAAGCGTAAGAAACCGGGGCATTATAAAAACGGACGAAGATGTATATAATCGAACAAAGATGGATAAAAACGGCCGAAAACGTATAAAAACGGACGAAAATATATAAAAAGCGAAAGCGGACGATAACCGTGGCGAATAAAACGCCGTGCATGTAATTAAAGCGGTTGAAAATGGATAAAAACATGAAAGCGTATAAAAGCGGACGAAAACGGAAAAGCGTATGAAAGCGGACAGCGTATAAAAGCGTAAGCGGGCCAACGATTGTTACCCTCATGTATTGCATGGCACATGTGGGGATATGAGAGAAAGCTAACGATCGTTAAATACAGGGACTGATGGTGTTATCAAACTTCATTATAAGGACTCATGACGCAAAAATAAAAATAAAGGACTTGTGGTGTTATTTTGGGCAAACCATACAAACAAACGGTGTAATTTACTCTTAAAAATGCAATTTGTATAAATGTGATTGTGATCATTCTCATAAGGAGCCAAATAAGCCACTTTTAATCATTCTTTGAAAACTGCCAAATAAAGTAAAAATTAGGGATGCCAATTTTAGACCTGACACAAAACACGATTCGAGATTGACTTGAAAAAAAATAGGTTTGGGTTGAGGCTAAACAAGTTTGGGTTAAAAATTGGTCGACACAATTAACCCGTTTAATAAACAGGTTAAGTTTGAGTTGAAATTCTCAACTCGATTCCAACCCGGCAACCTAATTAAAAATATTGTTAAAACGTTAAATATTAAAAATTATGTATTTCGTAAAATTATGAAAAAAAACCCAACTACTTTTTGTCTATATTTTTTGATATATCATATTATTATCATCAACTTTTGAAGTTTCTATGTTTTTGCCTATATGTATATAGGTTTTTAACATTCATCTTTTAAATCCTACTTTGTATTTTTAAATTTCAATTCAACTCTTAAGTGGGTCGACATAACTAACCCGTTTAATAAGCGTGTTCAGGTTAAGGTTAAACTTCTCGACACGATTAACTAAACAAGTCGGGTTAGAGTTGAGATATATGAACCCACCAACCCGTTAACCCGAACTCAACACTAATTGTCGCCCCTGGTAAAAATTATTACTCCCTTCGTCTCATTTTATAAGTCCATGTTTGAAAAGTGAAAGTCTTTTTCTTCAGAGTTTGACCGTAATTGTTTTTTTTTCGTGTTATATAATACTTAATACAAAATATATAAATTGATTTGTGTTTTAATTGTATTTTCATTGGTATACTTTTCATCAAGTATTATATAACATGAAAAAAATAATTACAGTCAAACTCTGAGAAAAAAGACTTTGACTTTTCAAACATGGACTTATAAAATGAGATTGAGGGAGTATAAATTTTTTTATTCCGTATAATATGCTTATAACATTGAATCTTGTTACTTGTTGTGCGTTCACAATTATTAGTTGCTTACCTGTGTGATGCTAACATACCATGGTTCTTGAATAGCATTTTTGTGGAGTTTCACATGTGAAAGAGTACCATGAGACACCATTAATGGCCAATTGGTCGACTAGTAACAATCATTTATGTCGGCAATGCCGCAATGATCACAAAGTACTGTTACATACAAGGATCACATTCGCATAATTGTCTTTTTTCTTTTGTAATACTGTTGATAATTATTACTATGTATTTTAACATATATGAATCATCGTCTTGTTTCGATAGTGACATTGTTTGGAAGAATTCAAATGTGTTTTGTAGCTTTTAAAAAAAGTGTTTTGCTAATGGCAGCCCTTAGGGCTGTCTTTAATATGAATATTTTTACTACAATTATTTGTAAGAAACTAATCCACTCAATGAGAATGAAATGTTTGTTGTGTATCTAAACTTTGAGGGATTTCATCCACTTTTATCGGAAATGTCATCCAATAAAAATGATTCATTAGTTCATATATAATAAAATCGAACTCTTAACAACAACCCTTAAGGTTGCCATTAGCAAAACCAAAAAATAGTACTACTATATTTATGTGTTTTTGTAACTTTGCTTCTTGGAATTTAAAACTATCTTTTTTTTTTTTTTTTTTTTTTTCTGTTTGGAATTTAAAACTTGTATTCTTATAACTTGTGTTGTAGGTGCACAAGTTAAGCACACCAAAAAGTATAGAAAAGTATTCAGGGAAAATTATACTTTTGTGTGGATTTTTAAAGTCCTTTTCGTAGATCTCATAGTACTTTTAGTGTGCTTAATAACTTGTGCTCCTAAATTACAAGTTAGAAAAAACCTTAAAACTTATACACACAAACCTTTAAAAAAATTTATTATTTTTTAATTGTTTATTTATTTATTTATTCTCTTAAGTGTAACACATTGTCTTTTTCATGAAATCTCACAATTTTATTCAATTTTACTTTTTTAACAAGACATTTTAATCATACTATAGATTAGATACAGTATAACTTTGTACTAGGAATTCGACATTTTGGTCACATGTTAGATAACATTCCATCCCATATATAGCCGTGAACCTAGCTAGTTATCTTTTGTGCGATGTAGAATACACCAGTTTGTAGATCTTATAACTGCTAAAAACACATACTACTTACTCGATCGTCATACAATCTGTACTCTATCCGAATTGTCATCAAGAGATCATGACTACCATTGTACAAAACCACAACACTGAAAGTTTTGTATCATCTTGCAAACATAACATATAAAGAACGGTCCTTTGTATTTCATTTAATCGCTCCCATTATTCATAAGTCGTCCTAAACTATCAACGACGACCAAAAAATAATAATATTCCCACCCAAGAAACTGAGTACTACAAGCAAAATTCTCTTATCATGAACAAGTATAACCGACTTATTTATCATCCAAGATAGAGTCATTTACACTGTCGTTTATAAAAACCTGGTTTAGATGTTAACTTTGTTAGCAATGTTTTCAACCTCCGGGCACCTGCCCCGGGCTTTAAAACACCAAACCCATCGGCGTCCAAACTTGAGCACGTTGGATGCTTCTCACCATTTTTGGAACACCACCCACCATGGGTGAAATGGTTAGGCCGTCTTTTGAGTAGTTCACGATCAATTCTATCAAGCACTGCATTGTTGTGTTTAAATTTTCTTGCAAATGGGCGACTACTTAGAACCATTCTTCTATAGTCCCGTGGTCCAAGTAACCTTGGGTGCTGTTTTGGAGGTGTGTCCCATGAAATGAAATGGAGATCATGGTTGACTGTTGTGTTTTTGTAGTCTTTTGAGTTGCATATGACAGTTTGAAAGTATCCTTCAGGAGATGAAACAAAATTTGTGTAGTAGAGTAGGAGGGTTCGTGGCAAGTTTTCCCAACCGATTATGCAGTATTCTGCAAATGATCTTGATAATATAGTCCATGCTGAACCTGCATTATGCACGACGTAGTGTTAGTGACATTTGTTAGGATGGTTAGTAATACTTAAATCAAAGAAAAAAACAGAAGTATAAATATCCGCTCATGTTTTAACATCTCAAGTCGGTCAATTTTAAACAATTAGACAATCAAATAAAGGTATCACAACTCAGGAAAATTAGGATGACATCAAGTGAAGTGGCCGGATAGTAATTTTCTACACCTATTAATCCACAATGAATTTTCGGTGAAAGAAATTATACAATGTAATTAAACACTCGAACACAACAAAAGTATGGCCATTTTTAGAGCAATTTTCAAGTGGATCTAAACTTGTGCATGTTAAATGAAAATATCCAGAGTCATTGACAAAGGCCGGATTAGTTCTTAGAACTTAACTCTTTCAACTCTACAAGATTTTTGGATCTGATATCGAGAGAAGGTTCAAATGTAGAAATGAAAGAGTAGAAAGTCACAGAAACGAGACAAGTGTCAAATGTCACAGCTACGTCCGAACACGTGTCACATTCAGATGACTTTCTACACTTTATATCCTTACACTCCCCAAAAGAAAGAAAAAGAGGAATCAAAGATGCTCAAAGATAATATTTGCACAATTTTACACAAGATTAAACACAACTTCCTAAATGCTATCATTAAGAAGGTAATTTAGAATAATTAAATTTGTCTTAGCTCTTAATGTAATTTTTTTTAAAGATAACTAAAAGGTACAAGGCCAAGTGTAGGCTGGCACTCTTGATTTTTAGATTATTAACCAGACAGGTAGAATTTTTCCCTTTAAGGACACAAGAAAAAAATTGTGACAGCACAGATTGTTTCTTTTACTCTTAGAGGCAAAGTATAAAAGATGATTTGGGACTTTTCCAGAAGCTCACATGATATGTTACTAAAGTTATGATGGTACAATATTTACAAAATAACATGTTACATGGCCCCATATGGATTGCCTCATTATTGTCACCCCAAAACAAGGTAGATCTCTTTTTCAAATGTACTAATTAATCCCAATTTAAGCATTGCACCAAATTTAGCATATTATAGAAATATTAAAGATTTAAATAGGAAAGTTAATGAATGAAAATGTTACCTGTGTATAACTTGAAAGCAGTGGGGAGAGTTCTTTGCTTGATCACCCACCATATTTCCGATTTATTTGTAGTGTAAAGGCCTGGATCAATCATGATTGGCTTTCCTCTCTTGTTGCTACACATAGTTGATGCAAGAAAAATACAATGTAAAATTACAAAAAGAAATAAAAAATGCACTATTGAGTGATGATTATTCAAAGTCTAATATGAGTAATCAGTTTCAAAACGAATAATCCAAACACCAAGTAAATTACACATTGAGTTAGCATCTCTAAGATATGCACGCTAATTAATTACACAATTTTGGTGTAGAAGAACATATTCTAGGAAAATGCTTGCACCACATGTGTTTCCACTCCAATGTATACATCTAGCCATGAGTATTAAAGTTAGCATTTGAAGGTTTTTATTAACTAGTTAATTTAGATTTACACATTTATTTGTTCAAAAGATTTAAAACATATGACTTCACTTCAATATAATTTATGATTGCATAATTAATTAACTTATTAAATTTATATGAGTAAATATAATTAATTTAGTATCATATCTTGTAAAAATTAATGTCTATTGTTTACATTGAATACTAACAAATAATGTGAATTATAAAAATATGATGTAATATAGTGTTACATCAAATTTCTTATTGAATGGTAGTGTTGACCAAAAAATAAAACAAGTTTGATGAATCGAATGAAGATCATTTCATTTTACACTCTACACCAATCGTTGCACAAACCAAAAAATGTCACAACAACAACAATACTAAATCCTATTGAAATTGGATGAGGTCTGAATAGGTATGATGTAAACCGTCATACCCGTGCCCGATGGTAAAGATGGTATATGCAAGTTTAGTGTGGCTTAACAAAAGTATTTTGTACAACCCAAAGTGTCATTTGGCAACACCAATCTACTATTTCTGTTTCTATAAACGGTAATATAAATCATTGACATATGCTGACAGAAAATTATGTTACCAAATGACCTATTCAACTATTCAAGGGGTCAGAGACTATCACATTGTCACAGAATATAATAATAAGAGAACAAAAATTAAATAAGGTCTTACAATTTCCAACCCAATCGACTAGAGTGCTGTATAAAATTAAGATGTCTTGGCATGACCGAGAATGCAGATATCAGATCTGAAAATCAATAAAAAAATTCACTCACATTAATCACACAAATAATAACATTTCATCATAATATCATAGTAAAAAAAACTTAGATAAATAATATAGGCCATTCTTACCATACCATCTTGAGTAACTAAAGGATAATCAGAAGCACTAAGATTAATAAACCAATCCCATTTAGCATCAACTCTTAACAACATAGCCATAGCATGTAAAGTAGTTGCAAGCATTGTGGGCCCTCTATATGTCACCCTGTTAGCTTTTCCAACAACCATAACATTCCCAACTGTCTGAAACACAACATCATCCTTAACAAATCTAGCAACTTCCTTATGTTCTTCTTGTGTCGCTTCATATTCCAAATGTATTAAGTAAATGTTGTTAGGATGGTATAAAGCTTGTACAGTTCTTTTGAGCTTAGCTGTGTCACCTTTTGAAGCTGAGATTAAGTATGCAAATGAAACTGGATATGGTTTTGTGTTGTTTATGGTTTGTGGGATTGTTAGTGTGATTGGTGATGATATTTGGTTTTTTAAATATGTGATGTTGAATGATGTTAAGTATGTGGTTGTGTAGAGTATAGTGAAGATTAGTGATGTTAGGATGAATGAGATTAGGAATGGTTTTTGTCCCATTTTTTTTTTTTTTTTGGTTTTTTCTGGTTTTTGGGTGATAGAGAGAGATATATAGATCTTTAGTTAGAAATGATGTTTCGATTTGTAAGGTGTATGTTAATGGTGGTTGAAAATGTGTGAGTGTTTGAAAGAGTGTAGATGAGTTTAGTGGGTGTTGCTTAAGTTTGAAGTGGAGATGTGGTTAACAACTCTTTAAATGTATTGAACTAGTTGTCATTTTCAGGTTGGGTGGTATAAAACTTTCTTTTTGAGAAAGCTTATTCGATCCACTTGTATATACAAATAGATTATATCATCTTGATATATATATTTTTTAAATTTGATAGGTATTGTTTTTTGTGTTTTTAACTTTGTGCCTATATCAATCAATTTCAATGTTTCACAAATGTTTTTTGTATCTCATATTACTTTCGATTTTGCCAATGTCTCAAACTCTTTGTTGTTTGAGATGAGTTCTATGTGTCAATCAATTTTTGATATGTTATGTTTTATCAAAACTATTAAACTAGTTGTTGAAACTTTCGATAAAAGGTTATAAGTTAAACTTTATGGAACTTGTAGTTTTAGTTTTTGTAGCTGTAGAAATTTTAAGGAATCTCCAAATATTTTGTAAATAACTAAAAGTAGTACCAAAGGCTCTTTGTCCTTATTAACCAAAAAGTTTTGGGTTCAAGTCGCAGTATTCACGAGATAGCTGGTCTGGGTTGTTGTAAAAATCTGTTCAAAAAAAACAAAAACAAAAAAAATTAAGTAAAATAAAAATTGTTATTTGTAATATTCCCAATACATGCAATTGAATGGTATTAAATTTTGCAAACAAGTGGAACCTGACAACCTACAACCTGTTATCTAACAGAGAATTCCTGTGGTATTTAAACATTAAAATGAGAGCGACAACTCAACTTGAACAGATTAATGGTCGCCCAAAATATCGTTTGATGTATATACCATTTTAAAAGTTACATTCAAGATGAATTAAATTGTGCTTTGCCGGTCAACAAAACTCGGCCTAACCCGTTAACTCAGCTGATATAAACCGTCTGAACCTGCATTAACAAATGGCTCATTCCAACCAGTCCAGAGTTGAAACATCATGTAAATGTATTACTTTATCTTTGTTACATTTAGTTTCCAACTGACCTATGTGTAAAATTAAAAACCTAGTAGAAAAAAAAAATCATGTCTGAAGTAAATGGAGTCAGATTCTAGCAACTTTTTACATCACATTAGAAGAAACTTTTGGCCATTATCTTATCTTATGTGCGGGAGTCATGTGATAACCCTTAATAATGCTGAAATGAGAATCAGAATACAGACCGACTAAAAACATTTTCTTAAGAGACCAAAACTTGGTGCCCAAGTTTGATCGGCTGGTAGAATGCAATGGTATTATATATAAACCATATCCGTTTCAAAATTACACTAACAAAATCTACATTAGGTAGTAGTCAAGTCGATAAGTTGTGTATATACCTTATCGTATCTTCGACATAGACTTTTCTAGAATAAGCTACTGTTGAACTGGTCATCCACCACCAATCTTGGCATCAGACTTGGTATCTATTAGGTTCACCCAGGCTATCTGAACCTCCTACCAGCTATTTACGGGTCAAAACTGAAAAAACAACTGTTTTAGGTTGTTTTCGACTTCCATTACATACAGTGAACACTGCTGTCTAAGCACTGATGCAATAGAATCCCAGGGAATTTATGTCACTTTTACAACTTCTTTGAATGATATGATGTCATCACGTGGATGAGCTTCATCAACACGAACCTCCACTTCATCCCCAACATGTGACCCTATCGACACCCATGCAGATGCTTGAAATCCAACCTATAAAATCCAAACAAATAAATGAACCATCATGATAGCAACAAAAATACATGACATACTTGCTGTAATAAGGATCTTTTACCTCCAAAAGTAGTAAAAGTGCATTCCGGTCTTTGACAAATTTAAGAATCAAAGCACGGAATTTTCTTTGTTTAGGTTGCCTTCTTAAGTATTCGAGTATCCAATATCGTAAACTAATACTAAACAACTTCTTTGCTATTCGAGCATTCATGTTCACAGATGCAGCCATCCCTTCAAGTTGTCCAGATGTAAATGGAAGAGCATCACCTCTGAGAAAAGCTTTCACCTACAAACATAATTTCTTTCAAACTAACTGGAAAACAACTAATCAGAGATGAATAAAAAACGTAGAAAAATATTATAATCACCTGGTAATGAGCAAGAAGGTCCATATATCTGCGAATTGGAGATGTAAACTGCACGTAACCAGGAATCCCGAGGATACCATGGCGTATAGCCTTTCTGTAATCCATTTCAGCAGCACGCATAAGTTTGACAATAGCTGAACTTCTAACTGGGCCTTCTGGAAGATGATCATATGCGGACGTGTCAATTTTGGACTGGGGCTGTCCTCTGTATGGTAACGGGATCTTATTAGCAGAACCATATGTGGCTAAAGCTTCCCCACAAAGGATCATCATTTCTGAAACAAGTCGCATTGCAGGGTCGGTTTGGTCTTCAACATACAACCTAATCGATGGTTCTGGATCATCTGGATTTTCCACCTTTATTCTAGGTTCAAATGAGCCTGTCTCAATTGCACCCTAAACCATGTATAATTTCCATAATCAGACTCGTACAAATTCAACTTTTATGTGTATACAATTCTTACAAATGAAGTAATGTTTATAATAACTGAAAAACATCAAACATGCACTTTTATGTAGATAATGTACTAATTTTCTTTCTGTAATCCTTAGAAAGAAAGAAAATATTAATTGACCAACCTGTCCACGTCGCCACTGAAGTCGAAGCCTTGCAGCCTCACTAAGAGTTCTTAGTTCCAATTCTTCTTCCAAATTCATATGAAGAAGCTCAGATGCACTCTCATATGTTAACATATAGGTTGGTTTTATAATCGAATTATACACTTCATATTCTGCAATACTGTTATCAAGTAACATGGTAAGATGACAATTTAAAAAAAAAATCTGAATAAACAACTGGAATTTACATTACTGAACCACGAAAGTCATGGACAACTGAGCATAGCAATAAGTACGTCATGTAATTTAGGTAACAGCAACAATGCATGTTAGAATCAACCTTTAAACAAAAAGATCGTATCGTATCATCATATACTCATATGATTTTAGTACTTGCAGATATGTGTAAGCAAACCATTAATAGTTTACCTGCCATCAGAATGCAATACAACTGATACTGTAACTGCCCTGCAATATGTTCCTTGTTTCAAGCTCATTCCTTCCATCGCAAGTTTTTCAGGAAACATAGGATAGGTGGCAGTTGGTAAGAAAACAGATGTTCCTCTTTGCAGTGCTTCTCTACAATGCATCCATAACTTAAGACACTGAGCAAACACTGAAGTTGCAAGTATAGAGTATAAACTGTACATAACCAAATGTACCTGTCTATCATGCTCCCTGGCTCAACAAGGCTAGCTGGATCAGCAACATGTATCCAAACTTTGATGCGACCATCTTGCAACTTTGTTGCACTTAAAGCATCATCAAGCTGTAAATGTTTGTCACTTGCAGTTAGATGTTTATACCCTATTACTCGAATAAATTTATAACAATGTGTGACACAATGTTAATCTACATATAGCCACCAAATACTTTCAAACAAACAAAATAAATAACCCAAATACCATATATACTAATATTCCAAAACCACCTTACATGTATGTACTTGTGTATAATAGTCATATACATACACATGAGCAGGATTTAACTGAAAACAGCATGAATGATGAAGGGTAATAAAGGATAATTACCTCATCTGCTTCATCCACATCAATTGCATATACCTTCAGATGTGTCAGATCTATCCTATCGTCCTGCAGTCACATGCATCAACAAGCAGTTAGAGTACCCTAGGTTTATCTCTATAAATTCTAATGATAATTATTATAAATTCTTGTTGTCCCACTTGGATATTTGACAAGTCTTTAGCTGAATAAGTAACAGAAGATATTTTTATTTCTTGATTCTTATATCAGGCTAGTGTTTGTGTTTCTTATAATTTATACTTAAAGGGGTAAGGTATAATTTTGCACAAGAATTTTAACTTAGTGGGCACTTTAGAAGTGTAGTATCTTCATTTCATGAACCAATCAAATACTTTTTAACAAACACGGATAAGTATTACATAATGCCTTTAGAGATAATAAGCAATGTACAGTACCTTGTCTGGATCAGGTGATTCTTGCAGAAGCCTTTCAGCAGCTGACAGTATATGATCTGGATAAGTGGTACGTATGTTGAACTTCAGGAGATCAAGATTGACATGTACTGGAAAATATCCAATATCTATAAGAAGATTTACGGCTGAAGCAGGTATCTTTGCTAATCCCATTGCCTTTAGGATCTGATATATGTAAACATAAAATACAAGAGTCGGTGTTACTTTTTGTCCTCATAGCTTTTCAAAAAATTAGAAATTACACTTGGTAGCATGATCAACAATAGCACAACTCTTTAAAAATGTGCAAAGTAATCATTTCAGACACTACACACTAAAACTAAACCAAGCACACAACTCTTGCACATGATATCTGGAAAATGAAGAAATTATGCATGGCTTCAATGTAATTCACTTCATCTGCAATGTAACAATTTGATCTATCCTAGTACACGTATAGAGATTATATACATCTACTTCATTCCTAATAGAACTAAAATGTAACTTTGTCCTAATGGATTATAAACATCTAAGCTGTGAGAGGTAGAGGACAAGATACGTTGACTGAGATAGTAGTAAAAAGAGAGATTTGCAGGAGTACTAGATGCTAAAGTACTTGACTATAGTGTGTGTGAAACAAAATTAGTCATGGACGTTCACCTTTTTACATTTGCTTTTTTGTTAAATCATACTATTATTCGGTTAAAGGTTCACTTTCATTTTACCCTATTGCTAGCTAGCTATATAGGCTAACTGTATCATAATCATATGCATGACATACTTGGTTAATACATTGGGTCTAAAGGATTAATGTTTGTTAATACATGCAGGGGTCTAAAAGAAAGTGAAAAACTTTCAACTAGCTCAACTATAATTGAGGCCACTAATATTGGAATAGAATACATAGTATTAGAAGCCTTCGATACATGTAGTTGGGAGCAAGGTTTATTCAGTTTCTCTAGGCCCTAGGGTCCTGTAGAAAATGGATATTAAGCTAAAATAGAACAAAATAAATCTAACATGTTATGCTGTTTATGGTACCAGGCATTTTCTTTCATCAAATATGAATAATAAATATCAAAATACTACGATATTTGCCTGCCAAACACTAGTTCTGCTCAAATATAACTAGAATATGAAGTATATGAAATACAAGTTGATGACAAAACAAAGTGTATTAAGATCGACCAAAACTCATAACACATAGCAGTTTGGTGGGGTACCTATTTTTCTACCTCATTGATCTTGGTAGTTTTACAAGTTTACTAGTTAACTTATCATCCACCTCGGAAAGCAATGGGTATTTTAATGTTCAAGTATTGGTGTGCATGATAATTGCTCAGAAACAAACAAACCATTAGGACGTGTCATTCTCGTGAATTAGTAGTCTGAAGCACAACTGGTGCGTATGTTTGTAAAGTCAATATGGTGCTTTGCCATATTGCCTGAACTTTATTGAGTCTTTAATATATTTACCAGGGTAAAAACCCTTTACCCAAAGAAAACATTGATATCAGAAATATGTATATGCTAGAAAAGTACCGCTCCTGCAGTATTCTTTTGCCCATCATCTTTACAAGCATCGATAGCAAAAGCCTCAAGAGACTCTATTTTGTGCCAGATTTTGTCTTCAGCTTTCCAGGAACATTTGGATGGTTTGCCACGTGGAGGCATTGCTTTTGCAGATTTTAGCAACTGTAAAAACTCCTGAAATTCCTTTTCAGCTGCCTCCTTGGCAATTATTTTACTCTTCATTTCCTCTACCTAGAATATTGAGTCGATAAAAAACAGCTTTAATCACTCTAAATTAAAGAGACATCAGAAGAGATAACTTTTAGTCAGAAAAATTGAACATCAAACTGCACTCACAAATTGATTTGTTAAAATCAACTGCCTATACATCATCTGTTTGAACAAATATGGAATTATGCATAATAACAAAGAAGCACGTACAGCAGATGTACTTATTTTTCTGTATTGATGAACAGCAACAATATAAACACCACATGTTCCAGAAAATGCATTGATTTGACAGCCTATAACTTGATTATAGTGTCTGACTACTGATCAAATAAATCCAATAATAGATTCACGTTCACCCTAACCCGATGTCATGAATATGACAAATTAACTATGGTTAAGTTATGTAAATTAGCCCAGCTATTTGCAAGTATGAAATGTAGCTGTTAACATAAAGGCTAAAGCACAGATAAAGCTATAGTATTATGGAGAAACCCCTTTTATGTAGAAACATTAGAAACATCACCAACTAATATGATAAGGATAAAGGAGAACTACAAGGATAGCCAAAAATTAACTAGGATAGGACTCTTGTAAAATTGTAATACTCCACATGTTGGGCATTAGGGCATTAATATCAAACATGACTTGTCACAGACAACACTCAACTTGTGATCTTCGAAGTGGCTTTGTCGATATATCACCAAGTTGGTCTGCTGAAAGGACCCAAACTGGCTAAAACGATGGTCGTTCATGGGCCATGTCCACCTGTTTTGCTCCAATTTCAAGAAAAATGTATAGAACTTACGGAATATTTAAACCAACTCTTGTTCCCACACATCAAGAATATGCTTATAGCCTAGAATTATAAACAAATGCTTTGGACCAACACTGCTAAGCAGTCTATTTTTCTTTATAGCCTAGTTTGTCAAAAACTTGTATGCTTACAGTTATCTCCTTTCAGGGGTGGGTCTAAACTAACAAGTACAAAACGCAAAAAGAACTGCTCAAACAAGTGAATATAGACAATGCCAGTTATGCAATCCATTCGTATGGGAAAAAATTAAAACAAAACATGACCGAACAGGCAGCCTTTGCACCAAAGCTAGAAAGCTGTCAAAGTATTTTAGACCTATGTGGTGATGATGAAGTTTGTGAATCAACGGTTTGTGCTAGGTATAAAGTTACAGAATGTTCACCTACTTCCTCCTTTCTCAGGTATCTATTTCCTATTTTATTGTTATTCGTTCTTGATAGCAGCTAAACATAAAGATGTAAGCTAAAAGGTCATGCTATTCAAATGCCTACAGATATTAGAGCTAGAGCTTTTGTGTTTGTTTTAAACTTTTAATCATATATAACAAGAACATTACAAACAGTCATTCAAATATGGCATACCTGAGCCGTTGATCGAGGACCATAAATAGAACTAGAGCCTTTGCTGTCAAGCACAGTGAAGTAAACTTCATCTCTTGAAAGCAAGAGATGTGCACAGTAGCTCTCAACAGGTTCCGCACTGCCAAATATCATCTGTGAGAATGTAAAAAGGTCAATGGAGAGACAATGAAACATCAAATATCACATTCAAAGACACATACCTCTGCCAATTCTTCGGCTGTTACTGACTTGTTCCCTTCAAGAAGCTCCAGCCAAGCAAATTCAAGGAGTGAGGGATCCTGCAACAGATTACTTAAGTATATCTCCAAGTCATACGGGAATACAACTTACTCGCTATAGTTAAAGTGAGGGAGAACCAACCAAGTTATTCTGAGCTCTCTGAATGAAGTCTAATATTTCTGCGACATTGAAATTATCAACCCCTGGTACTATATATGTGATTTGTTGTGGTTTAATGGAAGTTGTAACACCATTCTGCATGTTTTAAAATCAGATAGTAATTAAAACCTTCCTAATACGATTAAAGAATGAACGAACAGGTCCCAACACCTAATAACCCATGCAAAATGTCATAGTAATTGCTACTACAAAAACCTGATCGGAGACTATCCAATTCCTCCTTCCATCGGGCTTCTGAGCTACAGCAAGCAATATTCTTTCAGCATCCTTTTTAAATTCTAGCAGCAGCCCTTTCTGCAGCACTTGTTTCCGCAATTTATCATCAACGAGCTCTTTGTTGCTTGTTAATACTGATCTGAAAAGTCAAATTTGATGAAATAAATTACACAATAGATCAACATGTATCGAAGTAATTTCAGTAATGTGAACTCCTAGATCGCTAGTCATATCAGAACTTCAGAAATTACATGACTCTAACCGAAATCGGTAGATATGGGAAAAAACCTCATCGCCAAACACAAAACTTAACCTAAAGTTTTTTTCTACAAATTCTAATACAAGAATAACCGTCAACCGCGCAAATACTACCTAACACATACAACTATATAACTAACATAAGGTGAAACAACATTTACAAAAAAAAATTCAAATAAAAACGAACTTGTTACTAGCGCGAATAGTCCTTCGTCTCCGTAACGCCTCAGACTCTTCGATAACGCTGTCGACGAAGGATTGTACGGAATAGGTCCGACGAGCGGGAGTTTTAGCGTTAGAATAACGGAAAACCAAGGGCTGGACATAGTGAAAGGACCGAAAGTGGTGGTAGCGACGGAAGGCGGGTGACGGTGGTGTGGTTGTTGAACGGAGGAGTGAAATTGAGTTAACTGTACGGACTACCACCATTTTTGGGGTGATGGTGTGTGAGTGTTTTTGTTGATGATAAAGTTGTAATGGTGAACGGGAAATGAACCGGGTCCTCGGGTCGGGTTGCTTGTTTTTTAATCTAAAAACCCATTTATTTTTCAGATTTTATTTACTTAAGAAGGTTTGGGCTTATCGATAAAGCCACGTATATTTGAGTTAACAAGGCTCGTCATTTCTGATAACATGAATATGGAAGGAGCTCATCCGTTTTTCTTTTTTTTTTTTCTTTTTCTTTTTCATCTTTTTTATCATGAAAAATATGGATGCATTAATTTGATCGAAGAGAAATTGAAGCTTAGGAATAATAAAAATGGTGAAAGTTATGACATCAGATTGTTTAATCGTAGTGTTCTGGTTGGCGTTCTTGTTTGGAAACCAGAACGCCATCCCCGCTGGGTATTATTTAACAGAGGCTTGCAACAGTAGAGGCAACAGTTAGGCTATCGTGGGATTGTCTCCGCGATTATCTCGTGAAGTAAATAATGGGTTTAGAGGTTATTAGAGTTAGGTTTAGATGCATTACCTTTAATGAGGATAAAATCCTCTTTATATATACACTGAGTCTTGTTGGTTCGTGTTAACAAGCTGTCGTATCTTACAAATCGGTAATACCATTATTGTCTCGAAGTTAAGAGATATCGATATCTAATTCCATAAATAACATTGGGTTGGGCGCTCATGGTACGAAACACTCTCGAGCTGGCGGGATTAGGTGTTGAACTTATTAGTATCGGGCGATTGGTTGGGTTTATGACTTAGAATCTGAGGCACTCGTCATCGATGCAGTTTGGATTGAAGTTAAAATGTAAGTATGCATTTGAGACAATCGAAATAAGGTCATCTTGACTTAGTAAAAAGATAACATGTGAACTAAGGGAATTTGGAGTGCTTGTCACATTCAAAATATACATCGAATAAGCGAGGCATGACCATGCTTTTAAAGACGAATCAAAAGCGACCTTTATATAAGTCATTTGGAAAGATAGACGTTCGATCAAAGAAATAAAGTTTTACAAGACATAACCCAAGTGTTTACAAAATATAAAGAAGATTTTGTTTTACAATCGAACGTAAGTCAAGCAACAAGTCTTTATCATGAAGAAACCACAAAATGCAACTCTAGTGTGATGCTCCATGCAATCCAATGCTAATGAAATTAAAGACCTAAGAAACAAATGCTAAAATGTTAACATAAAGTTGGTGAGATCATATGTTTAATGTCAAGTAAAAGTAGTATGGACCACAATATTTCAAGTAAATGTTGTAACAATACAACATCCGAAAATGTATTACTTACTATTGTAACATATACAATATCATGAAAAGTATTACTATTGCACTAAGCTTATGACACCGAAGCCTTAACGTATTATGTATGTATGTTTGCCCATGGTAGAGGTCTTGCCAAACACCTAGCATTACCTCAAATGAAATGTGTCCGTTTGACCTACGGTGGTAAAGCTAGGCAGGACCGAGGTGTCAATCCCAATAGATCTATTCACAACATTAGACTACAACGTAATTAACCATTCATGATTGTGGGGACTTAACAGCAATAGTGGTAACTTAGGCAATACGTAAATGGTTAAGTACTTGTGTCCGTAACTAAAACAAGCAATATATTCTCACCCCTAAATAGGTCAAAACGAGTAAACAAGTAAAAATGGGCCTATGAAACTCATCTCAACAAAGTAATGATAACGAGAATCAATACGCAAGCTTGAATGAAACAAAAGTGTCCTAAGCGCAACCTAATTCAATGAGACGCCTTAGTAATGATACGATATGTTCAATATGCATGAGTTTTAGAAAGTTTTATCACCCATATAAACTTGTAGTGAAGTTCGATATGTTCAATATGCATGAGTTTTAGAAAGTTTTATCACCATAAACTTGTAGTGAAGTTTTACAAAGATTCGCAAGTCAAATCATTCAGTAAAAGCGAGTAAAACTTATATTTGGTTCCAAAAACCTTCAAGATAAGGGTTGTTAGAAAAGTTTTAACGACTTCGGAAGGCCGTAACTTCCTCGTTACTTGACCAATTTTGCTAATTCAAAGCCCTAAACGTAGGTTTATGTGTCTAGTTTCAAGAAAACATGGCCTCGTTTAGTGAAATTAAGTTTTAGTAATCCAAAAGTACCCTGGAAGCCATGGATTCCAAACAGTTAATTTTCACATAACGTTTACCCGACTTCAACGGGGTCATATCTTACTCATTTCTTAACCAATTTTGTTCATTCAAGTCCAGGAATTTAAGTCTATATCTTACCTTTCTAACTATATAAATTTGAGCTTCTGATTTAAATTTTAAGGTCTCCAAATGCTGGCTACACTACGCGTATTCCAGTAACTTGAGATGTGGCACAACTTCTTTGGTGAAAATGTTTAAAAATACAAATAAATTTCCATCATTTATAAATTTCAGAAAAATCTACCTAATACCTAGTACTATACTGAGATGAAAAGAAATTTGTCATAAGTGTTCTTTAAAGTGGTTAAAACTAGCTAGCAAGTCGAGCCAAATTCTGCCCAAATTTAGTGTTTATAATAACCAAGTTTAAATCGACTTTCAACACTACAAATCTACGAAGGTGATACAAAATAATGCATGATATGTTAAATATGAGTAAAATAGAGTAACATGGGACAATTACATGAATTTAGTGTGTTGATGATCAAGAAATGCACAAGAACTAACCCAATAACTCTAGAAAACCCTAGTTTCCAAATACCAAATTAAACCCTAGTTCCTTCTTATCAACCCTTAAAAAATATTTAACCCTTGTTAATACTCCTTGTTTTCAGTTGTGATATAACAAATCGTATGTGCGTCGAAGGAGGGCAAAGTTGCTTCTATTTATAGGGCAAATGGTGGTGTAACTAGTTAGTTACTTTT
>OU343223.1:107972418-108018026 GCA_910596185.1 Chrysanthemum makinoi
CTATAAATAGTGAGCCATTTCTTCATTGTTTCTTACCCCTCTCACATACTTTCTCCTTGAGTTAAAACTCTCTAACCCTAGATCCAAGTGATCTATGTTTGTAGTTTTGTCTTTGTGTGATCCTCTAGGTTCCTCTTAAAGGCGAGATCACCACCTTTGAAGTCAAGCAAGCTCAAGTCCATGAGTTGCCATGCTTCCTCATCATCAAGACTACTGAAGTCCACTTGTTGATGGTTCTTTTCTTTCTTCTAAGAAGTGTAGTGTTGAAGACATTAGTGAAGGGTTCCTAGAAGTCAAGTCACAAGACATTAGTGAAGGGTGTCTTGAAGATCTAGTCAAAGGCATTAGTGAAAGGTGCCTAAGATGTACATTCGATATGGTGTGATTCAATGTACAAGATAGATTAGTATTGGGTCAAAGGATATTGTTATCCTTGTTGACATCATAAGGAGTAGATCTCCTTTGGGGTTAGTTAATTGGTGTGGTGTTGGGTAGTAGTTCCTCCATTGTAATGGAACTCGGTACTTAGCCTAATGGGATAAAGGGTAGGCACGTTGTGGTAGGTGTGGTTCACCTTGGTGTGAAAGAACCCGGTGGTTAGCCTAGTACGAGAAAAAGAGTAACAACGTTGTGAAGGTTTCTCCACCATAAGAGTCGGTGTTGTGTAGTGATTACAAACTCTCGAGTAGGTGACTTGGGAAGTGGAGTAGGGCAAGGAAGGTGTCCTTGTAGCCGAACCACTATAAATACTCGCGTTGTGGTTTTGTGCTTCTTACTCTTTATCTTCTCATTAGATATTTATATCTCTATATGTTTGTCTATCAACATCCAACACACATCCAAATAGATTGACATAAGTTGATCTAAATAGTTTAAAATGAGTTTTAATTGGCAAAACTATTCAACCCCCCTTCTAGTTTTTTACAATTGGCATCAGAGCTTCGTTACCAAGTTTCTTAAAGTATATTGTACTTTAAAAACTTGATACGATCCATGGTTAATTGAAAACTACAAAGAAGGTTTTTCATAAAAACAAACACCATGTCTTTTAAAACTCTTTGTTTGGATGTTGATTAGATGTCAACATTTTTCTTATTATTTATTCTTCATTTAATTGCACTAATCATCTTTGTCATATTGCTTAGTCAAAGCTCATACCTACCAAGCCATAGGAATCGGCTTGTAACAAGAATACCTTCCCTAAGAAGGTATCTTAAACACAAAGGAGCCGGAATTGTCTCTGACATTTATTGTGTCATTTGTAAAGACATTCCTAAGTGCATTAGAGGTATGACTTTCTACTTATCTCTAAATGACATTAGCTTGATAATTAAGTATGCCTACATAGGTATTTATATGATTATCTTTTGTGCATATACATGTATTACATGTAGCTTCATTAGGAAGCCTTTTTCTCACATACGTGTTATTTTTTCGTCTAAAGTCGTGGTATATAAAACTTGGGTTTTATTTCACTTAATCCAAAAATCATATATTTCTAATAATAAAACAAAACACAAATCTCAAAAATTCATCCTTCCCCATAAATAAACCATCCGTCGCCCACTATATCAAATCCTCACTTTTTCAAATCTTCCATTTTCAAAAAAAAATTACCTCTCATTCAAAACTTCATCTTCCTCTCATCTCATCTCATCTCAAACCAAAACCAAGAAGGTTCGTCATCAACATGGTTAAATCGTCCTCGTGCTCATCGCCTTAACACTCATCGCTCTTGTGTTCCCTATGATGAAGTTCACATACGGAGACATATACTTTGTGTTGTTAATCTACATTGGGGTTATATACCCAATCCTTTGTATCATTCTTAGCATTGAAATGAAATATTATTAATGGTCCTAGTTTATCTAGGTTATTATTATCATAATGTGTTTGTCATTTCTGTTGATTTATATCTTTCGTATTCTTTCGTGATACATTAGAAACCATGAATGCATGCTAAAAGAAAATGTAGGTTAAAACACATATCTTGGTATAAAACTATTAAACTTATGTTTTATCAAAAACATACATTTTCACAGATCCGGATCCGAACAAGTATACTAGTCGGATCCCTTATAGAAGGGAACCGTCCTTCTGGATAACAGATTTTTCCATGAAAAATAAAAACCACTTTCTTCCTAAAAGAAATATTCGACTAGAATGTCAAACATTAAGTTAGATAAATGTCATTGTTAATAAACATCTTGTAAAAACGTTAGGTAATCATTGTTTTACCCGTAATACGTCACATCCTATTAACTTGTCTTTCCTAAAGGTTTCGCTATCTCGCATGAATATGAGTTTGATTTTTCACTCACTAGCATCTACACTCCTAACATCTACCTTGAGGCCAACACACGGCAATCATGTAGTGGGTTCAATCTCGAAACCCGTCACTTCCACGGGGACGTATTGTCGACACTCTACACAATACGAAGAAGAAGGAATCAATACCTCCTTCCGAACCATATGATTGGAATGTCTTCTCGAAATTAACGAGAAAATATGTCCAAGGTTTGTATTGGAATTCTTCCGTCAAGTCGAACTCGTTCAGCGAGGATCGTTCTCTATCTCTTTGGTTTTGGATCAAAAACCAAAAGTTTGTTTTAACTCTTGGGCAATTTGCTCAAATTCTCCGAATTCCAAATCATGGACAATGAGCCTTCACCGAAGATTGATCTCTTGATTCTCTCTTCAACTTTTGTGAAGAAAATAGTCCATATTGTTCACACATACCTTCCCCACAAGACTTGACTCGCACAATATGCAAACCTCGACCCTATTACTCCGATCCAAACATTATCTGTACAAAGGATATCCGAGAAGAGTACAAGGCTCTCGCACTCATCCTGCGGGAAAATGTTTGGAGTCTTAGGGAAATCGAGAAATCCTTCCCGCTTGTTGTGCTCACATAATGTATTGTTTGCTAACACAACAACCATACAATCTCGCCTACTTCTCAATGCGATTGTAAATCTTCAAGGTTCCAAGAACAAACTCATCCCTTATGGAATGTTCTTGACACGCCTTTTTCATAACATCATGTACTTCCATTTCAATTTCAAAGTCCGTTATGCGTACACGTGAACAAGATGATGGAACCTCTAAACACATCTCTCATGAAGACTTTCTTCATTCTGAATCGGCAAACACTCATCAACTATTTGATGATCCTTCTAGCGAAAACGCTCAAGGAACTTAGTAATCTTTCAAATAGGATCAATCCTTAGTATTCATGCTTTATCAATGTAATCCAATTTCTTTCATGAAATAAAACATTTTACATTTGATATCTTAGTGTTAGAACCTCTTTAACTAACCTTGAAATATAATGCATTGTCAAAATCATTGCATGCCTTTAGTAAAGGTTCGCTTAGAATAGAGCGGATCCCAAGGTTGTGCTAGACGAATCCCTACTCTTAGGGAACCGTGGGATCCGGCAAACAGAAAATGCAATTGCAATCATTGTATTTCAAACATGTCTTTAGAACATTTCACACCAAGTTAGACATAGTGCCTTAAGGCAAATTGAGTCAAGCTAAGTAGATCTTTCGTAATCACACATAACTCATCTAGATCACACTCAAGACGCTTGTAGATCTATCGTTTCACTTAAACCCATTACTCTTCCGCTCTTAAGCTCACTCATCATCTCTCACATGATCCCTCACATCTAGCCTTGGAAATCTTTCAATTATGGCAAAATTGATCATAATCATCCTTACCTCAAAATTGGTCGAAATTGATCAAATCCTAGTTTTTTTCCATCTTAAGCCTTTAGGATATTCCCCAAAACATTATCCTAAGTCACTATCTGATCTCTAGGATCATTTAGCTCCATTTGACAATCTCAAAATCTTTAGTGTCATCTTTGTTCATTCATTGGTACTCATGAAAGTTCCAATTTCTTCCATAAAAGGCAATCATTAGCTACATCACTCATTACCCTCACGTACTTAAGCACCTCTTCATTTAAGACACTTACATAAACTGAAACACTCAAGAAGAAATAGGAATTAGACCTTACAAACATCATTGCTATCTTTTCTTAGCTACTGATAGACGGATCCTTAGGATTAGCCTAGGCGGATCCCTCGTTGGAGGGAATCGTGGGATCCGTATGACAGACTCATGCCAACTCTAGCTAAAACAATCATTTCAAGCTCATCTTACTAACTTAAACACTCCATCTCATCTTAAATGAGTTCCTAGATCAGTACAACTCTGAAGTTGACTCTTGTGCATGTTAATCATCACATTCCAATGAATTTTAGTGGTGAAGTCTTGAATGCACTTGGCAAATCCCTTGCTTTATAAACCACATTGTTAGGAATCCTAAAGTCATCATCTTCATCCTCATTTTCAGCACTTAGAAACCTTTACAAACCTCTGGAAATCATCTCATCATAAGGAAAACTCCAAGTAGCAACTTATCCACCAAAGAACCACCCAAGAAAATTGCTCGGTGTTGTACGAAATCTCTTCAACCAGAATCATCTCGGTCAAGTCCACAAATGCAAGGATTTCTCCCACAACTCAACCAATCAAATCAATCCCTAAAAGGATAGTACCCACAAAACTACCTATGCCAAACACCACCATACCTCCTAGGCCAAACAATCCCATCTCCACTAAACCATCACCATTGGTTCCTGGAGCTATCTCATTTACAACTCCACTATCATCACCACACCTCTACAATTTAGAGGATTTTCCTCTAGGCCTTCTCATCCTCCTCCACCGGCAACATTCTCATCATTAGGAGGAATAATGATACAAAATCAAGGTGTTGAGTCAACACTAGCTCCGGCTTCCTTTTCGCCATCACCATCATATAATCCCATTTGGATTATGAGAAATTATCAAAGTCAACCACCCGACCATATGGAAGTTGACACTTCTCTACCACCACCATCATTCTTGGTCGAGCCATCTTCAAATGTGCCCCCACCAATCCCTCCGTCGTTTGAGGCTCCCCAACCCGCTCCACTTGATCCTTCGCATCAAGCAATTTCATTTCTTCCACCACCACTACCTAGCCATGACAAAGATTGTTATCATTGTCAACATGTTGAAATTTTGATACATGAAGTACGAGAAGAACAACGTTTCATGTTCTATCACCTCCTCGAACATTTCGACGAGATTAAACCTAAACAAACTTGAGCTAGAGGATTTTTAGTGGTGTCCTAGTATCAAGCATTACTTAGATAAGTCTAGTAATTCCAAGTCATGTATCATTCATTTTCTTAGTTTTTAGAGTCATGTATATCATACCTCTAGTTTTATTAAATGAAATTACATGCTACTTGCTATATTTCTCAGTATATGATTATGTTGTATAATACATATCTCACTTTGATGTTAACATTATTTGTTATATCACCATTCTTTGAAATCAGTCATCAGTGAGACGGATCCCTTTAATTTGCCTAGACAGATCCCAAGGGGAGGGAAGTAGGATCCGTAAGACAGAAAACTAATTTTCCACTAACTTAAGTCAGATTTGCAGGAAATTATGCATTATACTTGTTTTCTAACCTTTGTTTTGTAGTTATTCAATTTACACATGAAGACTTTGACACTCTAAAGCTAGGGGGAGCTTTGTATCAAAGCAATACATTTCAAAATTACTTGCAATATTAGGATTACATTTCATGACGTCCCTTTGCAAGGTTGCAATCATCAAGGGGGAGCATATTCTTCACATAGACGAAATCTTGTTGCAAATGAACTAGCTTAGTATTATTTTTTCTTGACGACTCGTCAAGGGGGAGTTAAGACGAGATCCTTTCCCGTTACTTGCTCTCTATTTTTTTTCTTCTATTTTTCACATGTTTTTCTTAAAACAATGTGTTAGTTTCCTTTCGAAGCTCTGTTGTTTCGACACAAAGGGTTAGAAGAAAGTAAAAACATACCCATTCAACTTTTAAGATTTCTATAGCTTTTCCCCTTAAAATATTTTATGTTTTTGTCCAATCAACAACAGGGGAATTGTTAATACAAATAATCCGTAAAAACGTTATTTATATTTCTATGATCTTCTAATGTTTTGTCGATAACCAACAAAATCCTTTGAACGAACACATAAAATGCGTAAATGGTTTGAGCTAATAGTTGCTAACACACTTACGTTCTCACAAAAACACTAAAACAAGTATAGTTGATTTTATGATTTATATTACATATGTACAACAACTATTGTTTACTATTTGGGTAAAATATACCATAACTTGTATGTAGTATATTGGGTAAATATACATGGGTAGAAAAAAATTAAGTATCATAACCCATTGACCAATACATTGAATGTTATTGGGTACAACCCAAAGTCCATAACCCATATCCATGGAGCTTGACCCATAACCCATTGCATGACCGCAGCTTATGTCATATATGATAATATCCATAACCCATGGTATTGACCCATACCTGTGACTAGGTGCATTACCCTCATGAATAACATTGTATCTAATAAAGACCCATGGATCACCCCAAAACCAAAATACCCATGTGCCAAAGAGGTAGCATCCCACTGATCCCTAGTTTTAACACTAGATGGATCCTTGTGGGAGGGATCCGTGGGATCCGGGGAACATTAGGCATTTTCCTCTCTATAATAGTGAGCCATTTCTTCATTGTTTCTTACCCCTTTCTCACATACTTTTCTTCTTGATTTTAAAACTCTCTAACCATATATCTAAGTGATCTATGTGTTGTAGTTTGTCTTTGTGTGATCCTCTAGTTCCTCTAAAGGTTGAGATCAACCCCTTTGAAGTCAAGCAAGCCATCCTGAGTTGCCATGCTTCCTACATCAACAAACTACTGAAGTCTACTTGTTGATGATTCTTTTCTTTCTTCCTAAGATGTAGTGTTTGAAGACATTAGTAAAGATGTCCTCAAGTGTCAAGACGAAGACATTAGTGAAAGGTGTCGATCATCCTTATTGTAGGCATTATGAAGGTTGTGTTAGGAATTGGAATTCCATGTGAAGTGTCGGTCACCCCAAATAGAATCTTAGCATAATTTAGCTCGTATACATTCGTTAGTTTTACTTTATTTGTTATTTATAGTTAGTTATTAGCGTAGTTTAGTTTGGTGAACACCGTGGATGAAGGACGGTCTTTACCCACTGTATGCTGATCCACAATCCGACAGGAGGACGTATTAGTTTGTTACTATAAATACCCTCTACCTCCCAAGGTAGAGGGTTGGAACTTCTAAGCTAACCTTGCATTTGTTTTGTTATTTCTCTCTCTAGAATTCCCTCTCCACTCTTCATCTCTCTAAATATGGCTCACTTGTTTAATCATAATCCTAGACCACCCGAATCATCTAAACAACATAAAATATTCGATCCTACAAATGGTATCAGAGCCAGGTTGTGTTGTTTGTGTTGATTCTCGTGGTTTATTTCAAGGTTTTATGCGGTTTGTTCGGTTTTATGGTGCGGTTTGATGTGGTTTTGTTGTTATTACATGTTGTTTGTTGAATCTGTTGCTTAAGCTATTTTAACGTGTTGTTAAAATGTTTTTGTTAACCAGATTTTACTCGTAGTAAACTGTTTGAGATGTTGTTATGTTGTTAATGATGTTCTTGTATGAGGTTTGTGGTCATGTTCTTCAAAGAGGTTTGTCAAAACTGTCCAAATTCATTGTACCGGAAGAGACTTGTCTGTTTTTAATTGTATGCGATTTGTCCTTTAATCTGTCCAGATTCAATGAACCTATTGAGGTTTGTTGACTTTTAAAAGTCAAAATCGACTTGTGTCAAATATGTTCCCTGCTTTTTGACGCTAGGAGTAGCGATTTGTCAATTTTTGAGCGATTTGTCTAAGTTGCATAATGAAAGCGATTTGTTAAATGGCAGTATGCGGTTTGTGTAATTAATTCCTGAAGCGTTTTGTCAAATTAAAGGAAGCGATTTGTGTTGCAAAACAGGGTGCGATTTGTCAAGAAAATCACTTGTGCGTTTTGAAAGAAATGATCTTAAAATCCTAAGCATACTAATCAAAGACTCTTCATGTGAAATCACTTACATCAAACCAAACTAAACAACATCACTACATCTACGAACATCATCAGATCACAACTACAAACAAAACAACATCATACAACAAACCACATCAATGAACTTCTACAAATAACTCATTTATACATCGCCTACATCATAGATGATTCAACTTCATCAATTAGATCACTCCAAGACTGTCATAACATCTCAGACCGATTCAAATATTTTTTCTTCGAAAGATCTTATTTGAATCATCGTCCTCATTGATCTAAGTTTGAAGTATTACTTCCATTATTTTCGACACTGAAAAGAAAATGATTCCTAACACTTGTTAAAATCACTTTCTGGGGTCGTTGGTTCAAGGTCTCAAACCAATTCTCATAACAAAAATCAAATGCATTAATGGAAAAAAAAATCAATCCGATCTCAGTTTCGTAGTTGTGTGTGGTTGTTCAAACACATAGATATTAAGAGATCTATACAACAACAATCGAATACATCATTGATCTTGAAAACGAAAAATAAAGAAAAATCAAATCAACAATCTCAGATCCGTGAGTCATATGCATTTGTTCTATATCGATCTTATGAGTAACTCACGTATTTCTTCACCGATCATATAGAAGCCGTGTTATGTCTTATGTACGAAACAAGAAAGATAAGAAATAAGCAATAATACTTTTCCTTGTCTTTGATTCGGTTTCTGAAAATTAAAAAGGTTCGTTTAAATCTATACTACAAGATGGAACATTGTTAAACTTACCTTGATAAGTTGAGTTTGAACTCGTGGCAGTGACCAAGACCTTCGAGCCATCCCTGTGGCTAGGTCATGTCAATGAAGGTACACCCATTTCACGGATTGACAAGACGTGTTCAGAAATATACGGTATGCGAGTTTTTGTGGTATGTGATAAGTGATGGGGACAGTCAAAACTGAATAAGGATTAGGGTGGTAGGCGGTTGTTTTGTTGAGAGATTTTAGGGTTTGATAAATAAACGGTTTGGGATTAAATGGTGTATCGTGTATGTTGGTGTCTTAAATACACAATGAATTAGGGTATGTTAAACCACTGGATCGGAGTGTGTGTTACATTGGGCTGGGCTGAAATGGATTTGAATGGGCCTAGTGGTTAGTTGTTGGAATGGACGTGCTTATTTGTAATATAGGCAGGGGTATAGAAATTTTCGTTCTTAAAGTGACTAGGATCATAAATGGGCCGGGGTATTCCCAATTACTTGTTACTCCATGTCTGTTACTCGAAATTGTACTCAGTCCGAAATATTTGTGAGTTTTATTATTGAGATGATCAATTTTTGAGAGTTTTAATGCTATGATGGTTAATGTCCATATAAGCCGAGATAAACATTGGTCAATTGGGCCAGATTACGAGCATAATTGGACATGCGCTTTCTAAAGCTTAATTAGATCAGGTTCAATGTTGCGGCTGGGCTTCTCAAAATTGAATCATGTATATGTGATTTGACAAATTGAGACTTGGATATAATTCGATTTGATATTATGAGATTTGAATTTTGTAAGATTTGGACTAAATGAGATTTGTTGAAGAGACTTGGTATGATGATGAGAATTGTTGATGATGGTGTATGAATTGTAGATGAACCGTTAATGAAACGCTGCATGTTCCCCTAAAACCAGATATTCACTGAAACCAAAGTTGTCATAAATCATTCAGGCTGACATTGTTTACGGTTTAGTCTTGGTTTTGTAAAATCCATCCGAAAGAACTCTTTCTCTGTTTAATCATAGATTTTTTAAAATCCCGTGACAATGGAAACATCCAGGAAATAGTAAAGTGCATTTCCGGATCTATCGTACGGTTTATTCTTGGTCTTGTAAAATCCCGCAAACTATTTCTCGGTTTAAACCATAGAATTGTAAAATCCCGTGATGATGGAACCATCCTGGGGAAAGGAAAGTGTAATTCGTCATGGCAGTTTGGTTATTACATGGTTTTACGGGTTAATGTGCTTTTAACCATGGTCGGGATGAAAACCATTATCATAGTTCACTTAAAACGTCAAAAGAGGCTAGATTTGAGCTTTTAACCAGAAGATGTGACAACGAGGTTAATTCACTATTATTTAATTGAGGTTGAAGTGAAATATCACGGGCGAGTGTACTTAGTATCTGAAGGTATCAAGATGGTTGGATGAAGATTCTTCAAGATCCTTTGTTCGAGCTTATATCAAAACGAAGACTGGAAATCTAGTTTATTGTTGGGTGACTTTTTTCCCTTTCTTTTATCACTTGGGGGAATTGGGCTCTTACCACCAAAAAATAACTATCACTTTAAGGAGTTACGTTGTAGTGCTCAGTACTATTGTGGATTTTCAAGAGGTGATGTACGTCTTATACTTGATGGTTGGTTGGATGAAGAGTATAGAGTACTTAGAGATTCAATGGAGGATGAACTCTCGGCACCACTCTTTGTTACATAAGTGCAAGTTTAAGTCACGAGTTTGGGTTAGTTTACTTCAAGGTCAAATTCGTCATATTGGGTTTTCTCCATCAGCTGTCACGACAAAGAGCCTACTAAATGATAATGGGGTTGATTACAAGTTTACCAAGAGAGATTGAAAAGAGAGAGAGATTATGACGTTTGAACACAACAGTTCAAGCCTCGTACTCTAAAGAAAAGAAATGTGTACGCTTCAGTGCGCGTTTTCTTCAAAAGAAGAGAAATCTTCTTATGACGTTTGAACACAACAGTTCAAGCATCGTACCTCAAAGAAAAGAAAAGTGTACGCTTCAGTGTGCTTTATCTTCTGAAGAAGAGAAATCTTCTCAATTATGACCATTCTCATCAACATGCTTCATGCTTTTTCCAAGCGCTTCAGTCATCAAGTGAACCGAACTACTGTTGATTGTCTTCTTATTCCACTTGCTAAATCATAATGACGATGGTGACATCATATGCTACCTTTGAAGGGGAGAAGTGTGAAGAGACTACATTATGAAGATATTCACTTTCTAAATCAATAATGGCATCTCCGTATGCAATTCTTGAGGGGGAGAAGAAGTGTGATAATTCTGCATGGTTGATTGACATATGAGAATATATGGTCATACGGCTCCTAACTCATGTAAGAACCGAGCTTCTTCTTATCGGGTCATCTTTACATAGAGTTTCTTTTATGAGCCGTTGGTTGACATTGTCTCACGGACTGATGAGTTTAACGACAAAGTGCTTCCAGTTGCGGGGCTGATTTCCTTGATGAACATCTTTCTGTTCTTGTTTGATTGGGAGGGATTTGATTTAAGGGGATTTGCTATATACAAGTTAACGGGGAATGCATGTGGTGAGAAGAAGATGTTAACTTTCTGCTCCCCAAACGGTAATATTGAAGAAGGTCGAGTCTACAGTCTGTTCTACATTTTCTGCTGCATGTTATAAGACTAAAGACGAGTTGCATTTGATTATCTAAAGACTTCTTCTTAATCTGGGCATATATCAAACAAATTGTCGGTTTAGGGGAGAGCACTAATTGGGGGAGAGTGATATGTCAAATTCAATCCCCAATTAGACTTGCTCATATTCTTCATCAAATTGATTCTCACAAAGACTTCAAGCGATCTTCTCAAAAGATTTCAAGTATTTGGGCTTATAATATGTTGCTGATTCTGAAGTATCAAAACCAGCAAGGGGGAAGGAGACATGCATCTAAACGCGAGTAAACTTGATGAGCTTAATACTTCTAAGTGATTGAAGAAATCTCGGGAAGACATATGTCATTACCGCAAAGAAACTCAAGGTTTCACTCATGGCGTTTAGTGTTCTTCTTCCAACTATGTGGGGGAAGAGATGGAAGTGTTAGTTTTTGGTGATAAAAGAGGTACACAAGTGTGTGATGATTTCGATGCTATCGCAATCATCAGGGGAGAGAGATTGTGTACATTGGGAACACTCAGTTGTTTCACTTGAGTGCTTAATCAGTGATTCAGAGATATAATCACGTATTCCGGATTAGACATCCGCAGAGATAATCAGTGATTCGGCCTGCTTCTTCAATGTTATCGGTTATTCTCTCTTTGGGCATTCGGGTACTTCGGGTTCTTGAGCTTCATACACTATCATCAGGGGAGAGAAAAGTATACATCGGGGTTATTCTTTGGCTATCGGACTTAATCTGCTACTTCGATGGTATAAGTTTCTCTGTCTTCGGGTATATGTGTATTCGGGTTCGTGAGCTCTAGTCTAAGAGACTGACTGCATCAATTTATCTACTTGGGGGAAAGTTGTCTCTTGACAACTTTTTGGTATGGATCGCTTCTGACTTTAGTGGAATGAAATTTGAGAAGAGTTATTTATGTGTGGGATGATACGTTGCTGTTCTTTTGGATGATATAACCTCGAACGAAGAATCACAAAAATTATTCTTAAAAGGAGCAGCAAGTTCGATGATAATGGTGTGCTTCTTTGTGCACCTGGCTAAGGGAAGCTTGAATGAAAGCTTTGAATCTGCTCAGCTAAAGGATTTTCAGTTTGGGGGGAAGCTACCAAAGTCTCACTTTCAGATGGTTCAATTTCTTTCTTCAGTACAAGAGCCTTGGAAGCTTTGGTGGTGAATGTTTAAGAGATGATGACTTCTATCTTATACAACGGGGCTGCTCGATATCCTTATCTCGGTACTCGTATCATCATCTTCTTAAACTATATCATCTATTCTATCTATAAATATTTATCAAAAAGAAAATAGAAAAATATAAAACCAACAAAAACCCATAAAAATTAGAAAATTTGAAAAATACCAAAAATATTGTGTTAATCACTCCTAAACTAGAATTCAAGTGTTAGTAATTAATATGTAATAGTTAGCTTAATTAGGCCTTTATGTTTGTTATTAAGCTAAGGCTTATGTAGAAGGCCCATAAGCCTTGACCCAAGTCCAATAAGGAAAGGAAGGGACTAGGAGTGTTGCCCTAGCTCCCTCTCCTATAAATACCTTTGTAATACCCTCACTTGAGGGTTGGTTGTTCACTTTACTCATTCACTCTACGCATAACCTTTCTCCATTCCTTAGCCGTGTGTTTGTATTGTGTTCAACCGATCATTCTCTTCTCTATTTCTTCTATTTATGCTTGTGTTACTAATATGGGAACCTAACAGTGGTATCATTCGCCAAATAGTTGGGTGAAACGATTTTGTTTTGAAGGTTGTTTTCGTACGCGTAAGGTTTCACGTTTTCTACCTTTCTCACGCAAAAAAGCTTTCATTTTTACACTTTAAAATTCAATATTCTTGTACTTTAAAGGTTATTTGGTGTTAAAGTTTAAGTTTTTGGCAAAAAGTTTGAAACTTTACATGTGTAGAAGTGTTTTTGAGCTTGATTTCATTCGTGTTCCTCTTTCTACTCGTAAGGTGAAAAAGAGTTTTGTATTATCAAGTTTTAAACTTTCTTGTTATTTTGGTGATATTGAAGCTATTTCATCATAAAAATCAAGTTTCTAAACACTTTTGGGCATAAAATCAGTTTTTGGTACTTTCTACTCGTAAGCAAAACCCTAAACTTACGCATAAGACTACCTTGGTTTGATCTTCAGTGGAATTGGTTTACTCAGTGTTTTCTTGCTTGGATAAGCCTGAAAACACTTCGACTTTGGATATCGTTTACACTGTGATAGTGTAAAGGATTTTTGGGTTAAAACCCTAGTTTTACGCATAAGCATAAAAGCTTACGAGTAAACACCTTACGCCTAAGCATTTTCTACGCATAAGCAAGTCTTACGCCTAAGAAAATATTACGCATAAGGTTCTTACTTCTAAGTCTTTGGTTTACGCATAAGCTAAGGTTTCACCAAGTCTACGTGTAAGCTATTCTTACGCGTAAGTCTCATTTTTACGCGTAAGGTGGTGTTTTTACGCGTAAGCTTCTTTCTACGCGTAAGCTCTTTCTACGCGTAAGCACTTTCTACGCGTAAGGTTCTAATCTACGCATAAGCTGGTTTTCTACGCCTAAGCACTTCTTCAACAAACAACAAGTTTCATTCGACTATAAAGATCCATCAACACAAGTTATCAAAAAACAAGAGTTTTTTGACGGGAAAATTTGAGTAAAATTTAATTTTTAGGGGAGACTAAACGTTCAATTTTTACGCGAGATTCAAATTTTGGTTTAACTGTGAAAATTTTGGTCAAATTCAATTTTTTGGGCCCAAATTCGAATTTTTCGGGTCAAATTTGGCGTCAAAATTGTCATAACTCAAAATTTTCTTTCAACCTTAGAATTGAATTTTATAGTGAATTTCAAATTTTGGGAGACAAAATTTTTCAAATTTATTTTTGGAGGGAAATTTTGAAAATCACTATATCGGCCTTTCAAGTATGATGACTTCACAAATCTCCTCACCTTCCATCTACTGCTTAAAACCTTCATCACCAAACCTTGCTACTGATGATTCTGAATATGAAAAGGCATTTATGGAATTGGAAGAAGGACGGATGCTACTGTCTAAGATGGTGAACTCAATAATCAACAATTCCAAGCGTCAGACATCATCAAATTCCCGAAATCCCGCAGTCGTGCAAGGTGAAAGAGTTGATGTACATGGAAGGAATGCTCAAAGGGATGTTGGGAATGTTGTGATTACTTCATCTGTCGGTAATGCGGACAATGAGGTTACAGCATTTGAAAAGCAGGATGACAGCAGGTCGATCTGGGAAGATATCATACCCTATACGACACAGAGCCCAACTGTGACAAAGAACAAATGGTTGAGGAAGATATCTTACCCACCTATGACACTGACACAGAACAGATGGTCGAGGTACAATCTACTGTTGATCATATTCTGCCTGCAGATGCGAAACAACAAACTGAGCAACCTGATTTCAGAAATGAAGGAAAGGTTGACCAGTGTGTTGCACAATGTCCAAACAACTATCTCATGTCTGAGCCCTTACTTGTTAACAATTCAAATCAAACTCTTGAATCTGAAAACATTCTTCTCAAAAAGACCATTGCTCAGTTTCATAAAGATTTTTCAAAACTAGAGGCACATTGCATCTCTCTTGAACTTAAATTACAAAACAAATCTTTTTCTTCAGAACACAATGGTCAGTATTCAAATGAACAAAGTAATCGTGTGGATACATTAGTAAAAGAAAATGAGCATTTAAAGGCTCAAATTCAAGCAAAGGGGCTTGCACATGTTGCTTTACAAAACAAACTGAGAAGATTAACTGGCAAGAGTGTGGATACTAAGTTTACAAAACCAACAATCTTGGGGAAATCGTCTCTTCAACCAATCAGAAATCAATCAGTAGTTAGACAACCAACTGCTTTTAAATCTAAACGATCAAAATCTTCAAAACCACGGTTTGCCTCCCAAGTTGTTGAGAATAATCATTTGACAAAACCAGTCACTCCACATTCCGGGCCAAAGCATAATGCTTCTGTTTCTTTTAAACATGTTTATGTTAAACCTGTTTCTGATATACATGTTTCTGTTAAACCTCAATATGTGGCTGCTTCTGGCCAGTCTAGGATTAGTTCGAAAACAATGTCTAAACAGAGCATCAAAATTCAAAATTCATATGATACAAAGGACTTGCACAAGAACTATGATCTAGAAAAGGCTAGGATAAGGGCACTACTCCAAAAGGATGGAATTTTAGGTTCACGACCTAGTGTGATGCCTTCTAGTGTGTTGCATAACACTGCTTGTAGTAGCAAACCAAAACCTAAGTTTACTCAACAAATTGTTAGAAATAAACCCGTTGATCTAAACGTAAAATTTCAGAAACCTAATAGGTGGATCAGTATAGGACACAGACTCTTCCCAAAAGAAGTTTCAACATCCCCTAGATCTAACCTTAGATGGATTCCAACGGGTATAGTTTTCAACACTGTTGGTCTTAGGTGGATTCCTACAGGCAAAATAATAAGTAGTTGCATCAACACAAGTGTGAAACCCACAACATCCATCCCTGAGGTAGGAAAGGATCTTATCAAAATAGCATGTTCAGGTGTCAAGAAGATAATTGACACTACATCTTTATGCCTCTAACATCTGGAACCCAGTTACACTTGGGGATCCATGTTTCTTCTTTCTTGTCCCCCTCCTATTTTTTCTATGCAGGTACAACAGCAATGGCTTCTACTGCAATACAGCGTAGGACCCGTTTCTCACCGTCTAAAACTTAATGATCCATCAGCTGCACCATCAGTATACTTAATCGTCAAAAATTGGGAACATTGCTTGCTCCTCTGGTTAAAAATTCCGTCAAAAGTCGTGCTTCAGATGTATCGAATGTTTCCGCTGCACAACCTGATAATACTCTAATTTCTAATACACCTGAATCTACAACAACAACCGTTGCTGTAACTGCACCTCCAATCGAATCTTCGATAACAGAAGATCAAACTGTTTCCAACAACAATGACACAGCTGATGATCAACAAAATGATTAAAAGCAGTTTTATCAGCAGTTGATTCTCACGAGATATTTATGGTACTTCACACTTGTTCGATTAATTGAACATACATGGTTTCGGTGTCTCCTTATACATGGTTTCGCTGTCTTCAATTCATCATCAACATACGTGGTGTATGATTCTGAATCATTGAAAACATCGAGGGGGAGAGAGTGTGTAGGTGGTCATTGCTTCCTTGTTCTTCTACATGCTTCTTTGCGAAAACCCAATGCCTTCTTGAATTTCTTCAATTAGGGGGAAGAAATAAGATGATCTGTGGCTCAAACGTCCACTTTGGTGTTATCTTCTCAATTTCACTGGTAATCTTGTGTGAAGTTACCCAAATATGATGTTATGATGCCTCACACACGGTCTTGGTATCGAGTTATTGCATATTCACAGGTGATTAGTATTCCGAAAGACCACAACATTCAGGGGAAAGTCGTATCATTTCGTCTTTCGTGGTTTGTTTGGTGTGATGCGTCTACATACGTGAGAAGATCTTGTTGATTTCTGGCATGTTACCCTCGAACGGATCTTCCGCAATTAGTCAGATTTTCTTTGTGTGGTTTACTGCTCATCTACAAATTCCGCTGCATACTGAAACCTTCAAAAGTTAGAGGAAATGTAGACTTCATCAAAGTTTCAAATCTGCTAAAGACAGTTGTCAGTTTGGGGGGAAGCTGATTCTAAAACTTCTTCACAATGGCTTCTGAGCATAACAGCTTGGAACCCGGTCACAACCGTTTAAACTTCCCTCAAACCCCATCATCAGCTGAATCAAGCCCCCAGCTGACTCGTCAACAAATGGAAAAGTTATTTGCTCCGTTGTTTAGTGATGACATTGATGAAAGTGCTCCAGGTGTATTCGATGTTTCCGCTGCTCAACCTGATCATATTCCAATACCTGATACACCTGCAACAACAACCCTTTGTTGAAGAAGCACCACTAGTTGACTCTACAACAACAATTGAACAAACTGCTTCCAATGACGCTGAACCAACTGATGATGTTCTGAACAATGAAGTACCCCCACCTGCAGATTGTGATCCAAATGCGTTCTTTAACCCGTTTGCCAATGAAACTGCTGCACCTGATGTTGCGGAATCATCCACAAGCCATTTGAATTCTCAAAATCTGCACAATGTATACCAACATCAACCCTCTACACATCGTTGGACAAAAGACCATCCTCTTGAAAACATAATTGGCAACCCGAATCAACCAGTAGTAACAAGACAACGTCTTCACACAGACGGTGAACATTGCATTTATGCTCTCACTGTCTGCCAATCTGAGCCTAAAAACATTAAAGACGCAATGACAAAAGACAACTGGATTGAATCCATGCAAGAAGAACTCAACCAATTCAAACGTCTTGAAGTATGGGAACTGGTTGAAAGACCAACAAGGGTCTACGTCATTGGTCTCAAATGGATTTGGAAGAACAAATTGGATGTTGAAGGGAACGTAATCAGAAACAAGTCACGTCTGGTGGCTAAGGGTTATAGACAGGAAGAGGGTATTGACTTTGAAGAATCATTTGCTCCGGTTGCTCGTCTTGAGGCTGTTCGGATCTTTCTCGCGTTCGCGGCTTATATGAATATAACGGTCTTTCAGATGGACGTCAAAACTGCTTTTCTGAATGGTCAACTGAAAGAAACAGTTTATGTCAGCCAGCCAGAAGGGTTCGTTGATCCTGAGTTCCCGAACCATGTCTACAAACTGAACAAATATCTGTACGGTCTCAAACAAGCTTCTCGGGCGTGGTACGATAAGTTATCATCTTTCCTCATTGCCAATAATTTTACCAAAGGTTCGGTCGACCCAACTCTTTTCATACAATATCACGGGGCACACATCTTAATTGTTCAAATTTACGTGGATGACATCATTTTTGGGTCAACACATAAAAAGTACTAAATCGCTTTTGCAAAACTAATGAAGAAACATTTTTGAAATGTCCATAATGGGTGAACTTACATTCTTTCTAGGATTGCAAGTTCATCAATCACCCCGTGGTATTTTCTTAAGTCAGTCCAAATATGCCCTTGAAATTCTTAACAAATTTGGAATGCAAACCTGTGACACCTATGCCACACCAATGGCTCATACCAAGAAGCTAGACGCTGATTTACATGTGAAATTGGTGGACCCTACCAAATACTGTAGTATCATTGGGTCTCTCATGTATCTAACAGCTAGCAGACCTAACATTGTTTTTGCTGTATATCTTTGCTCCCGTTATCAGTCGAGACCAACTGAAACCCACCTCTCTGAGGCTAAAAGAATCCTCCGATACATCAAGGGAACCATTAATTTGGGAATCTGGTATTCGAAGGATTCTGGTTTTGAACTAATAGCTTTTTCAGACGCTGACCACGCAGGATGCTTAGATTCACGGAAAAGTACTTCAGGAGCATTACAATTTCTTGGTGATAAACTGGTGTCATGGCAATCGAAGAAGCGGGATTGTACATCGCTGTCCTCAACCGAAGCAGAATATGTAGCCATGTCGGCGTGTTGTGCTCAAGTCATTTGGATGAGAACACAACTCAAAGACTATGGTTATGTATTTACAGAATCCCGATGTCTGCGACAATCGAGTGCTATTGCGATCTCGTGCAACTCTGTTCAACATTCGAAATCAAAGCACATCGATCTTCAATATCATTTCATCAAGGACCACGTGGAACAGTGTACTGTTGAATTATACTTTGTGGGTACAGAATACCAATTGGCAGATCTCCTCACCAAAGCCTTAGCTCCTGCTAGGTTTAATGAGTTGGTCCACCAGATTGGTATGCGGTATTTGACTCAAGAGGAACTGGATGAACTCTTAAAACATTCTTAAAACCAGTCAAACACCAAAACCTCTTTTGTAAATATTTTTCAGAAACAAAATACAAAAATATAAAATCAGATAAAACAACAAAAATATTCTTCTATCTAAATTCTTTCAAACATCGCAAGTACAAATCTTCAATCAACACTTTGTTCTATCAAATCTTTCACTATTTTTCCCGAACAAGTTTTGAGGGGGAGAAAGTAAATATTTTTCAGTTTCATAAAACCTTGTACTTCCATGTTTTTCTAAAATATGTTGTTTCTTCCAAAATGGTGGATACGTTTCTTGTCAAATACTCTCCTCGGACTCAAATGTCTTCAAAATTCATTATTTCAAAAGTCGAGGGGGAGTATCGTTAAGTTTCTTGCCTTACATGTGTTTTGTCTAACCTAAACGGAAGTTAAAGGATCTTGGTTGGAACCTCTTTAAGGTTGAGGGACTGAATGTGTCAACTTGGCAAATTAATTTTAACAAAATCATTTACTCCTAAACCACCAAGATCAAATAGCCCAAATCAAATCTTCTAAATCCGTTCAAGCTGTTCATAATCTGTAAGTTCTAAATTGTTTTGATCAAGATTCTAAACAAGGATTTCAAAAATCTTTCAAATCCAACGGTTAAAACTCTTTAAACTGATTTTGGAAAATTGTTCACTCGAACGAATTGGGTGTTTATACATAAAAGTGTTTGGATTGAAATGAGTTGTGTTAAAGCCTTTCTTAGTGTCTATTAAACTTGTTTCAATCGTCCAAAACCATCCTGACTCTTAAATTTCATTAATTTTTGAATTCTAGGGTTCTTGCGCTCATCTAGGGCTTTTCTATTATGTGATATGTTATTAGGTAGTCAAAAAAGTGTTAGAATAAGTTTATATACATGTTTTTGAACCTTTAAATTAGCCCAGAAACATCTAAACTGTAAGAATTTAAGTTTTAGGTTTTTAGGGTTCATCTCCCATGAATCTTCTGATTCTGTGGTGGAAATGTGTTAAATCTTGTTCCATTGCACTCATATGACATCTAGGACACTCCAGAAACATTCTTGTTTGATTTGTATAGCTATATCTCTTACACGTAGATTAAGGGTTTAGGGTTTAAGTAATTTTACGCCTAAGTCTTTCTGTGTGTATCTGATATGTTCTTATGCTTGTTTTGTGATCTAAAAGATATTTGGTATTAACTGCAATCAAGTTTTCATGTTTATAGTTAACAGGTTAATTATTCGTAATGTCAGAATCTTCAGGTGTTCAAACCGTTACGCTTAAAGAATACTTTTATGCGTAAAGGTAACGCCTAAGAGAAATCTTACGCGTAACTCTTACGCATAAGAGGTCTACAGTGGATTACGCGTATCTTGGAAAGATATTCGTAAACAAGGCTTGCTACGCATAAGCTTTACTCTTACGAGTAAACTTTACGCGTAACATCTTGCTTATTCCTACGCTTAAGCCTAAAGCCTTTGAACTTGTCTTACGCGTAAGAAACTCTTACGCATAAGCTTGGTCTTACGCTTTAGCTTACTCCTACGCATAAGCTCCTTTCTTACGCATAAGGATCCTTGTTACTCATAACCCACTGTTCACTACATTTTGGCTTATTACGCATATGTTACTTGTTAAATGTTACGTATAAGTCACAAATACCTGATGTTTCGCATAAGCTTACAAAAGTTAATATGTTGCGTGTTAAGTGAAATATTGGACTTTGAAATTTCAAATTTAACATGTTCACGTAACTTATCACATCAACTTCAATCAATTGGAATAATGTGACTTAGGACTTGTAACTAACATAAACATGTTACCATCAAACAAGGAATTAGATAATAAATCAGACTAAAACAAACACATTGTGTTTCCATATGTCTGTCTTTTTGTCTAATGTCTTTCAAATCACAAAATGGCTGCAAATCAAGAAATCATCAATGCCCCAGCAGAGCTCTTGATGGCAAACAGATTCCCAGCTGGACATGACAAAACAATTGGCAAGAACAATCTCCGTGTCGTCTTCAACAACTTCATATGCTCATAATCATCTTGCAGAATTTTTGTAGACATCCTTCTGCAACATCCATTCAATTACATGCTCAAAATGTCTTCCTCAATCTCTGACTTCTCTCTGAGGATGAGTATGATTAATGGATGAGGAAATACAATTTCATAAGACATTAAAGCAGAAAAGGATGGAATACCGTGCTTCAACCTTTCCGGTTAATCAACCCGGTGGGGCAGGAGGGTCAAGCAGTAGTCCTCCACTTATGGAAGATCCATTGCAAACAACTCTTACCCCATCCGATCCGGTTAATCAACCCGGTAAGGATCAGGGTGTCACTGTCACTACAACTGTTGAAATGAAGCAACCACAACAACAACTAAAACAACCGCAAAAAGAAAAACATGGTGAAGATGTGGAAAATATATGACGTAGGAGATTATGATCATGATAAGGATGAAAGAGTCACTGATGATGATAATTTGGGGACTGAAAAGGAAATGATGCGAAAAGAGACTGAAGAAGCTGCTAGAGCTGAAGAGGAAAAGTTAAAGAAGGAATTAGTCAACTACATAATTGACAATCCAACACACATACCTCAAAAGTATTCTGAATCACCTTTTGACACTTCCACCAAACCCAAATCATCATCTCCATCATCACCTCCATCAACAAAAGAAACAACTAAGTCAACAACAAAATCTGTTAAGAAGGCAACTCCATCCAATGATTCGACAAATGGTTAAGCAGGTTTTCACCACTACACAATAAGCTACACAACCACCACCATCTGATCAACCAAGGGTTTCAGAAACCACACCACCAATGGAAAGAACTGATAATCACTCTACATTTGCGGTGGTGAGGATCATGACATACCTGAGCCCCAACCTGAAACTCAACCGATATTCAAATCAAGTACATTACTGCACTCCTTGTTTTCATACGCATCAAAAAGAGCGTGTGGAAGATATCCACCTCGGGGTCGAATCTTACCAAAATTATACACTTCAACGGAATCAATCAAGAACCTCAGTACAAAATCGTTCATAATCTAAAGTTTGGGTTTGTCTACCGAAGTGAAAATCATCATACTTGCTTCTTGGCTTTCGATGAAATTCACAAAGTTCTATAACGCCACCCTGGAGATGGTTCGAGATGGATTGGCATATCGTTTGAAGGACATTGAGTTGGGTATAATTCAGACGAAGAGATGGAATTCAAAGGATCGCAAGGATGTTCGTTGATTTATAACTAGGATTGATGAAAGTTTGATTCATCGGGATCAGATGCAACGGTTGGAGAGCTATGTGGGAGGATGACTAAACTTTCCGATTCTGACTTTCCAACGTCCTCAGAAATTTGTTGGTCGTTTGAAATCATTGGGTACTCTCTTAACATTCTTGATTGTGATTTTGTTTGTTTGATAATTAACTATGGCTAGTGCACACATAATAGTGTACAACCCGTTCTTGTAATGAAAGGACCCTGTGGTACGCTTCAGTGCCACAATCCTTATAAAAGGAGCGAAAGCTTCTTACTTTTGAGTAAAACCTATCAAACCTTTCAATTTTAAAAAGGTTTTGCTCAAAAGAACAAGTACTTCCCCTTATGTTTTCTAAAACTCAACCGTTAATATCACTTGTTGAGGGGGAGTATTTGATTCAAAACTTTGTTCACAAATTGTTCTTCGTGTAATCTTCCCACAAAACTCAAAATGGTCATATTTATTCTCAACATTTCTTCAAAAATAACATATTTATATGCCATTTTTTGAGGGGGAGAAAAATTATGTGATAAGAAATATGTTGTGAAATTGCAAATGAATCTTTGTGCTACAGACTTAACCAATGAATTGACGAAACCTTAAATGTTAGTAACTCGAAAAGACTTGTCCGGGACGGATAATAATTTAAAGCTAGTTCGCAAGTGATGTAAACGTGTCTCGCAAAGGACTTGTCCGAGTAGAATGTACCATTCGAGAAACTTGTTAATACAAATAAGCCGTAAAAACGTTTATTTATATTTTACGATCTTCTAATGTTTTGTCGATAACAAAAGTAAAATCATTTTAACGAAACAAATAGAGTACGTAAATAGTTTGAGTTAATAGTTTTCTAACACAATTAAGTTGTCACATAAAACACTAAAACAAGTATAAGTGATTTTATGATTTAGATACATATGTACAACAACTAGTGTTTACATATTGGGTTAAACATATACTTAAACTAAGTATACTAAAATGGGTAAAAACTAAGTGTATGCTAAAATGGGTAAATACAAGTATATACTAAATGGGTAAAATACTAGCAAATGGTTTTGACCCATAACCCATGGTTTTATATAAACTACTTAACCAAGTTCATTGTATCTAGAAAGAAAACCATGGATCAACCCATAACCCATGACCCATGACCCATAACCAAAAATACCCATGGGCAAAGAGGAGCGGACCACGGATCCCTAGCTTTGTGCTAGCCGGATCCCTTGTGGTACGGATCCGTGGGATCCGGGGAACAGAAGAGAATTTTCTCTATAAATAAAGAGCCATTTCTTTATCTCTACACATGGTTTTTCACACATACTTCCCCAAAGTATTCTAACCCTCTAACCTCAGATCTAAGTGATCTATGTAGTTTGTCTTTTGTTTTTGTGTGATCTACTAGGTTCCTCTTAAAGGAGAGATCACCACCTCTTGAAGACGTGCAAGCTCAAGTCCATGAGTTGCCATGCTTCGTCATCATCAAGACTACTAAGGTTCTCTTGTTGATAGTTCTTCCTTTCTCCATAGATGTTGGGTTGAAGGCATTAGTGAAGAATGCCGAAAGTGTCAAGATGAAAGCATTAGTGAAAGGTGCTCATCATCTGTGTCAAAGCATTATTGAAGGATGCTAAAGGTGTCAAGACGAAGGCATTAGTGAAGGGTGCCAAACGTTGTGTCAAAAGCATTAGTGAAGGATGCTAAAGGTGTCAAGACGAAGGCATTAGTAAAGGGTGCCAAGCGTTGTGTCAAAGGCATTAGTGAAGGATCAAATCAAGTAGCATTTGGGGAGAATGCTTAGGTCGTATAATAGATGAGGTGCATCGTTATACATATGTGTATTTGTTTATCTACAAGGATGGTGATATCCTTGATGGTGTTGTAACAAGGAGTAGATCTCCTTGAGATTAGGTGTTGTGTCGTGAAGGTGTAGTTCACCTAAGGTGTGAAAGAACTAAGGTGCTTAGCCTAGTACCTAATAAAGGGTAGGCGACGTTGTAATAGGATTAGTTCTCCTAAGGTGTGAAAGAACTCGGTGGTTAGCCTAGCACCGTATAAAGGGTAGGCGATGTTGTGTTAGGTGTGGTTCGTCTTGGTGTGAAAGAACTCGGTATTTAGCTTTGTACCGGAAAAGGTTAAGCGACGTTGTGAAGGCTTCTCCGCCACAAGGAGTTGGTGTAGTGCTTACGAACTCTCGAGTAGGTGACTCGGGGAGTGGAGTAGGGCAAGGAAGGTGTCCTTGTAGCCGAACCACTATAAATAACTTGTGTTGTGGTGATGTGCTTCTTACTCTTTATATTTCATTTCACGTTTATATATCCATCTATCAACGTCCAACATAAACAATCAAATGGATTGACATAAGTCGATCTAAATATTTAAAAGGAAGTTTTAAATTGGTAAAACTATTCAACCCCCCCTTCTAGTTTTCCACAATTGGTATCAGAGCTTCGTTACCAAGTTTTTTAGAGTATGTTGTACTTTAAAAACTTGATACGATCCATGTATGTTTGAAAACTACAAAGAAGTATTATCTTCGTCATATTTTAAAATCACTATATTGTTTATTGTTGGACAATGATAGAATGCTCTAACATTTTTTTCTTAAGCATTATCCATACTTGGATTTGGAGTTACCAAGAAGAGCATAAAGAATTTATCTAAATATTTCTTTTCGCAAAAAGAATATTTAGCCAAGCATTATCCATACTTGGATTGGAGTCACCAAGAAGAGCATAAAGAACTTATCTAAATATTTCCTTTCGCAAAAAGAATATTTAGCCAAGGTATGATTACTAATCACTTGCTTTTAATTTTATTATTGAAATCTTAGTTGCATGATTTATTAATAATTGTTTTAGTAGTTATCTATATTAAAGTTATCATCAAAAATAGTATTCTTCGACTTATTTGTAGAAACTACACTTCAACTTCGTAATAATGACATTTTGGTTATTTGATAACCATTATCATTATTCATCACAAAGAATTTATTGACACTTCATCTATGTCAATAAATTTCCATGTGAAACTTCTTATGTTATAATAAAATGGGATTTTATTATAATGTTTGAAAAGCTTCCCAAGAATTATGACTAATTCTTAAAAAGGGAACTTCGTCTAATAGGAATAGTATTGAATCTTCAAAAACCTCAAATCACAAGTTTTAGAACCTTAAACACCAAAACATTAGGCTTTTTAGAACTTCCAAACCTTAGTTATCAAGGAATGTTTGGTGATTTTTCTTGTTATGCCGGATCTCTCAGTTTACACTAGCCGGATCCCAAATGAGAGGGATCCGCGGGATCCGTGCAACAGAAAACATATATCATCAAGAATGATCACTGTGGATGTTCCACAAGAATACTCACCTCAAAGACTCACGAACAAAACCCAGTCTGTTCATAGGAGCAAATTCATCATTCTCCTCAAGTCTAACAATCACTTGTGTAAGTATAATCTTCACTACATTGTTAGTTTAATTCCTTGATTCTTAGAATTACAATTTCTTCATCTTTAAGAGTTGGGTTCAAATGGGTTTATTATAATTTGTCACCACATTGTTTTCTAAGATAATCTAAATCAAAGAATTAACATTGTTAATACAAATTAAACACATTTCTTGAACTCAACAAAGATGATGAGAGCAAAATTGTGATCAAACCCTCTAGGCTACTATTCACCATTAACACCACATTGGGGTTGTATTGTTTAGGAATATCATGTCTAGCAACAAGCAACAAGACTACCAAGACACCGCCCACTACATACCCATGTATCATAGGAAAAATGGTCTAAGTCCGGATGATAGAAAGGCCTTTAAGTTGCTCGAAAGGAGACTCTTTCATGAAGGTAGAGTTGTTGATCCATCATTTCTTGCAAATACCGACGTAAGGAAAGTTTTTGCAACTATTGGATTTGATTGTTTATTGGATATAAACGAACAAATTTGCCCGGTCTTTGTGCTTGAGTTTTACAAGACAATGGGGATAATTAGAAATGATGACGGGTCCATATCAATTGAATTCACCATCAATGAGCGAGAGTTTAGTCTTTCACTCATAGAGTTTGGAAGAATTATAGGAGTTCCATATCAAGGCATTTGTATGTACTCGAATGAATGGTCTTTAGAACAACTACACACAATGGTTGATCATCATGATATTTACTACAATTTGATCCCGGAAGCAACCATGGTGAGGGACACCGTGTTCATGCCAAGATCCTCACCATCAAGAGTCACAAGAAAGTCAAAAGTAATCCATAGGGATCCTTTTCAAATGGAGCTTTCGGAAATGTATGCATTGTATAGAAATTGGGAGGATGTGATAAGAGAAAATGTGGTATGCCTAGTAGGGAACAAGGACCACCCCAACGCATGTCTAAGCTTCATGATCTATTGCCTAGTGACCAATACTCAATTCAACCTTGCCTACTACATGGTCAAAAGAATGGCAAGTGTTAGAAGCATGGACAAGATGGTGCTTCCGTACGCAATGCTTTTAACTCGTCTCGCCAAATTCATCTTTGCTTTAGACCCTTCTCCACAATCCCTTGATCATAGCTTTTGCAATAAGGTTATGGTACCATTGACCGAAGGTAGAACAACAAGGTTTATGGTGGAAGGCAAGAGACCACACCCACCCACGGATTCCTCGGAGGAAAGGGAAAGGCAAGAAGAAGGAGGAGGTGAAGGGAGTAGTAGCAACCCACTCGAAAACATCGATCTTGACCCCTTAGACTACATCAACCAATTGCCAAACATCCCAAATGAATCACCCGAATGGCAACAAACCAAGGGAATCTTCAAATGCTTCGCCAATTTCTTGAGGAAGAAGAAGTAAAGATGGTTTGAAAAAGAGTGGAGGACGGGTGAAGAAGTGAAGGAGAAAAAGAAAGGTAAAATCTTAGGAATCAAGTGCATGATGAACAATTTCAAACAATGGTTTGTAAACAATTTAAACTATGCTTGTAGTATGAAGATATTTCCATATCTTGGCACTAAAAATCCTAACTTAGGTACTTTGAAAATGAGAATTTACGACCTCTTGGTATGGTCGTCGTCACTCATTCTAGGAATTTCAGCTTTTCTTACTTTGATACAAGTTATATTAGTTGTGTTCTTGCATTTAGTCCCCATAGAAACAACTAGGAAAAGCATTTACTATAAAGTGCAAAGTTGCACATTTCCTGAAAGCTCTCTGATCTGCAGTTGGCGGATCCTAGAGTTGAACTAGCGGATCCCTCCCATAAGGGAACCGTGGGATCCGTATGCATGATGTGCAAAACAGATTTGGCTACATCATTATAGTCCACTATAACACTTCAAACAAGTCAAACATAATACACTAGAGACAACCAAGTCTTCCGCTAATAGTTGAAAACCTCACTCTCATCCATGGCTTATATAGGATATATTTTTGAAATATTTCGTTTACTTATCAATTAGTCAAAACTCACCATAATTCCGCTCCAACACTCACACATTATCTATCACTTTTGATAGCACTTAAGTTTGGTCTACCCTTCAATTTTAGCAAATTGATCTTAATCATCTTTGACTCAAAATTAGGACCAAAACTACTTTTCATTTCTTCTTATTTTTAAAGATTTTAGTAAATTTATCCTAGGACATCATCTGATTTTTAGGACTTAGTATCACCATTTTTCCACAACAAATTAAAAGGAATCCTTGTCAAACATATGGTTAGACTACCCAAGGTCAATGTTCTTAGCCAAAACCATCATTAAGCACCATTACTTGTTATGGTTAAGGATTTGAGATATCCAACGGCTAAAGACTTCAAAATTAAGTCAAACCCTCGAAATCCATTAATGACAAACCTTACAAAAGCATAATGATTTCACCTAGACCTTGTCGATAGCCGGATCCCGGTCTTTAACCAGGCGGATCCCTACTGAGAAGGATCCGCGGGATCCGTAGATGCAGAATGTATTAATCAGCTTCTATATTCAAAATCAAGTCACCCTTTGGTTCTCTAACCACTCTTAGCATACATTAATTAACCTCCTAGAGCTGATCAAAACCTCAAGAGCATGCTTAGCCTTCTAAGTGGTCAAGAATTTAATTCCCAAATTCAAATTATTCTTTATAAACCAAACATTCTTAGGTTTATGGCACCATCCTCAATTACCTTTCAAAACTCAGAAATTAGAAGCTCACATTAGCATTTTCATCACCATGACAAAGGCTCTTAGCAACAACTCCTCAAACATAGGATCATCCAAAAGAAAGGGTCAAATGATCCATGAAATTTCATCCACCGAAACATCTCCTATTAGAAATGATGACTCTAGAAACCCACCTTGTCAAACCCATCCAACAAAAGCTAAGAGAACCGCAAGGATTAGCATCAAACCTTTCCAACTAGAAAAGGGATCATCTAGTTCTAAACCAAACATGGCTAGTTCTAGCAAGCCATCAAACCCTTCATTCATTGAGAATGGACTACACTCATTGAATGAGCCTCTTCCTCATCCAAACATATATTCATTATTTCATTCACCTTCAAGAACCTCTCATTCACCAACCTTTTCATTAAATCGGGAACCACCTACAACACCAACTAGCCCATCATGGGAGATAAGGAATAACCTTGATCATATGGAAGAAGTTCCATTACCACCCTCATTTTAGAACCTCTCCCAACTACTCAAAATGAAGACCCTCAAACACACATTGATCCCCCTCAAGACATCCCTTTCCCTTCGGGGCCAAACCAAGACAATATTTGCCCAAATTGTCTAAAAACTCAAGGACTTGTTCAAGAAGTACGAAATGAGATACATTTCATGTTCAATCATCTTCTTGCAAAATTGGATCAATTCAACAAGTCCACTCATCCCTAGACTTAAGAACATTGTCACATTTTAAGTCTCGTAATGAGATTAGCATTAGTAGTACGTGTATGGCTAAGTTCATTCTCTTAGTTTTTAGAGATTTGGTTGTGTATCTCTTGTTTTATTGAATGAATACTTATATGCTATGATTATTCTGTGTGTTGTATTGTGCATATATCTCATTTCATCACATAGCATTCCTTGACATTTCTTCACTGCTGAAGAAACTATAACAGATAGCCGGATCCCTCCCAAATACCTAGACGGATCCCTCCTTGAAGGGAACCGTGGGATCCGTGGTACAGGAGCACAAATTTCTACTAACTTGAGTCTCTTTTGCAAAAAATTATGCACTATACTCTTGTTTTCTAACCTTTGTTTTGTAGTTATTCAAAATACACATGAAGATATTGACACCATAAAAGCTAGGGGGAGCTTTGTATCAAACAACATTTCAAAAATCATTTGCAACTTAATCCAATTTTGGATTACACTTCATGACACCCCATTGCAACATTGCAATATTCAAGGGGGAGCACATTCTCGTCACTTAGACGAACCATTTGCAAACTTAGTTGCACACACAATTAGTTTATTTTACGTTATGTCCTTGACGCCCTTACATAGGGATGGACTCGTCAAGGGGGAGTTAAGACGAGTACCATTCCCGTCACTTGCTCTCTTTACATTTTTACATTTTTTTTCTTATAAAAATTGTGTTAGTTTCTTTTAACACTTTTTGTTTCGACAAAAAAGGGGGAGAAGAAAGTAAAAACTACAAATTCAAATTTTTACGAATTTTAGCTTTTTCCTTAAAATAATTTTATGTTTTGTCATCAACAAAAGGGGGAGATTGTTAATACAAATAAGCCGTAAAAACGTTTATTTATATTTTACGATCATTTTAAGTTGTCACATAAAACACTAAAACAAATAGAGTACGTAAATAGTTTGAGTTAATAGTTTTCTAACACAATTAAGTTGTCACATAAAACACTAAAACAAGTATAAGTGATTTTATGATTTAGATACATATGTACAACAACTAGTGTTTACATATTGGGTTAAACATATACTTAAACTAAGTATACTAAAATGGGTAAAAACTAAGTGTATGCTAAAATGGGTAAATACAAGTATATACTAAATGGGTAAAATACTAGCAAATGGTTTTGACCCATAACCCATGGTTTTATATATACCACTTAACCAAGTTCATTGTATTTAGAAAGAAAACCATGGATCAACCCATAACCCATGACCCATGACCCATAACCAAAAATACCCATGGGCAAAGAGGAGCGGACCACGGATCCCTAGCTTTGTGCTAGCCGGATCCCTTGTGGTAGGGATCCGTGGGATCCGGGGAACAGAAGAGAATTTTCTCTATAAATAGAGAGCCATTTCTTTCTCTCTACACATGGTTTTTCACACATACTTCCCCAAAGTATTCTAACCCTCTAACCTCATATCTAAGTGATCTATGTAGTTTGTCTTTTGTTTTTGTGTGATCTACTAGGTTCCTCTTAAAGGAGAGATCACCACCTCTTGAAGACGTGCAAGCTCAAGTCCATGAGTTGCCATGCTTCGTCATCATCAAGACTACTAAGTTTCTCTTGTTGATAGTTCTTCCTTTCTCCATAGATGTTGGGTTGAAGGCATTAGTGAAGAATGCCGAAAGTGTCAAGATGAAAGCCTTAGTGAAAGGTGCTCATCATCCGTGTCAAAGCAGTATTGAAGGATGCTAAAGGTGTCAAGACGAAGGCATTAGTGAAGGGTGCCAAACGTTGTGTCAAAAGCATTAGTGAAGGATGCCAAAGGTGTCAAGAGGAAGGCATTAGTGAAGGGTGCCAAGCGTTGTGTCAAAGGCATTAGTGAAGGATGCCAAAGGATCAAATCAAGTAGCATTTGGGGAGAATGCTTAGGTCGTATAATCGATGAGGTGCATCGTTATACATATGTGTATTTGTTTATCTACAAGGATGGTGATATCCTTGATGGTGTTGTAACAAGGAGTAGATCTCCTTGAGATTAGGTGTTGTGTCGTGAAGGTGTAGTTCACCTAAGGTGTGAAAGAACTAAGGTGCTTAGCCTAGTACCTAATAAAGGGTAGGCGACGTTGTGATAGGATTACTTCTCCTAAGGTGTGAAAGAACTCGGTGGTTAGCCTAGCACCGTATAAAGGGTAGGCGACGTTGTATTAGGTGTGGTTCGCCTTGGTGTGAAAGAACTCGGTATTTAGCTTTGTACCGGAAAAAGGTTAAGCGACGTTGTGAAGGCTTCTCCGCCACAAGGAGTTGGTGTAGTGCTTACGAACTCTCGAGTAGGTGACTCGGGGAGTGGAGTAGGGCAAGGAAGGTGTCCTTGTAGCCGAACCACTATAAATAACTTGTGTTGTGGTGATGTGCTTCTTACTCTTTATATTTCATTTCACGTTTATATATCCATCTATCAACGTCCAACATAAACAATTAAATGGATTGACATAAGTCGATCTAAATATTTAAAAGGAAGTTTTAAATTGGTAAAACTATTCAACCCCCTCTTCTAGTTTTCCACAAAAATCTTGGTAGACATGAACTTTGTCGGGTTTGACAACCTCTCGAGGATTGTCCACACCTTCAAGGTAGTTATTAGAGCTAGTTGTCACCTAAAAGCTGACAATGTATCTCTTTAACTATGCAACGTAATTGTGTCTCGCAAGGAATTGTCTATCTTGAGTTGATCAATTCAAAAGTGCGAGCTCTTTCCTCACTGTGCAGATTTCTGTCAAAACTCTTAAGCACATGTGGAGGGAGTATTTCGAAATCCAAAACTCTTGAAGTGTTCAAACATGCTTTTCATTCACAAACACTTTAAGAGATTTTCATGAAAATGGTTTTATGGCAATGGAGTTATAAGGTGATTAAGGTTAGGAATAACCGTCCTATGATCCGCCATAGCCGAGAGGATCTACCCAAGGACACTACCAATAGTTAGAATTAAAAGTCCTCAGGTATGATTATAAAAAGGAGAAAATGAGAATCGGAGAAAGAAGGAGTTGAAGAATTAAAAAGAAAAGAAAAGAAAAGGGTGAAAAGAAATAGCCCTCCAGATTATTCAACTTAGGGCAGACACCGGGTTCAATTCATATACTACTGGTTGTCACTTGATGACGCCGGTATTGAAGATTAAAAGTCGTCATGTTCCCAGTGACGCATGAACTAAACCTTCTTAGCCACTCAAGTTTCTCTCAATAGAATCTTGTTTCATTCTCACAGGGAACCCTACGTAAACTATCGGCTTTCTCTTAGAGATTGCTGGTATTGAAGAAGGAGACCCTCTCCCTAGTCTCCGCTCAGGAAAACCAAAACGCACTATTGAGTCTAGAGCCACGAGATTCATCAAAAGATCTCATAGGTTCACTTGATATTTCATCACTTGTCGTTCAACAATAAGAACAACAGTGGTACGTTATCGAGTCCTACACAGATCCTAGCAATCTGTCGAGAACATTTATGAGAAGTTCACAATTGTGATCCTCAGTGATTGAATGGAAAATCCTGCCAGGGTCAACATCAAACAGCCCTGACAGCAGGTCACTTCGGTAACTCCACGTGGATTACGCTTAGTGTGTCTCAAACGGTCTACAGTCGTGAGGTGATGCTTCGGTGTATCTCAGCGACTCATCTGAACTGTCGGTGTACTTCGGTACATCGCGTTATCTCACTTGTGGGACTCCAGTTCAGGAACGGCCTTTGTGAAAATTAGAGTTGTGTTTTCACACTATGCTGTTAACACTCTCAAAGTTCAAACTTGTAAGTGCCGGAAACCGCTTATTACTAACCTTTCTTATGTTTTCTTCATATGGAAGCTCTGGAGCGGTGTCGTCTTGATTCTTCACATGCTCATACCAACAATATCACTAATAGAAGTTCTCTCAAAAGGCAACACAAAAGTCAGAATGATTCTTCGTCAAGTCAAAGAATCTACAAAGTTTAAAGACTAAGAGAACTTCATCAGACTGAAATCCAACGTCAAGAGCGTGTGAGCATGTTGAAGAAAGACGTGGAGACACTGGAGCAACGAGGCTGACCTGATGCAGACAACAACAACATACTATCACTACCATCACAAAGAACAAAGATCAAAGAACAAAGAAAATGATGACGTCAAAGTAGAACTTTTCAAAGGAAACAATTTCTCTACACTGGGGAGATTGTTCGAATCAAGGCATTTCTTCTCACAAGAAAGAAGAATGTCAAAGGCGTCAAAGCTACTATTGCATCAACACCTTCACCGTTCACATCATCAATCACTAACACTTAGGGGGAGATTGTTGGAATCACTCCTAAACTAGAATTCAAGTGTTAGTAATTAATATGTAATAGTTAGCTTAATTAGGCCTTTATGTTTGTTATTAAGCTAAGGCTTATGTAGAAGGCCCATAAGCCTTGGCCCAAGTCCAATAAGGAAAGGAAGGGACTAGGAGTGTTGCCCTAGCTCCCTCTCCTATAAATACCTTTCTAATACCCTCACTTGAGGGTTGGTTGTTCACTTTACTCATTCACTCTACGCATAACCTTTCTCCATTTCTTAGTCGTGTGTTTGTATTGTGTTCAACCGATCATTCTCTTCTCTATTTCTCCTATTGATGCTTGTGTTACTAATATGGGAACCTAACATATTGTTTTTCAAAGACATGTTTTCTGGTATCGATAACATCTGCGGTCTAAGAAATGTCATTCAATAATGGCACGGGACCATAGATGAAGTTCAAGCAGGAGGTGTAAATATTCTTTTTCCAAAACATGTCTAAAAATATGGCTTGCAGTTACTTCTGACTGTAACCCACGCTTAAACCATGGTTTGCTATTATTTCAGATAGCAATCCGATCTTCAAGAAAGGAAAGTGCTGCGCTAAACCAATTTTCAAAAATCTCGTGCACTTATCCTAAATCATAATGAGCAAAGTATGTCAAAGGACTGCTGTTCCTACACAAATGTTTTTCCGTCTAAAATTCTTCAGAAAAATATTTGTTGTTTCAAAAAGGTGGAAAATGAGTTGCTTAAAAATCAATCAGTATCAGAGTTTTCGTAAAAAAGGTGGAAAACTCAATCAATGACTTCAGCGCTTTTAAAATTTTCAGAAAATAAGTCATTGATTGAGGGGGAGAATGTTTTCAAATCCATATCATCTAACGGGCTTATATTATCATCCTATGTGCTTAAATGAAAAATATGTTTGCCTATGTTGAAGGACTAGGAGTCTAGGATGTGATTCTTAAGATTAGATGATTATAGTTTGATGAACACAATATTCCCAAGCCTTTATATGATCTGATTGATATGTTAAATTGACTTTTTTTAGTCGATTATTGTTTGGGTAATGTCGACCACCATATATCTGTTTGTGTCCACTAACGTATGCAGATATCATGGTTTAAAAGAATGTTCCCGATCCGGATCCCACATAAGAAGATGATTGGATGCCGAAAGGAAAGGGTAACTATTTCTTAGGTCGACAAATGAAGAAACGGAGCTTAATTTGACCTCTATGGAGAGTTGGCATGACAAATGCAACGTCAGAGGTCTCACTGCATCAGCAGACGGTTTTCTTCCAGCCTCACAGCAACAAAAAAAGCAGCTCAACCACCTAACATATCTTCGTGCAGGATAATAGTGATGATACCATTTTTTAAAAACAATTTTTGAATAATATTGTTTTGAAAAATGGAAAAATATTGGTTTTGAAAATAAATTGGACTTAATTTTGGAAATCACTGGAATTCATTTTATCAAAACTTAAGTCACTCAATCAAAGACTACGGTCATCGATTGAGGGGGAGAGTGATTTATAATAAAATATTTTCAAACAATATTTCATCTATCAAGTCCGTTTGTACAAAATAAGTGGTGATCAAAAGATTTAATGTTATGTCATGGTATGATTTTCTTTAAAACCCAAAGATCTTTCAAAATAAAATTTTCTGTTCTTGTTTGATTGTGAAATTGTTTTATTTTACTTAAAGATCTCTTAATAACTATCATACCTGACACTAACAATCTTTAATGTCTATAATTGGTCCTTATCAGTCAATTTCAAAAATTAAATCAAGCCACGTCTTTCCCCAAAATTTTCCAAATGATTTAAATCAATCGGGATCCAAAATCTCAATTGGTTTGAAATTTTTGATCGGGAGAGAGATCGTGATTTAAATCTCAAATCGGTTTTAAAGGGTGATTGTTTCAAAATCACTCCTTCCTTCATGTGACAAACGATTTTGAAATACATAATGCACATGATTGTGGAGGAGCATTTAACCAAAAACCAAAAGAGTATTTAAACAAGGCCACATTTTCTTCCATGTTTTCTAAACCTTATTAAATCACTTGGGATCCAAAATCTCAAAGGGTTTGATATTTTTGATCGGGGGAGAATTTATGATTTAATTATGAAATCTGATAAAAGGTGATCATTTGATTCAATTGTGCAAGCTGCTCTCCCATATGTGCTAAACGCTTAAGAATCTCGAAGCATATATTGAGGGGGAGCATTTCAAAAGAAAATAAACTTTCAAGGTACAAAGATTTCTATGTTTCAACATAAAGTACCTTGATTGGTTTTCTAATGGTTTTCTGTATGGCAATGCAATCGTGGAAGTACTTCAAAAACCTCTTTCCTCTATGTGTTAAATGATTTCAAATAACCAACGCACATTTTGAGGGGGAGAATTTACCAAGAAAATCAAATGGCTTTTTCCAAGGAAATTGTGATGATCAAGAAAATATTTCAAAGTCCTCTTGCCTCCATGTGCTAAACAATTTCAAAATCATATGCACATATTGAGGGGGAGCATTTCTAAATGATCAAAACAATTGAGGTACAAAATGCTTTGATTTTATATCACAAGTACCTTGATTGATTTTTCAAATGATTTTTCAATTGGTTTCGAGAAGGAATGAACAATACCAAAAGACCGACCAATTTACTTTATGCATGGAGTTATAAGGATGGTTAGGTTAGGTATTCGTTCCCACGATCCCGCCAGAGCCGGAGGGATCTACCCAGGGACAATCCACTAGATAGTGTAGAGTCCTTAGGTATGATGAAAAAAGGAGAAAAATGAGAATATGGGAAGAGTGCCGACTGAGATAGAGCTAGAACTGGAATAAACCCAACAAGGTTCTAGTAATGAAGTCTCGGTAAGCACTGAAGGGGTTGAAGAATGAAAAAGCAATGAATGTGAAAAAGGGTGAAAAGAAATAGCCCTCCAATAATTCAACCTTAGGGCAGTAACTGGGTTCAATACATATGCTACTGGTGGTTACTAAGGTAACGCCGGTATTGAAGACAAGACGTCATGGACCCAGTGACGCACTGCACTACAACTTCCCAAGCTACTCAAGTTCCTCTTAAAATGGCTTGTTTCATTCTCCCGGGGAACCTACATTATCTATCGACTTTCTCTTAGAGATTGTTGATATTGAAGAAGGAGACCCTCTCCCTAGTCTCCGACATAGGAACCAAATGTGCACAATTGAGTCTAGAGCCAAGAGATCATCCACAATATCTCATTAGGACACAAAATTAATGAAGACTTGCTGTTTCACACAATGTGAAAAGTAAGAATATATTAAGAGTTCTACGCATTATCCTTGTGGTATTGCCAGAACATCCGAGTGATATGTAAAATATTCATGATGAAGATGGAAATCCTTCTAGAGCCAACATCAAACAAGCTCTTGGTGGGTGACATGTGAGATCTTTTCTAAAGATCAAGCTTGTGACAACTGGACAGAAACGATGGGGCGATTTACTCTTGAATCAACCTTGGTCCAGGAAAGGAATTGACGAATACTTTTGGAAAAACCGTTCGATGTGCAAATCTTCTTTTCTCTAGCACATCGAATGTGTATTCATATTTCAAATTCAAAAAGTATCTCTGATTGAAAAAATACTTTTGGAAAAACCGTTCGATGTGCAAATCTCTTCTTTTCTCTAGCACATCGAATGTGTACTCTTTTTCAAATACAAAAAGTATTTTTTTTGATTGAAAATTGATCTTTCTCTTAAAACCTTCGTCGTATTGCAAAACTCTTTCTTCAAGCAATACGCGATTGTTTTCAAATCAATTTTTCATCAATCAGTGAATCTCAATTCGCTGGTTCACTCACTCCGTGTTGTCTTCTTTGAGACGTTCCGGTTTGAGAACGGCTAGAGCAGCTGCGAAACCCGGTCAAGGAGATTCTTCGAATTACACATGATCACAGGCGTACTTGTACTGATCACGCGGAACGTGGGCGGTACCTCATTCAACGAAAGTGGTCAAAGACACTTTCGTGTGCTTTATTGCTAACTGTTGTTTGCAGGTACATTTGGGCGGTTGCAGGTGATCAGAATTGAGAAGTCAATCCAAAGCCGCATGCTCACAACATCTACACTTAATTGAAGAAATCATGACTAGTGCATATCTACATAACCTGGCTCTGATATTTTTATACTATGCTTCTACTACGCTTCTGCAAATATCATGAACAAGTAAAGCTTCCGCTACTCTGATGGAAAGATGTCATGATCCTGAAAGTGTGAGCATGTCGGTCCAAAAGTCACAACATCACATGATGGCAACACAACAAAGGGTGATCCAGAGATTTACTGTGGCTGATGATCTCAAAGAAAGCTTGAAGATCATCAAGATGTGGATCAGATCAAAGATCTCCACTTAAAGTACAAATTAATCGGACTTTGAAGAAACACTGCTAAAGCACAAAGATGCAGATGTTGAAGAATTAAAGTCTACGAGCTCAAGACTGAAGATTAAATAGAATGCTAGGATTCAAAATGGAAAACATGGGGTGACCTCCCTTAGGGGGAGATTGTTAGGAATTGGAAATTCCATAGTGAAGTGTCGGTCACCCCAAATATAATCTAGCATAAGTTAGCTCGTAGACATATCGTTAGTTACGTTATTTGTTAGTTTATTAGTTATTTATTAGCGTAGTTTAGTTTAGTGCAACACCGTGGAGGAAGGACGGGTCTTTACCCACTGTATGCCTGGTCCACAGTCCGACAGGATGACGTATTAGTTTGTAACTATAAATACCCTCTACCTCCCAAGGTAGAGGGTTGGAACTTCTAAGCTAACCTTGCATTTGTTTTGTTATTTCTCTCTCTAGAATTCCGTCTCCTCTCTTCATCTCTCAAATATGGCTCACTTGTTTAATCATAATCCTAGATCACCCGAATCATCTAAACAACATAAAATATTCGATCCTACAGGGTGCCTAGAAGTCAAGTCACAAGACATTAGTGAAGGGTGTCTTGAAGATCTAGTCAAAGGCATTAGTGAAAGGTGCCTAAGATGTACATTCGATATGGTGTGATTCGATGTACAAGATAGATTAGTATTGGGTCAAAGGATATTGTTATCCTTGTTGACATCATAAGGAGTAGATCTCCTTTGGGGTTAGTTAGTTGGTGTAGTGTTGGGTAGTAGTTCCTCCATTGTAATGGAACTCGGTACTTAGCCTAGTACCGGATAAAGGGTAGGCGACGTTGTGGTAGGTGTGGTTCACCTTGGTGTGAAAGAACCCGATGGTTAGCCTAGTACCGGAAAAAGAGTAGGCAACGTTGTGAAGGTTTCTCCACCATAAGGAGTCGGTGTTGTGTAGTGATTACAAACTCTCGAGTAGGTGGCTCGGGGAGTGGAGTAGGGCAAGGAAGGTGTCCTTGTAGCTGAACCACTATAAATACTCGCGTTGTGGTTTTGTGCTTCTTACTCTTTATCTTCTCATTACATATTTATATCTCTATATGTTTGTCTATCAACATCCAACACACATCCAAATAGATTGACATAAGTTGATCTAAATAGTTTAAAACGAGTTTTAATTGGCAAAACTATTCAACCCCCCCCCCTTCTAGTTTTTCACAGACTTTTATGAAGTCATACTTAAGTGGTCAGGACTCAGGAACACTGATATAATTTGTTCAAACAATAACCCCTTTATGTGTTGGTGGAATAGTTCTTGAGTTAGAATTAACTAAGGTGAGTTATAAATGTGTATGGACTATGTGGAAAACTAGAAGGGGGGGGGGGTGAATAGTTTTACCAATTAAAACTTCCTTTTGATCTATTTAGATTGACTTATGACAATCTATTTGGATGTGTGTGTTGGATGTTGATAAACGAACATATAAAGGTAAGTAATGAAAAGATAAGAGTAAGAAGCACAAAACCACAACACAAGTATTTATAGTGGTTCGGCTACAAGGTCACCTTCCTTGCCCTACTCCACTCCCCGAGTCACCTACTCGAGAGTTCGTAATCACTACACCAATATCCTTATGGCGGAGAAGCCTTCACAACGTTGCCTACTCTTTTTTCGGTACTAGGCTAACCACCGGGTTCTTTCACTCCAAGGTGAACCACACCTACACAACGTCGCCTACCCTTTATAAGGTACTAGGCTAAGTACCTAGTTCTTTCACACCTTAGGTGAACTACACCTTCACAACGTCGCCTACCCTTTATTAGGTACTAGGCTAAGCACCTAGTTCCATTGCAATGGAGGAACTACTACCACACTACACCAATAACTAATCCCAAAGGAGATCTACTCCTTTACAACATCAACAAGGATATCAATATCCTTGGATCTAATACTAGTCTATCTTTGTACATCGAAACACACCAAATCGAATGTACATCTAAGGCACCTTTCACTAATGCCTTTGACTAGATCTACAAGACACCTTTCACTAATGTCTTGTGTCTTCACTTCTAAGCACCTTTCATTAATGCTTCTTTGTCTTGACTTCTAAGCACCTTTCACTAATGCTTCTTTGTCTTGACTTCTAAGCACCTACTACAAGTGCTTTATCCTATAGACGATAAATACCCTTCACTAATATCTTCGTCTTGACTCTTGAGACATCTTTCACTAATGTCTTCAACACTACACTTCTTTGAAGAAAGAAAGGAATCATCAACAAGAAGACTTCAGTAGCCTTGATGATGAGGAAGCATGGCAACTCATGGACTTGAGCTTGCTTGACTTCAAAGGTGGTGATCTTGCCTTTAAGAGGAACCTAAAAGATCACACAAAAACAAAACTACAAACATAGATCTCTTGGATCTAAGGTTAGTGAGATTTAACTCAGGGGGAATGTGTGTTAGAAAGGGATTGAAAGGGATAAGAAATAATGAAGAAATGACTCACTATTTATAGAGGAAAAATCCTACTGCTCCCCGGATCCCACGGATCCCTACCACAAGGGATCCGGCTAGCACAAAGCTAGGGATCCGTGGTACGCTCCTCTTTGCCATGGGTATTTTTGGTTATGGGTCATGGGTCGTGGGTTATGGGTTGATCCATGGTTTTCTTTCTAGATACAATGTATCTTAAGGATACAATGAACTTGGTTAAGTGGTATAAATAAAACCATGGGTCATGGGTCAAAACCATTAGCTAGTTTTTACTTATTTAGTATATACTTGTTTTTACCCATTTTAGTATATACTTGTTTTTACCCATTTATGTTACTCAATATACTACATACTAGTTATGTGTATATTTTATCCAAATATGTAAACACTAGTTGCTGTACATATGTATTACTAAATCATAAAATCACTTATACTTGTTTTAGTGTTTTATGTGAAAATGTGAATATGTTAGAAACTATTAGTTCAAACCATTTACGTATTTTATTTGTTTCGTTAATATGATTTTACGTTTGTTATCGACAAAACATTAGAAGATCGTAAAATATAAATAAACGTTTTTACGGCTTATTTGTATTAACAGACTATAATACCCTCCACTAACTAACAGAAAAAAGACGTTGACATAGGCGTTATTGGTCAAGGGACGATTTTGGCATTTAAAGGCCAAAGTTTGAACCTCTGGCGATGATAAGGCTGAGTTTTTTCCAATCGCGAAGCGTTTTGCCAAGTTTAGGGACCAACCGTGTATTTTAATCTAAGTTTAATCTTAAAACCATGGTTGTCAGGATCCCGATCCTGATCTTAGGATCTTACGATTTTACGATACTGTAAAGCAAAAACGATCCGGATCCTACATAGGATCTTTGCAAGCTTAAGATCTTATAGGATCCTGATCTTGACCATACGATCTTACGATCTAATCCGATCCGATCTTACTCTTCTCGGATTACAAACTAAAAAACTACAAATTTATGGGTTGTTTGTTTGTAGAATTCAAAAAACAACATGTTAATCTTTTTAAACATTTTATAATCATAATTTAGGACAACAATTATATGAAACATTCATAGTATTTTGTGGTTATAATGTATTAGAATTTGTAGATTTGTATAAAATTACATAAACTATTAAGAAATAACATTAGAGTAGGATCTTAAGATCCCGATCCGATCTTACGACCACGATCTTGCAAAGACAAAAACGATCCTGGGTAGGATCCCGATCTTGACAACCTTGCTTAAAACAATGTCTCTACTGATTATGTGATGGAGGACCAAAGATGAATGAAAAATGAATGAAAGATTGTTATGACAAAATTAATTTGGATTAAAAGAAATTATGATTTATCAGGAGTCTAGTTATATTTTAGGTTTACCTTTACTTGTTTGATTAGGATTATTATTTAATTGAGTCTTTATAAATCACGTCCCAACACTGTAATTCATATTTAGATTATTCAATTAATTTGGTCGTGTTTACACATATTATTCTTCTGATCATCAAGAATCATAAATTTAGGTTGATTTGCTTTTGCAAGTAACATGTATATAACGTTCCCTTCCGTTGTCCTACTTCATTATGTTATGCTTATTTTTTTGTTAATCGGTTACTTTTCCTTTCATTTCTATGTTATAAATAACTCAAATTGATGTTTGTGGTGTATTGCAATCCAATGCTATTTTATACTAATAAATATTGTTGCTAGGCTCAGATATAAAATATTTTGTAATGTTTAATATTTCTAATGTAAAATAATTTTTAATTTTAAGTACAAAATGTCTTCTGTATGACGTGATAAAGGTGGCCACCTTTAATAAAGCACCACCAGTGGTCCAGTGGTATTTGAGTTATGAAGTTCAATAGAGTAATCCGTTGCACAATTTGCGTTCTTTTTCATGACTCTAATTCTCCAAATAAAAAATACTCATGAAATTGTTTTATATAATCAATGGTTGAATATGGATATTAGATTAATTAGGTACTTTCTCATTTCAGTTTATAGGAGAAACGTATTTCTCATGTCGATTCTATTATTGTGTTAAAGATGAATCAATTTTCTCTTATAGATTTTATTCTTTTTATCCGCGATTCCATTTTTTACTGTATTTTTATTCTTTGTCATTCGGTCGTACCAAACGTGCCTTCATAATGTGTGTATGAAATGATAATTTTAACTAACACATCCCATAATTCACGAAAATAAATGTCTAAAAAACAAGAACAATTTAGCATAGACAATGAACATGGACGTCTTTGACTTAATTAGTTAACTAGAATATAATTGTTGGGAGGTGTGACCTCCTTCTTTGCCGACAAGGATCTAGTAGAGCATTCCTATATATTAATCGTGGTCATGGGCTTATGGCATGTATTTGTCTAATTGCTTGATTTGGTCTAACAATCTTATTGTTGATGATTATCTATATTTATACTACTTATAATGGAGGGATGACCCTCTTTTCTAATTTTTTTTTAAGATGTTATTAATGTATTTTTTAAGCATTACAAATTTAATCCATAATGTACACAATAAATAGCTTTTACTAATTTATTTTCCACAACATTTTAATGCTTCATTTATTATTTCTTTTTTAATTAGTTTAGTTTTAATGCAAAAATGCACATATAAATGAATATAATTTTAAAATGTATGCAAAACTACAAAGTTCCAAAACTATTATTATATCGTAAGAGTGTTTCGAGAACCAATATAAATAAATTTTGAATTATTTTAAATAAAATTAATCACAAAAGTATAAAACGGTTTTTTGTAAAAGTCGGGAAAATTTTTTTAAGACAAATGATGCAAATGTGTAAATTCACAAGTGATAATTTATTTGATTTTATACATATTACACATATCTATATTACTTATAATGGATGGATGACCCTCTCTCCTAAATTTTTTTAAGATGTCATTAATGTGTTTTTTAAACATTACAAATTTTAATGCATAATATACACAATAAATAACTTTTACTAATTTATCTTCCACAACATTTTAATGCTTCATTTATTATTTCTTTTTGAATTAGTTTAGTTTTAATGCAAAAATGCACATATAAATGAATATGATTTTAAAATGCATGCAAAACTACAAAGTTTCGAAACTATTATTATATCGTAAGAGTGTTTCGAGAACCAATCTAAATAAATTTTGAATTATTTTAAATAAAATTAACCACAAAAGTAAAAAACGGTTTTTTGTAAAAGTCGGGACAATTTTTTTAAGACAAATGATGCAAATGTGCAAAGTGCTAAGTGCTAATTCAATGATTAATATATTAGTATATTAATTAGAGTTAATTGCATTTTTGGTCCTTATGGTATGGTCAAATTGCAAGTTTGGTCCCTAAAACTTTAAAAATGCAATGATAGTCCTCATTTTAAAGTTTAGATTGCAATTTTGATCCCTGGATAAAGAGAAATAACTAAAATACCCTTTGTCTTATTCAAAGAAGACAATGGTGATTTGGTCATTTCACACTGATTAGGGACTAAAAATGCAACCCAATCTTCAAAATGGGGAATATCATTGCACTTTCAAAGTTTTAGGGACTAAACCTGCAATTTGACCATACCACAGGGACCAAAAATGCAATTAACTCTATTAATTATTATACTTTTCATGGATAACTCTAAATGATTGCTTAAACATGTAAGTTTTCTTTACATTATAAGCATTCTTTTATTTATATCTTCTATTTATGTGGGACAAGTGTTATAAACAATATTAATGATTCAAATATTTTTTCATAAATATATACTTTACAAGATGTATACATTATAAGTACTCTTTTATTTATATCTTTTATTTATATGGGACAAATGTAATAAACAATATTAATGATACAAACATGTTCAAAAATATATATATATTTCATAAAAAAAATGTTTCTACTTACTTGTGACTACGGACCACTATCAACTAATTTGAGTTATTTGACCATAACCCCATAACATTATTGACTACCGCAACGCAAAATCACGCCACTTTCAATTGTTTTTATATGAATTAGTTTGATATTATCCACCACTTTTTTTAAAGTTACACAAACTCATTATGTTTTCGCTATTGGTAAAGTTATTGTAAGAGAAAACATAAAATTGAAAACATTTTTTGCCAAAAATTTTATTACTTGATACCCGCCATCGCAACGCGCAGGTACCCTACTATAATATTCTAAAGAGTTGAAATATGCGACATGAAACTTTTGGCATCGGCAAATTTATCGTCACATAAAACGTTTTAGATTATAAAGCATGGTTTATTGAATTTTTTTATTTCAGGGTATCCGCCGCCGCATCGCGCGGGTACCCTGCTATGGATCAATATGCACACAGGGTGTTTAACCATTTGGGTTACGTTACACTAATATGTGAGTTCACTGCAAGACGTGATATGTTTTATCATGTTCTTTTCTCTTATTATTATCGGTGTTTGATTGAAGCTACGAACAACATTATATTCAACAATTAACCAATATACTATACGTTTTTTTTAGAACAACAATTTTAACTATCTCACAACTCGCTACGTTTAAAAATTGTCTTACATTATAAAAGTTTTTTGATTAGTTAAAATTTCAAAAAAGACAGACATTTTTTTGAGTCGTACTAAAATGGAAAGATGTGCGACAATTTTGGGGCGGTAAAAGTAATGTAAGCGGGAGCAAAAGATGCTCACCGTTACTTTACAGACTCATACGAATTGCACTTGTTGCACTTGTTTATCTACAGGTTGGAAGTTGTAGCTAATTTGGAGTCATGAGTTGATGTACTTTTACGTGTATGCCGACCATGTGAGGCAAAAGTTATGTGGTCCAAGCATAATGATGAAGAACACTTTTTTAAAAAGAGCTCATTTTGATGATAGCAATGAACACATAGATGCATTCATACCTGTACATGTACTGAACATCATGCGTATACTTCTACACTAATACTACTGATTAACATGTAGAATTTCATTAATTAC
>OU343223.1:108018126-108028370 GCA_910596185.1 Chrysanthemum makinoi
AGTATATGAAAAGACACACAACGAGAATTAGTCAAATATACTGAATGAGTTAAATTCCAACAATGCAACAAGGAATCATGCTATGTGTTCCATCATTTATGGAGGTTGGGTATATGAATGAACTTCAATAATGGAGTTCTTCATGACATGTCTGATCTAAACGATCATTTATACATCTTGTGGATAAATGTGGTAAATGGAAAAGATTGCATTTATAGCACCATTATGTGTTAAAATGGTATACAAACAAGGGTGATTATATCATTCTATGTAGCAACCTTTAATTAAAACCTATAGACATTTATTTGGACTAAAACCATATTCGAGTAAACAATCTATGTAGCTTTTTACAAAGAGCCCAAAAAGCATATGTATAAATTCATACATCTCCACAGCAATTAGATTGTTTGTTGTTTGTTTGTACTAATTAGGCCAATTTCAAGATGTGTTAACTAGTTAGGTAGTTGTGGACTTGTGGTTGTGCTTGATTCTTGTTTCATCACAAAGGTCGATTATAATCTTGCTAACTGTGTTTGACTTAGTCATATGTGACTAATGCACCAACTAAGAACTTGCAAGCATAAGTATCAATAGAAATTATCTGAAAATATATATGGTCTAATTATAAGAACAAGCGTAATGGCTTTGAAATCGATCGGCATCATGCTTATATATATTGCATTGAAACCGATCGGCGTCATCCTTATGTAGTTAGTGGTCACCATTGCATATCGTGGTGAAGTAACGCGAAATGGGCATCCTCGTTGTTGGGAGCACGATCTCGGTGGTGTTAGTTGCTTTGTTTATATTTTTTTCTTTGTTCCACAAAAAAGGTGTAGATTGGCGGGAACACTCTGACCCCCGAGTGTCTTTTGGCATTGGCCATTGTCCACCCCACAAGAAATAGCTCCGGCAACTCTCCTAGCCTAGTGGGGCACCAATTAGAGTTAGCACGAGCCAAGACTCGGACTCCTGAGCTCTTATTCTACAAAAGTTGTTAATATCGGACAGTGATTAATGTGAGGTAAAAGTGATGAAAAAGTACTCTTACTGAGCTAAGATATGCAATGGTTGAACTATATACAATACACAATTTTGGTAAATTGAAATTACAAATTTTATTTTATACAAACTCAAATAATAAGATACAGTAAAAACTCTCTAAATCAATACTCATGAGACTATCTAAATTTATTAATTTGAAAACGTTGTTAATAATCGATATGAATTTAGCTATAAATTAATGAATTGAGACATGAAAAAAAAAAAATTATTAATTAATTGAATGTTTATGATAAACATTTGTTAAATACAAAGACCCTGTTAAAAGTAAGTTTGACTTGGCACATTCAAAGACAAAGACCCTGTTGAAAAAACAAAAAAGCAAAAGACCAATGAAATGAATAGTTGTCATGTCATTTTGGAAAAACAAACAACTAACAGTCCTTTTTACCGGCAAGCACCGCCCCACGACCCACCCTTTCCATCACACCACTCACCTTCTTGCTCATCATCTTTTTTTTAAACTTAATATTTCCTACATACACTTTTTATTAAAAAAAATCAAACAATCTCGATCCACATCTTTACAAACTTCATTTTCAAACCACTTCCTATTATTATCATTCTTATGATCCATCATACTTACTAGTTTTTTTATTTATTTATTTATATAGCAGTTGATACAACAAACTTAATAAAAATGAAGACTGAGTTGTTGAGTAAGTATGTTGCAATATGTTACAGATCAGTTATTAGGCATCCTTTCCTTATTAGTACAATTATTGTTTTGTTTTCGATGTATCGAATGTTTCCCTTATTGTTTTCCTTCCTAGTATCTGTTTCTCCTGTTGTTGTTACCACTGCTGTTTTGCTTGGGACTCTGTTAAGTTATGGCCAGCCTAATATACCTGAAATCGAACCCGATACTAAAAAGGATAGGAGATTTGAGGTAGACGAGAGTCGAAAGTTGGAAAGTAAGGTTACTGAGAGTAGGACTGAGGTTGCGGAGAAATTGTTTGAGGATGAGAGGGGTGTAGTTGATTTGGTTAATGAGGGTGCGTTTGGAGTTGAGGGAAGTAGTAGCGAGAAACTGTATGTTGTTGAGGAGGAGGAAGAGGAGGAGGATGAGGGGCGGTTAGTTGAGGAGAAAGTTGTTTTAGGAAGTCATTATTCTCCGCTTCAGCAGTTGGAGAGTAGTGATAGGCTATGGGAGGGGTCGGTTGATCCGGTGAATTCTGATCCTAATTTGTTGTGGAAGCGTGTGGAAGGTGATGATGAGGATGAGGATGAAGATGAGGATGAGGATGAGGATGATGAGGACTCGGGATCTGATGGTGCTGAGAGTTCTTCACCGGATGCATCGATGGCTGATATTATACCTATGTTGGATGAGCTTCATCCGCTTCTGTCAGAAGAACAAGAGAGCCGTGAAGTGCCTCATTTGTCGCCACGTGATGGGAGTGTTGCTGGTTCGGACCATTCACTTGAATCAAGTGATAGTAGTAGTGAGTCTAATGATGATGGGGTGGTTGAGAATCGTGAAGGTTTAGAAGTTGGGAATGATGATGAGGATAAGGAATCCACACGTCTTGACAAACTAGATGAGATCCAGTCTGCTATTAAATGGACGGAATATGACCAAAAGAATCTCATGAATCTAGGAACATCGGAAATGGAAAGAAACCGGCGTTTGGAGAATCTTATTGCAAGACGACGCAGAAAAAACCATGAGGATGCAAGCTGAAAAGAATTTGATAGACTTAGAAAGTGCGGATCTTCCTTGGAATATTCCTCCAATTTCAACTGCTCGAAACAACCCTTTTGATTATGATTCAAATGATAACATTCCGGGGTCTGCTCCTTCTGTTTTTATGCAAAGAAGAAACCCATTTGATCTTCCATATGATGCAAGTGAAGAAAAACCTGATTTGGTAGGAGACACTTTTCAACAAGAATTTGCTGTTGTTCAACCAAAGGAGCCGTTTTTCCGTAGGCATGAAAGTTTTAATGTGGGTCCCTCAGGTTTTGGGGCTACTAGAAGCGAGAGGCAGGAATCTAGACTAAAACCGTACTTTGTGCCAGAACGAAGCTTTGCTGATTTTCAAAGGCAATTTAGTGGACTTAGCGACTCTAAGGCGAGCTCTATGCCTGATACGGAGTCTGTTTCTTCTGTTGCTGATCTTGAAAACAAGGATCAAATTGACGATGAACAGTCTTTCATAGTGGAACTGGGTTCCGAAAAAGATCACGAGCATGATTCCGAAAGTGAGCGTGAGCATGTATCCGATCATGTTAGAAGACCGTACTTTGTACCTGAACAGGTTGCTTCAGATGAAACAGGCTTTTCCACTTTTCAAAGACAGTTAAGTGAAGTTAGTGACTCGAAGGCGAGCTCTGTACCTGATACAGAGCTTGAAAACAAGGATCAAATTGACGATGAACAGTCTTTAATAGTGGAACTGGGTTCCGAAAAAGATCACGAACATGATTCCGAGCGTGAGCATGTATCCGATCATGTTATAAGACCGTACTTTGTACCTGAACAGGTTGCTTCAGATGAAACAGGCTTTTCCACTTTTCAAAGACAGTTAAGTGAAGTTAGTGACTCGAAGGCGAGCTCTGTACCTGATACAGAGCTTGAAAACAAGGATCAAATTGACGATGAACAGTCTTTAATAGTGGAACTGGGTTCCGAAAAAGATCACGAACATGATTCCGAAAGTGAGCGTGAGCATGTATCCGATCATGTTATAAGACCGTACTTTGTACCTGAACAGGTTGCTTCGGATGAAACAGGCTTTTCCACTTTTCAAAGACAGTTAAGTGAAGTTAGTGACTCAAAGGCGAGCTCTGTACCCGATACAGAGTCTGTTTCTTCAGACGATGATTCTGACAATAAGGATCATATCGAAGACGAACATTCTCTAGAAGCAGAGTTGGTTTCTGAAAAAGACGACGCACATGCTTCCGAGATAAGAGAGCATCCAGAGATAACTTCTGAAGATGAGCAGCCATTGTATCAAAGCGAGCATGTATCTGATCATGCTACTCATGGAAGTGATACCATTGAAGACGATAGCATCGTGGACCTAATTCAAGTTCCGAGAGGAGATGTGGCTGAAATCATTGTTGGGAGTGTGACAAATGAACAAGAAGCAGCAAATGAAGCGTCTTCTATGGACCTCATGTCTGATGAAATTCACATGAATTTGGGTGATCAAGAATCGCATGGCAATGTTTCGAGTTCTTCATCATTGTATGAAGTGAGTGACCAAATATATAATGATAATGAAGGTGATGATGAGGTAGATGCATCGGTTTCAGAACCAACTTATTATTTTGTGGACCGTGTTAACTCGATGGAAAGGTCTGACGTTGGTGTCACGAGTTTATTGGTGGAAGAGAGTCATCCAAGGGAACCTGTATATGATTCAAGTCCTCGATCTGTTTCTAGGAATCTTTCATCTTCGTCAATTTTGAATGATCTACAAGCAGAAATACCCGTTGGAGAAGACCATCCGCATAGAGATGAAAGCTTGCAGCATACTGAGGACCAACATCAACCCAAAAGTTCCGTTGTAGATTCTGGTCCTGAAACTATGGATACGCAAAGTCAACTACCAGGTGTACCAGATTACGAAGAACCTCTAATAGATATGGATGCATCTCATGAACCAGAGCATGTCCAAGTTTCTGCATCCATTTCTCATGAAAGATCCAATGAAAGTATTCACCAGGAAGAGTTTATATCTCGATTAGAGGAGGTGGAGTCTTTGTTTGATGGATCCTTGGACAAACCATTGGCGGCAGATTCTCAAGAATTACAGGTAACGTACAAATTTAAGGTGTATGGTTGTTTTTATATAAGTCAATTTCAAGTCTCCTATAGATGATGTAGTCGTTCTGGTCTTCTGGATTGTGTCCTTTATCTCAAACAGGCCAAATCAATAAAGTTAGCTAACAGTAAGAACGAGTCGAATGGGTCGGACGGATTGAAAGTTGACCGAAGTCTATTATCAATGCAAACAATTTCCTTAAGCGATTTTATTTTTTGATTTTAGATTATAACTGTAATGATATTCTTTTTGTAAGTATATGTCATGAACTAATCTTCCATACAGATATTAGAAAGTTGGACCAAGTAGCTTGTGTGGGTCACAACCCAACTCGACCAGGGCTGTTTTGACCCATACTAAAAGTTGACCCGATTTAACCCATCATCCAACCTGTATGACCAGTCGCTCTCACCACCTCTAAATTTATCCTACTTCTTAATATTTGTGCTGAACTCCATTTGTCCTGTCATTTTATATCTATCTTATCACTGCTAGCTCACTTTGCAACTGGGCTTGCAATGAGACTTTATATTTTACATTTGCCCTGCTGTTGTTTATGTACTGCTATAAACTGTAGGCAAATTAGCTTATTATATTCAGCTCAGTTGAACAAAAGCTCTATCTGAAAGTAAATGGGCAGAGGGCTAAAGTACTATCGAAACTGATATTGAACTGGTTTTTACCTCGATATATAATCTACTCAATTTGAATTTCTTCACGCTCTCCTATATAAATACATTGGGTCCTCTGTTCTGTTATCTTAGTTTTATTTGTCTTTCTGCGTTGCTTTTCTTAGTTTCTTTGTTTAAGTACAAGTGCAAGTAGCCTTTTGGCCACTTTTACGACAGTTAATGAATTTAAAACTTATTCATTCTCTATGTGGTCAGCAGGGCCATGAGCTTGAAGAAGGTCAGGCCGCCTTATCAAATAGTGAAGCACAAATCAATGAGGTCATCCATGTAGAAACACATGAAACCCCGTCTGAAGAAGAAGCCATATCACAAGCACAGAAAGAGTTCCCGTTGTTAGACACTTCCTTGAATGAACCATCAGAAGAGAATCTTGAAGTATTGCAAGTAAGATTTAACACTCCTTGATTATTTGGTCTGACAACCCTTCCATTTTCAGTTAGTTCTATGTCTTATCATGTGAATAACTCCTTATGCGGGCCATTTTTTGATATTTATATTACCCGTTAGCTCTTGATATCATTGTATGAATAAGGGGTTGACAATACTGGGAATAACTTTCTTTTCAGGAGCAAATCACTGACAGCAACACGGACAATTTTCAAATCCAAGAGACGGAGAATGATGTTTCACTAAACATCAACTCTGTCTCTAGTGCGGAACCTGATGTGGTTGAAGTTGGTGATATTGAAACTCAAACACCAGGAAGTCCGGGTTATGCAAGTGACACACATAGCATTGACACTAACAATGGGCCCGATGACGTTGACGATTTACATGAGATGCAAGATATTGATGAAACTTTACTTGTGGAACTGGATGCCGTTGGTGATTTCAGTGTCAATGATTTAGGATCATCTTTAAATGAGGTGAAAGAGGACCCACATGCCTTAGAGTATGATCTTGAAACCAATCGCATTGCAGACGAAGATTCTTACTCCAATGATTTGGGATCAGTTTCAAATGAGACGAAACCGGACCCACACGCTTCAGAGCATGATCTTGAAACCACCCATTCTGTAGATGAAGATTCTTTCTCCAAGGAAGTGGGATCAACTTTATATGAGGAGACACGTGACTTGGAGCATGAAATTGAAAGTAAATCTTCTGGAGAACGAGAGTCTGATTCTAAGGGTTTAGATTCGACTTTGGATGAAGTAAAACAGGGCCCAACTGGCTCAGATCATGATCTTGAAACTCAGCATTCTGGAAATGATGATTCCTACTCCAAGGATTTAGATTCCACTTCAAATGAGATTAAACAAGACGCACAAGCCTTGGATCATGATCTTGAAACCGAGCGTCCAGGAGATGATGATTTTTACTCCAAGGATTTAGGATCAACTCTAGACGAGATGAAACAGGACCCCCATACCTCTGAGCATGATCTTGAAACTAAGCGTTCTATAGATGAAGAATCCTACACCAAGGACTTAGAATCGACCTTTAATGAGATGAGAAGGGACCCACAGGCCTTGGAGCATCGTCTTGAAACTTTTTATTCTGTAGACGATAATTTTTACTCCAAGCATGTGGAATCTACTTTGATTGAGATGAAACATGACGAGCATACCTTGGAGCATGATCTTAGAACCAACAATTGCAGTGACACAGAGGTATTGGAGTCCCAGAATGAGAAGGAAACTAGCGACACTGAGATTGAAGGTGCTTCTGAAGCTGAAGCATCCAATAGAGAGTTGATCAAGGATGCTAGCGAAGTGCTATTGCCCCAAGAGTCTGAGTCAAGTACATCTTTGGCTAGTTCCGGTAGTATCGCAGCGGCTAACCAAGGAACAGAGAATGCAACAAGCACAAGTATAACAGACAAGGAATGAAAATACAAGCATAAACTATGTCTGGTTGCAAGTTTTTTCGCTTGTTTGGGTTGGCATTTGAGATGATATTCGATGCTGCTTTATATTAGTTTCGGGTTTTGCTTGTCGGCTTGTCCACGTTTTCGGGATTTGGTTTTAAAATTTTGTGATTTTCTTTCTTTGTTTTCTTTAAGTGTGTTGTTGGAAAGGAGGGTTTTTGTCAGTTTAAGGGTTATGTAAGGCATGATTGAGTCTTCATTTTTGTTCGAGTGTAAAGTCGGCTTGGCATTCAGGTTAGATGTATTTTGGTGGTTTATAGACCATTGGTGTGTCGCAGTTGCGAGTGTAAAGTTATATTAGCTGAAAGCTTTATAATATACTATGGCTTATCTTTTCTACAGTTCACATATTATTCACACAATCTTAATCTTATAGATGTATTACATCTTTTGAAAGACATGCTGCAATGCAAAGATGAATGAATGAACAGTACTATACTTCAAAGTTAAATTTGATTAAGCAAACGGACAAAAATTATAACATGGTAGCGTCTCCCAAGCATTTTATCGGCAGTTCTTTTCAAAGGTCGATTTCAATCTAACTACAGGAGGCAAAGGTAGTATGACACAACACCCCTCCTGCAAAAGTAATAATGGGTTCACTATAACTGAAAATTTATATAAGCGTATCACTCGTCTGGAGATGCTTCTGACTGGTCCTCGGCAACATCCTCTGGTTCCTCTGATGACTCTTGAACTTGAGTATCAGGTGATGGGCTCACTGATTCAGTGATTTCAGGTCCTGGACCAGCCGAAACTTTCACCATTGAGGGACGTAAAAGTCGTTCACCAATTCTGAACCCCTTGCGAAATTCTTGAATTACCACACCTTCTTCAAATTCGGTAGACTCTTCGCGCATAATGGCTTCATGCAGCTTTTACCATGAAAAAGGTAAATGTCAAACTACTTGATAAACTATTAAAGTAACAACTCTAGAAACACAAAAAAACCAATGATGAAAGAAAATCCTCATAAAGTACTCAGGTTTTCAATAAACCCGACCCCTCTTTGTACAATATCTAAGAATGTTAGTCACAATAAGTGACATACCAAAATGAATGAAAGGGAATTAACAGTTAGTTCCATTATAAATGGAACCTAAACACAAACTTGAAGTGACACACAGGATCCCATTATTGTGCGAGTTAGCTCGAATCAATCAAGACTTGGTTTGACGGTTTGACCTAAAAAATGTATTTAGGCCTTGATAAAACCTGAACAAAGTTTTTCCAGCCTTTGATAAAGATCATCAAGTACTCGACTGAATTTCGAGCCAACTCTGGGTTTTGCCTGCAGCCAATTATCAAGTAGGCTAATCACTATCAAGAACCAACAAGACGGGTAAGTAATAGATTAAAGTTACATTTTTTTTTAATGAAGAAACACGTGTGCAACCAAACACTACCACTTTGTTGAAAACGAGTCTCTACTTTAGAAGTTAGAATGTTCCCTTTGGCATGACCTACAACCAATGCCTTCCCCACTCATATTTATCATATAAAGTACAAATATACCTTTTCATTCCTCCCGTTTTAGTCATTATATTTTATGCACATGTGAGTCCTTAACAAATGGCTTTTTGTCCCGTTTGGGCAATTTGTATTATGTATTTTTAACATTTAAAATGAAAGCCTGATTTTAAATGATTTTTCTGCTACCAAATGATTCACACGTGGCATGAAACCATCTTTAATGACTCATATGTACAAAAAGGGTACCGGTGAAAATAGAAAACAAGTTGGTATTTTGTGCAAATACATCATTTACTATAATGTTAGACGCATTTGTATGATTTATAATGTTGAAAACAATTGTAGATTCTAGAGGGACTTACCAATGGATCAAACGGCTGTCCAGTTGTCTCCACAGGGACGACACCAAGAGAGTTCAAGATCTCAACAAACTGCTTGTATATGCTCTGATAACTGTTGTTAATTTTTCTCTTTCTCATTCTCCACTTTAATAGCAGCTTTAGCTCGCTCAAAGTTATCCAAAACTGGCAAAAGATTTTCAACAACTTCACCTTGTGCATTTGCTACCAACGAAACACGTTCACGTTCTGTCCTCTTTCGGAAATTGTCAAAGTCAGCACTTATCCTAAGAACTCGATCTTTTGCACTTGAAAGCTCTTCCGATAGCGCTGCCAGCTGTCTTTCTAAAACTAACTTTTCATCTTCAACCGACTTGATTTGAGTTTCTATTTCAGCAACTTTTGATTCGTCGTTATCTGCCAAAGCCTCTTTGTATGACTGCAGTGTTGCTAAAATGGATGCAGGAGAGTCTTCCACTGCGGTACCATCAGCCTCGACTGTATCCTCATCCGTAGTAGTGCCTTCGGTATCTTCCACCTATGAATACAATAATGAGCAAATGTAAATCAGAACCAACAGGTCAGTCACAATAATAAAAAAAACTACAAATGTTATGTTCAGATAAAGTTAACTTGTTCTTGCACTATCAAAGTGTGTAAGTTGCGTGTGTTCTTCTATTTTGCTCAACTACACTATGAACATAAATAGAAGTTAATCGTCCACAAATTGTGGCATCATGACTACCTAAGCAGATTATGAGTTACATATTCATTTGGCCGTTTGGGGTACGACGCAGTAGATTTTATTGTGTGCCTAATATCATGTCCACGAAGTTTATCCATTTATGATTTATCTCTATCCCGACTCCCTACATGCCAAATTTAGAACACAGGGAAAAAGCCTCAACTTTCGCTTAGATACTATATTTACTCGAGGAACAGTCTGCTACTACATCATATCTGTGTTCCCAAAAGATCCTTACTTTCAATATTCTAAATAACCCTTCATTCACACGTCACTAGCAAGGTTCAT
>OU343223.1:108028470-108101620 GCA_910596185.1 Chrysanthemum makinoi
AATATTTAAACGGACTCACAACACTAGCTCTTTCTTTCAACAGAATGTGAATTGTGATTGTGATTAAACACTGAACTCGCCAATTACACACTAAGAGACAGTGTTTGAAAAAGATTGATTAAAGCAGAATTCACTTGGTGGGTTAGAGACGGGATTCACTGAATGTAATCCTTTTGTCATTCTATCAAAATGAGTAATGGCAACACTTTAGTTAGTTTTGAGTATTATTATGTTCAAATTTAGAGTTTATTTAATATGGGTCGAAAAAACCACCACCAAATGGCCTAGTTTGTAAAGTTATACTAATGTAAGTTTGTTAAAGTTTGAATCTAGGGCAACAGGAAGTAATTTAATTAATATGTGAGATGATGAATACAAATAAGCCAGTGTAGTTGCATTAACAAGAAATATGAACCCGAAGCAAAGTTATTACTAAAGTAATGAACATATGTTAATTAATTAGAGTAATAGGAGTAGTAGTACCTGCTGCGGAGGTTCATCGGTGACAACATCGTCAGTTACGACAGTTTCATCTTGTGAAGACGAGGAACACAAAAACAATCCACGAGATGATAACTTTAACTTATGATGATGACTGAAAGAAACTGAAGATAAGTTTAATAGCTTATGTGACTGTCTGTTACTGCCACGAGATGCGAATGAAACCTGCTGCTGCTGCTGTTGTTGTTTTGAGTAATATGGAGATTTAAGCCTGTTTAGATGGAGTGTGGGTGTAGTTGTCGCAGAAGCAGAAGCCATTGGAAATTTAAACTTGTAAATATTCAGATTCAAGGTGCGTGCAATGGGGATGAAGTGAAGTTGTGGATAGGGAGATTGGTTTCACCAACTCTCTAGCACCCCGCCTACTCTAAAACCCATACACAAACGCACCCTATCTATATAATTCTAGAATCCTCCATTTCACTTTTGGTTTTTACTACAGAAAAGTACTATCGGAGTTCCCAACGGGCGACGCCGTCCCTCTATGATGACTTGATCAAACATGCACACCGACGGCCAGTGAAAATTCTGGTCACATAACCCTGACGTTGTCACGCTTTAAAGATGGAGGGCGTCACTCACGATTTCAACCTCGACGGCTCAGATGTAGAATCAAGAAAACGTCCCAATCTTGGATTTTTTACGTTTTTGTCATTTTTTTACGTTTTGGTTTGTTTTATACGTTTTTGTCATTTTTTTCACGTTTTTTGTCCGTTTTTAAACGTTTTCATCCGTTTTTTTTCGGTTTTCGTTCATTTTTTACGTTTTCATCCATTTTTTACGTTTTCGTTTGTTTTTATACGTTTTTGTCCTTTTTTACGTTTTCATCCGTTTTTTACGTTTTTGTCCGTTTTTTACGATTTTGTCTGTTTTTTACGTTTTTGTCCTTTTTTAAACACTTTCATCAGTTTTATTTATGTTTTCATCCGTGTTTTTACTTTTCATCCGTTTTTTTTATGTGTTCGTCTGCTTTTTTTACATTTTCATCTTTTTGTTCGTCCGCTTTTTAAACGTTTTCATATGTTTTTTTACGTTTTCATTTGTTTTATATGTTTTATTCCTGCTTTTTTACGCGCGTCCATTTTATTCGTTTTGTCCGCTTTTTATGTTTTGGTCCTTTTTCTAACGTTTTTGTCCGTTTTAGTCATTTTACGTTTTCTCCGGTGTAAACGCTGCGTCTTTATGTTGCCCGTTTTTACGTGTTCAAAATTTTTTTACGCTTTTTGTCTATTTGTTTTTTCGCTTCATTTTATCCGTGTTGTATGTTTTTACGTTTTGTAATTTTTACTTTTTGTTCGTTTCGGCCATTTTAAATGAAAGAAAATGTAAAATGGACAAAATATATAAAACAAACGAAAACGAAAAAACGAATGAAAACGTAAATAAATGGAATAACACGAAAAAAAGGACTAGAACGATAAAACAAACGAAATCGTAAAAAATGAAAACGCTTTAAAACGGACGAAAACATAAAAAAATGGACAAAACGAAAAAAATGGACGAACACATAAAAAAAGGTCTAAAATGTATAAAAACAAATGAAAACGTAAAAAAACAGATGAAAACGCGAAAATTGATGAAAACGTGAAAACGACAAAAATCTAAAAAAACGGATGAAAATGTATAAAAATGGAAAAAGAACGTAAAAAAAAAGCAAATAAAAATGTATAAAACAAAAGAAAACGTAAAAAAACATATGAATGCGCTTAAAAACGGACGAAAACTTAAAAAAAAGGACAAAAACGTTAAAAAAAATGGACGACCATGTAAAAAACAGACGAAAACGTAAAAAAAAAACGCACTCAAAACGTAAAAAAGATGGACGAAAACGGAGGACTAAAATAAAAAATATTAACGGAGGGACTAACGCCACATATATTATTTTTACACTTAACGGATAAACTAACCGCCATCCAAAATAAGGACTAAATGAGTACAAGGTTTCAAAAATAGGTATCTTTAGTATAATTAAAACGACTTAGACACTAAACATGAAATCTGAGCAAACCACAGTGACTAAACGCTTAATTTTTTCTATAAAATAACATGTCCAAACGAAGATTATATAAATGAATGTAGTCCAAATGCATACAGCCTGATAAATAACACATTAAAACTTACAAGGTTGCTGTTGTTTTGGATTTAGTTAACTATGATCAAATAAGATCTTTTGTTAAGTAACCTGATGTGCTGCAATATAATCAACAAAGTAAAGGTATTTGAAATTCATACGACTATAAGAAAATAGAATACGAGTTCAAATAACTTCAAAGAATGATTTATCTTATAACCCGACAATCCTACTCACCCGACTCGACTTAACCCGACCCGATATCCGAACCCGACAATCCGATTTCTTATCGGGTCGGGTTGCGGATAACTTTTTCAAAATTCAATACCCGACCGCTACACCGATAACAATCCTACGCATACAAGCTAGTTTACGTCAAAGAGAACACTGAACAAGAATCAATTTTTTGGCCAATGGATTAAGGAAACAATTATTATCGCATCCACTATAGTAATTTATAAAAAGGTTTAGAAAATAATAAATAGGTCTAAGAACTTGTAAACCTCTTCATAATTTAAAAGGTTTATAAATAGGTTTATGATATATAGGTCTAGAAAATTAAACCTCTTCATAATTTAATGCATTTGAATTTTGTATAATTTTTATAAAGCTTTATAAGGTTTATACATAGTGAAGATAGGTTCAAGATTTGTTAATTAATGTCATAATAAAACTATAAACCTTTATAAATGTTTAAGTGGATGCGCTTATAATAATAATTTTTAATGTTTAATATTATTATTTCTATTATTATCGGTTAAAAAGTTAATTAAATGGCTTAGTGATAAAGCAAATAAATTCATAAGAGGTCATGAACTACCATTAAAAGCAACTTAGCCTCACTAGATACACATTTAGACGGAAAGGGTCAGAAATAGTCACGAAAATACTTTGGTCGATCACGATATTTGAGTTAAAGACTCACAATCTCCAGATGACCTTAGAAAAAAACCTCATTCTTATCTTTTTAATTGTTGTACAAAATAGAGTTAAAAATGAGTTAAGCTTTTATCAACCTTCTAGAGCCTACTTTATAAGTTTTTAACCGAGCTCAAGTCATGTCTACCTGTCAAGCTCGAGTTCAACTTGACTCAATTGCAACGCTAATAAAGAAAATATCCATTGTGAGTTGATCATAGTACATACAAAAAAGTTAGACGAATGAAATATTCCTTGAAGGAGCGTGACTCCTAAACTAAACTAAACAAGAATTCTTTTTGAACGTAAGTTGGGACGCCAACAAGTGTAATGCTTCATCAGCTTGTGAGGCTTTGATCTTGACTTTGTCGTTTTCTTCATGTATTTGCTCCTTTTTGTCCAAATGTGCTTCTTTCCAACATTTTGCTTCCAAAAGACCTAAAAAGTAAAAAGGAACGAAATTAAGCAAGAAGGATATAAAATGTGTAGAATTAGGGCTTAAATGACCCCCTAAAAGCGTACGTTTTAAATCCTTATCAATATGCAAAAGCTCTAGACACTTAGATGTGGAAACCATGTTTTTAGCCTTATGGCTACTATGAATTTGTTTACCAATTTTGCAAGCATCGCAAAAGTGTTGGTTATATTTCAATTTGGGTAGGTTTCTAACTAGCTCTTTCATATTAGCGTGACCTAATCGTGTATGCCAAAGAGTAGAGTTATCATCTAAGGTTGTTAGGCAAAGTTTTTCTTTAGATGTTCTATCTAATTTCATGACATATATGTTATTTTTCCTAACTCCTTTAGCTATGGTGATACTATCTTTAGTATTTTACTACCATTTTCTTCAAATAGTACTTTATACTTTTTATCACATAGTTGGCTAATACTAAGTAGATTAAATCATAATCTATCAACATGAGCAACATTTTCAATAGTTAAGGAGTTATGAGCGATCGCACCTTTGCCAATGATTTTTCTTTTGAGATTGCTACCAAAAGTGACATTACCTCCGTCATACTGTTGGTATGTTGAGATGAGATTTTTGTTACCCGTCATGTGTCTTGAGTATCCACTATCTTTTAACCATTCATCAGGTTCTAAGCCAACTTTCAATCATACCTATGACACAAATAACTCAAGCTTTTGGTCCCCAATATCTCATGGGTCCGTTTGGGTTAAACATACTAGTTACTTGGTTCATGTATGGAAAGGATGTGTAAGGGTTTCATGGCATGTAATTTGGAGTTTGATATGGTCTAGGGTAGTTTGATTCCAACCGGTGTGTTGATAGTTGGGTTGTATGTTGTAGTTGCTTTGGGGAAAGGGGCGTTTGGCAAAAGGTGTTTTAGGCCTTTGTTGAGTAGTTTTAGATCTAAATTCATTTTTAGCAAGTTCTACTCCTAATGTAACAGCAAGTTTTAGTTTAATAACATCTTTAGATTTCTTAGTTACCTTGACAAATTCACTACGGTCCATTTTGCAAACCTGTTGTCCTACATGCACACACCACGGAACCAATTTTTTCAACGGATGGAACCAAATTTTAGGTCCGTCTGGTCCGTGGTGTACTGTTGTAGTTGTGACAGTTTGTTTGTCTTTTTCGGCCATTTTAGTTTGACTACTTGGAATCATTACTTCATTAAAACCTAATCCGCTTGTATTTCCTGGTACTTTTTAACTTCTTACAATTTCATCGGCACAAGAAATGTTTTTGTTAAATCTTTTAAATTTAGAGTTATGTTCGATGAGAACTTCTTGTGTGAGTTTTAGATTTTCTATTTCAAGACTAAGCTCTTGACATGATTTACAATCATTGTCATTACCCTTGCCTTTTTCTAATCGTTTTGCTTTTTCTTTTAGCTCATAAACTTCGTTTTATAAAAATTCCTTTTTGGTCTTTAAAAACTTGTTTTTAGTTATGGTTTTTATGCTAAGCTCACACAAATTTATTTTATTGTTTTTGCAAAGTTTCAACATCAATAGAAGAGTAAGATGAGTCGGAATGTACCTCATTTGATTCATGTGCCATGAGAGTGATCTCATCCTTACTTGATTCTTCCTCATCATCATTTCACCCAAGCACCGCTTACAAAAGCTCGTTGAGTTTTGCTTTTAGGTGGCTTGGGGCAATCTCTTATTATATGACTTGTATCACCGCATCTAAAGCACTTCCTTTCACCTTTTCCCTTTTTGTCATCTCAGTCTTCCAAATGACTTCTTTTCATCTCGGGGTTTCCTTACAAACTTTCCTCTTCTTCTAAAAACTTTTTGAAATCTCTTACGGCCATGGCATACCCCCATCTTCACTATCCGAGAAAGATTCTTCATCATCACTAGATTCCGTTCTTGCCTTTAGAGCAACGGATTTGACTTTCTCTCTTTTCCTTTGATGATCTCCGAAACTTTCTCCATCACCATTTCGTGTACTTTAAGATTTTCAATTAGCTCGTCAAGTGACATTATTGAGAGGTATTTTGATTCCTCAATAGCCGTCACTTTTTCTCCACTTCGATGGAGTGCTCTAAGAAATTTCCTGAAAAAAGTTCTTACTACGAAAAGATTCATCAAGTACTTTAAGAGAAGTAACAATAGTATTAAAGCGAAGCAAATCAAGCAATCAATGGTTTCATTTTCAGGGATAACAAATTGTTCATATTGTTGAACAAGAAGATCAATTTTGTTATTTTTGACTTGTGAATTCCCTTGATGTGTAATAATTAAATATTCTCAAATATCTTTGGCAGTTTCACACATAAAAATTCTTTTCAGATATTTTCTAGGTAAAGCATTATAAAGCATCATTTTAGCTTCATTATTTTTAGCTATTAATTTATTTTGTTCATCACTTGAAATATCTTTTGTTGTTGGATTAAAATCATCTTTAATAATAACAAACCAAAGATCTATATCTTTTGATTTTACATATGTTTCAAAATAGTTTTTCCAATAGATAAATCCATTGGTTTCAAAGAGTGGTGGTCTTTGCATAGATTGCCCTTCTTTAAGGTTTTCGATTCCATGGATCGTTTCAGTTTATAAAATACAATATATTTTAGAAATTCTTGAGCAACGAGGCTCTGGTACCAATTGTGGAAAACTATAAGGGGGGTTGAATAGTTTTACCGTTTAAAATCTTTGTTTGAAACTTAATTGTAAGATCAATTGATATTGATCAAAGATATGTTAGTGAAGAATAATATGCAAACAATATATAATAAGTAAGTAAGGAAAGAAACAATCAAACCACGACAAGTTGTTTATAGTGGTTCGGTCTACAATAACTCTTTTTCCTTGCTCTACTCCACTCCTGGGTCTCCAACTCGAGAGTTTATCTTCACTAATCAACAAGCTCCTTTAACCGGCGAAGAAAACCTTTACACGTCGCTTACACAATATTTCCGACACTGTTAGGAATTATAAAATTCAGCCGTAAAGAGTCGGTCACCTCAAGTATATGTATTCGATAGAAAGCTCGTAGTTGTAGTCAAGTTATGTTAGTAAGTAGTATGTTAAGTAACACCGTGGAGGACGGACGGGTCTTTACCCACTGTATGCCCGATCCACAGCCCGTAGGTGGCGTTTATTTGTAAGACACTATAAATACCCTCTACCTCCCAAGGTAGAGGGTTGGAGGTTCAATACCATTTTTCTTTGTTTCACATAGTTCCCAACTCTCTTCCCTTTCTCTCTAGAACTTTCTCTCTCTAAACTACTTGAACGCCTCATATGATTATGGTTTAGTGTGTTTGTGAAATCCTATATCTACAATTGGTATCAAGAGCCATGGTTTGATCACTCATCTTTCATGCTCTTTGTTTTGGTGGATTTCATAAGGTTTTGGGGTATTAAGTGTTTAGGAGAGTTTGAATCATTTGGACAAATTCTAGTGTTAAAGTTTGAATTTTGCTTGTACTTTTGTGTTTAGGATCATCATATGTGTTTATTTTTAGAATTGGAAGGCTTAAATCATTGTGGTTTGGTTGGTTTTGATTGATAAAGTGGTTATTTGTAAACTTTGTACAAAGCGAGTTGTGTCTCGATATTTGTTTCTTCGCTTGAGTTGCTTCAAGCATCGGATGCGAGTTGGTATATGCGACTTGGCTATTTAGCGAGTTGACCTTTTAAGCAACTTGGGTTCTAAGCGAGTTGTTTCTTTAAGTGACTTGAGTTCTAAAGCGACTTGGCTATTAAGCGAGTTGTATAGCTAGCGAGTTAGTTTAAGCGACTTGGTGGTTAAGCGAGTTGTGTCTTTTGCGACTGCTATTGCGAAGTTGTCTCTATATGCGACTTGGCTATTGCGAGTTGATTCCTTGCTTAACTTGTTTCTTTAAGCGAAGTTGGTTGTATAGCGAGTTGATATTTAGGCGAGTTGAGTGTTTAGCCACTTGTCTATTGAGAATTGTTACTTCTTCGTGCTACATTCTTATGGTTGTTCTTTTGGTTTAGTAAAATCCCGTGAAAGAATCAATTTCCGGTTTAATCAAAGAATAGTAAAATCTCGTAGAACTTGTAATCATGGCAAACATCGTTCCAACTATTGTTTCTTCAGAGTCTGAGGACGTTCAAGAAGCGGATCGATACTGGTCCACCTATGCTTGACAGAACTGATTATGACTCATGGGCTCAACGAATCCAATTGTACTGTTTGGGAAAAGAAAACAGAGTCAACATACTCAAGTCAATCGATGAAGGACCTTATCAGATTGAGACTACAAGAGACATAATTTGTTAGTGCAAATATTACGATATTTAATCTATACAGTCTCGTTTGTTTTGATTGATGACAAACATGTAACTTGTAATACATAACGAAAATGTACAAGTTACTTGTAATCACACTTTGTCTCAACATACATTCAACACCTCTCGATGTCTCAAGTCCTCATATGTTACAACATCGGTTCGCATGTTTGTTATGTGGCATTATGATCAAACCCATTAACAAATCATTTAGAATGTTTAAAATACGTTTAGAGTCACTAAGTATTTTAATAGGTTAACCATTCTATTTCAAACCTCATTTTACATTTTGCATTCACAAGTATTTTATACAAATACATCTTTTGTAAAATGTCTAACAAATATATACTTTTATTTGTACAAGTAAACTAACTATAATATTCATACAAGTACTAAAGTTTACTTACACTTGACAAAATATATATTATTTTGACAAGCACCTAACTAGATATTTTATTTTATAAAAGGCAACTAGACTTTTTATAAACTAGTTACATAATACATTTTACAAGTTTATTTTCATGAACATTTTAATCTAAATGAAAATATAATTTTACATCACTTCATGCATCATCATATCTTTAGAAGATTTGGTCAATATTTGGTTAGATTTGCAAGATCTTGAAAGATATTCTAAGATATCAAATCTAATAAAGTATTATTTTTTAGATTACATTTTTGGCTATAAATAGAACCCATTGTCTTCTCATTTCAATCATCCCTTCCAACACACATTCTTTATATCTTTCTTTCATCTTTTAGATCTATAGATAACCATGTAGTAATATACATTAATCACCCTCATCATCACATGATCATAATGCTTCTAACATTCATCTTTGTTGTAAGCATACTTTACATTTTGATCAACCAAGGAAAGCTTGGAGATCTAGCCATCCTCATTCACCAAAGCATATCAACATATGAAGATTCAAGATCTCTTGATATCCTCATTGATTGAAGACTTCTTATTTAAGAAGATCATTTAGATTAGTCATTCATATCCATTAGACATTTATGTCATGGATCATCATTGTAAACATTATTGCATCATCACAACACTTTCACCAAACTAGATTAGATGGTTTATGTTTTTGTACCATAAAACACAAGGTTTGTTATGTTGGGCCATAAAACATAGTGGGAGTGGTTGTACCCTTGAAAAGAACTCGACATCTAGCTTAGTGTCGGAAATATTGTATAGGCTGACGCTTTAGGTTGGTTCTACCTCGAACTAGAACCCGTATTTAGCTTTGTACCGAAAAAGTGTGTTTAACGATTGTAAGGTTTTCTCCTTGAGAAGGGAGCTTGTTGATTTAGTGAAGTAACTCGAAGTTTGGTACTGGGAGTGGATTAGGAGAGAGATCCGTGACCGAACCACTATAAATCCTCGTGTTGGGTTTGCACTTTCCTTTCTTTATCTCTTTACTTTTGTAATTTCTTATGATGTGGTTTGATGATGATGCTTGTGTGACAACTTGGTTTACTATGCTTTATATTAGTCATAAACAATAATTGATACTTTCATATGATAACAAGCTTCATAAGTGATTTGATACAAAAGATCTAACGATTTTAAACGGTAACGTATTCACCCCCCACGCTTTCACAATTGGTACCAGAGCCTCGTAGCTCTTATTTTCAAAACAAATGGTTTTAAAATGGAGCACAATCCATGTATCAAATTACCATTGAAGTTTAAATATAATATGAAAAATTTTTTGCTAATTATACTTATAAATTTTGTTGTTAAATGTTTAGATAAGTCATATTAGTAAAAATAATAAACAAAATATGTGTGTTATATTTTTTCTATCAAATCTAGTAAGTCCTACACTTTTTCACAATGAGTAAGTACATTTTTCAACATTCTGTGAAGGCCACGGACTGGCGTAGGAACCAAATAAAGGGTTCCTCCCTTGTTAAATTTTGGTTCCTTGGCCTCGCAGACAAGACGCAGCTTTTTGGCCAACTTAAAAATTCATAACTTATTAACTAGAAGTCCGTAGGAGTCGAGCCACCTATCATTTTAAATGGAATTGAGTCTACTTTCATTTAAAAATACTCTCATGGCCTGAGTCTAATTTTAAATAGGTGAAATAGACCAAATACTACAGATATCTAAGATATTAAGTTTCGCTTTAACATAAAAACTCAAATTTTTGAATCAAGTAATTTAAGTTGGTATTCTTAGAACTTGGATACAATTTCTTTTGAAACTAAATAATTTGGTAATATGTTTAAAGGAAACTAATTAAGCTTGGTATACATCGTCATTCTTAAACGCAAAATGACGAAAAGTGTTTTTCTTGTTATGCTATGCTAAATGACCACTTGTATATGTTGTTTGCATATATGTTGCTTAATTATTTTCAAAATGTTGTTTATATTTGTTTGTTTACATAATATAAGTGCCAATCTTGCCATGCTATTTATTCACTTGTTTGACGATTTCATGTTTATGCACAATAGGACATTTGCTAGATTTTGTGCATTACGTTGGAAAATTGTTTTACCATCGCTTGTAGAATTAGATCACTTTCTTTGCATAGGTTATGATAACATCTCGCATAACTTATGAAATGTCATAACTCACTTAGCTATGAGTATTAAGTAAATTAGTCAAGTACTTTGAAAAATGGAGGTTTTAAGAGAGTGTTTGGTACAAGGACAAAACAATGGTGTATGATACTATTTGATGTTGATCGCCTCCGAACCGGGCTGTTTTATCACACAAGCTAACCACTTGTGAATGGTCAACCGTAATAAACTTCAAACAGCTCTAAACAATGCAATTAAGATCCGAGAGTATAGTGTTTCCCGTCGTTAAGTCCCAACGAAGCATGCGATGAATAATCAAACGTGATAGTGATCGGTGATAATGAACGGAAAAGGATTGATTTTGAATAATTATACCTAAAGAAAAATTTTTGTAAATTACAGGGGCTTAAATGCAAATTAAAGAAAATTAAAAAGCTAAATTATATTAAATAAACGCTATCACTATTTTTTAAAATGATGTTTTTTGATTTTCCTTTTATAAATTTAAATTAAAAACTACGTAACTTACAAAAGAAAATGTGAAATTGAAACAAAGATTAATCCTAAAAATAAAAAAGATGACATTTTTACAAACCTAATGATAAGAGAAAATTTAGAGAAAAAGAAAATTATTTTTATGACTATTTATTTAATTATTATTAATTAAAATTATTTTACCTATTTAATAATAGTCTAAAATAGAAGAAAATATGAAATAAAGCTAGAAAAGTGAAATTATGACTTAGAAAAATCTAAAATAACTAAATAGAATTTTCAAAACTAATTTTGTATTTTTCTGATTATTTTTCTATTTTCTATGAATTAAAAACTATTTAAAACTAATTAAATGGCTAAAAATTACAAATTTAACTAAGAAAATTATGGAAAAATATTTTTTTGACTTTTTATATTTATCTTAACCTAGGAAAATTGAAAAATTATTTTTTTGAAGTTTTTCTGATTTATTTGGAACAAAAGCTAATTTAAAAGTCCTAAAAACTGATTTAAATGAGGAAAAATATCAAACAAAGGCCGAAAATATGAAAAATTCAGGAAAAGTCTAAAATAATATTCTAAATTTATGAAAAATATAAAAACAATAGCTTATTTGAAGGATTATGAAGCCTGAGTGAAATGTGCTTATAAATAAGCACTCAAATTAAACAAATAAGCACTACCATGATCTCACCAAATGAAAGCGTAAGCTAAAATATGCTAAACTTAACTATAAGCAACCAATTCCAGCTACTCTAAACCTCTAGACAACCAGCTACTAGCTTATGAGTTCAAAATCAAATAAGTGAAATTAGTTCTTGAGGAGTTTGATTTCAAGCTTATAAATAAGTCAGTTTCTAACCTAGTTGAACCCAAAACCAAATACCACAATCTCAAGTAGACCTGGCAAGGAGTATATAAACTAAAAATCAGACTTCAAGACAAGCTCTCATGAGCTTGTTGAGAGTTTATATCAAATTGCGCACTCGCTTAACACTGAGTCAAGGTACACAGTGGCATTTATGCAAGTAATCTATTGACAAGCTAATTTGGAGCTTATGAAGACTTACAAAAATTTCCAAAAATCACTTTTCAATTCTTGACCAACTGAACTTGTTAAGTCTACAATTTCACTTGAATTGACCCAAAATTGAAGCTATGAAAAATCAACAAACTTTGGTAAAAACAGAGTTTTTCAACTTTTGACTTTGAACACGTAAATGATATCTTGACTTTAATGAGATTTGATTCCAAATGAATGACTTAATATGATGATTTAAGCTATAGTGATACTGAAATAAGCTAGCCTATATAATTCTAAGCCTAAATGCAAAATATCCTATTCTATTTCTAACCTATGTGAAGCTTTAAGTAGTTTTAATTGAACTTTTGACTTTACTAATCCTAGGTGCAATCAAATGACTAAAGTGACTCTAATATACCCAAGTAAGAAGACTCAGACAATTGAACTTAACCTCTAAACAAAATTCAAACACAGATTACCTCATGAACCAAACACCACTTTAGCTCATTGAATTGAGCTCTATCCTACTGTTTTGCAATGAATCTTCCTAAAAGATTATCTACCCTATGCTAACACCTAAGACAAAGAATACAATATCTTAAATCTATAAACTATTTATGCAGAATCAACACGTATATGGACTCTACAGTTGTCCGCTACTATAGCATGCACAATGAGATCAAGTAATCACTATCCTAACCTCGTTTCTCAACCCATATCTAACTCAATCAACCCATATCCATTTCCATATCAAAGAATTCGTATAAAGTCACAAATGAGACTGTAAGTTGACTTTTTGTTGAATTCCAAGTACCAAGTTTGCTTGCACTTGAGTTATAACCTTACCAAAAGCTATAAATAGCTTAAATAAGCTTATTTGAATTTAAAAATAAGCTACTAGAAGCTTGAACATAAGAACATGAAACTGATTTTTTTAACAAAGGAACATAAAAACATGAAACTTATGTAAAACCTTGAATTAATACTTTAAAGCAAATTACAATGATTAACCAACTTAAGTTTAATACATAGAAACCGGGATTACAATTTTGACTTAAACTAAGACATTTATAATAAAAACGATTTGCATAAATTTATAAAAAACTAACTACTCTCTTTCTCTGCTTTCCTCTTCTATTTATACATCAAAAGGTCTTCCCACTTGTCTCTCGAAAGTATATCCCACCATTTTTCCGGCCATTGGATGAGTTGGGTCATTTTTAGCCATAGATGGCTTTTTGACGGAAAGATATTTGCCAAGGGGAGGTTTGAGTGCAAGGGGAAGGCATTAAATGCATTTTGATGTTGTTGAGGTGGAGTTACAAGGATGGTGAGGATAGCCGAAGAGAGGTATGTGGAGTGTTGCAGTAGGGCAAAAGGTGGAGAAGACAAGTGGAGGAAAAGGGCATGGATTTGACTTATTGTTTGACGGTTTAATATTAGACATGGGGTTCAAAACATGGGGGTCAAGGGTCATGGCAGGGTCACAGTTGGGGTTCAAGGGTCAAATTGGTTTATTAATACATAAGGACCAAACTTGCAATTCACCAAAAACCAAGGGACCAAATCTGCCAATTTCTCAAAGTTGTTTCAAGGGACCAATTATGACAAGTTTCAATAGTACAAGGACCATTAAAGATATTTTCAAACTTCCAAGGACTATTTTTGCCAATTATGAAACTCAAGGACCAAACTTGTAATTTCTCAAAACTTTTGAAATTTTTCACCAAAGGACTAATTATGACAACTTATGATTTCAAAAGGACCTTGGTGACTTTTTCTTTAAAATAAGTTCTCGTGGACTATTTTTGACAAGATTTGAAAGTCGGGACCTAAATTGCCGCTTATGCAAATAACTTAGCTCATTTTTTCATCGTTTTAAACATTTTGCATCCTAGACTTATAAAATACAATTTTGAGATATTTTCAAAGATTTTGATGCATTTTCGAAAGCATTTTAAGTGTTTTGCAGCTCGTATTTTGACAAAATGATGAGTATTTACACACTCATCAGGTCGTTTTTACTTTGTAGGATGATAAATAACTTGAAACAATGTTGTATGCTAACCGTTTATGCAGGGTGATAGCACACGAGTGTTATCAAATTTTACCCATTTTCACCTTTTATGTGAAAATCGTAAGCCCTTGGTCAAAGTCAATGCTCCACTATGTTTGTGTATGTGTTATCGACTTTTCCTAACTAGAAATAATTAATGTCATATGTTTTAAGCAAAATTTCGGTTTCGAAAAGTCCCCATACTAAAAAAAGAGGTCTGTGAAGATTTATGGTCTTACGACCGTGACGGCACCATTTATTTGGTTCCGTCTGTTATAGACTTTGGTACCGCCATACTGTGATATAGGACCAAGCGGCACCAATTTAAGGGTTTCACTGTGTAAATTTGGTGCCGTGGATCCTACATGTAAGTTGTTGAATTTTACTAAATCTCGCAATCTAATTTACCAAATTTCGTTTCTAGGATAGTTGTTAATGCATATCTTTCATATCTCACTCAACACATCCTCAATGGATTAACTTAGGATGTTTGACATGATCTTAGACACTTCCATCTCATTAGAAACTATCATCTTTGTATGGATTAACATCAAATAAAACACATCTCCGTGAATCCTTAGTTCCATAAATCGACACATTTAGGATGGTCATTTTCACACCTTCACTATTACTTCTCCTTAAGCTTAGCATTTCTTTAAGCAAAGTCAAAATGACTAAATCCTTAGCCTCATCACCTTCAAACAAGACACTTAAGAAAACCACTAGGATTAGCGTTCGATCTTGTTGCTTCATCAACTTGAACTCTTCATCCTCGACTGTCACCTCTCAACATCTCATCACCCATTCAGGATAAGAACTTTCTAAACTTAAGTACTCCAACTCCACCACCAAAATCACCCACCATTATGACTTCTTCACAACCATCCAAAAACACCTTCACTACCAAAGTTTCCAAAACTTGTACCTATCGAACTTTGTGTAACACCACCAACATCTTCTCATCTATTTGCGGATGACTTAGATGAGTTGCCACCTAGACTAACAAATCCGAGGCTCATTATTTGCAAAGATATCATACACAAGTCTAACATAGGACTTTAGATATTATTTTGTATCTACATGTATTGCCTCACTTGGTTAACATGAAAATAATGTGTCATCCTCCAAGACGATAAGCATTTACATCAAGTCATAACTCACATGTATGTTAAAGAGTCTTGCTATCCTCGAGTGCAATCTAAGCTCCATAGTCTCAACAAGGTAGGATTGACAACTTAAGTATTTCATCCGAAATATTCAAGTATATGCGACTTACGATTGTAGTCATTAAAAGTCATATCCGAAAATCAACACCCAAGTATTTTAACAACACATGTTAAAACACTAATCCTAAAATGAATCAAACACTTATCCAAAACAAACAACCCATTGTGCCACTTATCCCTCTTTGACACCTGCTATCCCTCTTCCATCTTTTGGCACCATTAAGCGTGTTGCTCATGAACTTCCAAGAGCATCCTTTAAACCAAATGTTCCCTTTCAAGATGAACCTATACCTCAGCCCCTAAGCTTCATAGACATGACCAAAACTTCAAGCACTTCACCCACTAGTTTTAGCAACCAATGAACCATAAGAATTAGTATCCGTACTTTTTTGTGTTCAACATCTATGGACAAATAATCAACCTAAGTACTTCCATAGCACAACAAACCCCTACATCACCACATCCTTATTTAGAAACACTAGAAGACCTACCACCTAGATCAACCAATCCACCATCCTTACCATCATTTGAATTGCTTGAGTGTATTGCTCAAAAAGCCCTTGTGTCCAACACTTGTACTGAATCAAATGCACGCTTGAACAAACTCAACCATCCTTTCCTACATATAAGGACTTAGATAATTCATTATGGCTAGAACCTCAACTATCAAATGAGCATGGTGCTCTTGGTAATTGTTGTCAATTTCCACTAGGTATAAGTAGTACTACCTTCACAAATTATCAAAGTATTAGTAATACTTTGTCGTTAAACTTCGGCATAAATTTCGTTAAACCTCAAATCAACATTTTAACAACATATGTTAAAATGCAATCTCAAAGCCAACATCATACACCCCAAGCACAATGACTCTTGAGGAGTATACATAAGAAACTCTAGTGAATTCCTCTTGTCATCATCTAGTGAATATAATCTTGAGACCAAGTTTATTTAGATGGGACTATCCGATTCAAACACTTTGGCTTCATATCTTTATTTAGGAAAACATGATGTTTTGAAAAACATTATGCCTAAGAAATCATGCTTTAAGTATTCATCTTGTTAAAAGGATATTGTATATCCTATGCATTATTCTCTCCTTGCGACATAAATGGTTGTGTTACAAGAGATTTCATTACACCTCATTGGCTAAATGATCTTGAAACGAACAAGTTCTATGAACTAGTGTATCCAATTCATCTTGTCATACTTATTTTCATAAGCATGATAACTTTATCCCATGCGATAATCTCATTTGTTGAAAGATACTGTTTGTATCCATTTCCTTTCAAGCGTACATAATAACTTAACCTTGCTCAAACCATGTGCACATCCAAGGTAAAAACTACACATCTCTAGAACATACACATGATCTATTGAAGTTAGTAACCTTAGTTAGATTCTTGACAAATAAAGTTCCAAAGAGCTTTCTTGAGAACATTCTTAATTTAACATATTACATTCCCTAGTCTTAGATAATCAAATCACATTTAAAGTATACATTTCAACTCAACGCAAAAGATGTCATCCATTAGATCATACAATTAACTATGTAATTTGAACAACCTTAGATTCTAAACACAAGATTAAAACATATTGTTTATCAATACACCATTGTTAAAATTCATGTGTATAACATGACATCTTCATCACCTTAGTTATATTGCATATTAGTTGTGTCACATTAAGCCAAGTATTGGTAAACTATCATCTTTTATGCACTTTAATAAGCAAAAGTAGGAGTTCCCATCTTTCTAACATGAGAATGACTACTTGAGAACCTATTGCACTAGAAACTCAATTTGACCTAACGGTTGAATTGCTTCTAGGAGAGAAGTTGGGTATGTGGAATCACCCGTAAAAATGGTCGTGTTTTGCCTTAATTGAGCACCGCTAGTAATAGTCTCATATTCATTCTCCAACTTAAAAAATTTGTTTTCCTATACTTGCCTTAAGTAAGTGTTAAAACATTGATAGTTTGCCTCGCCTTAGGAATACTAATCAAACAAGTAGTATATATGAATTTTCTTTTAAAACCACTTGCATTGCACTTACATGTGTTGATTACATGTTCTTGTTTGACACGATAAGTTGATTTGACATTATCTTAGTGTTTGATAACTAGTCAAATGTGTAAACCTTAGTACGGTTTTATCTTTATAATGCTTGTATTCTTGTTTCATGCTACTAAACGTTTAAACCTAAACTTTATTTGCATGATACTTACTTTTGAATTATTAGCATGATTAACATGTTACTTATGAACTCATAATATGCCATTTTGATACGTGATAATTTTGATATGATATATTTGTGTTTGAAAGTTATTAGTTGGCATTCATTATATCTATGTGTAGTACGATCCAAATGATACATGCTCCAAATTGTTATGTCTTAAACATGGCTTGCATGAATCTTTCATCTTGCTTCTTGTCACACTATTTGTTTGCTACGTGTGCACATATAATCTGTCAAAGTGCTTTTGGTATGACAAACTTTTAGAAGCCTTTTTATCTTACAAATTAATCACATAGATTATTGTATATCCAAGTATGCTTAAGTTTCTAAGTCTAACGACAAAACAATCTCATAATGAAATGTCTTGAATAAAGTCGTATTCTTGCATAATATGATTGTTTTGATGCTATCTTGTGTGGTGATTTCTTGTCTACTAAGTGCAATGTGTTGTTTTTTGCTTATATAATATGTTATCATTTGATTTCTATCATGTTAACATCTTTTGTCACTAACAAATTTGTTTTGTAGGTTGATAACAAATTATTTGTTATCTCACTTGGTTCTAACTTTTATATGCTCATTTTGCATAATCCCCTTTATTGCTACGTAGATTAGTACTATGCTTTATGGGACCCCTACACTTGCATATAGTTCAAAAGCATATAGAATTAAGTTCTAGAGGGTTGGCTTTGCATTTTTTGTCTTTCAACCGACCTCTTTCCAAATCTAATTTTTGCTTCCGCTTTCCAAAAATCACCTCCATCATTATTTAGTTATAACAATACTCTAATCCTCTTCACTTCCTATTAGGAAACCACATACCTCATCATACGATCATCTTGTATTAATCGAGAAGAGGTACGTGACTTTAAGGATGAAGTTCATTGTATGCTAACCATCATCCGGAAAAACATCACTAAGCTCATCTCTTTCGTTAACCGAATAACCTCCTAAACACTTTGTTGTCATTCCTTATTTGATACATTACACATTATGTTGGATGTCCACCAATTAAGGGGAGAGAAATCCATTCACATAATTGTCTTTTGTCAAATTTATGTCTCTTAGACTCTAAAATACCAACACATAGGTAAACACCACTTAGCTAAAACCGTTCACGAAACCACAACTAGTTCAACCTTTTTAACCTTATATCACAAGTTTGCACCAATACCTCATCAAGTGAAAACGCATCATGTGTTTTACAAACTTCTTCATCTCCACAATCAACAAATCTAGGATTTTCCTTAAACTAGCACCTTACAACTTCACTATCTAGAACACCATCATAGGGTCTTATCCTTTTCTCGCTTGACACATGTCATACATGTCATTGTCAGTGCAAACGATATATTAATCAAAACCGCCATTCCCAACACCTTTTCAACACGTTGGTCTACCCAACTCTCACTCATATGATGTCATTCTCATCCTCATATAGGTACTCATTATTATTAGTTGTTTTACATATTGTCTTCACTTCTTTTTTCCAATGTCATAATCATCCATGTCGGTCAAAACCATGTTAATACTATCTCTCCCATTGTCACCTAGAATAGATCATTTTTTCAGATCAATCAATGAACGGTTATCTTCATGTCTATTCATATTTTCTTCCTCTTCGCCTTGGTCACTTGACATGACGAAAGGATTGCATGAGTCCATATTTTTTTATATTTGCTATACATACGAGTTTCTAACTCCTTAATAGCTTCCTACCTAATCACCACCACCTTCCATCACAACTTTCACTAATCATCACCACCATGGATTAGCTTAAATCTTATCATTATAAATCATGAGTCATCTACCATTTATCATCATCACATGAATCCTACTAGTAAACCGACACCAACACTAGCACCACTAGCTTTAACTCTTTATATTCCAACTTCACTTCATATCTTCTTTCTAGGAACTATTTTGTAGGCTTTTATCATATTATATTCTCACTTTTCTTATGATTGTAATTAGGAGACTACACTTCATGAGATCTTTGATTATATCATTTATATATATCACATATATACATCTTATTTTTCTTTGTCAAAAAGATGAAATATATTGCACTAATGTTCTTCATTGTAGGTTTATCATCATAGATTGTATATAACTTACTCATCTAAGGATGAAGTTTGCATCAATTACTTTTCTTATTTTAGGTGCTTCTTGACACCCTCAAACAAGGAGGAATATGCTTTAAGCACTCATATTGCATCGCCTATACACTTGGTTGTATATGACATATTTGTCTAAAGACAAAGCTTCTATTATACTAATATTTATTTTGAAGGTTCATCTTGACGCCTTAGAGCAAGGGGAGCTTCCTCAAGAATTTATGAATGCATTTTATACACACTTTGTTGTATATCACTTACTCGTCCAATGACGAATATAGTTTTGCACTAATATTTGTTTTGTAGATTTTAATCATACCGACGCTCAAACAAGGGGAGCAACCGTCAAAGGGGAGCATGCACGCATTTAGCATCATTCTCACTTTTCAACAAGCATTTGTGCTTCGATAAAAGTGGAGAAAATAGGCTAACATTGCTATGCATTTTTCTTTTTCATATATTTCTCATAATTTTTGTTGCATAAAACTAACCTTGATGTAGGTTAAGCCTCTTTATTTGATCCATGGATCCGCTACCAAACAAGGGACGGATTGAAGTGGACGATTTAACTTCACTAAGGATGATGCAAGCTCGCCTTTTTGGGGAGAAATGAAGTTAAACTCAAGGACACGCTTTTTGTTTCGACAAAAAGGGGGAGAAGAGTGTAAACAGAGAAGGTAATGTAAAGGTAGTAAGGATAAAAGTAACATTTTACATTTTACTTTATATTACGTTTACATATATTTGTCATCATCAAAAGGGGGAGATTGTTAGTGCAAATATTACGATATTTAATCTATACAGTCTCGTTTGTTTTGATTGATGACAAACATGTAACTTGTAATACATAACGTAAAATGTACAAGTTACTTGTAATCACACTTTGTCTCAACATACATTCAACACCTCTCGATGTCTCAAGTCCTCATATGTTACAACACAAGTTCGTACATGTTTGTTATGTGGCATTATGATCAAACCCATTAACAAATCATTTAGAATGTTTAAAATACGTTTAGAGTCACTAAGTATTTTAATAGGTTAATCATTCTATTTCAAACCTCATTTTACATTTTGCATTCACAAGTATTTTATACAAATACATCTTTTGTAAAATGTCTAACAAATATATACTTTTATTTGTACAAGTAAACTAACTATAATATTCATACAAGTACTAAAGTTTACTTACACTTGACAAAATATATATTATTTTGACAAGCACCTAACTAGATATTTTATTTTATAAAAGGAAACTAGACTTTTTATAAACTAGTTACATAATACATTTTACAAGTTTATTTTCATGAACATTTTAATCTAAATGAAAATATAATTTTACATCACTTCATGCATCATCATATCTTTAGAAGATTTGGTGAATATTTGGTTAGATTTGCAAGATCTTGAAAGATATTCTAAGATATCAAATCTAATAAAGTATTATTTTTTAGATTACATTTTTGGCTATAAATAGAACCCATTGTCTTCTCATTTCAATCATCCCTTCCAACACACATTCTTTATATCTTTCTTTCATCTTTTAGATCTATAGATAACCATGTAGTAATATACATTAATCACCCTCATCATCACATGATCATAATGCTTCTAACATTCATCTTTGTTGTAAGCATACTTTACATTTTGATCAACCAAGGAAAGCTTGGAGATCTAGCCATCCTCATTCACCAAAGCATATCAACATATGAAGATTCAAGATCTCTTGATATCCTCATTGATTGAAGACTTCTTATTTAAGAAGATCATTTAGATTAGTCATTCATATCCATTAGACATTTATGTCATGGATCATCTTTGTAAACATTATTGCATCATCACAACACTTTCACCAAACTAGATTAGATGGTTTATGTGTTTTTACCATAAAACACAAGGTTTGTTATGTTGGGCCATAAAACATAGTGGGAGTGGTTGTACCCTTGAAAAGAACTTGACATCTAGCTTAGTGTCGGAAATATTGTATTGGCGACGTTAGGTTGGTTCTACCTCGAACTAGAACCCGGTATTTAGCTTTGTACCGAAAAAGTGTGTTTAACGATTGTAAGGTTTTCTCTGCCGAGAAGGGAGCTTGTTGATTTAGTGAAGTAACTCTCGGGTTTGGTACTCGGGGAGTGGAGTAGGGCGGATAGGAGATCCGTGACCGAACCACTATAAATCCTCGTGTTCGGTTTGCACTTTCCTTTCTTTATCTCTTTACTTTTATAATTGCTTATGATGTGGTTTGATGATGATGCTTGTGTGACAACTTGGTTTACTATGCTTTATATTAGTCATAAACAATAATTGATACTTTCATATGATAACAAGCTTCATAAGTGATTTGATACAAAAGATCTAACGGTTTTAAACGGTAACGTATTCACCCCCCCTACAAGCCACATAATTGATACCGGCCGGCCGATGGAACAATGATCTTGGATTAGATTGCACCAAAGATGTATGATGAGCTTAATGATAAGGAGAAAAGAGATTCGATGCTGACATCGGGCTTCCAACATTATACTTCGTGGTCTTCCAAAGGATATCTATAAGCTCATCAATCACAACAACACCGGCTAAGGCATTCTGGGATAATGTCAAGATGCTTCTCTGGTTCCGAAGTTAACTAAGGAAGACAAAGAATCACAACTATATGATGAGTTTGAGCACTTCAAGATGAAACCAGATGAGAGTGTCTATGAGTACTACGTGAGATTCCATAAGCTTGTGAATGACATGAGGAACATCAAAATGACCATGCTTAACATTCAGCTCAACTCAAAGTTTGTGAACAACATGAATCCCGAATGGCACAAATTTGTCACCTGTAGAAGCTAACCAAAGGACTAAAGAATACAAACTATGAGCAATTGTATGCCTTCCTTCTTCAGAATGAGAGGCATGCTATGTTTGAAAAAAGGATTCTAGAACAGTTCAAAACCAATCAGGGAGAATCAAGCTCACCAAATGATTCTATAGCTTTCTACACCAATGTTGGTATTACCACCAAAGCATCTCAAGTCATACCCATGGGTAATGGTAATTACAAGCTCATCCCTCGATCCAAAGATAAGCCTCCCGACTCAAACACACTCATGGAAAACTTCATCAATCAACTGCCTCTCATGGTTAGTCAAAACATGAACTCTCTCCCACACACCAACAATAACCGAACTGCATCTAATCCACAATCAAGCTACCGCAGAGATGGGAAGGTTATGGTGCAACCAGTTCAAGAAAGGCATATGAAAAAGGAAGAGGTGGAGTTGGTAGAGGATATGTTGCAAATCGAATCGGAAGGATTGGAAATCAAGGACAAGCAAAGCTATCAAATGCTACAACTGTGCGGGTGGTGAGGGACACATTGCTAGGAACCGCACATCTCCAAAACGCCCACGAATGCGAATACTTGAGACAAGATGTTGCTCGTGCATAAGCTCAGTGATAATGGTGCAGCTTTGGATGAAGAGGAGTTGTTGTTTCTTGCTCAGGGCAATGCCAAGACATATGATGCGATGTGGATGAGCACCATTCAGATAGGTCACAATCATCAATGCCTTTCAAGTCGCCGACTGTGATGCATACGACTCGACGTCGATGATGAACCCATCAGATGCACAAACAATTTTCCTGGTTAGCATTTCTCCAATGGTCTCTCCTAAGGTCTCATCATCACAGCAAGTTGGTCCATCCAAAGAATCAATCATCTCAGAGGTGTTAAAACTATATGATGAAGTTGATGAGCAAAAGATGCATAATAAAGTACAATCTCTTGAAACTTTTGAATCAAACATTGATGATGAGGATAATAACAATATTATTCCATATGATCAATATGTGAAGCAAAGTGAAAGTGAGGTTGTACCAAGTAATGCATCTTCTGCAATCAATGATGACTGTGCTTTTAATGAATACACTACATGTGCCCCTGATGATTCTGTTATCTCTGAACTGAATGCCTATAAAGAACAAGTTGCTATTTATGAACAAACGGCTAAGTTTGAGTTAACCACACGTGAGCAGGAAATGGATGACCAAATGCGCACAATTATTCGAAAAAGTAATTTTAGAGAAGAAGTATTAAAACAAGAGTTAAACTCCTTACAAGAAAAGCTTTAAAACCGCTAAGCAAAAACAAGAACTTCAAGAAAATGTTAAAATGCTTAAGCAAGAATTCAATGCTAAGGAATCAAAACTTTTGAATGATTTTTCCAATCTAAAAACTTTGAAAAACAAGCTTGAAAATAAGTTGTATGTACAAGGGAATACCATTCAGACTGCTCACTTGATCACTAAGCATAGAGTCTTAAGCGATAAGCATAGCATTCCCTTGTTGAGGAACCAAATCCAGAGGTCATTAAAAGGCTAGAACTGCTCATAAGTTTATTTATGATGGTAATGAAATCCTTAAGCCTAGGCAGAAACCTAGTTGCGCTGAGTGCACGGAGGAAGATAAGAAATCAGATGAAGTCACTAGGTAGAAAATGGATAAGAAACTCAACAACCCTACATGTAAAGAGAAAAACATAACTATCAAACCTCATGATTACACTAAGGAAAATTGATCTCCTTAACATGTTTAAGCCTCAAACTCAATTAACCCTGAATGTAGTTTTGGAAGAAAGATATGGATAAGCAAAAGCAGAGAATCTTGTTATAACAAACCCTCCCTTAGAAAAATTCCTTCAAATGACTGTATCCTCCAAATACTCCAATGCATTTAGTTCCTAGAACTATTGCCACTAAAAGCAAGACCTTAATCAGTCAATATGTTATCTTTCAATTATTTGTTGATTTTGAGAAAACTTGTAAGAAGAGGATCACACCCACTGGAATAACTGAAGGGGAAAGGGGTTTTGAGCAAACTAAAGAATGCTATTTAACTGAGGTCATGCCTTTCTTTAAACAACTAAAAGATCAATTTGAGAGTCTTAAAAAGGGGATGGATTCAGATATTAAAGAAATGGAAAAGGAATTTGATGCAATGATAGTTGAGGTTAGTGACTATGAGCATGAATTAAAATATAATGAGATTGAGAGAAAGAACTTGCATACATTAAATGAGAATCTTATTTCTGAATGTATTACTCAAGATGTGTTTTACACTGCTACGAATCACTCCACATTAATGCTTCTCATTTCATGAATTATCTGTTGCATTGAAAGTCTCCCATGATCGTGTCATTGAGCTTGAAAACAAAAACTCATAACTTATTGAGAAAATTGATCGAGATGATCACGATAATTTGGTAAAACATCTTTCTAAACTAGAAGTTGAACATTTTGATTTGCAACTAAAATATCAACATCTTAAAGAAAATGTTAAAACCTCAAATATCAAGACATCCTCAGATGTTCCAGAGTTTGATGCGCTTTTTCAGAAATAAATAAACGTGACGAACAGATTCAAGCTCATTGTTGCACGATCAGAAAGTTGAAAGCCCAAATCTCTCAATTAAAGGGTGAAAAGAACAATGTGATGGATCCCAAATGCCTTCTCCTTTAGATTCTCAGTATTCTCAAACTTTTCATCTTCAAAACTTAGTTAATGCTTTACAAAAAGAAAACGAGAGTTTTCTGAAGAAAATGAAAAAGTAAAACGACACTTTAAAGAGTTATATGATTCAATGAAAGTCACTCGTGACAAAAACAACGAAAAAATAACATCTTTACAAAAGGAAATTGAGAATCTGAGGAGTCAGGAAAAAGGAAAACTGCCACTTGTCTTTAATGAGAATGTTGTATCTAAGTCATCCTCGGACTACAAATATATTGTGACTGTTAAATACATTCTTCCTCACATTAGGAACAATGAACTTGTGTTTCATAACTATTGTGCTCACCTTAAGGATAGTCTAAAATGTCTCCGTGAGATTGTGGAAGAGGACTTCATCAATAAGCCTCTTGATAGAGAAATTAGGTTTGCTTGCATTCAAGCCAAACGATCTCAGGAGCTCCTAAAATGTTTAATTGCAACATGTCCTAAATCCTTAGGAGCGAAAGGTAAAACTGTGATGCCTTGTTCTATGCCTAGTGCCAAGCATTCAAACCATTCTATGCCCAGTGTTAGGAAAGTGAACACTAATGTGCCTTCAAGTAGTTCAGATCCTTGCACGTCTAGTTCAGGAATGCAAAAAGTAGATCAACCAACTAATGTTCATAATTCCCTCTACAGAGTAATCAGTGACATTAAAGCAAGCGGTCAAAGCCTCCGTGAAATACCAAGAAAGATAAGACCTCGCAAGCTAAGAATGTGCATTGGAAGAGAGTAGAAGACCAACCTAGGAACTTTAAGTTTGAGTTGAATAAAACGAATCGTGTTGATTCTAGTATTAGCCATAGGCGCATTGTAATTAATTCATTGATACTATCTCGCAAACCATGTAATGATGTCTCGCTTGAATTCTCAAGCTATAATCATGAATGTGGTGTGAATGTTTTACCTAATGCTGTCAAATTCCCAGTTAAAATTGTTAATGCTAAAAATCATGCTAAGAAGGCTAAAAGGCAAAGACGAATGAAAGTTAGAAAACAGTGGAAACCCACAGGAAGAACATTTAGTAAGATAGGTTATCAATGGATACCTTTTGGCCATAAGGATAATCGGTTATGCCCTCAATCTGCTAAGAGAATTCCCACTAGAAAATGGATGCCTACTGGTAGAACTATTCCTTTAAGAAGTAAACATACGTTGAATAGGTCAAATACGGATACCAAAGACTACATCTATTTCTAATGATTCCATTGCTTCTATTTCTGATGTGGGTGTTCCAATCACTATTACTAACTAAATGGAACCCATTCTTGCATGGGGATCCCAATTATCCAATTATCCATTCTTGTCTGTGTTCAACTGCAGATCGTTCAAATCGTTCTGTGGTACTGGACTCAGGCTGTTCCAAGCATATAACTGAGACCGTCGCTCATGAACTTCGTGAGTAAATTCATCGGAACTTAGATTCGAATGATCATTTTGGTGCTATTATGGGTTATGAAGATTATGTTGTCGGTGATAGTGTTATCTCCGGGGTATATTACGTAGAAGGTCTTGGTCATAACTTATTTTCGGTCGGTCAATTGCGTGATTCCGATCTAGAAGTAGCCTTCAGAAAACATACTTGTTTCGTTAGAGAACTTGATGGTAAGGAACTTTTAAGAGGAAAACGTGGTTCAAATCTATACACCATCTCTATCGAAGATATGATGAAGTCTTCTAAAATTTGCTTGTTGTCAAAGGCTTCGAAAACAAAGTCATGGTTATGGCATCGCCGTCTCAATCACTTGAACTTCGGCACCATCAATGATCTCTCCAGAAAGGACTTAGTTGTAGGTTTACCTAGACTAAAGTATGAAAAGGATCATCTTTGTTCAGCATGCCAATTGGGAAAAAGCAAGAAGTATGCCCACAAACCCAAACCTGCAAACTCAGTTATGGAAGTTCTTCATACAATTCACATGGATTTATGTTGACCCATGAGAGTGCAGAATATCTTTGGGAAGAAATATGTGTTAGTTGTGGTTGATGATTACTCTCGATTCACCGGGGTTAAGTTCCTAAGGACAAAGGATGAAACTCCAGATATCATCATCAAACTTATCAAACAACAAGTAGAGGTTCGACTTAACAAAACCTGTCGAATCATCCGAACGAACAATGGAACTGAGTTTGTTAATAAACAACTTAGTGAGTTTTATGAAAGTGTTGGAATCAGTCATCAAAGAAGTGTTCCACGAAATCCTCAACAGAACGGTGTAGTTGAAAGACGAAATCGAACTCTTGTGGAAGCCGCAAGAACAATGCTGATTTACTCAAAGGTTCCAATGTTTCTCTGGGCTGAAGCTATTGCCACTGCATGCTACACTCAAAATCTATCCCTAATTCACACTGCTCATGGAAAAACTTCATATGAACTTGTCCACAATAGAAAACCTAATCTCTCATTCCTTCGTGTGTTTGGTGCATTGTGTTATCCAAATAATGAGGGCCAAGACTTAGGTAAACTTAAAGCTAAAGCGGACATTGGAGTATTTGTAGGATATGCACCAAACAAAAAGGGATATCGAATCTACAACAAAAGAACCCGAAATATCATGGAAACAATTCACGTTACGTTCGATGAGCTGACTGGTCCAATGGCTCCAGGACAAACCAGTTCTGGACCCGCATCTCAACTTTCATCAAGTAGTCCTATCAGTTCTACTCTTGTTTCTAATCCCTCTCCAACAACTCCTTATGTACCTCCTTCAAAAGATGATTTAAAGAAATTGTTTGATCCAATGTTTAATGAACACTATGAACCAAATGCTGATGAAATGTCAACTCCATCAACAGAGGCTGCTCTTATCCCTGTGAATGAAGTCAACCATTCAGTTTCAATATCATTAAGTCAAGAAGCGCCCGCTGCTGATCACTCTGTCTCATCAACAAATCATCAATCATCAAATGTACATCATGGAATTGTTTCGGGCACCCATGATGAAGTTAATCCCTTTGCTACTCCCCGAAGATGCTCCATTTGAAAACATATTTGCTCCTGAATCATCATCAGAACCATCTTCATCGGAGATATAGACTCGCTACTTCCCCTCAACAACCACATGAACACCTCAGAAAATGGACACATGATCATCCATTGGACAACATCATTGGAAACCCTCTCGTCCAGTATCCACACGGAAACAACTTGCAACCGATGCCTTATGGTGCTTCTTCAACTCCGTACTCTAAGGTCGAACCAAAAGATATTAAAACCGCCATGAATGAAGACAGCCGGTTCAATGCCATGCAAGAAGAAATTCATGAGTTTGATCGACTTGATGTATGGGAATTAGTACCTGCTCCAGATGTGCTATGATCATTGCTCTAAAGTGGATCTTCAAAGTGAAACTTGATGAGCATGGTGATGTATTAAAGAACAAGGCTAGATTGGTTGCAAAAGGATACCGTCAAGAGGAAGGTATTGACTTTGAAGAATCATTTGCTCCTATGGCACGATCGAGAGGCATCGAATCTTCTTGGCTAATGCTGCAAGTAAGAACATGGTTGTCTATCGATGGATGTAAAGACGCTTTTCTTAACGGAGATCTTAAAGAAGTCGTATACGCCGCCAACCGAAGGTTTTGTGAATCCAGAGCATCCTACTCATGTCTATCGCTTGAAGAAGGCTTTTTACGGTTTGAAGCAAGCTCCAAGGGCATGGTATGATACGCTATCAAAGTTTCTTCTATCTACTGGATTCAAAAAAGGAGCAGTTGATCCGACATTGTTCACCGGAAAGTCGCAAACATTTAATTCACGTCAAATATATGTTGATGATATTATCTTGCCTCGACCGACCCCAATGAATGTGATCGATTTTCAAATGAAATGGGTTCCAAATTTCAAATGTCAATGATGGGACAAATGTCATTTTTCGTGGGATTACAAATTTCACAAAGTCCCGGAGGCATTTTTATAAATCAATCTAAATATGCAAATGAGATTTTAAAGAAATTTGGATTTGATTCTAGTGACCATGTTGACACTCCCATGATAGAGTGTACTAAACTGGATGAGGACCACTCAGGGATCATGGTAGACCAAACTAAATATCGTAGTATGATTGGATCCCCGATGTACCTCACACCGAGAGACCGATCATTTTGTTCGCTGTTGCATGTGTGCTAGATATCAAAGCCTACCAAAAAGCACCTTGAAGCGGTTAAACGGGTCTTTCGGTATCTCCAAGGAACCATCATGGGACTTTGGTACCAAGACACCGTATGTCACTAATGCCTATGCGATGTTGATCATGCAGGTGTCAAGATACACGTCGGTACGCCGGAGGTGCTCGTTTGGGTGATAAGCTAGTGATCTGGTCTTCAAAGAAGCAAATGAGTACTTCTATTTCCTCTACAGAGGTTGAATACATAGCCATGTCATCTTGTTGTGCTCAAATCCTATGGATGAGATCTCAATTAACCGACTATGGCTTTGAATTCAACAAAATCTCCATCTTGTGATAATAAAGTGCTATTGCTCTCTCATGCAACAACGCACAACACTCAAGAGCAAAGCATATCGACATTCGACATCATTTCATCAGGGAACAAGTGGAAAAGGTGTGGTGGAACTCTATTTTGTGAGGACTGAATACCAGTTAGCAGACATCTTCACTAAAGCTCTTCCTAAAGAACGTTTTGAGTTTATCCTCCCACGACTTGGTCTAAAGAGTCTACAACCGGAAACACTCAAACGTCTTCAAGAGGAAGACGAAGAGTAAAGGTCTTTCTTCATCCATATCTTTGTATATATTTATTCAAAAACCAAAATACAAAATTATAAAACCAACAAAAAGCAAAGAGAAAAATATAAAACTTTCAAAAATCCATAAAAATTAGAAAATCTTGAAAAATTCCAAAAATATTATTATTTTGTCTTGTTTGTCCTTTTTCAATATCATCTACGGACTTTGTGTTGACATTCAAAGAATGTCACGGGTCTTTAGATGTTCTTCGAATGTACATAGTTTTTGTTAAAAAAAAAAAAATGAGGCGGAGAAAAATGGTGGTTTATTGTCATTTCAGGCAATAACCCGTTTTAAAAGTAAAGAACAGAGCCATGCTTTATCTTATTTTACAAATCTCATGCTCTGATTCTTAAAAATGTTTGTCATCAAAAGACAATGTTTCTTCTTTCCAAATATTTTTCCGTCTAATGATTCTTCTCAAAAATATTTGCCATCTAATGAAAACTAAATTGCTTTGAAAAATTCCTTGTACTCTATTATTCTGTAAATCATTTGTGCTTATCATCCTGTCAAAATTCTTATCTCTCAATCAACAACTTGTGTCATTGATTGAGGGGGAGAATGATTTTATTCGAATTAAAAATGTTATTTTGAAAGGTCATTTTTCAAACAATTGGCACGTAAATGAGTAAGGTTTATTGTTGAACAATCAAAAAGAATAATGTTTTATTCAGTTGATTCAAAACCTTTGCTAATGATATGTTTTCAAAAGAGAATTATGCATGTTAAATCAATGGAGTTTAAAGTCTAAAATCCGATCCTTATCGCAGGTAAAAGTTTTTTCAAAAGCAAGTCACCATTCTCCTCAAAAGCTCTCAAAATTTAATTTAAATCAATAAGAGATCACATCTCTCAAAGGATTTGGAAAGTGTGATCGGGGGAGAATTTATGATTTAAATTGGATTTAAACTGATAACTTGATGATTGGTTTTATAAGTGTTTAGCAAGCTTTCCTCCCACATGTGCCAAACGATTTCAAATTTTCCATGCACATGTTGAGGGGAGCATCTATTTTAAACCACAAAGATTTGAAACGTGATCAATTTATTTCAATGTGCGTCTTTTTCCTAATATGTGCAAAACATTTTCAAATATCTATGCACATATTGAGGGGAGCAACTATTTTGAAAACCACATTCTTTATATAACTACTCTTAGATGCAAGCCAATCCTTCAAAGATGAAAATTATTTCCATTACAAAATGATGATTGATGCACATGTTGAGGGGGAGCTCTTGTTCCAAAAATATCAAAAACAATTCAGGTACAAAATGCTTTGATAATATATCACAAGTATCCGGATTGATTTTAAAATGGTTTTCAATTGGTTCCAATGGCAGATGAATAATACCAAATAGACCGACCAACTTTACTTTATGTATGATGATATAAGGATGATGAGGTTAGGTATTTGTTCCCATGATCCGCCATAACCGGAGGGATCTACCCAGGGACAATCCACTAGATAGTGTAGAAGTCCTTAGGTATGATGAAAAAAGAAATGTGAGATATGGGAAGAGTGCGGATCGAGATGAGCTAGTAATCGAATAAACCCAACAACGTTCTAGTTATGAAGTCTCGGCAAGCAATGAAGGGGTTGAAGAATGAAAAAGAATTGAATGTGAAAAGGGTGAAAATAAATAGCCCTCCAATAATTCAACCTTAGGGCAGATACCGGGTTCAATTCATATGCTACTGGTGTTTACCAAGGTAACATCGGTATTGAAGACAAGACGTCATGGACCTAGTGACGCACTGCACTACATCTTCCCAAACCACTTAAGTTTCTCTTAAAATGACTTGTTTCATTCTCACGGGAACCGACATTATCTATCGACTTTCTCTTAGAGATTGTTGATATTGAAGAAGGAGACCCTCTCCTAGTCTCCGGCATAGGAACCAAATATGCACAATTGAGTCTAGAGCCACGAGATCATCTATAAATCTCATTAGGACACTTTCATGAAGACTCTCTGTATCACACAATGTGGAAAGAGAGATTATATCTTATGAGTCCTACGCATTATCCTTGTGGTATTGCCGAACATCCGAGTGATATGCATACATATTCACAATGAAGATGGAAAGCCTTCTGGAGCCAACATCAAACAAGCTCCTGGTGGGTGGCATGTGAGATCTATCCAATAGATCAACCATGTGACAACTGAATGAAAACAATGGGGCGATTCATTCTTTTGAATCAATCTGGTTCAGGTTATGGATTGACGGATACCTTTGAAAAACCGGTCTTTGTGCTTAAAACTCTTTTCTTTAGCACATCGACTGTGTACTAATATTTCAAAATAAAGGTGTTTATGATTGATAATTGATTTTCATTAAAACCTTCGTTGTATTGCAAAACAATTTCTATTGAGCGATACACGATTGTTTTTCAAATCTTTTTATCAATCGAATATCAATTGTTGGTTCACTCACTCCGTGTTGTCTCTTTGAGACGTTCCTTTGAGAACACTAGAGACCGCTAAAACCCTGTCAAGGAAATTCTTCGATTATACTGATCACAGTGCAGATTTTGTATGATCAACGGGAACCGTGAGGGCGTGTATCTCAATTCAACAAAGTGATCAAAGACACTTTCGCACTTTATTGCTAATGTTGTATGCGGTACCACGCGTTTTAATCAATGAAGCGGTCAATCCATAGCCGCATGCTCACACTACACATTCATCTCAAAAGATATCATGATAAGTGCTTCAATCGACTCATACTTTCACTCCATGCTTCCGCTGGCTGCCGCAAATATCATGATCCAGTAAAAGCTTCCGGAACTCAGATGAGAATGCATCATGATCCAGAATGTGAGCATGTCGCTCCAAATGTCACAACATCACATAATACCTACACCACAAAGGTAGAGTCAGAGATTTTTGCTTGCTGATGATCTCAATGCTGGCTCAAAACTCATCATCACGTGGATCAGTTAAAGACCTCCACTTGAAATTCTCCAAACATGCGAACATGAAGAATCAAGACTACGTACTCGAAAAAGAACTTAATCAAGAATCCTAGAACTATCTAATGTAATATCTGGTTGTATTCATTGTAAATTGAGGTGACCTCACTTAGGGGGAGATTGTTAGGAATTAGAAAATTCAGTCGTTAAAGAGTCGGTCACCTCAAGTATATGTATTCGATAGAAAGCTCTTAGTCGTAGTCAAGTTATGCTAGTAAGTAGTATGTTAAGTAACACCGTGGAGGACGGACGGGTATTTACCCTTTGTATGCCTGATCCACAGCCCGTAGGTGGCGTTTATTTGTAAGACACTATAAATACCCTCTACCTCCCAAGGTAGAGGGTTGGAGCTTCAATACCATTTTTCTTTCTTTCACATAGTTCCCAACTCTCTTCCCTTTCTCTCTCTAGAACTTTATCTCTCTAAACTACTTGAACGCCTCATATGATTATGGTTTAGTGTGTTTGTCAAATCCTATATCTTACAGACACAAAGCTAGATGTCAAGTTCTTTTACAATGGTAAAACCACTCCCACACACTATGTATTTTGAGGACTAAAATACTAACCACTCACACTCAGAGGTTTAAGATGGTTTGGTACAACAACGATGTATGAAAAGTGCTAGATCACACAACAACAAAACAAACAAGCCTTCCAACTATTTGTTGAAGCTTGATTATGCCTTGATCTTCTTTGATACAAAAGATGATCACTAGAATGAAATGAAACTGAGTTAGATGTAATAGAATGAGAGAATGGATGTGTTTATGCTAAGAAAGGATGAGAAAACAACTTGGGTTGGCTTGCTATTTATAGGTCAAATGAACAAATAGGACCGTGACGAAAACCAAAAAGGGTTCCGCCCTTGTTATTTTTGGTTCCGTTGGTCCGACAAAGAAGATCACAAAAATCTTTCCAATATCACCCAAATCTAACCAAGATCATGTAAGATATGTAGAGTCCAAATCTAAACAAAATATTCTATAGAAATCTTCTAAAGATTTCCAATGTGATGCAAGTCATGACGTAATATACTGTTTTCTATTTTTAGAATTAATATGTTAAAAGTAAATATATATGTAATGTTATGTTTAAGAAACTAAAACATACTTGTTCTAAAAATGTTGATGCACATTGTGGTTTAGAAAGATATCAATGTTAATTGATACATAACTAATCAAAATGTGATAAGATGTAAATGCTTTGATGAAGACTATTTAAGGAAAGCTTGTTTTAATATTCATTAATCTTGACAAGCTTTATACTTTACAAAAATGAAATTTACTTTTGTCGTTAACAAAACTAGGAAAAGATCATAAAATATAAATAACGTTTAATGACGATATTTTTATTAACACAACGCACAAATCGTTGATGAGCATCAGACTTGGTCTTCAAGGTCTAAGTTGTTTCCATGCTTCAAGTACTGTCTGTTGACCATGCTTTTGTGCTATTCGTACATCTCGCATGTTGTATGTTAGTTGTTGTTGTATTGACTCCGATGTAGACACTGATCCATCGTCATTCCCCGGACCTGAGGTGGAGACATACAAGAAGTACTTCAAGTGTTGTCTACAAATAAGTACTTCAAGGTTTATGATCAAGGTTATAGAGGTATGTACAATATACATATCACATGTTTTATGCCATTTTATATATTTATATATATTATCAATCACAAAATTCTTTTACTTGCACTTTTTTCTACAGCTTTTTAGGTGCTCACGGAATGGACATTGGTTTATCGCTTAATTAACACTAACTATATACATTTGCTTTTCAAAACAATCAAAATTGGAGGACATGATTTATGGACGTTTATTACACTAAAGTTACAAGCATAGAAATTTATAGTATAATTGACTTATTATTTATTATTGCTTTCAGAAATCATTCGCCATGACAATAAACAAGAGCCAAGGGCAATCATTTTCAAAAGTCAGATTGTACCTGTCATGTCATGTTTTCACACATGGACAGCTATATGTGGCTCTTTCACGTGTCAAAACAAAAAGGTTTGTAGGTTGTTATTTCAGATGCGGATGGTAACCTATAAAAAGTTACTATAAATGTGGTATATAAAAGAGTTCTTCAAGGTCTATGATCAAACGGTCAATAAGTATGTACAATATACATATTACATGCTTTGTGGCATTTTTCTTATTTACACTTATTATAAATCCCAAACTTCTTTTACTTACATATTTTTTGTTGAAGTGTTAGAATGGTCACTACATCCATTTGCTTATATTGGAGATCACAAGGCAATGAACGTTTATTACACAAATATTTACAAGCATTATATTTTATACTATCGCATTAATTTATAACTTATTATTCATATAAGAAAACTTCATAGCGATGTCATGTTCTTTTCTTACTTTATTCACGTACTTACTTTTTTTAATCAAAATCCCTCTAAAATCCCGTGAATTCCACGGGTTTATAAGCTAGTATGAATATAAAAGAAAATTTGGACTTTGTTAAATTAAAAATGACATATATTTAAGTTAATTTTTATGTTAATTTATTATCATTAAATATATAATTACTTTAAATATGAAAATAATGGATTATTAATGTGCCTAAAGCATTGCCCAGTAAACATTGTTAAACAAACCCCTTATAACAATACACCAACAAATTGAGAATAATATAGAGCATTTAAAGCCACATAAACAAATTGGTGGTTACATACTTTCATAATAGCCTTTCGGATAGAGATCTTTACATTCTCATTATATCACATTTAATCAAGTTGTTTATAGGCCTTTTCTAGATATATCATTAAATCATTCTCGTTGAAGGCAAATCTAAACTTGGGCCGAAAACAACATGATTAAATTTGTTAAAATTAAAATAATGTACCCTACACTCATAGGTTTTTTGACCAATCATAGAGGGCACCGGCCCCGTTCCATTCTCTCCCACCTCGTGGAGTGATTTCGTCTTAAATATATTAAGGTTTACTTATAATTATGTTAATACTCTGGATAAGACTATACCTCATCACTTAAGTTGTTTATTATTACCTGATGAATTTATATATTCTTCTATTTTTATTTCTTTAACTGCACTTTAATCATTGTTCTTGTGCAAATACAAACAAACCACTTGGAACTTGCGACATTGAGAAATTTAAGTAATAATCCGATGAAGAAATCACCTTACTGTGACATTTTTCATCCAAGATATAATGCTCTTTTGTTGCATTTTCGCAAAAGACAATGCTTTGAAAGACCAGTCATTAACTTTTATATAACCATATACAAGTACTAGACGAGTACCCGTGCCTAGCGGCAACGGTGTTTAGTTTTCTGCAAAATTCCGACGACCTATAAGTTTCTTTCAACAAACCGTATTTTGAAAGGCCAGAGAATCATTTTCTAATAACTATATAATTGATGCGTATTGTGATAGCAAGAGAGAAATATACAGCTTTCAAGAAAATTATGTGAGTCGATCTAAGTGGGAGTATATTTCATAGGATTATTTTAACTTTAAGTTATTAAGATTTTAATAATGATTCAAGCATTACAAAAGCAACCGTATGATTTAGTTAGCAATATTATAATATAGTAAAGAGGTATAGCCAACGGTGTGACCGCTTTTCTTGTTTTGTCGTAAAATTTTAGCAAATGATAACTATTGTTTTACATGTGTAGCGCTTTTATTTGGTAAGCGCGCTTTTAAACTTCAGAATCTACAAATTTATCACCATAATAAGATCATTTTGTACTATCAATTTGCATAGATATTTAAGCATTGTTCAAAGCTATTTGTTTGGGATAAAAATAATTATCGCTAAAGATAACAATACTATTTAATTTTTGTTATTCTAATAAACTTACATAACATTATTCATATACCGTACAAAAGGGCTATACAATATATATTAACTTTTAAAAGACGATTCATATATGCTAGTCCCTTAAGTGGTGCAAGACCAACATTTTTTAAAATAACATTATACAAATGACAACGTACATATGTCAAAGCAAAATAAACAACAAAAAACTACAATTACTTGGTCTATCACTTTTCCAAATTTGTCACGGGTTCCATAACTACTTCATCATTTCTCATATAATTTTGTCAAATTTAAAACCTGGTTCGACCCGGGTGGTTCAACCGGTTGAACCGTTCCGGTAAAAAAAACAAGTCGATTTAAACCGAGTCAACCTGACATGTTGGGTCGAAAACAAGTCAAATAAAGCGTCCCGGGTCAACCTGGTTTTCAATGTGTATTAATAGATTCCTTTTGAAATATATGTCTTCAACATTTCCACTTTTAGTTTCAATTTTTCAGTTTTTTACTTTTTGGTTTTTTCCTTTATATATAGTATATAGCAGGGTACTCACGCGTTTTGGCGGCGGGTATTCTGTGACGATTAACCGCAGAAATAGATCTCGATGAGACCTGATTCACCAGTTTGTATCGGTTTCAACGGGTCCTCTCTGGTTCGTTTTCGGATGACTTTAATTGGTTACCCGAACCGTGGCGATTACACCGGTTCCCGGTTGAACACGTTGGTCCGGTCCGGTTTTCAAAACTATATGTGACATCAACTTGTTAGCTTGTATGAAGTTTTGTGTGTTTTATTAATTTGTATAATATGTATAGTAACATGTATATTTCATTTTAGGGTGTTTTAAAAATATCATTAATTAGTGTGTTTAATTATTTTATATTTTGGATTATGTTGTAGCTTCTATAAGTTGTACGTTATGAAAATTTTATTGTACTTTTTAGCAAAAGGTGTTTTAATTGGTTGTTTTTAATTTGGTAGATGTGTTTTTAATTGGTTGTACAATGTGAATAAATTATTGTATTTTTAAGTAATGAGGTGTTTTAATAAGAGTATTAATTACATTATGCATTTCTCTCTCATTTGACCAATTTCAACTTTTCAACTTTTCACATTTGACCGTTTTTCTATTATATGTAACTAGACGAGTACCCGCGCCTAGCGGCAGCGATGTCTAGTTTTCTGCAAAGTTCCGATGACCCATAAGTTTCTTTCAACAAACTGTATTTGTAGCATTAGAGAATCGTTTCGAATAACTACAATTCTGATGCGTGGTTGCATAGCAGCATAAATATATAGTTTTTAAAAATTATGCAGAGTCGATCTAAGTGTGTGAGTATATTTTCTAATAGGATTGTTTTAAGTTATTAAGATTTTTAGTAATAATAGATTCAAGCATTACAAAAGCAACGGTATTATGTAGTTGGCAGTATTATATTGTAGTTTAGAGGTATAGCCAACATGTGTGACCGCTTTTTCTTGTTTTGTCAGTAATTTAGGCATTGATAACTATTTTTTTTACATGTGTAACGTTTATCATTTGGTGTGTGGCTTTTAAAATTGTAACTTTGCAAATTGGATATCACCATATAAGATTGTTTTGTACTATCAATTTTTATAGATATTTATGCATTGTTCAAAGCTATTTGTTTGAGGTACAAATAATTATCGCTAAAGATAACAATACTATTTATTTTTTGTGATTTTAATAAACTTACATAACATTATTGATATTAATCCCTGACAAAGGGCTATACATTATATATTAACTTTTAAACGACGATTCATATATGCTAGTCCCTTAAATGGTGCAAGAGCAACATTTTTTAAAATAACATTATACAAATGACAAATTACATGTGTCAAAGCAAAATAAACCATTACTTTGTCTCTCCTTTCAAAAAATTGTCACGGGTTCCACAACTACTTCATCTGTTCATCATTTCTCATATAATTTTGTCAAATTTGAAACCCGATTTGACCCGGTGGTTCAACCTGGTTGAACCGTTCCGATAAAAACAGGTCGATTTAAACCGAGTCAAACCGATAGGTTGGGTCGAAAAAATGTCAAATTAAACCGGTCACCCGCCGGTTTGAAGCGTCCCGGGTCAACCCGCATCGGTTTCAACAGTCAACCCGTATCGGTTTCAACGGGTCAACCCGGTATCGGTTTCAATTGATTGTTTTAATTTGGTAGATGTGCTTTTAATTGGGTGTACAATGTGAATAAATTATTGTATTTTTTAAGTAATGAGGTGTTTTAATAAGAGTATTAATTATATTATTTATTTCTCTCTCCATTGACCATGTTTTCAACATTCAACTTTCAACATTTTTCACTTTTTCCACTTTGACCATTTTTCCATTTTTATATAGTATAGATATAGATAACTTCTCTATCGACACGCTCATAAAGGTTCAACTGACCAAACTTAGCAGGTAACAAAACAAGTAAAATAGGCAACTTTCTTCACATGGCTCCATTTAAATCCTTGCAAAAATTTCTGCAACAATAACTAAAAGATAAAAATAAAATGAGTTTGTGAAACTTAGAAAAAAGAAAAGGGGATGTAGCTCAGATGGTAGAGCGCTCGCTTAGCATGCGAGAGGTACGGGGATCGATACCCCGCATCTCCAATACTTTTTTCATTCAGTATTTCAAATTTACATCCCTCTTTCGTCACTTGTCTCTTTCAAGAGTTTTAAATCTAACATGACAAGTATATTCTCGACAACCAAATTTAAGTGTTACATGACTGTTGAAGGCTATTTAATAATTGTGCTTTCAGAATCTGAAACAAAGTCTGCAATACATTATCCAAGTTCTATAGGTTTATTATCGGATATTTGATCAAAGTTATTCTGGTTATATACCTCCAAGGTTCAAAGTCTGCAAACACTTGTTTGATTGAGTAGCGGGTTAAGAAACAGACAGCACATTTGTACAGAAGGGTAAATTGTGAAAACTATAACAGATCTTATAAGAGTGTAAACTGTAATTTTTTGCCAAAAAAAGGAAAAAAAGGTTCGGAAGCCACTCTTGAAATATCAGAGCCAGGTTTTGATCCCTGTGGGTTATGGGCCCACCACGCTTCCGCTGCACCACTCTGATTTACTGTTTATCATAAGCACATCATATATCTATAACTCAAAATGGATGGTGGTTAAACTGTAAATACAGACAATAACTATAACAGCAAAAGGCTCATCAAAATTCAAAAACCATCACCAAATAGTGCAGTGGTAAACTGACCTCCTTACAAGAAGTTTAAGGTTCAAACTTCCACAGGTACACATTTAGAGGGTGGCTAGGGAAAGGGTCGGAACAATCACGAGGATACCTCGGTCAAGCTACGTACATCCGAGTCAAAGACTTACCTTCTCCAGATAACCGAACAAGGAAAACCTCATCCGCTAGTTACTAATCACTTACTATAGAGGCTCATCATTGTTCGAATCTTGTCCAAATCTCGTTTGGAACTATGCACTAAACATTGTTCGAATCTAAAACCATTAGTTCATGGAACTCGGTAGCTTTTAAAACAACATTCTGCATATCAAGGTGTGCTATGCAGCATCAACAGTGAAAATTGTTACAAGAAGTAAGATTGATAAGATGTCTTCTTATAGGTAAACAAAAAATTGAACCACTTGCTGAACCTAAAGCCATGTTTTGCGGCATCTGCTCCATTCCTTCAGGTGAAGGACTTAACATCCCAATCTTAGCATGTGTGAAGTCGAACGTGAGAGGTTAACAAAAAAAAATCTAAAGGTTGCAAAAGCTGTTATACGCTACAGAATGAGATTATGTGGTGTTGCAAACATCATATAAAGGATGTACTAGTAATAAATTTAGGATTTTATATAGCATCCTTACATAGAATCAATAAAAGCTAATTGCCAAAAATTTATCAAATTTTCTACAGAAGAGATGAATTTATTCAACTTTTTATCCCACATCTGATATCATAATCATACTTGCATGATTCCAGCTTATTATGACGAAATCAATGCGTGTGTAAATTCTGATAATCATCGGCAATTCTTGTGTGTGTAGCATCTCATCATCTGTAACTATGCAATTAAGAGCGAAGGTAAACGGCATACGCATAGTGATATATGCTGTGGCGATAGCATATTCTTTGCACTGCTTGCAAAAGACCCTTTTGGATCTGCGGTTACCATCTGATCTGATGTTTCTTCCTGTCGCTCTAATGCAGCAAATTACTTATCTTCTAACTATTAATTTACATATTGGAACAAAAATTATTGGCAACACAAGAGATTTACATCAATTTCAACATCTCACAAAAACAACATAACATTCTTCCATTCATTAAAAACAGCCATCAGTTACCGATTTACATGAATTTCAATACCATAAAAACAATTAGTAAATCTAAACCCATTATTACATGGACAGAAAGAAAACAAGTCAACCGCTGGTGAACTTGGTGACAGCCTTGGTGCCTTCAGAGACAGCGTGTTTAGCCAACTCACCAGGCAAGACCAATCTCACAGCAGTCTGAATCTCCCTGCTCGAAAGAGTATTCTTTTTATTATACCTAACAAGCTTAGAACTCTCAGCAGCCAATTTCTCAAAGATATCATTAATGAACGAATTCATAATTCCCATTGCTTTGCTTGAAATACCAATATCAGGATGGACTTGTTTCAAAACCTTGAAGATGTAGATCTTGTATGTTTCAACCGACTTCTTGTGTCTCTTCTTCTTCTTGTCTCCTGACGTGTCCTTTGCTGGGAGCTTCTTTTCTGCTTTGGGTTTTGGTGCCTTCTCTGCTGCTGGCTTCTTCTCCGCTGCGGGTTTCTTCTCTGCTGCCTTTGGTGCCATTGCTAAATAAGATGTGTGTGTGTTTTTTCAAGTGTGAGTGATGAAGAGATTGTGGGGATGGTTATATAGTTGGGTTAAGGTGTCTTGTGATTGGTTGGCCTTCATTCACGCGGATCGTGAATATTGGCCATTGGATTACAAGATTAGATTTCAACGCTGGAGATTGGATTCATAGTGATTTCAAATTTCTTTAATTTTCACTTTTGGCATGTTTAAGGCTTTAAGAGCATGTCCAATCATCACGCCCCAACGGCGTTGAAGACGAAATTAACGGCATTAAGCCGTTATTACCCTTGGACCTCCGGCGTTATTGCAGCGTTAGTCTCTGCCCGTTGAACAGCGTTTTGACAACGGGTAAAAAATGAGTTCAATAGACTCAATTTTCAAAAACGCAACAAGGATATGATACAAGGCAAGTGTAAAACGTTGAACTGTGATTGCACAAAGTTCAACGCGTATTACAAACGTTTGAAACGGGAAGAGAAAAGTGGGGAAAGGGATATGGATATCCTCAAACGATCGAAACAAATGTATCTTGACGAGCACAAAATTGCGCCGTTTAACAACGAGGAGGCTTGGGAGGTTTTGCATGGTCATAAGAAATGGGACGCGCCAAATCCACTTGATTTAACTGGCGATGTCCCAAGCCAAACAAACGAGGCTTTGTTTGGTCATGATGAACAACCACGTCCCATGGGCAAAAAGCGTGCTTCGAAGAAAGCCAAATCCGAGAGCACGACAAGTACAGGGGAACGAGCTCGTCAAGCCAATTCATGGAGACTATGACAACCGAGTATCGTATAAAACGGGAAACCACTCAAGCGGCGTATCGGGCGGCCCAAGTAAAAGATGAAACGATAACAAGGTTGGAAGAGATGAAATTTTTGATGATTAACATTGACGGCAAGTGTTAGGTCACCATATTGTAACACAAGCATCAATATGTAAGAAATATAGATGAGATAGACCGGTTGAACACACAAACACACACACGAATATGATAAGTAAATGTTATGCGTAGGAAATGTATAAATGTGAACAACCAACCTTCAAATGAAGGTTTACAAAGGTATTTATAGGGGAAGGGACTAGGGCAAAACTACAAGTTCCCTTCTTTCCTTATTGGACTTGGGCCAAGGCTTATGGGCTTTCTACATAAGCCTTGCCATTAATAAAAACATAAAAGCCTAATTAAGCAACCTATTACATATTGATTACTAACACTTGAAATATGGTTTAGGAGTGATTCCAACAATCTCCCCCTAAGTGTTGGTAATTAATGACTTCAGTAATCTTGAAAAGTTGTTGGTGCTGATGTAATAGTTGCTTTGACATCTTCTGACATTCTTCTTTCTTGTGAGAAGAAGTGTCTTGATTCCAACAATCTCCCCAGTGTGAGGATCTTGTTTTTCTTTGAAGTTTTCAGCTTTGACGTCTTCATTTATCTTTGTTCTTTGTTCTGGTGTGGATATGGTGATGTTATGTTGTGATTATCTGCATCAGGTCCGCTTCGTTGCTCAGGTGTCTCCATGTCCTTCTCCAACATGCTCACACGCTCTTTGACGTTGGATTTCAGGATTGATGTAGTTCTCTTTAGTCTTTAAACTTTGTAGATTCTTTGGCTTTGACTAAGAATCATTCTGACTTTTGTGTTGATTTTCGAGAGAACTTCAATTTTTTTTTTTTTTTTTTGGTATGAGCATGTGGAGAATCTGCACGATCATCTCCCAGGAGCATCCATAAGAAGAAAACATAAGAATTGGTTAGTGATAAACACCAATCGATCAATGTGGTCGCTTTCTAAAGAATTGACCACTACGATTGTTCTTCCGTGAATGTCTTGATTCCATTCACCTTGGTCGCGAATCACCGTCCGAATCCCATAAGGATGGGCTTGGCATTACATTGAACAAGTTCAAGTAATGACCCATTATCTTCGTGACTCGATTCTTGAAAAGAATCTCCTTAGCGGATTTCCAGACTTACAAGTTCGAACTTTGAGCGTGTTAACAACATAGTGTGAAAACACATCTCTAATTCTAGCAAAGGTCGCTCCCTCGAACTGAGTCCCTCAAGTAGGATAACACGATGTACCGTACACCTACAGTTCAGTGAGTCGTTGAGGTACAACCGGCATCACCCCACGATCAGACCGTTTGAGACAACACTAAGCGTAACCCACGAGGAGTTACCACCTGCTGTGTTTGTTTGATGTTGACCATGGCAGGAGTTTCCATTCAATCACCGAGGATCACAATTGTGAACCCCTCATAAATGTTCTCTACAGATTGCTAAGATCTGTGTAGGACTCTAGAATAGTATCACTTGCGTCCTTAATGTTAAACGACAAGTGATGAAATGTCGAGTGTTCCTAATAGATCTTTTGATGAATCTCGTGGCTCTAGACTCAATAGTGCGCTTTGGTTTTCCTGAGCGGAGACTAGGGAGAGGGTCTCTTTCTTCAATACCAGCAATCTCTAAGAGAAAGCCGATAGTTTACGTAGGGTTCCCTGTGAGAATGAAACAAGCTTCTGTTGAGAGAAACTTGAGTAGCAAAGAAGGTTTAGTGCATGCGTCACTGGGTCCATGACGACTTTGATCTTCAATGCCGGTGTCATCTAGTGACAACCAGTAGTATATGAATTGAACCCGGTGTCTGCCTTAAGTTGAATAATCTGGAGGGCTATTTCTTTTCACCCTTTTCTTTACTTTTTCTTTAATTCTTCAACTCCTTCTTTCTCTGATTCTCATTTTCTCCTTTTTATAATCATACCTAAGGACTTCTTAATTCTAACTATTGGTGGTGTCCTTGGGTAGATCCCTCCGGCTCTGGCGGATCATAGGAGGGTTATTCCTAACCTTAGTCACCTTATAACACCATGACTAACCTATGTTGCCATAAAACCATTTTCTTGAAAATCTCTCAAAGTGTTTATGAGTGAAAACATTTTGTAACACTTTGAGAGTTTTGTATTTTCAGAAGTACTCCCCCTCCACATGTGCTTAATTGTTTTGACAGAAATCTGCACAGTGAAGGTAGAGCTCGCACTTTTGAATTGATCGACTCAAGATAGACAATTCCCCGCGAGAAACGGTTACGTTGCATAGTTAAAGAATTACATTGTCAGCTTTTAGGTGACAACTAGCTCTAATAACTACCTTGAAGGTGTGGACAAACCTCGAGAGGTTGTCAAACCCGTCAAAGTTCATGTCTATCAAGAGTTTCTCGAATAGGTACAATCTACTCGGATAAGTCTTGGAAGACAAATCTTTTCGATGTATGACATTTCAGATCTCGTCAATTCATGGGTTAAGTCTTAGCACGAAGATTCAATCACATTCTCCAACATATTTGTATCACACAATTTTTCTCCCTCTAAAAAATAGCATATAAATGTTATTTTTGATGAAATTTGGATATTGAATATGTCCATTTCGAGTTTTGTGGGAAGATTTCCACGAAGAACGTTTTGTGAACAAAGATTTGTTAGCAAATACTCCCCCTCAACAAGTAATATTAACTTTTGAGGTTTTGAAAACATAAGGGGAAGTACTTGTTCTTTTGAGCAAAACTTTGAAAAAATAAAAGTTTTGATTAGTTTTACTCAAAAGTAAGAAGCTTTCGCTCCTTTTATAGGATTGTGGCACTGAAGCGTACCACAGGGTCCTTTCATTACAAGAACGGGTTGTACACTGTTATGTGTGCACAAGCCATTGTCAATTATACAAATAATATCATCAAAATATCAATCAACGAAATGAATTAAGGAGTACCAAGCATTCCTTCAATGACACTGGGAGTTCTCTCTTGACGTTGATATCCCATAAGAGTGAAGCTCTCTCTTCCACCCACAAAGCTCTCTAACCTCCGCATCTGATCCCGGTGAAACAGCCTCTCATCAATCCTCTTGATGATCTTATTCACATCCCTCTTTTCTCTGGAATTCCACCGCTTCTTCGACCCAATGCCTTCATGAATCTCTTTTAACCGATACGCCAACCCGTCATGAACCTTCTTCGTGTGGTCACAAACTTGTGAAGCTTCATTGCACGCCATGAAACAATTATGGTGAAGTTCACTGCGGTAAACTACGCCAAACTTTGGTTTCTTGAGAATGGTGTACTGAGAGAGTTGGTTGATGTCGGGAAAGTGGAGCAATGGTTTAGTGAGATTGACCCTTTTCTGGTATGATTCCACGGCAAGTTGAAGGTCTTCAACACGCTCTGGATGACGATGTTTTATGAATATCAACAAGGACGTGATGTACCGCAGCCGATGTTGGTGGAGAAATGTCGCATTCGACCTTGTACCTTAGCCAGATGCATGTCTTCAATGTTGTTGAGCGACAATCTTGGAAAATCAGCTTCAGTAAAATCATATTCCTGTTCGTCTTGGCGTTTGACTTTGATTTTCTTCAGGAATGAGTAACCCCACTTTGTAGCCAAACTGACATTCATCATAGCAACGATCTGTTTGTCACTGTACACCTCTTTGTTAGATTTTAGTACCTGGCAGCTTCGGTAGTATAGTCTTATTCGTTCAGGCCAATGATGAATTCCATACTGTGCATCGAGGTCATAATTTACCACATTATCAACAAACATTCTTGTGGCTTCTTCCTCGATGGAAACATTGTTGGAGAAGACTGTTGCCGAGATGTTGAAGGTGAGTGAGGTAGCGTATTTCTTGCTTACATCGCTACCGTGTTGAAGAAATTCCAGGTCGTTGTTGAAGAAGTATTGGTAGGGAATCCTTTGTTGATCAAGTTGGCCGATGGTTCATAGTGGCTTGGTCCAGTCAGTGTAGTAAGGAGTCTTGTCAGGTCTTGTGAAGTCGATGTTAGATTCAGGGTTGAGCCAATCGATATTGTTGGACATTGTTGGGAATAATATTATCAGTTACCACTGATACGCTTGTGGTTAACACTGCTAAGGATTGCACTAGCAGTGGAAACGTATTACCACTACTAGAACATTTGTTACCACTGCTATTAGATAATTGTTAAGTAAACGTGTTTAGATAAGTATAGAAAAGATATTGTGTATATTCTATATTGTTAGCTTTATACTTATCTTGTAAATGACTCCTTGTGCTATAAAAGGAGATCCTAGGTCATTGTCTTACATACATATAACGTAGTATTCATATTATCTTCAAGGTGTAACCCTAGTGATAAAGAAGATCACTCGTATTATTTCTTAATAATACTGAAGCTTTGTGTTTATTGTTCTTACTTAAGTTACATCATGTAATCCATCTTCTAAGTATTACTAAGTAAATTCCGCGTGCTTATTAATATAATTCAAAATATCACTGACACAAGGTGTGTGTCCAGATCCATCAAGTGGTATCAGAGCGAAGGTTCTGATATTTTGATTTAGAAGATCCAAGGAATACGCTTAACCTACTCACTCAATTCAATTGAGATGGAAAACAACCAGTCCAACTTTTCTACTCCAAGACTTCCTAAGCTCAAACTTAATGAGTTTGAGATGTGGAGGATAATGATTGAGAAATACTTTCTTATTCAAGACTATGCTCTATGGGAGATCATCTTAACTGGTGATTCTTTCAAGCCTGTGACAAAGACTCAGAAGGTTGGTGACGCAGATGTTGTGACAGTTTCTGTGCCTGAGACTAATACTGAAAAACCACTGAAGAAAAATGATCTAAAGGCCAGAAGTTTGTTGCTGATGACTCTCCCTAGAGACCAGATCATAGCATTCAGCAAGTTCAAGACAGCTAAAGAACTTTTTGAAGAAATTTGCTCAGTGTTTGGTGGCAATGATACTACAAACAAGACACAAAAGACATTGTTGAATCAAAGTTATGAAAACTTCTTTGTTTCAAGCAATGACTCACTTGATAGCATCTTCACCAAACTCCAGAAGATTGTTACACAACTGAATGTGTTTGGCATTGAGGTAGAAAAGGAAGACCTCAATTTGAAGTTTCTAAGAAGTTTGAGTTCAAAGTTTCATACTAATGTTACAGTCTGGGAAAATAAACCAGATATTGAAACTATGAAGCTCAATGATCTTTACAACTACTTCAAACTCATTGAACAAAGATTGAAAAAGGCTGGGAAACTTGGTACAAGCTCAAGCAGCTTGGCATTGTTGTCAACCTCTGTTGACAGTGATGATTCTGAAGATGACTGTGATAATGATTTTGCCACTGATGGTTCTACAGTTTCCACTGGTAATTCTAGTGTTACCACTGCAGGTTCAAAAAAGAAGATTGCTAGTATTGGAGATCCTACCTTTTATGCTTTTATCTCCACTCAAGTTAATGGATCTATATTAACTCATGAAGACATAGAGCAAATTGATGAAGATGACTTGGAGGAGATGGATATAAAATGGCAAATAGCTCTTCTTAGCATGAGGGCTAGGAAATTCTACAAGAAGACTGGCAATCCTATTCACATCAATGGTGGTGAAACTGCAGGCTTTGACAAAAAGAAAGTAGAGTGTTTCAATTGTCACAAGTTGGGGCATTTTGCTAGGGAATGCAGAAGGCCAAAGATGAAGGACAACAGGTCTACTTGGTACAAGCAAAAGAAAGAACCAAAGGCAATGTTGGCAATTGATGGTGTGAGCTATGATTGGAGTTTCATGGCTGATGAACAAGAGGAAGAACCTTCAGATGCTGCTCTTGTGTCTACTGAATTTGCTCTCATGGCTTTCTCTGACTCTGAGGTACAAAACTTTGAAAGTTGTTCTAAAACATGTAGGGCTGCTAGAGAAGTTGAAAGACTTAATGAATCTTATGAAAGTCAAAGAACAGAGTTGTTTGCTGCTAATTATGCTGTGTCAAACCTTAGGAGAGGTATAGCTGTATTAGAAAAACAACTAGAGCACTATAGAGAAAATGAGTCAAAATATAATGATGATATGATTCTTCTTAGAAGAGAGGTAGATCATACGACAGCTGTGAATGAGGCTTTTAAAGAAGAGCTTGAAAAACTTAGAAAGAAAAATGAGAATGTCAATTTAACTGTTGACATCTGTTATTATCAGTCTAAGTCAATTGATAAAATTTGGAATGCTCAAATACATAATAAAGTTAAGTCTGGTATGGGTTATAATACTGTGCCTCCACCACTAAGAGGTGTTCCATCACCTCCAGGTATAGATTTAGCTCATACAGGTCTAGAAGACTTTCAGGAACCTATTCTTGAATATGGTCCTCCCAAAACTGTGAAATGTGAGGAAGAGGTTAAGCTTGATAATGATGTTTTTGAAAGTGCTAGTGACTCATCAGTTGTTGATGAGAATGTTAAAAAGAATGTAGAGGCTTCTATCCCAAAAGTTGTTAATACTGTTACAGAGGAACCTAGGAGACAAGCTAATAAATCTAGATCAACTGTAAGGTATGCTGAGATGTATAGGAACAAGTCATCAGCTCCTAGGGGTAACCAGAGGAGTTGGAATCATGTTAAATCTCAACAACTAGGTAGTGACTTTGTGATGAACAATAAAACATGCTATATATGTGGTAGTTTTGATCATTTACATGCTTATTGTGAATACCATGTTGAGAGAAGAGAAGTCCATGGGAATAAAAGGTTGGAATCTAGAAACAATATACACCCTAAGTCTCACAACAAAATGATCCCAAGAGCAGTTCAACTAAGAAGTGGTCTTAAAACTTTTGCCACTGCTAAAACTGTTAACTCTGCTCACTCTAAATCACATGTTACAAGTGCAAAGCCCAAAACAACTTTTGCAAAATCTGCACAAACAGGAAAAAGGTCTTTTAATAATAAAAGAGTTCAATATAATCAATAGTGGGTACCAAAGACTAAATCAGCAGTTACCACTGCTCAGTTAAAAGTTCCCACTGCAAGGGTTGTAAACAAGACCAAGGGGAATATGGGCAATGCTGTGAAGGCCTCAGCACGTTGGGAATGGAAACCTAAAGGAATTACCTCATCAACCAATCCCAATGGTGTATCAATGACCTTTGATAGATTTAACTATATTGATACACGAGGCAGATCCAAGTCAATCATGGCTTGGGTCCCCAAAAGAAACTAACTCTTTACTTTTACGTGTGCAAGAACATCCAAGGACAAAAAGATCAGATCAAGGCTACACAGATAGTGGATGTTCAAGGCACATGACTGGCAACAGGTCCTATCTCTCAGATTTTGAACATTATGATGGACAGTATGTCAGCTTTGGAGGTGGAGTTAATGGAAAAGTTGCTGGAAAAGGGGTAATCAAAACTGGTAACTTGGATTTTGAACCTGTGTACTATGTAAAAGAGCTTAAGTATAATCTTTTTAGTGTATCACAAATGTGTGACAATAAAAACAATGTTCTTTTTACAAAAGATATGTGCTTTGTTCTCTCTAAGGACTTTAAGATGCTTGATGAAAGTCAGATTCTTCATAAGATTCCTAGAAAAGGCAACTTATATAGCTTTGATATGAACAACATTGTTACTAAGGAAGATTATGCTTGCTTACTTGCAAAGGCCACAGTAGATGAATCCATGATATGGCATAGAAGACTTGGTTATGTTAATTTCAAAACCATTAATAAGATTGTCAAAGATGGTTTGGTAAGAAGATTACCTTAGAAAAGATTTGAGAATGATCAAACCTGTGTTGCTTGTCTTAAAGGTAAACAACACAGAGCTTCTTGCAGGTCAAAGATGGTTAACTATATTGCTCACCCTCTTCAAATGTTACATATGAACTTGTTTGGTCCTACATCTGTGAGCAGCTTAAATCTTAAGAAGTATTGTCTTGTTGTGACTGACGATTTTAGCAGATTTACATGGGTTTTCTTTTTAAGCACTAAGGATGAAACAACTGGAATCCTTAAGATCTTCATCACAGAATGTAACATATTGGATTTCACAAATACATCAAACCATGATCATAGGAGGCGTACACAATGATGTTTTTAGAGAGAGAAATAATTAGAGGTTTGGGAACTTAGTGAGAGAAAGTGAAAATCTTATTATGAGCTCCAACTCTCTACCTTGGGAGGTAGAGAGTATTTATAGTCTTACACAAATTGCCACCTTCGGGCTGTGGATCAGGCATATAGTGGGTAAAGACCCGTCCGTCCTCCACGGTGTTACTTAACTAAATACTACTTAACTTTAAATAACTACGACTACGAGCTTTCTAACGATTACGTATACTTGAGGTGACCGACACTTTAATAACTGGATTTACTAAATCCTAAAAATCTCCCCCTAAGGGAGGTCACCTCAAATTTCATTGAATACAAACAGATATTACATTAAGATTGTTCTTGGATTCTTGTTCTCGTTCTTTGCTCGGTAGCTCATAGTCTTTGATTCTTCATTTTTGCATGTTTGGATAATCCAAGTGGAGGTCTTTAACTGATCCACGTGATAATGAGATTTGAGCCAACTTTGAGATCATCAGCTACCATAAATCTCTAACTCTTCCTTTGTAGTGTTGGTATTATGTGATGTTGTGACATTATGGACCGACATGCTCACATTCTGGATCATGATATCTTTCTCATCAGAGTAGCGGAAGCTTTAGTTGATTCATGATATTTGCAGCAGCGTAGCAGAAGCATGGATTGAAAATATCAGAGTCATTGATGCACCTATCATGATATCTTTGGAAATGAGTGTGTTGTGTAAGCATGCGGCTATGGATTGACCTCTCCATTCTGATCAGCTGCAAACGTCGGGCGTACCTGCATACAACAGTTAGCAATAAAGCGCACGAAAGTATCTTTGATCACTTTCATTGAATTGAGGTACAAGGCCCACGGTTCCCCGTTGATCAGTACAAGTACTGCCTGTGATCAGGTATAATTCCGAAGAATCTCCTTGACAGGGTTTCGCAGCTGCTCTAGCTGTTCTCAAACCGGAACGTCTCAAAGAAGACAACACGGAGTGAGTGAACCAGCGAATTGAGATTCACTGATTGATGAAAAGAGATTTGAAAAACAATCGTGTACTGCTCAATAAAGTGTTTTTGCAATACAACGAAGGTTTTAAGAAAAATCAATTATCAATCATAAACACCTTTTAATTTTTGAAACATTAATACACAGTTGATGTGTTAGAGAAAAGATTTTTAAGCACAACGACCGGTTTTTCAAAGGTATCCGTCAATCCATAACCTGAACCAGGATTGATTCATAATTATGAATCGCCCCATTGTTTCTGTTCAGTTGTCACATGGTTGATCTATTGGATAGATCTCACATGCCACCCACCAGGAGCTTGTTTGATGATGGCTCCAAAAGGCTTTCCATCTTCATTGTGAATATGTTTGCATATCACTCAGATGTTCTGGCAATACCACAAGGATAATGCGTAGGACTCATAAGATATAATCTCTCTTTCCACATTGTGTGAAACAGAGAGTCTTCATATTCAGTGTCCTAATGAGATTTATTTGATGATCTCGTGGCTCTAGACTCAATAGTGCACATTTGGTTTCCTATATCGGAGACTAGGGAGAGGGTCTCCTTCTTCAATATCAACTATCTCTAAGAGAAAGTCGATAGATTATGTCGGTTCCCCGTGAGAATGAAACAAGCCCTTTTAAGAGGAACTTGAGTAGCTTGGGAAGTTGTAGTGCAGTGCGTCACTGGGTCCATGACGTCTTGTCTTCAATACCGGCGTTACCTTAGTAACCACCAGTAGCATATGTATTGAACCCGGTTTCTGCCCTAAGGTTGAATTATTGGAGGGCTATTTCTTTTCACCCTTTTCTCATTCATTTCTTTTTCATTCTTCAACCCCTTCAGTGCTTACCGAGACTTCATTACTAGAACCTTGTTGGGTTTATTCCAGTTCTAGCTCTGTCTCAGTCCGCACTCTTCCCTTATTCTCATTTTTCTCCTCTTTTTTTTCATCATACCTACGGACTTCTACACTATCTAGTGGATTGTCCCTGGGTAGATCCCTCCGGTTCTGGCGGATCATGGGAACAAATACCTAACCTTATCATCCTTATATCACCATACATAAAGTAATTTTGGTCGGTCTATTTGGTATTGTTCATCTGCCATTGGAACCAATTGAAAACCATTTGAAAATCAATCCAGATACTTGTGATATATTATCAAAGCATTTTGTACCTGAATTGTTTTTGATATTTTTAGAAACAGAGCTCCTCCTCAACATGTGCATCATGTATTTGAAATCGTTTTGGCACACGTAGGCAAGATGAAGAATTAACTTCTTTGATTATCATTTTCTAAAAGATATCAACATTACTTCCCTGATCAAATCAAGTAGATAAAGCATATTGGAGAAGGATGAGGTTTTCATAAGTTTGCTCCCCCTCAATATGTGCCTCGAGGTTTGAAAGAGTTTTGCACATATGATAAGGTTTTAAAATGTACCTTTTTGAGGGGTCGTTTAAGCCCTTATTTGATCACTTTTGTATCTGTTATTACTTAATATCGTTCCTTTTCACTTTTTAGGTCTCTTGAAGGCAAATTGCTGGAATGACACTTATTCGGACGAAAAGGCGCGAATATATGAAAAAAATTGCCAAAGTCAAGAATCGAGACACTCAAGCTGCTGAAATACAAAGGGAAGGCGTCAGGTGTTACCTGCGATGCCGTCGGAGCACATGTTGTGACGATACAGTAGCCAAATTGCTTATTTTCAAGTGACGGTGTCAGGCTTTAAAAGAGTAGGTCGTCGCAACTCAGACGGCGTAGATTTGATCCAGACGGCGTCAGAAGCTGAAGAGGACGGCGTCACAAGCACAAGGTGACGCCGTCGCAAGACTAACGTGGCCAAGACAAAACCCTAATGACGGCGACCCGACGGGGTCACAAATCATAAGGTGACGCCGTCGCGAATGTAATCTTATATATAGAATCCGAATTTTTCATTATTCAGTGCGTAGTCTTTTGGAGTAAAAACCTAAACCAAACCAAGGCTGTCTTGTACAGTATTTTAGGGTTCCAAACCCTATCTTACATCAAGATAAGTGTTTTACTTCATTAATTCAATTATGTCTTCAATTATTTGTGTGTATGCTTGCATGTTCTCCATGTCCGGCTAATTTACTTGTGTGTTTGCTTAGGGAATATGAAACTTAACTATTAAATATTGGTTGGTTGTCTCTTATCTTAATTGTTAATGATCTAGTAATGCGATAGGTCATTCGTTGTGTAGTTAATGCTTGATTAATCTTTGCGAACCTTAGACTATAACACCTAGAGTAGTTGTAGGCTAAACCATCCAAAGAGTACCTTAGAGTTAGAGTTTATAAATCCTAGAGATTTTGTAGACGAGACCCTTTGGTAGTTTCAAAGAGTTAGGGATAAACGCATACCCTACGACCTTAGACACACAATGCGATTAGGAATAAGGACGTGACAATTCAACCATCAATAGAAGATAATTAAGGAGTAATACAACCTAAGTAAACACATTCTTAAACTATCATACGAGCACACATTAATTAGACATAGACTACCCTCACCTTAGTTAATTAGATAATTAGATAATAGAGTAATCGGTAGAAATACCAACCCCCCAAATCCAAACCCCGAGATTCGTACCTTTCCATTTCCTAAAAAATATAAAAAGCACAAAAATAATCTTCCTCAACCCCAACCTTAGCGTAGTAACTCCTCACTAGCATTCCTATTCCCCTATAGAACGATATCAATTCCCGTGGCTTACCTTAATACTACACTACAACGATTAGGTTCACTGCTTAGGGTGTTGAAAAACTTGCTCAACGAAAAGGAAGTTCCTTTGACCCCGAAAGACGCGTGTAGCGTTATTAAGTTTTTGGCGCCGCTGCCGGGGAATAGAATAGCTAGTTAGGAGTTCACCTCGTTTAGGTTTCCTTGCTTGATTCCTATCAAGTAAGCCTTTTTCTCATTTTTTGCTTCCTTGTAGTCTATCCCCCTTCTTTGTGTTTGTGTTCGTAAAGCCCTTTTCATTTGTCGCTATGGCAAGTGAAATTGCATTTGAATCATTAACAAACGAGGAACAATTGAATTTCGCAGATTGGATTGGTTTTTATTGTTCTAATGAATTTGTGAGTGAACTTAGAGATATCCAAAAGGAGACGGGTGTAAGGTTGGATGGATTTGATAAATTTTGTGCTTGTGTGGCTTCTATTCAACGATCATTGTTAGAATCAACTCCTTTTAGTGAGACCCTCTGGAAAAAATTTGAGAAAATCCTCCTAAGCAAAAACCATCAGTTGTCACAACTTGAGGAAATGGATAAGGAGGATTTATCTAACCTTAGGCATCATGATAAAAAAGACCTAGTTTTTAAGAACATGGAACCTAAACCAGAACAAGATTGTGAGATGGTTAGAGTTGAAATACTTAGTTGCATGTATGGGATAGATTTCAAAACATATGACACACATGAGGAATCCTTTAGGCAAATAGAACATAGTAGTCAAGTTTTTGAGAACAATTCTTATGAATCGGACCAATAATTTGAAATGGCTAAAGAAGGATTTGAGATACTTAGGAGTGTACTTGGGTTAGATCATACTAAAACACATGATGAAATTTTAGGAGATCTAGATATAATGGAGAATGAGGTGGAAACTCCAAGCCCACAAGCCCTACCATCACTTGAGGAACACACATCGCCTATAACTTACCCGGAAGAAGTAGAAGAGACTATAGGAACCCCGATTGATATAGAACCTTTGGACCAAACACCACTAGAGAATATAGGTTTAGATGCTTGTTGTCATGACCTCTCTCTTAGTCCTAGGGAAGTTCCTAATTTTGATGAACCGGAGCCTCAACCAAAAATCTTACCCAATTTTCCGTCTTTATATGTGAATCTTGGAATTGAATTAGGCCCCAATCCACCTATCAAAATAAATAATCCGGGTAGTTGCTTGATAAAGGTGGTAGACTCTAGGCCATGTAGAGTGGAAGCTAATATAGGAGTAACCCATGACCTTACACACTTATATCACCCATTCATGGTTGATAACAAGAAACATTATGGGTTTAAACCGGGTTTATTAGGTCAAGATGGATCCTTAACTAAGAATCTTTTGAAGTTGATAGAAGATGATCCATTTTTAGGAGAGAGATTTGATTCACCCGCTACACGAATAGAATTAGGTAAGGTTATAATGAATGGAGCACACTCCTTTGAGCATATAAATCACCCATCACCCTCTCCTCACGTTACAAATTTCCACCCTAAGGGTGTGTATCGCTACTATCACCCGCACTTAAACTTAAGTGTAGGGAAAACCTCCCCTTTATTCGTTAAATAAGGGTAGAGTCAAGCTCGTGACTCGAACAAAAACAAGCGCTTCTTGGGAGGCAACCCATGTGTATTTGTTTTTCATTTTTATTTGTGTGTCGTATATCTTCTTAATGATTGTCTATTCTCATGTTTAAATTTGTAAAAATGCTTTATTTTGTCTTTAACCTCGTCTTAATTACATATAAAGGTATTTTACATAAGGGATAAGTGTAGGGAGGATTACACACGTTTTCAAAAGAAACGTGAACATGAGAATTTCAATTAATTAAAAGATATATATGTGTGTTTGTTCGAGTCAAATGCTTGTATCGAGTCATAATGGATGTTTTGCAGGAATTTTTTCCAGATTTTAAATATGTAAATTTTCCAGAAAATTGCAGACCAGTTTTTGTCAGGATAACCTGACGACGTCAGGATCGCAACCTGACGGCGTCAGGAAGGAGTAAAAATAACAGATTAATTTTTTATCTTTTTCTGTGCTACTTATAAAATTTTTGGAATTTTCCAGGTCTTAATTTTCCAAAAATTCTGTAAACATCCATTCTACAAGCATTATATCCTAGTTTAGTAGAGACTTATATATATTATTACCGCCGATTTTATGCGAAGGTTTCGTTTGTTTTCTTCAAGTGTGCAGGTTTTATTTATCAAGAAGAAGATACATAAGGTTGGAAGGAGCTTTTCACGCATACATTCTTCTTGGAAAGGATTTAACCACCACTTTACACGGATCCTACCTAGCTAATCAGGGGAGTACTAGTTTCTTTCATTTTTTATTACCTTCCATTATCATAACTTTGATACTTTCGGGGAACATTGGGGACAATGTTCAGTTTAAGTGTCGGGAGGGAAAATAAAACGGGAACTTTGAAACTATGCTTATCCTTGATTATTTGCTTTGTCCAATTGTATTTGCGTAATAAACCATGAGAAAATGTCGGTTAGGGTAATTTTGGTACCAAATTTAAAATTTTTCATGACATATAGGAGTGGGCCATTAGTCTTAACAAAAGCGTCTCATGGATAGGAAGTTGCATGACTAGCACAAAAACCCTTTACCACTTAAATTCCACCCAAAATGTGAGGATCACCCTTAGATTAGTAGGAATTAAAGCATTCATCTTTAATGCTTAGTGTGTGAACCGGTAGTATATTAGATTCTAGAACTTGTTTTGTGATGCATCCCGAGATCGCTAGTAAGACTACACTTGTGTAGTTAGGAATAACTAAATGATAAGAGGCATTAGGATAACCCTTGTTTGATACCTGTAATATAATTACTTCTTCCACCTCGGTTGAGTAATTCCCCCACACCCTTGCGTTGTACTCACTTTTAGTACACGATACCCCTAGTTAACCCCTCTTAGCCTATCCTTTTCGTGGTTCTCTTGATTTTTCGGTTTTCCCGGAATATCAATGAAGAGCATTGTTTACACCCTACCCCCAAATGTATACCCAAATCGCCTTAGCCTACCTTGTATGCACTCACTTTTAGTGCATTATTGTTATCACCCTAAAAACCCTTAGTTCAATTATCTAGTTGCTTGCATGAGTTGCTAAGTTGAGTCATATCCTTTGTATACAGTTTTGGGACGATTGGGACTCATGGGAAAAGTTAAAGTTTATGAAATGACGGGAAGAGAGCGTTAAATTCAAATTCCCTTTATTAGCGTAATAATGTACTCCAAGTGTTTTGATCTTTTCAATTCGGGTCAAATTAGTGTTAGAGTAATAAAAACTCAAGTGTAGGGATGTGCCTATAAATCCCTATCATTTTGATGTTACCATAGAGGATGGTAGAGTAAAAGTGTATGAAAAAAAAAAAAAAAAAAACGGGCTACCAACCTACATCTATCCTTTAAATTTATGTTTGTGTGTTTCAGTTATCTAGAATTTTGAGTGTCGAGTCTTGGCTTAGCAACGCCATTCTTCGTATGCTTGTAACATAAAGATTTTTGACTTGCCACCACTAAATAGCCTATCCCACCAAACCCTTTGTTTCCCTACCGTAAGCCTAACATTACAACCCTTTAAAAGACCTCTTTGATAGTCTTTCCTAGGTGCTTACACCAAAGTGATGGAGGTTTGATCTAGTCTCAAGCTTATGGTAATCTATGTACTAGGACCGGTTAATGAGTGTTTATCTTCCATTTCCAACTTATTATATTTCATATACACCCGAGAGATGTGAGTACCCAAACACCCGATGTGAGGTGCTAGTATGTAATTTCCGTGCTTGTTATGACTTTTTCGGGGCTTATATGTGTTGTGGATTGTTTTAAACCAATGCTTCATGACCCATAACTTATAAATTAATTGGCTAAAAGCACATTTGCTTGAGGACAAGCAAATACCAAGTGTAGGGATATTTGATAAGGTTTTAAAATGTACCTTTTTGAGGGGTCGTTTAAGCCCTTATTTGATCACTTTTGTATCCGTTATTACTTAATATCGTTCCTTTTCACTTTTTAGGTCTCTTGAAGGCAAATTGCTAGAATGCCACTTATTCGGACGAAAAGGCGCGAATATATGAAGAAAATGGCCAAAGTCAAGAATCGAGACACTCAAGCTGCTGAAATACAAGGGGACGGCGTCAGTTGTTACCTGCGACGCCGTCGGAGCACATGTTGTGACGATACAGTAGCCAAATTGCTTATTTTCAAGTGACGGTGTCAGACTTTAAAAGAGTAGGCTACCGCAACTCAGACGACCTAGATTTGATCCAGACCTCGTCAGAAGCTGAAGAGGACGGCGTCACAAGCACAAGGTGATGCCGTCGCAAGACTAACGTGGCCAAGACGAAACCCTAATGAAGGCGAACCGACGGCATCACAAATCATAAGGTGACGCCGTCGCGAATGTAATCTTATATATAGAATCCGAATTTTTCTTTATTCAGTGTGTAGTCTTTTGGAGTAAAAACCTAAACCGAACCAAGGCTGTCTTGTACAGTATTTTAGGGTTCCAAACCCTAACTTACATCAAGATAAGTGTTTTACTTAATTAATTCAATTATGTCTTCAATTATTTGTGTGTATGCTTGCATGTTTTCCATGTCCGGCTAATTTACTTGTGTGTTTGCTTAGGGAATATGAAACTTAACTATTAAATATTGATTGGTTGTCTCTTATCTTAATTTTTAATGATCTAGTAATGCGATAGGTCATTCATTGTGTAGTTAATGCTTGATTAATCTTTGCGAACCTTAGACTATAACACCTAGAGTAGTTGTAGGCTAAACCATCCAAAGAGTACCTTAGAGTTAGAGTTTATAAATCCTAGAGATTTTGTAGACGAGACCCTTTGGTAGTTTCAAAGAGTTAGGGATAAACGCATACCCTACGACCTTAGACACACAACGCGATTAGGAATAAGGACGTGACAATTCAACCATCAATAGGAGATAATTAAGGAGTAATACAACCTAAGTAAACACATTCTTAAACTCTCATACGAGCACACATTAATTAGACATAGACTACCCTCACCTTAGTTAATTAGATAATTAGATAATAGAGTAATCGGTAGAAATACCTACAACGATTAGGTTCACTGCCTAGGGTGTTGAAAAACTTGCTCGACGAAAAAGAAGTTCCTTTGACCCCGAACGACGCGTGTAGCATTATCAAAATATTAGAAGGAACCTGCACTTAGAGACAAATAAATCACGTTACAATTCTTTGTGGTTTTAAAAAAGATGCTCCCCCTCAACATGTTGATGGAAAATTTGAAATCGTTTGGCACATGTGGGGAGGAAAGCTTGCAAAACACTTATGAATCCATTTATCGAATCATCAGTTTAAATCCAATTTAAATCACAAATTCTCCCCCGATCACAATTTTCAAATCATTTGAGATTTGTGATCTCTATAGATTTAAATTGTTTTTGAGAGCTTTTAAGGAGAATTATGACTTGCTTATGAAAATATTTAACCGATAAGGATCACTTATGAGACTTTTAACTCCAATAACATGCATGAATATCTTTTGAAAACATGACAAATAACCTTTTTATTTAATTGAAATCATTCTCCCCCTCAATCAATGACATACGTTGTTGATTGAGAGATCGAGATTTTTACCGATGTCAAGTCCAAGTGAATTTCAAAAAATTTAGTCCGAGTTATTTTGTTTAGCATTGTTTTCATTAGATAGCAAATATTTTTCAGAAGAATTTATAGAAGGAAAAATATTTGTGAAAGAAACATTTGTCCTTTTGGTGACAAACATTTGTTTTTAGAATCAGAGCATGAGATTTGAAACATACGTTAAAGCATGGCTCTGTTCTTTCTTTAAAAATGGGTTATAGACTGAAATGACTATAAACCATCGTTTTACCTTCTCTTCAAATATATATATATATATATATATATATATATATATATATATATATATATATATATAATATTTAAACATTTATGTACATTCGAACAATATCTAAAGAACCGTATCATTCTTCGAATGACAGCACAAAGACCGTAGATATTATCGAATAAAGAAAAACATGATGAAAATGTCAATTTTTTTTTTAAGTTTTATATTTTTCTATTTGCTTTTTGTTGGTTTTGAAATTTTTTATTTTGCTTTTCGAAAAAATATTTACAAGAGATAGATGAAGAAAGACCTTTACTCCTCGTCTTCCTCTTGAAGACGTTTAAGTGTTTCCGGTTGTAGACTCTTTAGACCAAGTCGTGGAAGAATAAACTCAAAACGTTCTCTAGGAAGAGCTTTGGTGAAGATGTCTGCTAACTGGTATTCAGTTCTCACAAAATAAAGTTCCACCACACCGTTTTCCACTTGCTCCCTGATGAAATGATGTCGAATATCGATGTGCTTTGCTCTTGAGTGTTGAGTGTTGTGTTGCATGAGAGAGTAATAACACTTTTATTATCACAGTACAGAGGGATTTTGTTGAATTCAAAGCCATAGTCAGATAATTGGGATCTCATCCATAAGATTTGAGCACAACAAGATGACATGGCTATGTATTCAGCCTCTGTAGAGGAAATAGAAGTACTCATTTGTTTCTTTGAAGACCAGCTCACAAGCTTATCACCCAAAAACTGAGCGCCTCCAGACGTACTTCGACGTGTATCTTGACATCCTGCATGATCAGCATCTGCATAGGCTGTTAGTGACATACCGGTGTCCTTCGGGTACCAAAGTCCCATATTGATGGTTCCTTGGAGATACCGAAAGACCCGTTTAACCGCTTCAAGGTGCTTTTTAGTAGGCTTAGCCTGGTATCTAGCACACATGCAAACAGCGAACAAGATGTCTGGTCTACTAGCAGTGAGGTACATCATGGATCCAATCATACTACGATATTTCGTTTGGTCAATCATGATCCCTGAGTGGTCCTCATCTAGTTTGGTTCGATCAATCATGGGAGTGTCAACAGGGTCACAAGAATCAAATCTAAATTTCTTTAAAATCTCATTTGCATATTTAGATTGATTTATAAAAATGCCTCCGGGACTTTGTGAAATTTGTAATCCCAAGAAAAATGACATTTGTCCCATCATTGACATTTGAAATTTGGAACCCATTTCATTTGAAAACCGATCACATTCATTGGGGTCAGTTGAGGCAAAAATAATATCATCAACATATATTTGAACGTGAATTAAATGTTTGCCTGACTTTCTGGTGAACAATGTCGGATCAACTGCTCCTTTGCTGAATCCAGTAGATAGAAGAAACTTTGATAGCGTATCATACCATGCCCTTGGAGCTTGCTTCAAACCGTAAAGAGCCTTCTTCAGACGATAGACGTGAGTAGGATGCTCTGGATTCACAAAGCCTTCAGGTTGGCTGACGTATACGACTTCTTTAAGATCTCCGTTAAGAAAAGCAGTCTTTACATCCATCTGATAGACTACCATGTTCTTACTTGCAGCATTAGCCAAGAATATTCTGATTGCCTCGATACGAGCAACAGGAGCAAATGATTCTTCAAAGTCAATACCCTCCTCTTGACGGTATCCTTTTGCAACCAATCAAGCCTTGTTCTTTAAAACATCACCATGCTCATCAAGTTTTACTTTGAAGATCCACTTTAGAGCAATGATCATAGCACAGTCAGGAGCATGTACCAATTCCCATACATCTAGTCGATCAAACTCATGAATTTTTTCTTGCATGGCATTGAACCAGCTGTCTTCATTCATGGCGGTTTTAACATCTTTTGGTTCGACCATAGAGAGTACGGAGTTGAAGAAGCACCATAAGGCATCGGTTGCAAGTTGTTTCCGTGTGGATACTGGACGAGAGGGGTTTCCAATGATGTTGTCCAATGGATGATCATGTGTCCATTTTCTAAGGTGTTCATGTGGTTGTTGTTGAGGAACTGAAGTAGCAGAGTCGATATCTCCTGATGAAGATGGTTCTGATGATGATTCAGGAGCAAATATATTTTCAAAGGGGGCATCTTCAGGAGTAGCAAAGGGATTATCTCCATCATTGGTGCCAGAAACAATTCCATGATGTACACTCGACGATTGATGATTTGTTGATGAGACAGAGTGATCAGCAGCAGGCGCTTCTTGACTTAATGACATTGAAACTGAAGGGTTAACTTCATTGACAGGGATAGGAGCAGCCTCTGTTGATGGAATTGACAGATCATTAGCACTTGGCTCATAGTGTTCATCAAACATAGGATCAAATAATTTCTTCAAATCATCTTCTGAAGGAGGTACATAAGGAGTTGCTGGTGATGGATTTGAAACAAGAGTAGAACTGATAGGACTACTTGATGAAGGTTGAGATGCGGGTCCAGAACTGGATTGTCCTGGAGCCATTTGACCGGTCAGCTCATCAAACGTAACGTGAATTGTTTCCATGATATTTTGGGTTCTCTTGTTGTAGATTCGGTATCCTTTTCTGTTTGGTGCATATCCTACAAATACTCCAATGTCCGCTTTAGCTTTCAGTTTACCTAAATCTTGACCGTCATTAGTTGGGTAACATAAAGCACCAAACATACGAAGGTATGATAGATCAGGTTTTCGATTGTGGACAAGTTCATATGGAGTCTTTCCATGAGTTGTGTGAATTAGGGATCGATTTTGAGTGTAGCATGCAGTGGCAATAGCTTCAGCCCATAGAAACATTGGAACCTTTGAGTAAATCAGCATTGTTCTTGCGGCTTCCACAAGAGTTCGATTTCGTCTTTCAACTACACCTTTCTGTTGAGGAGTTCGTGGAACACTTCTTTGAGGACTGATTCCAATACTTTCATAAAATTCATTGAGTTCTTTATTAACAAACTCAGTTCCATTGTCTGTTCGGACGATTCTAACCATTTTGTTAAGTCGGACTTGCAGCTGTTTAATAAGTTTAATGATGACATATGGAGTTTCATCATTTGTTCTCAAAAACTTAACCCAAGTGAATCGGGAGTAGTCATCAACCACAACTAACACATATCTCTTCCCATTAATAGTTTGCACTCTCATGGGTCCACATAAATCCATGTGAATGGTATGTAGAACTTCCATAACTGAATTTGTAGGTTTGGGTTTATGGGCATACTTCTTGCTTTTTCCCAATTGACATGCTGAACAAAGATGATCCTTTTCATACTTAAGTCTAGGTAGTCCTCTTACTAAGTCCTTTCTGGAAAGATTGTTTATGGTACCAAAGTTCAAGTGATTGAGACGACGGTGCCATAGCCATGACTTAGTTTTGGAAGCCTTTGACAGCAAGCAGATGGGTGAAGATTTCATCATATCTTCGATAGAGATGGTGTATAGGTTTGAACCACGAGTTCCTCTGAGAAGTTCTACACCATCAAGTTCTCTAACAAAGCAAGTATGTTTTCTGAAGGCCACTTCTAAATCTGAGTCACAAAATTGTCTGACAAAAAATAGATTATGTCCAAGACCTTCAGCATAATATACCCTGGAAATCACACTATCTCCAACCACATAATCTCCATAACCCATAATAGCACCAAAATGATCGTTTCCGAATCTCACAGTCCCGATGAATTTACTCACGAAGTTCATGAGCCGCGACCGGTCTCCAGTCATATGCTTGGAACAGCCTGAGTCCAAGTACCATAGAACGATTTGAACGACCTGTAGTTGAACACAGACAAGAATGGATAACTGGATAATTGGGATCCCCATGCAAGAATGGGTTCCATTTGGTTAATAACAATGATTGGACCACCCACATCAGAAGTAGAAACAATGGAATCATCAGGGATAGATGCAATGCTACTGTCCGTATTTGACCTATTCAAAGTATGTTCATTTCTTAAGGGAATAGTTCTACCAGTAGGCATCCATTTTCTAATGGGCATTGATCTAGATAATTTAGGGCACATCTTATTAAGATTGAAATTTCGGCCAGTAGGTATCCAATGATAACCTATGTTACTAAATTTCGTTCCTGTAGGTTTCCAATGTTTCCTAACCTTCCTCCGCCATTGCTTTCTAGCCTTTTTAGCTTGATTATTTGCATTAACAACCTTAACAGGGCATTTAACAGCATTAATCAAATCATTCACACCACATTCAAGATTAGTAATAGAAACCACGCAATCATCATTACATGTTTTGCCAAAAGTAGCAGAATTCACATTAATTATAGTACGCTTAGAGCTAAGACTAGAATCAACACGATTCGTTTTATTCAAATTCTCCCTAAGGTGATCTTCTACTCTCTTCCACTGAACATTCCTAGCATGCAAGGTCCTATCATTCTTTGTGTTGCCTTGAGGCTTTGACCCGCTTGCTTTGGTGTCACTTCTTACTCCTGTAGAGGGAATTGGAACATTAGTTAGTTTTGCTACTTTTTGCATTCCTGAACTAGAAGTGCAGGGATCTGAACTACTTGAGGACACATTCTTAATACTGGGCCTTGAATGAGTTGCATACTAATCACTAGGCATCGAGCAAGGCATCACAACTTTAACTCTCTCACAAAAAGGTTTAGGACACGTTGCTCTTAAGATCGTTTGGCCTGAATGCACGCAAACCTAATTTCACTATCAAGTGGCTTATTTATGAAATCCTTTTCTACAATCTCTCAGAGACATTCTAGACTATCCTTAAGGTAAGCGAAATAGTCATGAAACGCACGTTCATTATTTCTAAGATGAGGAGGAATGTATTTAACAGTCACAGTATATTTGCAGTCTGTAGATGACTTCGATGCAACATTCTCATTGAAGACAAGTGGCATTTTCCCTTTTTCCTGACTCTTCAGATTCTCAATTTCCTTTTGTAAAGACGTTATTTTTCTATTGTTCTTGTCACGAGTGACTTTCATTGAATCATATAACTCTTTAAAGTGTAGTTTAACTTTTTCATTTTCTTCTAGAAAACTCTCATTTTCCTTTTGTAAAACATTAACCAAGTTTTGAAGATGAAAAGTTTGAGAAGACTGAGAATCTAAAGGAGGAGGCATTTGGGAGCCAGTCAAATTGTTCTTTTCACCATTTAATTGTGCAATTTGGCTTCTCATTTTTTTGAACGAGTTACAATGAGCTCAAATCTGTTCATCACGTTTGCTAATTTCAAAAACTGCATCAAATTCAGGAGCATCCAAGGATGTCTTGATATTTGAGGTTTTAACATTTTCTTTTAGATGTTGATATTTTAATTGCAAAGCAAGATGCTCAACTTCCAATTTAGAAAACTGTTTTACCAGGTTATCATGATCATCTTGTTCAACTTTATCATGCAATTTATAGTTAGTTTTCTCAAGCTCAATGACACGATCATGGGAGACTTTCAGGGCAACAGATAATTCATGAAATTGAGATTCATTAATTGAACAATTCGTGGCAGTGTAAAACACATCTGGAGTGATACACTCAGAAATTAGATTCTCATTTAAGGTATGCAAGTTCTTCCTCTCAATCTCATTATATTTTAATTCTTGCTCATAGTCATTGACCTCAACTATCATCGCATCAAATTCCTTTTCCATTTCTTTAATATCTGAATCCATCCCCTTTTTAGGACTCTCAAATTGACCTTTTAATTGTTTAAAGAAATGCATGACCTCTATTAAATAGCATTTTTTAGTTTGCTCAAAACCCATTTCCCCTTCAGTTATCCCAGTAGGTGTGATCCTTTTCTTACAAGTTTTCTCAAAATCAACAAATAATTAAAAAATAACATATTGACTGATTAAGGTCTTGCTCTTAGTGGGAATAGATCTAGGAACTAAATGCATTGGGGTATTGGGGGGATAAACAGTGGCAGGAAGCATTCTCCTACATGGGGGATTCTTTTCAACAAACTCATCAGCTTTTTGCTTGTCCATATCCTTTTTCCAAAACACTTGTTCAGGGGTCAGCTGTGTTTGAGGTCTAAATTTGTTAAAGGCAATCCAGTTTTCCTTAGCATAGTTGGGTGTTTTATAGATGACTTTCTTTTCTATGCACAAAGGGCTCTTAAGCTTTTCATCCAATCTCTTTCTAGTTACTTCTTCTAATTGCTTATCTTCCTCTGTACTCTCAGCGCAACTAGGTTTCTGTCTAGGCTTAAGGATTTCATTGCCATCATAGATTACCTTCTGTGCTTCTCTAGCTTTCAGACACGCCTTAGGGTTTGGTTCATCAACTAACGCACCACTATGTTTGTCACTTAGAACTCTATGCTTAGTGATCATGTGAGCAGTCTGAATGGTGTTTCCTTGTATGTACAATTTGTTTTCAAGTTTGTTTTTCAAAGTTTTTAGGTTGGAAAATTCATTTAAGAGTTTTGATTCCTTGGCATTACATTCCTGTTTAAGCACTTTCACATTTTTTTGAAGTTCTTGTTTTTGCTTAGCCGTTTTGTTAAGCTTTTCTTTAAAGGAATCTAACTCTTGTTTAAGTATTTCTTCCCTAAAATTACTTTTTCTAATAATTGTACGCATTTGGTCATCCATCTCCTGCTCACGGGTAGTTAACTCAAACTTAGAAACGTTGTTCATAAATGGCAACTTGTTCTTTATAGGCATTAAGTTCAGAGATGGCAGAATCATTAGGAACACTAGCAGTGTATTCATCAAAAATATAGTCATCATTGATTGCATTAGATACATCACTTGGTTCAATCGCACTCTCTCATTGGGTCACATATTGATCATATGGGACAATATTATCATTGCCCATATTAGCAATATCTGAGTCACTGGTTTCCTGCGATTGAACTTTATCATGTATCTTTTGCTGATCAACATTATCATATAGTTTTAATACCTCTGAGATGATTGTTTCTTTGGATGGACCAGCTTGCTGTGGTGAGGGGACCTTTGGAGAGACCATTAGAGAAATGCTAGCTATGAAAATTGTCTGTGCAGTAGGTTCATCATCGACGTCAGAGTCGTATGCATCACAGTCGGCGACTTGAAAGGCATTCTGATGATTATGACCTATCTCCTGAATTGGCTGCTCATCCACATCTGCATCATATGTCTTGGCATTGCCCTCAGCAAGAAACAACAGCTCCTCTTCATCCAACACATCTCCATTATCCTGAGCTTGCACAAGTAACATCTTGTCTCTGAAGTACTCTGCATTTTGTGGGCGTTTTGGAGATGTGCAGTTTCTAGCTATATGTCCATCACCACCACAGTTGTAGCACTTGATCGGCTTTGCTTGTCCTTGATTTCCATTCCTTCCCTATTCTGATTTACCACATACCCTCCACCTACTTCACTTCTTCCCTGTTCATATTGTCTTACTTGAACTGGTTGCACCATAACCTTTCCATCTCTGACAGTAGCTTGATTGTGTGAATTGGATGCAGCTCTGAGGTTGTTGTTGGTGTGTGGAGTGAAATTCATGTTTTGACTGACCATAAGAGACAGTTGATTGATGAAGTTTTCCATGAATGTGTTTGGGTCTGGAGGCTTATATGCTGGATCAGGGATGAGTTTGTAATTACCATTACCCGTGGGTATGACTTGAGAAGCTTTGGTGGTAATTCCAACATTTGTGTAAAAGGCTGTTGAATCATTTGAGGAACTTGTTTCTCCCTGGTTGGTTTTGAACTGTTCAAGAATCCTTTTTTTAAACATAGCATGTCTCTCATTCTGTAGAAGGAAGGCATATAGTTGCTCATAGTTTGTATTCTTCAATCCTTTGGTTAGCTTCACAGCGGTGACAAATTTGTGCCATTCGGGATTCATGTTGTTCACAAACTTTGAGTTCAGCTGAATGTTTGGCATGGTCATTTTGATATTCCTCATATCATTCACAAGCTTGTAGAATCTCACGTAATATTCATAGACACTCTCATCTGGTTTCATCTTGAAGTGCTCAAATTCATCATACAGTTGTGATTCTCTGTCTTCCTTAGTTAATTCAGAACCTGAGAGAAGTATCTTGACATTATCCCAAACTGCCTTGGCTTCAGTGTTGTGATTAATAAGCTTGTAGATATCTTTTGGAAGACCTTTAAGTATAATGTTTGAAGCCCTGATATCAGCATCGAATCTCTTTTTCTCCTTATCACTAAGCTCATCATATATCTTTGGTCTGTCCAATCCAAAGATCATTGTTCCATCTGCAGCAGTATCAATTATGTCTCTTGTAGTCTCAATCTGATAAGGTCCTTCATCAATTGACTTGAGAATGTTGACCCCATTTTCCTTTCCAAGACAGTACAATCTGATTCGTTGAGCCCAAGAGTCGTAGTCAGTTCTGTCAAGCATGGGTGGACAAGTATCTGAACCAACTGCTTGAACATCCTCAGCAACAGTGGAGATGATTGTAGGTACGTTGGTAGACATGTTTACAGATTTCACAGGATTTTATAACTCTATGATTAAACTGGGAAATAGATTCTTTCACGGGATTTTACTAAATCAAGAGAAAACCGTATTAGAAACAAAAGTTCAACCAAGTCGCTTAGAATCCTTGAACCAAGTTGCTAAGCACCAAGTCGCTACGTAGCAACTCGCTAAACCTCAAGTTGCTATGAATCAAGTCGCTAAGCCCAAGTCGCTGGACACAAATCGCTAAAGCACCAAATCGCTAAACAGTCAAGTCGCTAAAGAGCAACTCGCTAAGTATCCAAGTCGCTAATGTCAAGTCGCTGAGAACAATAAGTACAAGTCGCTAGAATAAATGAAAGCAAGTCGCTAACCCCACCAAGTCGCTAGCCGTAGTGGAGAATCCACTAACTTGTACTGTTTGTCGGCTTGCCTCAATAGACAAGTCGCTAAGATCAAGTCGCTACGACTAACACTACAACTCGCTAGAAATTACTGAAGCAAGTCGCTACGAAGAAATTCACAACGAGACTCAAGTCGGTACCTTGAAAAACTTCAAAAACACACTTTTCAATCCAAAACAAGCCCAACCACAGTAATTCAAGCTTTCCAAATCAAAACCCAAGCACTTACAATGATTCTAAACACTAAAGTACACTCAAAATTCAAACTTTAACACAAGAAATGATCCAAATGATGCAAAAACCACTAAACTATTTCAAACTCAAAAACCATCTAAAACCACTAGAAATCTAAGGATATGTAAGAGAGATGATCAAACCATGGCTCTTGATACCATTTGTAACATATTGGATTTCACAAGCACATCAAACCATGATCATAGGAGGCGTACACAATGATGTTTTTAGAGAGAGAAATAGTTAGAGGTTTGGGAACTTAGTGAGAGAAAGTGAAAATCTTATTATGAGCTCCAACTCTCTACCTTGGGAGGTAGAGAGTATTTATAGTCTTACACAAATCGCCACCTTCGGGCTGTGGATCAGGCATACAGTGGGTAAAGACCCGTCCGTCCTCCACGGTGTTACTTAACTAAATACTACTTAACTTTAAATAACTACGACTACGAGCTTTCTAACGATTACATATACTTGAGGTGACCGACACTTTAATAACTGGATTTACTAAATCCTAACACAGAAGTTGAAAACCAATATGATATGAAAGTTAAAATCATTAGGTGTGACAATGGGACAAAATTTAAGAATAGAGTTATGGATGATTTTTGCAGAGATAAAGGTATTAAAAGAGAGTTTAGTGTTGCTAGAACTCCTCAACAAAATGGTGTTGCTGAGAGGAGGAACATGAAACTTATAGAGGCTGCTAGAACCATGTTGGCAGGTTCAAAATTGCCAATAACTTTCTGGGCTGAAGCAGTTAACACTGCTTGTTATGTGCAAAACAGGGTTTTAGTGGTGAAAGCAAAGAACAAGACACCTTATGAGTTATTCAGAGGTAGACCGCCTATCCTGGACTTCATGAGACCATTTGGATATCATGTCACAATTCTCAATACCATAGATTATCTGGGAAAATTTCAAGAAAAGTCTGATAAAGGGTATTTTGTTGGGTACTCTATGGTTAGTAAAGCTTTCAGAGTTTACAACTTAAGAACCCAAAAGATTGAAGAGAGTCTGCATGTTGAGTTCCTGGAAAACAGAGTAAATGTCAAAGGAACTGGTCCTGAAAGGCTATTTGATCTTGATACTCTAACCCATACTATGAATTATGTACCTATCTCTACAGGTACATCTTCTTATGATTTTGCAGGATCAGAAGAGTTTCTTGATAATGATGAACCAAGCAAGGATCAAGTAGATGATCAAGATGAATTCAGTTTGCCACTTTGGGACTATGCAGATAATGATGATATTCCAAAGACTGGAGATGATCAACCTTCTAATAATTCTGAAAAGGAAGGAGCTGGCAATATGAACACTGCGAATTATGAAAGCAGTAGAAATTCAGATTCCACTGCTAGGCCAGAAGTTTCCACTGCAACACCAGAAATGGAAACTACAACTTATGTAATAGAGGAAGCTCAAGCCAATGATGTTGAAATCCCAAATATGCCAAGTGAGATTGTAGTTTCTCAGACTCCCCATACTTCAATCCATAAATCACATCCACTTGAAAATGTGATTGGAGATGTCAATTCACCAGTGAAAACTAGAAGACAAACAAAATTGCCTGATGTTCATGGATTTATTAGTGAAATCTATGAATCTAAGAATCATGAAGGCAAGAATTAATGTCTATTCATGTGTTTTCTGTCACAAATGGAGCCAAAGAATGTCTACAAGGCACTTGAAGATGAAATTTGGGTGGAAGCAATGCAAGAAGAGTTGCTTCAGTTCAAGCTTCAAAAGGTTTGGGTGCTTTGTGATTTACCTTCTGGCAAGAAGGTAATAGGTACTAAATGGGTGTTCAAAAACAAGAAGGATGAAAGAGGAATTGTTATCAGGAACAAAGCTAGGCTTGTGGCTCAAGGATACACTCAGGAGGAGGGTATTGACTATGAAGAAGTGTTTGCCCCAGTTGCAAGAATTGAAGCAATTAGGCTGTTCTTAGCCTATGCATCTTTTATGGGCTTTAAATTCTATCAAATGGATGCAAAAAGTGCTTTTCTATATGGGCAGATTGATGAGGAGGTATATGTTTCACAACCTCCAGGCTTTGAAGACCCTGAATATCCAAACAAAGTATACAGGGTGGTTAAAGCATTGTATGGCTTGCATCAGGCACCAAGAAAATGGTATGAAACCTTAACTACTTATCTTCTTGATAATGGGTTTTATAGAGGCATAGTAGATCAGACTTTGTTCATCAAGAAAGACAAGAATGATATCTTGCTGGTTTAAGTATATGTTGATGATATCATTTTTGGTTCTACAAAGACAGAGATGTGCAAAGAGTTTGAGAAGCAAATGACGGAAGAATTCAAGATGAGTTCTATGGGTGAACTCACATTCTTTTTGGGACTTCAAGTACTGCAAAGGCCAGATGGTATTTTCATCAATCAAGATAAATATGTGGCTAAGATACTAAGGAAGTTCAAGTTCTCTAATGCAAAGTCATCCAACACCCCTGCAGACAAGACTACACATCAACTCTTGAAGGAAAATAGTGGTGAAACAGTTGATGTGCACATGTACAGATCTATGATTGGTTCTTTGATGTATCTTACATCATCTAGACCAGATATTATGTTTGCAGTATGTGCTTGTGCAAGGTTCCAGGTCACTCCCAGGATATCACACTTGACTGCTGTGAAGAAGATTTTCAGATATCTTAAAGCATTTCCTAATCTGGGATTATGGTATCCTAGAGAATCATCTCTAGACTTGGTTGCTTACTCAGATAGTGACTATGCTGGAGCTAGTTTGGATAGAAAATCAACAACAGGTGGCTGTCAATTTCTTGGAAACAGATTAGTTTCATGGCAAAGCAAGAAACAAACTATGGTGGTAAATTCATCAACTGGGGCAGAATATGTGGCTGCTGCAAGTTGCTGTGCTCAAGTTCTATGGCTTCAGAATCAACTTTTGGACTATGGGTACAATTTCATGAATACCATCATTTATATTGACAATAATAGTACCATTTGCATAATTAAGAATCCAGTTCAACACTCAAAGACTAAACATATTGAAATTCGACACCATTTTATAAGAGATTGTTATGAGAAAAGGCTAATCCAAGTTGTCAAAATTCATACTGATGACAACTATGCTGATCTATTAACAAAAGGCCTTGATGTGGGTAGGTTTCAATACTTGGTAACAGGTATTGGAATGCTTAATCCATAAACGTTTTGTGTCTAATGATCTTTGGTGTTGAGGGGAGGCTTTTGGGTACTAAAATTGTTGTATAAGTTTGTAAATGTTTGCTTGTGTTTCTGTTTAACATTTATGCAGCAAAGATGGGAGTTGATCATAAAAGGTGTGTATCTAAGACACACAACAAATGGTTATTGACTCACCATGTCTAACCCACATAAGAATCAACTAGTCCAGAGCAAACGGCTACTGGTAAAGACTTGACAAATCCGTTTATGGTTGATAGTTTACCAAAAACTATATGGTTATCAACTCACCATATTCTCTATGATTAAGAGTTGGCTAGTCCATAGCAAATGGCTCATGGTAAAGACATATCAAATCCGTTGATAGCTTGTAGTTTGCTAAAAACTATGATAAAGGGCAGTCCAATCTTCATATGTTTTTCTTTACCACTGCTCTTTGAAAATCTTTGTGAAAAATTCCCACTGCTAGTTCACAGTTTCCACTGACAATGTTATTTTTACCACTGTT
>OU343223.1:108101720-108358502 GCA_910596185.1 Chrysanthemum makinoi
GATCATATAAAGAATGGGATTATGTGTTCATCAAACTCTAATCATCCAATCCTAACAATCATATCCTAAATTCCTAGTCCTTCGAAATAGGCAAATATCATTTTTAATTAAGCACGTAGGATAATTAAGAAAGCCCGTTAGATGATATAAATTTGAAAACATTCTCCCCCTCAATCAATGACTTATTTTCTGAAAAGTTTAAAAGCGCTGAAGTCATTGATTGAGTTTGCAAATTTTTGCGAAAACTCTGAATCTGATTGATTTACAAGCAACTCATTTACCACCATTTAGAAATACAACAAATATTTTTCTGAAGAATTTTAGACGGAAAAACATTTGTGTAGGAACAGCAATTTCCGACATACTTTCTCATAATGATTTAGGATAAGTGCACGAAATTTTGAAAATTGGTTTAGCGCAGACTTTTCTTGAAGAGCGGTTGCTATCTCAAATAATAGCAAGCCATGGTTTAAGCGGGTTACACCGACGTAATCAGAAGCCATATTTTTAGACATGTTTTGGAAAAAAGAATATTTACACCTCCTTTTCGAACTTCATCTATGGTCCCGTGCCATTGTTGAATGACATTTCTAAGACCGCAGATGTTATCGATACCAGAAGACATGTCTTTGAAAAACAATATTTTTGGTATTTTTCAAATTTTTTAATTTTTATGGGTTTTTGAATTTTTTTATTTTTCTATTTTCTTTTTGTTGGTTTTATATTTTTGTATTTTCTTTTTGATGATATAGTTTAAGAGGATGATGATACGAGTACCGAGATAAAGATATCGAGCAGCACGTCATATAAGATATAATTCGTCATCTCTTAAACTTCCACCACCAAAGCATCCGAGGCTCCAGAATAGAAGATAGAACATGAGCCTTTGAGAAAAAGAGACTTTGGCAGCTTCCCCTGTAAGGTCACTAGATTTACAACACAAGCTTAATAGAAAGAGATAAAGGCGATTGAACAATAAACCAAACACACACACACGATATGCTTATGACCGGTTATTCGTAGATGTGAGTGAAAGGAATAAATTGAACAACCAGCCCTCAAGTAAGGGTTATACAAGAGTATTTATAGGCAAGGAGCTAGGGCAACACTCCCACTCCTTCCCTTTACCTTATTGGACATGGGCCTAAGCTTATGGGCCTTCTACATAAGCTAGACCTTAAACAAACATAAAGGCCATAATAAGCTACCTATTACATATGAGTAACTAACACTTGAATTAAGGTTTAGGAGTGATTCCAACAATTCCCTCAAGTGTTGGTGATGAAAAACGTGAAGGCGTTGATGTAATAGTAGCTTTGACGCCTTCCTCGACATTCTTCTTTCTTGTGAGAAGAATTGCCTTGATTCAACCAATCTCCCCAGTGTAGAGATAGTTTCTTTGAACGCTTATGCTTTGACGTCATCTTTAACTTTGTTCTTTGATCATTGTTCTTTGTGATGAAAGTGATAGTATGTTGTTGTTGTCACATCAATTTCGCCAGTCCGCTTCTTCACTGCTCCAGTGTCTCCACGTCATTCTTCAACATGCTCACACGCCTTTTGACGTTGAATTTCGGTACTGATGAAGTTCTTTAAGTCTTTAACTTTGTAGATTCTTTGGTTTGACGAAGAATCATTCGGACTGTTGTGTTGCTTTTGGATAGAACTTCCATTAGTGATGATGTTGGCGTGAGCATGAGAAGAATCTGACGATCATTCACCCAGAGCTTCCATAAGAAGTAAACATAAAAACGGTTAGTAATAAGCGGATTCCGGAACTTACAAGTTTGAACTTCGAGAGTGTTAACAACATAGTGTGAAAACACAACTCTAATTCTTACAAAGGCCGCTTCTGAATCGGAGTCCCACAAGTGAGATAACACGATAAAATCGGGTACACCTACGATTCAGATGAGTCGCCGAGGTACACCAAGCATCACCTCACGACCGTAGACCGTTTGAGACCACTAAGCGCCAATCCACCGGGAGTTGCCGATTGACCACTGTTGTGGTCGTTTGATGTTGACCCGCAGAGTTTCCATTCAATCACCGAGGATCACAAATGTGAACCTCTCATAAATGTTCTAAGATTGCTAAGATCGTGAAGGACTCGATAATGTACCACCGAAATTCTTATTGTTGAACGTCAAGTGATGAAATGTCAAGTGTACCTAAGAGATCTTTTGATGAATCTCGTGGCTCTAGACTCAATAGTGCGTTTTGGTTTCCTCGAAGGAGACTAGGAGAGGGTCTCCTTGTTCAATACCAGCAGTCTCTAAGAGAAAGCCGATAGTTTACGTAGGGTTCCCTGTGAGAATGAAACAAGCTTCTCTTGAGAGAAACTTGAGTGGTTAAGAAGGTTTAGTGCATGCGCCACTAGGTCCATGACGACTTTTAATCTTCAATACCGGTGTCATCTAGTGACAACCAAGAGCATATGAATTGAACCCGTGTTCCGCCCTAAGTTGAATAATCTGGAGGGCTATTTCTTTTCACCCTTTTCTTTGCATTTCTTTTAATTCTTCAACTCCTTCTTTCTCCGATTCTCATTTTCTCCTTTTTACAATCATACCTAAGGACTTCTAAATACTAACTATTTGTGGTGTCCTTGGGTAGATCCCTCCGGCTCTGGCGGATCATAGGACGGTTATTCCTAACCTTAGTCACCTTATATCTCCATGACTAACCTATGTTGCCATAAAACCATTTACTTGAAAAATCTCGCCAAAGTGTTTATGAATGAGAACATTTTTGAACCACTGTTGAAATGAGATTTTGCATAAATACTCCCCCTCCACATGTGCTTAAGAGTTTTAACGGTTAAATGCACAAAGGAGGAAAGAGCGACATTTTGAATTGATCAACTCAAGATAGACATTCCCCCGCAGACACACGGTTATGGCATAGTTAAAGAGTTACATTGTCACCTTTTAGGTGACAACTAGCTCTAATAACTACCTTGAAGGTGTAGACAATCCTCAAAGGTTGTCAAACCCGCCAGAGTTCATGTCTACCAAGAGTTTCTCGAATGGTACATTCTACTCATACAAGTCCTTTGCGAGACACGTTTACATCACTAGCAAACTAGTTTGAAATTATTACCCGTCCAGGACAAGTCTTTTCGAAGTTACGACAGCTTAAGATCTCACAATTATGGTTAATGTCTTTTCACACAAGAGTTCATATAGCAAAACACAACATATTTCTTATCACGTATTTTCTCTCCCTCAAAAATGGCATATAAAATGTTATTTTTGAAAAGTTGAGAATAAATATGACCATTTCGAAAGTGTTGCGGAAGAATGACCACTGAACAATTTGTGAAAAAGTTTTAAGTCAAGTACCCCCGAAAGTGATATAAACGGTTGAGGTTTTGAAAATCATAGGGAAAGTACTTGTTCTTTTGAGCAAAACCTTGAAAAGTGAAAGGTTTGATAGGTTTTACTCAAAAGTAAGAAGCTTTCGCCCCTTATATAAGGATTGTGCAATGAAGCGCACTACGGGTCCTTTATTTTTAGCAACGGGTTGTACATTATAATACGCCATAGACATAATCAATCATACATCCAAAGTTTATAATGAAAGAAGCGTTCAAGGGGTACCGTGTAGTCCGAGATGTCCCAAGAGTGTGATTGGGCGTTGAAAGCCGATGATGTTAACTCGGTCGACCACCAACATAGCTTTCCAATCTTCTCGAACCGATCCTTCTATACAACCGCTCATCAATCATCGTGATGATCCTCTCACATCCCTTCGATCCCGAATTCCATCGCTTAGGAGACCCGATCTTTTGGTGTATATCCTTCAACCGGTAAGCCAATCCGTCTCTAACCATCTTCAAAGTGTGATCTCCAAACTTGTGAAGATCTCTGCATGCCATCAAGCAATTTCTTTGAAGTTCACTGCGTAAACAACGCCAAATGGTTTGGTGATGAGTGTAAGTTGTAAGAGCTGGTTGATGTCGGAAGATCAAGCGTGGTGGAGTGAAGTTACACACGTCTGATAAGATTCAACCGCCACCGAGATCTTCAACACGTTCTATGATAACTATGCGTCTGATGAAGATGAGCACTGACTTGATGAATTCACGCTGTACTTCGCTGAGAATTGTCTCATACGACTCAGACTTTGGCAAGGTACATGTCTTCGATGTCGTTGATAGACAAATTCTCAAAGTCGCTTCGAGAATGCATAATCCTTTTCGTCTTGTCTCTTGACCACAATATTCTTGAGATACGTGTAGTCCCATTTAGACGAAAGATCAACGTGTTTGATGGCAACGATAGTAATCAACACCGCATGTTGAGACTCTCGTACCTGGCAGTTCTATAGTAGATTCTTCGGCATTCCGGCCAATGATGAATCCCATACATTGCATCTCGGTCGTATGCTTCCACTTTGTTGGAGAACAAGTGATTAGCTCTTTCCTCGATAGCTATGCAGTTTGAGTATTCGGCCGGGAATGGAAGTGTCGGGATGTAGCGTATTTCTTGAACCATCGCCACCGTGAAGAAGAAACCCAAGTCTTTGTTGAAGAAATATCCGAATGGGATCCTAGGCTGATCTGTTGGCCGATCTTTGGTAGTGGTTTAGACCAATCGTGTAATATGGAGGGTTGTCCCGCTTCGTGAAGTCGATGTTTTTTCTCGGGTTGAGCCAATCCATGTTGTTAGACATAGCTCGAGCAATGTTGTCAAGGTGATATTCGACCTCGATGGCACTTTCGAGTTATCTTCCACAGTTGAAAAGCTTCATTCTTGATTCGCGAACTCGATTTCGTCATCTTCTTTACTTGGAATTTTTCTTGCGTATTCTTTGCATGCTCCGTATTACCGCCTACCAGATCTTGACCTTCTTCGGGTAGGAGTGGAATTGACAAGTGTAGAAAACCATTCAAACTCCTGTGTAGTATCTTCATCTAGCCATGATAGACGCCACTTTGCCTTCTTCTTCTTCCGGCCTAGATGAGGCCCGGCTTCAACTTTTTCTGGGAGAGGCTGGTTGTTGTTAGCTGGCGGTATTCTTCATCGCCACCACCGTATACTCAAAGTGGTCACCGGGTTTTCTCGAGCCTGTGGCGTGTCTCAATCCTCGGAGGTTTGATCGCTAGAAGAGCAGTGAGGAGATCTTTGTTGAGTTGGAGTCCTTTGGGGTGGAGGCTGCACACTGAGATAGACCTTGCCTGACAGCCACTCTCACCGTTCACCAATTCATCATCTGAGAAGATTGTTGATTCAACTAGATTGATGCTCAAGTTCATCGGAGTTGATTTCATGGCTTGCTTGGCTAAATGTAAGAGATTTGGATAAAGTTGTCCGGCATCTCCTTTGTCGGCATTTCGAACGACCTCCATTAAGAACTTGTGAGTGTATCCTTTTATCATCTCGCCCATGCTCCCTTGAAGATCATCCTTCATAAGCTTCAGACATACTCCCTTTCACCTTGCATTTTGTCATTCTCATCATGAAGGTATGTAACTGGTCAGAATAAAATTTAGCTTTTTGTAAAGTATGTCTTTCTTTCTAACATGTTTGACCGCATTCACAATTCTTTTATGAGTATGAGAAATCCAAGATCGAGGTGGCTTCTTTATTGATTTGGATGTTGATTTGGTTGATTTCTTTGATGGTGGTGGTGAAGAATGAGAAGACGAATCAGATGATGAAGAGACATGAGGAGACTCTGGATCCTTTGGAGGTTCAGAGGTTTTCTCCTCGAGCGCAGCAGGACTGTCTAGAAGAAACTTATCATAATCAACATCTTTATTTCTTTCTTCGTCTTTTCTCGTCTCAGTCTTTTCTTTGTCACTCTCATCTTTCTAACTTATCTTTATCGGTTCCTCAAAGTCATGCTCAAGAGTGTCTTCGACACGTTTTTGTTGTTGTACCAAAGTGGTGGCACCAGATCCCTTATCGGGTTGATTAACCGCATCGTGACTGGTGAAGGTTGAGCTACACCACTTGACCTCCCGGCCACCCATTTGTTCTTGAGCAAATCGTTGTGCAACGTGTTGAAGTCGAACGAATTTGAACTTCTTCCTGTATGATTTATCCAGTTGCTCTTCATCACTTTCTGAGCTTTCATCATATGGCACAAGTACAGAGTCTTCCTTTTCCTATGTCACCGGTGGACTTGAGGTTTAGCTGCCGGAAGGAGGTTCTTCGCAGTGTGAGTAGGTAAGATCTCTTCATCGATTGTGTATCTTCGAGAGCCGTCCACAAGCTTTCTTTGCGGTTCAGCTCGATTCAGGAATGGGAGTAGAGTAGCTTCCTTAGAGGGAACAAATTTTTCGTGGAGGATTCCTCTTGGGATTATCCTTGACTTTTAGTACTTGTGCACTTCCCTGACTGCTTCTTCTCGTTCTCCCGTATAGGTGTTCCGTGAAGACTTCTCATCGAGATGACCAACTTTGCCTTCTCTTACCGCTACAAGATACCTTTTGTATGTTTCAAGCTTTTTGATTTCATTGGTCAGAAGGTGATCGGTAACACGCACCTGTTTCTTTGTTGACGATTCCTTGATTCTCGATGATAGGATGGGTCAGCCAACATGTTGTGATTGTCGGTCATTGAGCCTCTGGGAATATCCGGATGAAGTCCAAGTGCTCTCGATCAATAGCTTTATGTATCTGATATAGGGAATCTTTGAGCCAAGTTTCTTGTGAAATGACATCATGTCTCCCATAACAAGCTTCAATTTCATGTCCTTCTTGTTGATTAATGACCAAAATATTTGCACCCATTGGGATGCTCATAGCCACCGTCACGCACTGAGACCGACTTGGTGATGATGATGTAGAGGGTTCTCCACGGTTGAGGAATGTTCTTAAGCTCCACATGAGAATGCTTAGTGATAATTCCCTGCTTCATCATATCCAATATCCATCGAATTGCAGAACTGCCTCTTCAAGAGGTGTGGCATAGAAGTCGGTTGGCTCGATGTCGTGAATTAGAAGAACCCGTAGATCAGCTTGTGTGATGGTGATTTGTTTGTGATTGAGCGTCACAGTCACCGCACTTTGACCTTTGATCCTTTGCATTGAATTCCAGAATTGTTGTATGTAGATCTCCGGACTGTAGTGAGTGTGATAGCATGTTTTGGTACGGATGATTCCTAAGAATATCCACAGCAATCAAGCAAGAAGATTCCGAGCATGTGAGGGTTTCAAAGTCAACTCTGAGATTGTTCTTTACAATCTTTCTTGGATAGCCATTAGGGAAGATATCGCAATAATGAGAACTTCTGCATCCACATTCATTTGAGCACCATGTCGTGATCCTAAATAACATTAGCCAAAAGAACCAACATATCGAAAGACATAATGTTAGTCAACGAAGGTTTTATTGTCTAATTATTGAATGTACAGAGTTAATGATTGTTACGAGTCCTAAGTCACTTGTTTGTTCAATAGTCCAATGACGTCGGGATAAGTTTCGTGAGTTAGTTAACTTTAAGTTTTAAAGTTTATGTTATCACTTATTTAACACAACATATCAAACGTTTAAGTTTATTAGTGACATTATTGGTGTCGTGATGTTATGATTTGTTTATTTACAAGTTTGCACGCGTAACAATTCATAATTAAGGTCAATCAAGGCTTAGCGTAAGAGGAAAAGTTATGCGTAAAAGTGAGTGTTGTTACGTAGATGAAAGCTTATGCGTAGGATCCTGACTTACTGTAGAAATATTACGCTTAGGAAAGGGGACCTTATGCGAGAGCTTACGCGTAGGCGTATAAAATCCTTACGCGTAAGGTTTACTCGTAAGAGTAGACCTTATGCGCGTAGGTCACTGCTTACGCATATCCTTCACGTGATACGCGTAGTCCCATTGTAGAACCTTATGTGACGCTACGCGCGAAGATTACTTACGCATAACATGCTACGCGTAAGGTGATCCTTATGCGTAGTATGCTTAGAACCTTGATTCTGAATTCACTTGTAAAGCCTCAAATAAATTCATCATATCATCAATATTAACCCATACATTCATCTTACAACTAATCATGGCATGATACTCATTTTGCAAGTTACGCTAGAAGTCATACGCTGAAGTCAAAACCCTAAGGTTCATGAATTACGCATATGATTTCTAGCCATAGGAATTGCACCATAGTGTTTCTGGGAGTTCTAGGAAGCATATTGAGTATGTATATCCAAGTTTTAACATCACAAATGTCAAGAATCAAAAGTACCCAAACCGTATGAATATAAACCCTAACTTCCCATTGATGATTCATTTGAGTTTCTGGGTAAAATATGGGTTTAGATATGTTCAATTCAACTTGAATACAACCTCATACAACAATCTTTATCACCAAAAACGTTCTCATTTGAAAATACCCAAAACAACTCAAGAACCCTAATTTTGAAAACCATCAATTCGTTTGGGTGGATTTAGAGGATAAAATTAGTATCATTGATGTTAAAGACATGTTTTGACACAATCCTTTTAACCACAAACACCCATTCTTGATTGTGAGTTCATACGCTTATGCGTAGAACACAAATCAATATATAGACAAAAATTTGACCGTTGGATTTGTATAAAATCAAAACCAATGTTTGAAAACATGTTAAGATCATAAAACAACTTACAAATTGATGATCAAACACGATTTCTTGAATGATTGTTAAGCGTAGGATGAGATTAGGTTTGAGTATTAAATGTGAAGTGAAAAAGTTAGGTGAAAGAGTTTTATTAAAATGACTTTCAACTTTTGGCAGTTTTGGTCCCTCCACCTTTTCCTTTTTCATACAAAGCCATTTAACTTCCATTTTGGTTACCAAACAACGATTTTAAGGAAGTAACTTTGACGACACTCCTCCTGGACTTTAGAAAATGATGAAAGGTTATAAATTTTGGTCGGAGGAGTGTCAGCTTAACCAGAAAAATTTACCACCATTGATAAAAGAAACAACCGATATATGATAACATGCAAGTACACAGATGTTTTGAAACAGTTAAGTGATTATTTTTCTCCCTCAACACTTGATTGAAAAAATACTGAATTTTGAAAGATTAAAGTGTTGACGAAAGAAATGTACTTGCCATGTTGAAAGAAAAATAGATTAGAAGAATATTTTTGTTGTTTTATCAGGTTTTATATTTTTGTATTTTGTTTTTGAAAAATTTATTTACAAAAGAGAGTTTGGTGTTTGATGTGTTTTTAAGACTGTTTTTAGGAGGTCATCCAATTCCTCTTGAGTCAAACACCTCATACCAATCCGTTGGACCAACTCATTAAACCTAGCGGGAGGCAAGGCTTTGGTGAGAAGATCCGCCAATTGGTATTCTGTACCCACAAAATATAATTCAACAGCACTGCTCCACGCGGATCCTTGATGAAATGATATCGAAGATCGATGTGCTTTGATTTCAATGTGAACCGAAGTTGCACGAGATCGCAATGGCACTCATTGTCGCAGCACATCGGAATTCTGTCAAATACGTAACCATAGTCTTTGAGTTGTGTTCTCATCCGAATGACTTGAGCACAACATGCCGACATGGCTACATATTCTCGCTCGTTGAAGATGCGACGACATGTATAACTCGCTTCTTCGATTGCCAAGACACCAGCTTATCACCAAGAAATTGTAAAGCTCCCAAGTGCTTTTCCGTGAATCTAAGCATCCTCGCGTGGTCACGCCGAAAAGCGATTAGTTCAAAACCAGAATCCTTCGGATACCATATCCCCAAATTAATGGTTCCCTTTATGTATCGGAGGATTCTTTTAGCCTCAGAGTGGGTTTCAGCTTGGTCGCGACTCGATAACGAGCAAAGATATACAACAAAGACAATATCGTCCGCTAGTCGTTAGATACATGAGAGACCCAATACTTTGGTATTTGGTAGGGTCCACCATTTCCCATGTAAATCACGCCTATCTTCTTGGTATGAGCCATTGGTGTGGCATAGGTGTCATGGGTTTTCATTCCAAATTTGTTTAACAATTCAAGGGCATATTTGGACTGACTCAAGAAAATACCACGGGTGATTGATGAACTTGCAGTCCTAGAAAGAACGTAAGTTCACCCATCATTGACATTTCAAAATGTTTCTTCATTAGTTTTGCAAAAGCTGAAAACTTTTATGTGTAGACCCAAAAATGATGTCATCCACATAAATTTGAACAATTAAAATATGTTCCCCGTGATATTGTATGAAAAGAGTTGGGTCAACCAAACCTTTGGTAAAATTATTGGCAATGAGGAAAGATGATAGCTTATCGCACCATGCCCGAGGAGCTTGTTTGAGACCATACGAGCTTTGTTCGCTTTGTAGACATGGTTCGGAACTCGGATCAACGAATCCTTCCGGTTGGTCGACATAAACCGCTTTAAGTTGTCCATTGAGAAAGCAGCTTTGACATCCATCCGAAAGACCGTTATATTCATATGAGCCGCTAACTAGAAATATCCGAACAATTTCAAGACGAGCAACCGGAGCAAAAGATTCTTCAAAGTCAATACCTCTTCCCCGACGATAACCCTTAGCCACCGACGCGGACTTATTTCGGATAACATTTCCTTCAAAGATCCAATTTGTTTTTCCAAATCCATTTGAGACCAATGACGACCGTTGGTCTTTCAACCGCCCTATACTTCAAGACGCTTGAATTGGTTGAGTTCTTCTTGCATGGATTCAATCCAGCTTGTCTTTGTCATTGCGCCTTTGATGTTTTTAGGTTCAGATTGGCAAACGCTGAGTGCATAAATGCAATGTTCACCGCCGGTGTGAAGACGCTTGTCTCGTAACGACCGGGTTGATTCGGGTTGCCAATAATATTTTCAGAGGATGGTCTTTTGTCCATCTATGTGTGGAGGGTTGATGTTGGTATACATTGTGCGATTTTGAGGATTCAAATGGCTTGTTGAAGATTCGCTACATCCGGTGCTAGCCTCATTAGCAAACGGGTTAAAGAACGATTTGGATCAAAATCAGGTGTTGGGGTACTTCATTCGAACATCATCACCATTCATCATTGTTGGAAGCGGTTTGTTCAACTGCTGTGTTGAGTCAATTGTTGGTGCTTCTTCAACCGTAGAGTTGTTGTAGCGTGTATCGTATAAGAGTATTATCAGTTGAGCAAATGACACGGATACACCTCGAGCACGCTCATCAATATCACATCGAACGTAGGAGCAAATAGTCTTTCCATTTGTTGACGAGTAAGTCAGGGGTTTGTTCAGCTGATGATGGGGTTTGGGGAAGTTTGCGGTTGTGACCGGTTCCAAGTCATATACTCGGCCATTTTCGAGTTCATCAAAATGAGCATGAATCGCTTCCATAACCTCCTTTGTTCGACGATTCCATATCGAAACCTTTAGAATTATCACAAGATCCATAAAGACTCCAATGTCAGCTTTGGCTTTGAGTTTTTCAAAGTCATCACGATCATTATTCGGATAGCAAAGAGATCCAAATACATGAAAGTGTTTGAGATTCGGTTCATATGGACAAGCTCTCGAAGGTGTTTTGTTGTGGCTTTGTAATCATAGACCGTTTTGAGTATAGCATGCAAGAGATACAGATTCTCCCATAAGTAACTGAAGTTTAGCATTGATTAACATTGTTCTTGCAGCTTCCACTAACGCTCGGTTTCGCTCTTCAACAACTCCGTTTTGTTCGTGTACGAGCAATAGATGTTTGATGTCAATTCCCACTCTCAAAATTCACGAAGGGTTTGGTTAACAAATTCAGTTCCTCTGTCTTTTCTCGATTTGTCGGACGGTTCTATGGATGAACTTGTATTTTCGGAGAAAGGTGATGATCATCTGTGGAGCTTGGATCTTTGCTTCAAGAAAGTAGACCCAAGTCCCAGCGGAATAGTCATCAACAATTACTAAGATGTAGCGCTTGCCATTGATCGCTTGCACGCCGCGATCGGCACACAAATCCATGTGAAGAAGATGAAGCACATGCCGAGAGTCAGGTTCCACCTTTGAGGGAAAATGAGCACGAGTGCTTTTCCTTGTTCACAAGCTGAGCAAAGGTGATCTTTAGAATACCGAAATCGTGGGAGTCCTTCAACTAGTTTGTGTCGAGCAAGGTTGGTGATGGTTTGAAAGTTTAGATGTGAGAGACGACCGTGCCATAGCCAGGATTTTGTTGAAGTTTGAAAGAGCATGGGAGAAGAAGCAACCATGTCTTGCATAGAGATAGTGTAAAGACTGAATTACGAGCCGCATATAAGGTCATTTCCTTGTAAATCACTAATGAAACAAGTTTTCTCCCTGAAAGCAACCTCCAAATCTCCATCACAAACTGACCCACTGAAAACAGATTGTGACCGAGGCCTTCCACATAATAAACCCCGCTAATTTCGATGTTCCCATTGATATAGTCTCCAGAGTCCATGATAGCTGCGGTGATCATTCCCAACTCGACAGCTGCCAATGAACTTTGCAATAAAGTTTGATAACAGCTTTAAGGTTGCCTCGTCATGTGTCGGGAACATCCGCTATCAACAATCCAGAATGATCTCAGACACCTGATTACACACGCATAACATGTGATGGAATAGAAGTAGATGTGGAACCCAAATGTTAGGGTTCCGAAAGCGCTTATAGTAGATATACAAACATCAATAGCTTTAGGTATCCATTTAAATCCTAGTGTGTTATATATCCATTTCGGCCATCTCCAACTAGTATTTGCTTTAGTCTTAGTGAATGCACTAGGTGGTACTACATTCCTAGGAGGTGAAACCGAGCTACAGTGGACAGAATGCGCTTCTTAGAATCTAAAGAGGTCTACCAAGCAATGACTTAGAAAGATTAGTGGGCCTAGAGGTATTCCAATTCTTAGGATTCCTTAAACGAGAGATGATAGCTTTAGCAACACATTTATCATGACAATCAATATTCATACTTTTACGACAAATAACACAAGGTGCATCGACTAATATCAAAAGTACTTAATGGTTGAGCATTCGTTACATCACTATTTCTATTACATTTGCCGGACGCAATATCTATAGTGGAAGCAACGTGAGTCTTATTCATAGTCCTAGGGTGTTCTTCTACTTTAGCATTCTTTATTGATCTTTTCTTAGGTCGCAACTTCCTATTCTTCATGTAGTGCTCTTAGGTCGTGAAGTGCGGACGTTGGAAAAGACGCAACTATTTCTATTAGAAGGAAGGCGTTAGCAACTGTGATTTAGTGATAGGGATTCTAGGTTCATGATTACTAAGTGTTCTTTGGGGCTATTCTCTTAATCCTTGTAGTGAAGTTGTTCATCACACTTTCCTAACATTTCTCTTAACTTGAAGATAGTGTGAATAGGATCTTAATTTTGAGCGAATATTTCGATAAAATGCATAACTTCTATAGTGTGTGCAAGATAATGATCAAGTTCATTTGATGCTTCATCACGAGTATTTTTGAGTAAATCAAATATGACACCATATTCCTTTTTAACTTTTACAAGTTCTTGTTCATATTTTGAGATTTGACACTTAAAGACACGTTTTGATCGTCCGATTGCTCAATTTTTGGATCGGAAGATTTGTCGCAAGCTGGCGATTTTGTGTTGAAAAGCAAGTTGTTGATCGTGAATATCTTTTGACACCAATTAAGACGACGTATTGCATTTGAAATTTCGTTTGACAATCGTGTATTTTCAACTTTTAAGGACTCGATCTGAAGCACATTATCAGTGTTCTCAACATTTACACAGAATCAACGTTATCGGTAGAGATATAATCAAATGCATGTGACAAAGAATTCAATAGCACAACATTATGGACATCAGCACATATGACATCTTCCAAGAGTCGATCAACATCTTTTTCTCAACATTTTCTTTTTACGTTTAGTATTAGAAATAGATGTTTTACTGTTTCTCAACGACCTACATCAATCCAAGTTCCTTATGAAATTCCTTTTCCCAAGACAATGCACAACTTTTCAAATTTTTAACATTTGGTAAAAGATTTTTCGGAAAAATGTCTCTTTGTTCTCGCGCTAGAGGCGATTGAAAGTGTTGAACTTTGATTTCGGAATGATATTCTATCTCATGTTGTAAAGTTTTGAGGTCAGCCATGAAAATGTCAAAATATCGAAGAATTTTGCGATTTTCAGGTTTTGAGTTTACTTCACCGATGGAAAGTAAAGGACCATAAGTTTGTGCATAATACGGTTTGGGATTAACATTAGAAGACTCGTGTGTTTTGATGATTATCCTTGGTGTGTTAGAAGAATCCGCTGGTGTGACGAAAGTGACCGCTTTTGAATAGTTAAAAGGTTTGTTGTAAACAACATTTTCTAATTTTGATCGACTCTCGCCTTCTGCATCTAATTCCTCTTGACGATGATATTCAACAACACTCATAGCCGGAATTATCAATTTTATATTCTGCACTTGGAAACTTCGTGGATTTGGTTTGAATGCTTTTGTTGAAAGCTTAGGTTTGTAATCGGCAAGATTCGGTCCATATCCATTTGGATTTGGTTTTAAAGTAAACTTTTCAATAGGTGTGACCGACTCGCCATGTTTGTAAACAACAGTTTTAAACTCTTTAAGTTTGTTTTGCAAGCCGATGATTTCTTCAAGATGATCATCTATTCGCTTGAATGCTTTTCGTTGAATGCTTTTTGTATGCAGAGAACTGCTTTTTTGACAAGTTAACAACTCGAGCCTTTAGCTTTTTGATTTTCCAAGGTGAGAGCATTAATTTGCTTTTTATGTTCATGTTTCAGTTGTTCTATCTCGCAAACAAAGCATTCTTCAAAGCGGCTAGATCAATGACTGCCTCTAAATATTTTTCGTTTTGATGAGATTTGGCAAAGGCTGCTTCAAAACCGTTTTCACGCTTTTCTTGAGTTTTGAAAAAGTTGAGTTGCTTTTGTAAACATTCAAAATCCTTGGTTAACAAGGTGCATTTTGCTTTTCAAGTCCTGATTAATGGCATGACATTTTTCCACTATGGTCCGTTGGTCTTGTATTAAACGAGCAAAATCGGATGAGGCAAAGTTCGGCGGTTCAACGTGAGTCTTAACATGATCATTATTGAGATCCTCAAGTATAACCACGGAGTCAATTTGATTATCAAGGGAAACCGTTTGGTCATCTTGATCGCCAAATATAACTACGGGGTCTAGTTGAAAATCGTCGGAATGAGATGTGGACGACTCATTTTGAACATTCCGAGCCTTGCCGGATTCAGATGTTGGCGGAGATATTAGATCAGAGATGAATATGGTTTGTTCGGGTACCGAGACAAGCCATCGATGTCATACATTGGGCCCTGTCACCTCATGTGTAACTCATGCATATTAGCCATCAACATAATGGTGCATTGGCTCGCAAATCCTCCATATCATCATCACGAGTCTGCATTTGCCATAAAGCTCTGTTCTTTGTCCGTGAGAGTTCCACCAGCTTCATCCTTAAGAGCCAAAAGAAGAGCCTCTTTGAAATAATAGCGCCCTTAGTCCTTGGCTTTGGGCATGCATTAGCTAGTGTCCCTTCTCATTGCAGGTTGTAGCATCGAAGACCATTCAACCCATTCTGAGCATTTCCCTGCTCCACCACTTGAGCTCGATTGTTATTCCTACCCACAACATTAAACCCTTGACCACCGCCCATCGGACGACCATAACCACGATTCTGAACTTCAACTCGTCCATTGTTCACAACAACTTGATTCCTTATATTAGATGAGGAACGAATACGGTTGTTGGATTTGTTGGTATAACGACTAAAGGCATTAGCAATCATAGCAAATCCTTGTTGCAATGCTTCAAGCGGATCGATTCCTCATTAGCTTCACTAACAAGGGCTTGAGCATTGTTGTTGTTGTATGGAACCAATTGAGTTTGTTGAGATTGAGGTTGTGAAGGATCATGTGGTGTGATTGTAGCAGCTTGGTTGAGTTGCCGGGTTGAGGAGAATAACTTTTGAGCATATAGGGCAAGTTGTTGATTTTTCGGATGTGTCGGTGGAGCAATTTGAGCACGGAGAATCCTTTCCTATCAACTTCCTTTTCATGAGGCTTCAAGTAATCGTACAACAATCCATATGTAGAATGATGCATATTCTTCGCTTGACGGAGAAAAATGACATACTTCTCCCATTCAGAACCAAGACTACTCAAGAACTTAGTATTCACTGCAATTCTTGGCATGATGATGTTGTGTTTATCCAAATCATTGATGATGTCTCGAAATCGATGATGATAGGACTCTAGTGTCTCTCCATGTTCAATCATGAAGTGTTCATAAGCCAAGTAAATTTTGGATTCCAAATCCTCACGATTGAGTCTGAGATCCTTCCATAAGAAGGCGAATATGATCCCACATTTTACTGTGCGTCTTTTGAGCATCAACACACTACGAATTCCATTGCAAGCTCATGCAGCTTCATGTGTAGAAGTTCTTGATTCAAGTCTGCTTGATAGCAATGTTTGTTTGTTCATATCTTGGTGGAATAGCATTAGGATCTCCGGGTACAATGACAGTAGGCATCTCAAATGGACCTTCCAAGATAACCTTCTTTAAGAACTTTCCATGTGGCTTCTCCAGATCACAAAACCTAAAGAACCTTATCACCCATTGATCGTAGTTTCACAGGTGAGCATTGGAGGTCTATCAAGTGATCCAGCCTCATGAATTGATTGTTGGCGCTTAAAGCTTCCACATCTTTGCAAACTAAGTAGGTTCCTTCATAGTGTTCCTTGATGGATGTTGATTGAATTCGGTTGTGTAGGGTTGAACTTGAAGACTTGGTGGTGGTTGAACCATTTGAGGTTGTGGAATTGCAGCAAGTTGTGGAGTATGTTGTTGATTAAATTGTTGTTGATAAATTGCTTGTTGTTGATTCCATTGTTGATGTTGTGGACTTAATTGTTGTTGACGTTGAGAATAAGTGTAAGGGAAATAGTTAGAGTATGGTGGTTGTGACATGTTGATAAACTTGTGTTGGTAAAAATGGATCTTTGTAGTCGAATGAACCTTTGTTGATGAAGTATCCTTAGAGTAGAAATCACAATAGCCAAGTAGCACTTATCGCGTAAAAACACCAAAAGTTCACGGCGTAACAATCAAGAGTGCAGTAGATTTAGCTTACCTAGCGTAAGTAGGAAAAGACGCTAAAAGTTATCGTAGACACAAAGTTAGGAGTAGAAAGTTAGGCGTAGGATTATCTTAGGCGTAAGACTAGGCTTAGGCGTAGATGAATCTTATGCGTAGGATTTATCTGGCGTAAGCTTTATGCTTATCGTAATTTTAGGGTTTATCCCAAGTGATCTTTTACACTTCACGATTGCAAAAGATATCCAAAGTCGACGTATTTTCGGGCTTATCCAAGCAAGAAAACACGGAGTAAACCACGAAAACGAAGATCAAACCAAGGATAATCTTACGCGTAGTTTTAGGGTTTTCTACGCCGTAGGATTACTCGTAACAATGATAATGCCCAAATATGTTTCTAAACCAGTTTTTGTGTGATGAAATAGCTTCATAACACCAAAAGACACAAAAGTGTGAAATTTGATGATCCAAAGCTCTTAAACAGTTATGCGTGAGGTCGAAACCCTCGTATAAAAACTAGTTTAAAAACCACGATCCACGCATAAAGTTTGAAACTTTTTGCCAAAAACCAGTATTTTAACACCTTAAAATGTTGAAAGTACAAGAATCTTGGATTCAAAAGTGTAAAAAAGACGTTTTAAGCGAACCAAAGTATCACCCACGTTTACGCGTAAGACCAAGAACAAAAAACTTCAAAAACAAAACGTTTCACCCAACTAGTTGGCGATTGATACCACTGTTAGGTCACTAGTTTTACCACACAAGCTTATAAGAAAGAGATAAAGGCGATTGAACAAATAAACCAAACACACACACACGATATGAGTAATACGGTTATGCGTAGGAGTATGTGAAAGGAAATAACTTGAACAACCAACCTTCAAGTGAGGGTTATTACATAGTATTTATAGGAGGGAGGCTAGGGCAACACTCCTAGTCCCTTCCTTTCTCCTATTGGCTTGGGCCTAAGCTCATGGGCCTTCTACATAAGCTTAAGGCTAATAACAAACATAAAGGCCATAATAAGCTAACTATTACATATAAGTAACTAACACTTGAATAAGGTTTAGGAGTGATTCCAACAGTATAGTCTCTAATCGTCTTGTCCATTTCACCCTGTATATCTCGGTTGCTTGATCTGGTCTCTTTCCTCTGATGGTCTCTTTCCTCTGAGAACTCGTTCATCACATTTTGAAGTAGATTAACTCTGTCGGCAAGCTGATTCAATTTCTTGTTGACCACGTTGCGTTTCCTTGCTTGCCTGACAGCCTTGACAATCTTGGTCTTGGCACGTGATGCCCAAGTGTCGGTGGGTTTCTTGACTGATTTGGATGTGGATCTGGTGGTAGCATCTTTGGATGGTGGTGGTGATGAGTGAGACGATGAATCAGATGAAGATGAGTCATGAGAAGGCTCAGGGTCCTTAGGTGGCTTAGAGGATTGTTCCGGGTTATGTTCTGGATTATCTTGTAGATAATTGTCAGCTTCCTCTTGAGCTTTCGCCTCTTCCTCTGCTTTAGCCCTAGCCTCTTCTTCACTCTCTCCCCTGCTGCTTCCTCTATGTATTCATCGGTTATCTTCTCATTCTTCTCCTTTTCCTCTTCTTCAAAATCGAAAATGATTTCATCCTCTTGCTTTTTGTTGCTGTTGATTCCAGTGGTGGTACCGTTCCTTTATCGGGTTGATTAACGCGCCGAGAACTGGTGTGGTTAGTCACACCACTTCACTGGAACCTCCGGGCCTTTGGTTTGTTGAAGATTAAATTCTTTAGCAGCATGTTGAATCCTCAGATCTTTGAGAGTCTTGTGGTACTCTCTTTCTTCATCCTTTGGTTCATCATCAGAGCTTTCTTTTTCTGTTTCAGCAACGGGAGTCTTCCCTTTGTCTGATTTTGGACTTGGTGTTTTGTAGTCGGACCTCAAAGAAGTCGTATCATCAGTAGCGGACTCAGAATAGTGAACCACCTCATCAGACACAGTATCCTCAGAGTCTTTGTCCTCAAGTTTGAGTGCCGGTTTAGGGTTAGGGATGGCACCCTTAGATGGGACTTTTCTTTTGCGAGGAGGATTTCTCTTAGGATACTTTAGGGCACTCCCAGTGCTTTCTACACTTCGGCTGCGATCTTCGGTTTCTTGACTGGAATAGCGAGAGTCTTTTCATCCATGAACCCGACTTTGCCCTTGCTCACGGCTTCAGGTATCGACGATCGATGGTAAACTTTTATATCATCGATGAGAGAGGCAATCCAGAGCAATGCACCTTGTTTCTTTGTTGAGGTCCTTGAATCGACAATGTTTAACGTGGGCTCATACAACATAGAATGATTGTTGGGTCGTTAGTCTCAAGGGAATGTCGATTTTTTTCCTAGAATGTTCTTAATCAGCAGCTTAGTGTATCTGATAAAAGGAACGTTTGTCCCGGGCTTCTTGAGATGGGACATCATGTCTTCCCATATCAGAATGGCAAAGTCGATGTGCTGCTTGTTGAACATGCCCAAAAGGTATGTAAGTGCATAAGTTTGGGATGCTCGTGACCGTTGTCCCTTCCAGAAACAGACTTGGCAATCATGATGTACAAGGTCCACCACGGTTGAGGAATGTTCTTTAAATCGACCGAGGAATGCTTGGTAATGATTCCAGCTGCTTCATCATAGTCAAGATCGACCATGAATTGTAATTTAGCCTCTTCACTTGGAATTGGTACATACTCAGCAGGTTGGATAGCAGGCAGAAGAAGAATTGTACGCAGATCTGCATTGATGTGGTGACTTCCTTATCATTGAGAGTCACTGTGACAGCATCCTAACCATCAACCTTCTTCATTGTGTGCCATTATTGATGAATGTAAATTTCTGGCACAATTGCTGAGTTGGTGAGCATATTGTTGAAGGGATGAGTTTTGAGTATGTCCACAACAATCCTGCATGAAGACTCGGCGGTGAAGTTCTCAAAATCGACCTTGAGGTTATTCTTATCAATCTTCATGCTGTAATCAGTGGGGAATATATCTTCCATTGTGAGCTCATTTGGTGCGTTGACATTTTCCATGATGACGTCCATATTGTGATCACGAAGGTATTGAGACAAAAGAACCAACATATCGAAAGACATTATGTTAGTCAAAGGTTGATTTTATTGTCCAATTTATTGAATTTGTTATGTTAATGAATGTTACGAGTCTAAAGTCACTTGTTGTCCAATAGTCCAAAGTTGTCGTGATAAGTTAAGTAAGTATCTTAATTTTGAATTTTAAAGTCCAAAATTTTCACTTATTCACACAACATTTTAATTATATTGCTTATTAGTGACATTTTGGTCTTGTGACGTTATGAGTAACTTATTACAAGTTTGTGCAGTAACATTTCATAAATTTGATCTGATTTTGGCTTAGGGCGTAGGATAGTAAGCTTATGCGTGAAATGTAACCATCTTTAGTAGGATTAAGCTTATGCGTAGAGTCACTCTTCGGCGTAAGAAAACTTCGCGTAGGAATGGGCTCTTAGCATGAAGCTTACGGCGTAGGTAGGTTGGGGCTTACGCGTAAGGTTTACTCGTAAGAGTAAGCCTTATGCGTAAGAGTCAAGTTTCGCATATCCTTCCGCGGGGACGTAGTCCCATTGTATACCCTTACGCGTAAGAGTTAAGCGTAAGATTTCTCTTATGCGTAACATCTATGCGTAAGGTATTCCATAAGCGTAGAATCCGTTATAAACCTTGATTCTGAATTGGTACGCGTAGAAGCCTGAAATAAATCAATCATAACACATCCATTAACAATTTATTCAACCTCTTTCAACCTCACATGGCATCACAAGTTCTATCCAGTTACGCGTAGGAACCAAGTTATGCGTAACATAAACCCTAGAGTCAAATCCTACTAATAAGAAATCTAGCCATGGAAAAAATACCAAATGATTTCTGGGAAGTCTTAGAAGCCATATGAGTTGTTATCAACAAGTTTTAACATAAAAAACCTTATGAATAAAAAATACCCAAACTAACGAGTACATAAACCCTAAATTCCAATTATGCAAATTTAATGTTTCTGGGTTGGATTCAAAGATGTATTTGGTTAATTAAACATGTATCCAACATATCTCAAGCAACTAATTGTCCTAAAACATTCACAATAGAAAATACTCAAATCCACGCATAAACCCTAGACTTTGAAAAATGATTAAAAACGTTTTCTGGGTTAAAATTCTTGATGACAATGGATTTAAAACTTGATTTATACCTTGTTAACACTAACCATTTCATCAAAATCAACCCAAAGTGATTACAAGTTAATACGCTTATGCGTAAAAACTTAAATCACTCCTAGAGAAAAATCAAACCGTTGGATTTAAGAATGATTAAAGACCTATGTTTGAAATCACTCAAAGAAACTTTTAACACTTACAAATTAGATGATTAGAGCACGGATTTGAGAAATGAATTATAGGCGTGGATGATTGTGGTTGGAAACTTTAATGCTTGAAATAAATGTGAAATATAATTAGGTGGTGTGTTTTTGTAAAATTAAGTTTTAACTTTTGACAAGTATAGCCCCTCCACCTCAACCATCTCCAACCATAGCCCAAAACTTCCATTATGATTAAGCAAAGCATGATATTTGGAAAGAAACTTGATGACACTCCCCCTCGACTTTAGAAATAGGGAAATTTTACTAATTTGAGTCCGAGGAGTGTTTAAAACAGGAAACGTATCCACCATTATCAAAGATACAACCAATGTGGGTAACATGCAAGTACAAGGTTTTATGAAAAAGAAAAATATTTACATTCTCCCCCTCAACACTTGTCCTAGAAAATAGTGAAATGTTTGATAGAGCAAAGTGTTGACGGAAGATTTGTACTTGGAATGTTGGAAGAGATAGAAGAATATTTTTGAGTTTTATCAGATTTTTATATTTTTCTATTTTGTTTTTGATAAATTATTTACAAAAGAGGTTTTGGTGTTTGACTAGTTTTAAAAATGTGCTAAAGGTTCGTCCAGTTCCTCTGGAGTCAAACACCTCATGCCAATCCGGTGGATCAACTCAGTAAACCTAGCAGGAGCTAAGGCTTTGGTGAGAAGGTCCGCCAATTGGTGTTCAGTACCCACAAAATATAATTCAACAGTACCCTTTTCCACATGTTCCTTTATGAAATGATATCGAAGATCGATGTGCTTGGAATTCGAATGTTGAACAGAATTGCACGAGATCGCAATAGCACATAGATTGTCGCAGTACATCGGGATTCTGTCAAATATGTAACCATAGTCTTTGAGTTGTGTTCGCATCCAAATGACTTGAGCACAACACGCTGACATTGCTACTGATAACATCAAATAGTCCTGAATATTAAGTGTCAATTTCCCCCGATAATGCTTGTAATTTATATCATTTATATGGATTTACGCTTGTTTTCCATTGTTTTCCACTTTCAGGTAAATTACGAGCATTGGAGCTAATGAGACGCGGAATTGGAGAATTATCATAGTATGTTGACTTTGAAGAAGTTACGGCGTAACTCATCTCTCACATTACGCCGTAACTAAAGCATGACTCAGAAAACCAACTCATCAGAAGGTTACGGCATAACTCTCCCCAAGGACTACGACGCAACTATATTAGGTCAAATGAGGTTCAACGCCTTCTTAGCGATAACTATTCCACCAACTATGGCGTAACCAAGTATTATTGAAGAATACGGCGTAACCATTCATTAGGTTACGTCGTAACCAGCAGATCTAGTGCAAATTACGAAGGAATTGAAGATTACGGCGTAACTCTTATTTTAGTTACGCCGTAACCCAGATATGGCATATATAAACCCCACGATTTCTAACATTTCAAATCATCCCATTCCACACACAACAACCAAAGAACATGGGAAGAAGCCAAAGGCAGGTCTAGAGGAGCATACGGAGCTGTCTCCAAGGGAGGAATCACTCCCCGACGATAAGCATTAGCCTTTTATCTTTTCTTTACTTTCTATTCATGTATTTCGTAACTTTGAATATTGAATTGATTTGTATGGTTAATATGAGCGGCTAAGAACCTCTTGGTGCTAGCCTAGTTATGATTCTTTAATTGTTTTGTTTGCGTTTATATTACTTCCGTATAACTATTTCTAAGTGTATGCATGCATAGTTTATTGGTAGCTACCCTTGTTTCGGTAGTTTTGAATGGCGGTAGAGGCCAATTGCCTAGGAGATATGACCAACTGACCCTAGGTGAGCGGACTGAGACGGGAAGGGTAAGATATGACCAACTGACGACCCTTTCTACTTGTGCGATTTGACCAACTGATCACCTACCTTTTGGATGAACTTAAGAATTAGGGGTGAGTGTTTAAGTTGATAGCGCACGGGCACTCACTATTATGAATCTAGCATGTAGCGGTACTTAATTACTTGGCTTAGGGGACTAGGAACAACAGGACTTATGAGGGGACACCTGACTTCTCCTGTGGTGGCATCTTTGATGATAGGTTAGGGCGAATTGACCAAATGCTGTCCTCTCGACTTTGACCCACCTGAAGTAATTGGAAGTAAGTAGACGTAGACATTACTAGCTAGGAGGAATAACTAGGTTAGCACCACTCTCATCTATTGATTAATCATTTGCCTTTTATTTGCTTTTATCTGCTTTCGTAGCTAATTAATTATTTCCTTATCATAATCATATTAAAAACTGTGACACCTAGACTTAGTAATAATCCAACACACATAGCTCTTGGGACGACCTTGGTTTTACCAAATACTACATTACACACGACCGGGTACACTGCCCGTTAGTGCATTAGGGTAGACCATAGGTATAACGAGACTTTATAAATATTAAAACTTTACAGTGAAAAACTGCATCAAGTTTTTGGCCCGCATGTGGGGAGTTATATTAGGATTGCTATTAAGACTTTCATTTTCGTTTTAAACTTTTCTCTAAATTCTCACGATCTTTATTCGAGTTTTCAGGTACCATGGAAGTTGTTAACATCGATGACCTCACTCTTGAGGAATATTTGGTGTTGACAAGGGAAGAACAAGGACCGGGAATTGTTAGGCCGGCTATGACTGAAGATGCTCAATTCTATATCAAACCTCAATTCATGAGGGAATTACGTGCAAATCCCTTCTCTGGAAGCATCACCGATGATGCTCATGAGCATATTGACAACGTCGAGTACATTGTTAGCCTATTCAAAATTCCTAGAGTCTCACATGATGCTATCATGTTACGAGTATTCCCTATTTCTCTTACTGGAGCTGCTAAAAGATGGGTTGATCGATTATGTGGGCTGTCAACACCGCCTATCCTAAAAAGTGTTTCATTGAGATACGTCCTCCATCAAAGACGGCTAAGCAATTAGAAGAAATCCATAACTTCAAGCATGAGGGTGATGAAACGTTATACCAAGCTTGGGAAAGGTATAACGAATTATTACACAAATGCCCTACTCATTACCTCAACAACCAACAAAAGGTGAACGTCTTCTACAAAGGTCTGAACATCTTCTCAAGACAAATGGTCGATTCTCGAGGGGCCGATTCCGGTATGACACCCACTTTGGCTTTAGAAACTATTCAAAAGATGGTAGACCACTCACACAAATGGCACAATGGAGGGAGCAACCGAAGTAAGAATGGGGATATGGAAGGTCTTGCAGCAATAAACAACAAATTAGAAAGTCTAGGAAGGGGCCTGAAGAAGCTCAAGGAAAATGTGCATTCCATTCAAGTAGAGCGAAATGGAACTCCACCTACTAAAGAATGTTCCTACAACGAAGAAGTTAAAATAATCGGAGGAAATTTATTTAGTAGGTGGAGTTCCATTTCACGTGTCTCAAGATTGTTGTTGATCCTTGCCTGCAAAGCCATATTTACGCAAGATAGGGCAAAGAAAAATCAATGCACATCCTCTATCACCAATGATCTGTCTGGAATTAACTACCTGAAAGAAGATGATAAATCGGAAGATGACGAGGTCCTGCCAAGCCAACTTCCTGAGAAGCAGCAATACCAGAAAAGTTTTCTTCTTCCATGCACTATTGGTAATATTAAGATTCCTGCATTAGCTGATTTGGGGGCCGGGGTAAACCTTATCTCTACCACTTTATTTGATAAAATAAAACTTACCAATTTAAAAGAAATAACAATGATGATAGAAATGGCTGATTCCTCTAAAGTTGTACCAAGGGGAATTGTGAATAATGTGCTTTTAAAATTTGGAAAATTCTTTTTCCCGACTGATTTTGTGGTAATTGACATGGGGAAGCGGGAGGCTTACAACTTAATTGTTGGAAGACCTTTTCTGGCCACTTGTAGCGCTCAAATTAAGGTTTTTGAAAAACAAATTTCTTTGGGGACTGAAAATGAACGAATAACTTTTAGTATGAAAGAGCATTTAAAACCTAAAATTGAAATTTCAAATAATGTTGATGTTGTTAATGTTCAATCACTAAATCCCCCTTTACATTTTGATCCTAGTACTAATAATAGTGGAGAGAATGTTGATAATTGCAAGCAGAAACAGGAAAAGATTGTTCGGGGCATTGAGGAAGCTCCCATTCCAAACAAACATTTCTGCAACCCTATATTAACCAAGGATAACGAATCGGTGACAGCATGGCCCTCGTATAGTCCTTTTCAAGAATGTGAAAGAAAGGCGAATGAATGGATATACCCTCACAAGGGTGAAAGACATGATATTGAATTAGCATTTGAAGATTGGTACAAAATAAGATTTGGGGACTCACAAATCCAGAAGGGATTGGTTAAGCAGTACAAGTACAATCATCTTACTGACACAATAACTAACGGTGAAAGATCAAGCATAAGTATAACAAGTAGTCTTATTGCAGAGGATGATGACCGGGGAAAATCATGTGATGAATGGCTTTCACAAAAATTTGGAACAGGTGGCATCAGTAATACTGCAAGAAAAAAGGGATTTAACAAATGGATGAATGAGTGCCAACAAATGGTGGAAGTCGGCCAGGTCCAAAGACCCCCATAGAGCCCCGCGGCTCTGAGTCTAACTTAAAGACTCGTAAATAAAGAAAAGTGCTCTTTTGGGAGACAACCCGAATTATTCCTTTCTTTTGTTTTATTTCCATTTTTGTAGGGTTTTGTGTTTTCTAACCATTTTGCAGGAAATGAGGAAGTAATTGCTGCTCCAGTTTGCTGATCTGACCATAGTTACGGCGCAACTCATCTAGGTGATTACGTAAGTAACCAACCTTTGATAGTATTCTAGGCATTACTAACTTCGGCGTAATACCATCTCGGGTTCCGTAACCACTCGCTTTGACTTATGTCGGTTTGCGTTCGGCGTAACTCCCTCAAAGGATTACGACGTAACCTTCCCTCTGCTTCTTCTTTCATTTAAAAGCAAATAACCTTGTATTAGTATTTTATTTGAACTTTGTAGGTGTGTTCCCTGTAAACCCTCATGAGACTTCACTCGTCCACTTGGGACACCAAGTGGTTTAAAACTTTTGCATATGCTAAATGCAACCGTGATTCCTACGAAAGTGTGTTAGGTTTGTTTTTCATTTTTTATTTTTTCTTTTTATAATTATGCTTGTCGGTAGTGTGATTTCAGGGATTGAAGTTTGTTCATGACTCTTATACGAAGGCACGTCTCTTTTTCATGGACCTTCTTTCTTTGTGGAGCAAATTTCAGGGAAGTTCTCGCTCTAATTCTACTTTTCTCTTCACCTTTATTTAATGCTTAGTACAAAAGGGACTTTGTACAATTCAAGTGGGGGGACGGGAGTAGAATTATCTCTTGAACATTAATTTGCCCTCGTTTTTCTAGTTTATTTTGAAAAATTATGCCATTTTTAAAATTTTGACATGTTTTTCTTAACCTAACTAGATTAGACCTTAGCCGGGCACATGCAACCCTTGATTATATGGTGAGATTAGCCTTATCCATTTCCAATATTTTACCCCAAATCCACCAAATTATGAGTGTGCCGGTAGCTTGTAAACTTTAGAACTTGGCCTTTGCATCATTTCGAGACCATAGACGAGGTATGTTGAGTTAGCTAGATGTATTTGGACTTTTCAGTTTTAGAAGGCAATATTATAGGATTATCACCCAAATAGCCTACCATTGTGTGTCTATTTATTAGTCACCTCGACTTCTCGGCCCCCATGTGAAACCCTTTTGTTGCACTCACCTTTAGTGCAAGATACCCCTAGATACACCCATCCGAGCCATTCCTTTCAATTCGTTAACCCAATATATTGTTTCGATACACCTAGATACACCCATCCGAGCCATTCCTTTCAATTAGTCTTTATTTGTGATTGGGAAGTCATCATTTGCCTAAGTTCAAGGTTCAAGTGGAAAGGTTCGGAAATCACGCTTTCATCAACGACATATTACTGAAGATCATTGAAGACCCCCCAAGTTCCCATTGTTCATCTCATGTGGGGGGATATTATGTTTAGTTATTATTGTTATGTTTTTTTTTTTTTTTTTTAAAAAGAAAAAAAAGTTGTTATGTTATTTAGTTATTGTAAAGTGCGATGTTATAAGCACTTTGTTACGAGCTTTATAGATTTCGTATCGAGGAGGCCACCTCGGTCACATTCGAAGATTGGAGTTGGTAATTATGCCAACAGTTGGAGAAATGGTAGTGTGCCCATCACGACGTCCTCTAATGACACATCTACCTAATATTTCATGATCCGGTTTCTCGACTTCAAAGCTTGAACTTTGGGCGGACGGTAAGTGGTGATGACTTGGTTATAGATTTAGACTACCTGCTTGTTTTCTTATTTTACACCATTTATATATCCCATGTCTTATCCTACCCTTTAGTCATGAAGCGTGTCTAGGTGATGCAGCGAGCAATCTTTGGTGTCTTGGCCATGGATTTGGTCATGTATCATTGATTTTGTCCACTTCGCCGTGACAAGTTAGTAATGACGAGTCACCCCTTAACCTTTGTCGTGTCTACCCATATTGCCTTCGAGAATTGTTTAGCCCTTAACTCTAGTGGTGGAGATTTGTGTAACCGCCAAGCTTATGATAGAATACATGCTATGACTGTGCGATTGAGTGATCATCCCGAAATTGACACTTAGAATAGTTGAGAGATTTGAGTGTTTTGTTCCCATTTCGTGAGGTGTTCGGCTTTGTTTTATTCTAGCATAAGGGATTTGTAAACTTATATTTTCCAGGTTTTGGGAGATATCTTTTTAAGAATCTTCCTAATAAGGTCTACTTGAGGGCAAGTAGAGTTCAAGTGGGGGGATATTTGATAACATCAAATAGTCCTGAATATTAAGTGTCAATTTCCCCCGATAATGCTTGTAATTTATATCATTTATATGGATTTACGCTTGTTTTCCACTTTCAGGTAAATTACGAGCATTGGAGCTAATGAGACGCGGAATTGGAGAAATATCAAAAGATTTATCATAGTATGCTGACTTTGAAGAAGTTACGGCGTAACTCATCTCTCACATAACGCCGTAACTAAAGCGTGACTCAAAAAACCAACTCAACAGAAGGTTACGGCGTAACTCTCCCCAAGGACTACGACATAACTATATTAGGTCAAATGAGGTTCAACGCCGCTGATAACTACGCCGTAACTATTCCACCAACTACGGCGTAACCGAGTATTATTGAAGAATACGGCGTAACCATTTATTAGGTTACGCCGTAACCAGCAGATCTAGTGCAAATTATGAAGGAATTGAATATTACGGCGTAACTCTTATTTTAGTTACGCCGTAACCCAGATCTGGCCTATAAATACCCCACGATTTCCAGCATTTCAAATCATCCCATTCCACACACAACAACCAAGGAACGTGGGAAGAAGCCAAAGGCAGGTCTAGAGGAGCATACGGAGCTGTCTCCAAGGTAGGAATCACTCCCCTACGATAAGCATTAGCATTTTATCTTTTCTTTACTTTCGACTCATGTATTTCGTAACTTTGAATATTGAATTTATTTGTATGGTTAATATGAGCGGTTAAGCACCTCTTGGTGTTGGTCTAGTTATGATTCCTTAATTGTTTTGTTTGCGTTTATATTACTTCCGTATAATTATTTCTAAGTGTATGCATGCATAGTTTATTGGTAGCTACCCTTGTTTCGGTAGTTTTGAATGGCGGTAGAGGACAATTGCCTAGGAGATATGACCAACTGACCCTAGGTGAGCGGACTGAGATGGGAAGGGTAAGATATGACCAACTGACGACCCTTTCTACTTGTGCAATTTGACCAACTGATCACCTACCGTTTTGATGAATTTATGAATTAGGGGGTGAGTGTTTAAGTTGCTAACGCCCGGGCACTCACTATTATAAATCTAGCATGTAGCGGTACTTAATGACTTGGCCTAGGGGACCATGAACAACAGGACTTATGAGGGGACACATGACTTCTCCTGTGGTGGCATTTTTGCTGATAGGTTAGGGTGAATTGACCAAATGTTGTCCTCTCGACTTTGATCCCACCTGAAGCAATTGGAAGTAAGTAGACGTAGACATTACTAGCTAGGAGGAATAACTAGGTTAGCACCACTCTCCTCTATTGATTAATCCTTTGCCTTTTATCTGCTTTTATCTACTTTCGTAGTAAATTAATTATTTCCTTATCATAATCATATTAAAAACTGTGACACCTAGACTTAGTAATAATCCAACACACATAGCTCTTGGGACGACCTCGGTTTTACCAAATACTACACTACACACGACCGGGTACACTGCCCGTTAGTGCATTAGGGTAGACCATAGGTATAACGAGACTTTATAAATATTAAAACCTGGTCAGTAAAACCTGCATCAGCTACATATTCTGCTTTGATTGAGGACAGCGATGTACAATCCTGCTTCTTCGATTGCCATGACACCAGTTTATCACCAAGAAATTGTAGAGCACCTAAAGTACTTTTCCAAGAATCTAAGCAACCTGCATGATCTGCGTCTGAAAAAGCTATTAGTTCAAAACCATAATCATTCGGATACCAGATCCCCAAATTAATGGTTCCCTTGATGTATCGGAGGATTCTTTTAGCCTCAGAGAGGTAAGTTTCAGTTGGTCGCGACTGATAATGGGAGCAAAGATATACAACAAATACAATGTCAGGTCTACTGGCAGTTAGATACATGAGAGACCCAATAATACTTCGGTATTTGGTAGGGTCAGCCAATTTCCCATGCAAATCAGCTGTGGCATAGGTATCACAGCTTTGCATTCCATGTTTGTTTAAAATTTCAAGAGCATATTTGGACTGGCTTAGGAAAATACCACGGGGTGATTGATGAACTTGCAGTCCTAGAAAGAACATAAGTTCACCCATCATGGACATTTCAAAATATTTTTTCATAAGTTTTGAAAATTCGTTTGAGTACTTTTTATGTGTTGACCCAAAAATGATGTCATCCACATAGATTTGAACGATTAAAATGTGAGCCCCGTGATATTGAATGAAAAGTGTTGGGTCGACCGATCCTTTAGTGAAATTATTGGCAATGAGAAAGGATGATAACTTATCATACCACGTCCGAGAGGCTTGTTTGAGACCGTATAGAGCCTTTTTCAATTTGAAGACGTGATTCAGGAACTCTGGATCAACAAATCCTTCCGGTTGACTAATATATGCCGTTTCCTTCAGTTGACCATTCAGAAAAGCGGTTTTGACATCCATCTGATAGACCGTGATGTGAATGTGAGCCGCGAATGCTAGAAAAATCCATACAGCCTCAAGTCTAGCAACCGGTGCGAATGATTCCTCGAAGTCAATCCCCTCTTCTCGTCTATAACCCTTAGCCACAAGACGTGACTTATTTTTGATAACCGTACCTTCAGCATCCAACTTGTTTTTCCAAATCCATTTAAGACCAATAACATAGACCCCTGTTGGTTTTTCAACCAATTCTCATACTTCAAGACGTTTTAACTGATTAAGTTCTTCTTGCATGGATTCAATCCAATTGTCATATGTCATTGCTTTTTTAATGTTTTTGGGTTCAGATTGGCAAACGGTAAGTGCATAAATGCAATGTTCACCGTTAGTCTGAAGGCCTTGTCTAGTTACGACTGGTTGATTCGGGTTTCCAATGATGTTCACAAGAGGATGGTCTTTAGTCCAACGATGTGTGGAGGGTTGATGTTGCTATACATTGTGCAGATTAAGAGGATTCAAATGGCTTGTGGATGATTCCGCAACATCAGAAGTGGCATATTCATTAGCAAAAGGATTGAAGAACGCATTTGGATCATAATCTGCAGGTGTAGGTACTTCTTGGTTCAGAAAATCATCAGTTGGTTCAGCGTCATTGGATGCGGTTTGTTCGGCTATTGTTGTAGAATGAATTGGAGGTGCTTCGTCAACAATTGTTGTTGTTTCAGGTGTATCAGGTATTGGATTGTCATCAGGTTGAGCAGCGGAAACAGGTGATACATCTGGAGCACGTTGATCAATATCATCACTAAACAGAGGAGCAAATAGTTGTTCCATTTGACGACGAGTAAGCTGTAGGCTTGGTTCAGCTGATGATGGGGTTTGGGGGAAGTTTAGACGGTTATGCCCGGGTTCCAAGCTGTTTTGCTCAGAAGCCATTTCAGTAAGCTCATCGAAATTGGCATGAATCGTTTCCATAATCTCCCTTGTACGACGATTCCAGATCCGGTATCCTTTAGAATTTTCACAGTATCCAACGAAGACTCCTATGTCAGCTTTAGCCTTGAGCTTTCCAAAGTCATCACGATCATTATTCGGGTAACAAAGAGAACCAAATACATGAAAGTGTTTGAGATTCGGTTTGCGGTTATGGATAAGCTCATAAGGTGTTTTGTTGTGGCGTTTGGTAATCATTGAACGGTTCTGAGTGTAGCATGCAGTTGACACAGCTTCAGCCCACAAGTAATCCGGAAGTTTTGCATTTATCAACATCGTTCTTGCAGCTTCCACTAGCGTACGGTTTGGTCTTTCAACAATTCCGTTTTGTTCTGGTTTTCGTTCAATTGATGTTTGATGCTCAATTCCTACTTTCTCATAGTTTACACGAAGAGTTTGATTCACAAATTCAGTTCCTTTGTCTGTTCTAATATGTCTAACTGTGTTCCGGAGCTGAACTTGAATTTTCATGAGAAAGGTGATGATCATATGTGGAGCTTGATCTTTACTTCGAAGAAATAAACCCAAGTCCATCTTGAGTAGTCATCAACAATTACTAGAATGTAGCATTTGCCATTAATCTTATGCACACGCATCGGGCCACACAAATCCATGTGAAGAAGATGAAGCACATGCTGGGAGTAGTGTTCCACCTTTGAAGGAAAGTGAGCACGAGTGCTTTTCCCTTGTTCACAAGCTGAGCATAGATGATCTTTATAATACCAAAATCTTAGGAGACCTTCAACAAGTTTGTAACGTGCAAGATTGGTTATGGTTTGAAAGTTTAAGTGTGAAAGACGACGGTGCCATAGCTAGGATTATGTAGATGTTGCCTTAGCAAGTAGACAGATGGGAGATGAAGCAATCATTTCTTGCATTGAGATTGTGTAAAGACTTGATGTGGGGTTTCCAGACATAAGATCGTTTCCTTGTAGATCACGAATGAAACAAGTTTTCTCCCTAAAAGCAACTTCCAAATCTCCATCACAAAATTGACCGACTAAAAAGAGATTGTGACCGATACCTTCCACATAATAAACTCAGCTAATTTCGATGTTCCCATTGATGTAATCTCCATAGCCCATGATATCTGCGAAGTGATCATTCCCGAACCTGAGAGTGCCAATGAACTTTGAAACAAAGTTTGATATTGCATGTCATGTGTTGGGAACATCCGCTATCAACAATCCAGAGGATGATCTGTATCACCTGCATTACACACAGACGACACAGGTGGAATAGAAGTAGAGGTGGAACCAGAAGAGTTAGAGGGTTCCGTTACAGTTACATTAGACACACACATGTTAATGATCTTAGGAATCCATTTAAATCTTGTTATGTTTTGTAACCATCTCTGCCAAGTCCAACTAGTCTTAGCTTTGGTCTTAGTGAATGCACTAGGTGATATTCTCTACCTAGGAGGTGAAGTGGGTTCTATGGGTACATCAATGGTCTTAGCAGAAACATTAGTAGGCGGTTTACCTAGCACAGACTTAGAAGCATTAGTGGGCCCAGAGGTATTCCGTTTTGTATTGTTCTGCTTACGAGATAAGATAGTATTAGCAACACATTTATCATGACAACCAGAAAACATGGTTTTATGACAACCAACACAAGATGTTTCAAACAAAACATTTAAAGTATTTAAAGGTTCAGCATTCGTTACATCACTTTGGCTATTACATTTGGCTAACGCAATGTCTAAAGTGGGTGCAACATGAATTTTATTCAAAGTCCTAAGGTGTTATTCTACTTCAGAGGTCTTTATTGTTCTTCTCTTACGTTGCAACTTCCTATTCTTCCTGGATTTGCTCTTAAGCCGTGAAGTGCTAACGTTGGGAAAAGAGGCAACTATTCCTGTTTCAGTGGAAGGAAGCACATTAGTATCTTGTGGTTTGTCATTAGGCGTTCAATTTTAAGTAATCCTGGGGCAAGTACATATGTGTTATTGATCCTATCTTGTTTAAGTTTCACCAACTCCGCTTTTAAGTCATGGATAGTGTGTAAAAAATCTTGATTTTCAGAGCGAGTGTTTCCATTATTTCATAAAACTTCTTTGGTATATGCAAGATGATCATCAGCATCTTTTGACGCTTGAGCACGACTCTTTTTGAGTAAATCAAATATGACACCATATTCAGTTTTGACTTTGGCAATTTCTTGTTTATATTTTGAAATTTGACACTTTAAAGACACGTTTTCATCATCCAGTTGTTCTATTTTTGGATCAAGAGATTTTGAACGCAACTGATTGATCTTGTTTTGCAAAGCAAGTTCACGATTTTGACAATCTTTGTTGGATCGATGTACTCTAACCAAACTAACTTATATAGCTTGTTAAGGGTTTAATAACCTCGGATAAATCCTAAGTTATTAACAATGAAACACTGAGTAATCTCTATTAAGTATGCGGAATTTACTTAACAAAGCAAAGAAGATTTAACTTTAACAATATTATTAATAACTCTAAATCTGCTTGTTATGCAGATTCTTTTAACAACTCTAAAACTCTAATATCGTACTTCTCTAAGACTCTAATAATGCACGTACTTCTCTAAAAACGTTATGTAAACTCGTACTTCTAATGCCAACCTAGGGGTCCTTTTATAGGCTTAAGGATAACCCTAGTCGGTTTACAATTTTTAACCTTGTACGACAATTAATCTAAACAAAGAATATTCTAGAATAACAAAGCTTTCCATAAACGAATATAGCAGTTCTTTAGCTTTGCACTACTTTGACTTCGACAGCAGTACTTTGACTTTTTACTTAGCAGTACTTTGACTTTAATCAGTACTTTGTCAATCTTCAGCACTTTCATATCCCAACAATCCTCCCCTGACTTGAATTCTACTTGCTTGACTTCAAGTTCCTTTGTAAACTTATCTTTGACATCTCCATCTTCAAGGAAAGATTGTGTCTTTGTCTTTGGATTGTATCTTTGTATTCTTTGTGCTTATATCATCATTATCAAAGTATTCTTTAGAAATTATTCTTTACAGCATCCTTAATCAGGAATCTCTTTTCAGCAACATTCAGAAGCTCCATCTTTTCAGCAACTCAGCAACATATGACAATGTGTACATTAATTCAGTTTAAGTTTCAGTCTATTCTCATCACTTCCAGGTGTGTAAACTCCTGTGAGAGGTGAATCATTGAAAATTTAATGGATTTTGATGTCTCTTTACCAAAGCCATTAACTCTGGAGTAGCCAAATGTTTTGGTGTGTAAGACCATGGTACATTGATAACCATATGATTTTTAGCAAATCATCAGCTATCAACATATTTGATTTGTCTTTACCAAAAGCTGTACCCTTTTGGACTAGTTAGTTCTTTCAATCATGGTGAACTAATTACCATATAATGGTTTTTCCACAGCCTTTACCACAAGCCATTTTCTTGTGGGCTAGCCAACTCTTCACATTTACTGATATGGTGAGTTGATTACCATACAACTTATTAGCAAGTTGTCAACTATAAAATAGATTTGAGATATCTTTACCAGAGCCGTTTGCTCATGGATTAGCCAATCCTTTTGTAACCATGGTGGATTGATAACCTATTTTTGTTACCATCTCAAAAACCATTTATTTCTTTTAACCTTTGTTTCAAAATATTTATCACTTAACAAAATTTTTCTTTTCAAAATCATTAATTGGTTTAAAGCTGCAAGCAGTACTTTAATGAAAGTACTGTTTGATCAGCAGTACTTTGAATAAAGTACTGATACTTCAAAAATAATTTATTCAATAAAGATTCATACATGTTATTCATGCATCATCATCAGCCATAGTTGTCCATCTGATAAACAATTTGATGACCATAAGTGCAGTTTCATTATCTTCTTCAACTTCCAGTCCATGTTCTAGCATTCTCCTCATAAGATCTGATGTAAGCGGATATCTTCTATCTACTAACATATGAATCATAGTCCCATCTTCTAACTCCAAAACATGTACTCCAGATTCTTCAAAGAATCTCCAGCTGATAATCTCCCAATCTTCTTGATTTTTCCAAATCCCATCAGTGCTTGTTTCTTCAGTTTCCCAAACAGTTGTGAGATCTCCAAGCAAGATTAAACCAACACCTTCTGATGGAATGTGTTCAAAGTATTCTTGCACCAAATGATATAGATGAAATAAATCCTCTCTATCTATTATGTGCAATAGATCCCATAGCATATTAAACACTCTAAAGCTTTCATCTTCTCTATGAAACATCAGATAATTTCCATCCTTTGATTCTACAACTTCAAAAGTAGTTATTGGAGACTTTTTCTTCTTCTTTTCTGTCTTCTTTTCTGCATCATCTTTAGAATACTCAAATTCTACAATTCTTAAGTAATTCCTTAGTTCATCATTAGTATCAGATCTTAACTCAACCTTCTTTGATGGTTGTTGATCTTCAACTTCAGTTGTTCTTTTTCTTTTTAAGCTTTCTTTTCTATCATCTTCTTTCTGAGCATCATCATCTTTAAAATCTTTGATACTATCAACATTCTTCTGATAAGCTTTTCTAACAGCTTCATACAACTCTTTCATCTCAACATAATTCAACTTATTCAATCCAATATATCCTTGACCTTTTAAATAAGCCATCATTGCATTTCTTTCTTTTGCACGATTTGGTCTTCTTGGTAGAGCAGAAATAGGAATAGGTGACTTTAATGGTACAACACTTCACATTCAATTCTTCTTTCAATTTCTTAGTTGCTTCTTTATCCTTAGCTTCTTCAATATCAGCTTCAGCATTCAATTCAGCTTGTAATTTTCTAGCTGCTTCCTCATTCATAGCAATTTGAGCAGCCCTTATTTGTGCTAAAGTGAGTTTCTTCTTCTTTGTTTCTACCATCTTACCTTTTCCTTTATCTTTTAGATCTATAACAGGTTGAGAAGGTTGTTGTTGTTCTTCAGTAACACCAGGAATGCTAACACCTCTTGGTCTTGATAAATTTTGCAATATTTCAACAACTTCTGCATCCACAACTTCAGTGTGCTCAACCACAGGTGTATCAATCTCCTCTTCATGTAGAATAGTAGAGGGACCAGCTTCTTCATCAAAGTTTAACACCCTTGGTGTAATTAATTCTTGTCGAGATGTTCCTTGAAGACCAATACTTTGATCAGCAGTACCTTGAACTCTAGTGCTTTCTTCCTCAGTACTTTCAATATGGACTTGTACTTCAGTACCTTGAGGTTGAACATCAGTACCTTGAGGTTCAGCTTCTTTATCTGTATATATTGAAGCATCTTCATTCAAATTCTTATCTTCCAATTTCTTCCCCAATTGGAATGAAGATTGCTTTTGAACCTTTTTGCTTTTGGTGGTCTTCTTAAACTGCCTTCGCTGCTTCTTTTTAGATTTGACCCATAACCTGTGATGTTTAACCAAGGGCCAAACAGATTTCTTGAATTTTCTAAACTTGATCTTCAACTGTGCTATCTGTGCAGCTTGAGCCTCAGTACTTTTCTTCAATCTGACTAACTCTCTTGTCAGAACATAATTATCCAACACTAAACCTTCAGGGGGTATAGTAGTTGTATCTCCTTCAGAGGATGATGATGGAATAGGAATATCTTGTTCTGGTGACCCAATAGGAGGAGTAGTATGGTGGGATGAGGTGGGAGAAACTTTAGTACCTTCATTAACATCAGTACCTTGTGAAGCAGTACCTTGTGATGCAGCACTTTAAGAATCTGTACCTTGTATTGAAGTTTCTTGAGATGCAGCACTTTGAGAAGCAGTACCTTGAGAAGCAGTACCTTCTCTTGCATCACTATCATCAGCCTCATCTCTAATAGCTTGAACAATCTCCATCATTGAAGCAGTCAATGGAGTGTTCCTTCCAGTGAATAAATCACTCTTCCTAGCTATAAATGTGAAAATCTTGGCTGGTTGTACCACAATAGGTAAAAGACTTGTAGGCTTTGGTACATCTGAAAGTTGTTTATTCAAGAAGACTTGAATAAATCTCGGATACATTAACCATCTTGATCTATGAGAGATGTGTGAAAGCATTCCATCTAAGATTTACCTTGAAAAGTTGAACATACGATATGTAGCCAATCCTATCAGTGCAGATGCAATGTTTGAACCAAATTGCTCCCAAGAAGTACTTTTAGAGCTGATATAATGAAGAAGAACATGTACCAAATACTTCCAATGTGGACTGAATAAGGGCTTCTTGAATGTGGTTGTGTCAACCAAAGACCCTTCATATCCAATATCTCTCAGTGTATCCCAAAGAAGCTGTTTCTCAAACCTAATAGCTCCTTCTGCATCATCAAACAATAAATCTTCATGAATTGATGCTTCAGTAATCTTGACAAGCCTTCCAGCAACTTTAGCTTGAATATAAGATTCATCATTCTCCACATGTGTCCTTGCAGTTGCCCAAAATTGCTGTATCCAGGGCTCAATTATATCAGGTTCCACCAAAAGCGCATAACTAATAGGGGAACCAGTTAAGAAATTAATGATGTCATGGAAGATGACATTAGCCTCTGTTTTATCTAAATTCGCCACCATGTTGTGTTTAGAAACTGTGTGTAGGTTTGCCATGGATGATTGGAAAAGATATGGATGCTTGAATACGTAATTGTGTTAGAGAGAGAGAAATATGGAAAAGATTGAAACGAATAAAGATGAGAGGGAAAATCGGAAAGTAGTTATTTATAGGTAGGATTTGAAAAATCACAACCCATAATAACAAAGTTACTGTTAGTGTGTTTTACCCCTCAATATTACCGTTAGAACAGTACTTTAATAAGACAAACAGTTCTTTCCACGTGTGCAGTACTTTCCAAGCAGTACTTTCAAAGCAGTACTTTCATATAACAAAACAGCAGTACTTTTCCATCTTCTTCTCTATAATAACAAACACTCCATGTGGGCATTGGATTGCCTCCCCTTAAGCAAAGCACAGGACTGTCTAACTAACTAACCAGTCCTCCCCTTAAATGTAGCTTAATAATTAATCATTCCAATACTCACCACCAAGTGATTAAATCTTGAAACATCAAATCCTTTGGTGAGTAAATCAGCTACATTATCATCTGTATGCACCTTGACAACATTAATGAGCCTATGCTCATAACAATCTCTGATGAAGTGGTGCCTAATCTAAATGTGCTTGGTCTTGGAATGATAAACTGGATTCTTCACAATTCAAAAGGTACTCTCATTATCAATATTGATAGGAGTATTCTTGAAATTGAACCCATAATCCAATAGTTGATTCTGCATCCACAAAACTTGTCCACAACAGCTTGCAGCAGCCACATATTCTGCTTCAGTAGAGGATGTTGTTGCAATTGTTTGCTTCTTACACTGCCATGAAACTAATCTTCTTCCAAGATATTGGCATCCTCCAGTGGTTGATCTTCTATCATAGTTATCACCTGCATAATCACTATCTGAAAAAGCTTCCAAGTGAAAAGGTGAATCCTTTGGATACCACAACCCCAACTTAGGTTGTTGTTTCAAATAACAAAAAATTCATTTTACTGCATTCATATGGGAGACCTTAGGTGAGACTTGATATCTTGCACATAAACAAATAGCAAACATGATATCAGGCCTAGATGCAGTGAGGTACATAAGACAACCAATCATTGATCTGTACAACTTGACTTCAACAGGTTGTCCATCTTCATCCTTGCCCAATGAGTTGATAGATTTAATAGGTGTAGTAACAGGCTTCATTGCATCAAAATTGAACTTCATAAGTATGTCAGATACATACTTGTCTTGACTTATGAAAATTCCCTCCTTTGACTGCTTAACTTGAAGTCCCAAAAAGAAAGTTAAATCACCCATTGAACTCATTTGAAATTCTTTCTGCATTAGCTTCTCAAACTCCTTGACCATAGATTGTTTTGTAGCTCAAAATATGATATCATCAACATATACTTGAACCAACATGATATCCTTCTTGTCTCTCTAGATAAACAAAGTCTTGTCTGTTAATACAAATAAGCCGTAAAAACGTTTATTTATATTTTACGATTTTCTAATATTTTGTCGATAACAAACGTAAAATCATATTAACGAAACAAATAAAATACGTAAATGGTTTGAACTAATAGTTTCTAACATATTCACATTTTCACATAAAACACTAAAACAAGTATAAGTGATTTTATGATTTAGTATTACATATGTACAACAACTAGTGTTTACATATTTGGGTAAATATACACATAACTAGTATGTAGTATATTGGGTAATATAAATGGGTAGAAACTTAAGTATTTGACCCATTGACCAAATACATTGAATGTAGTTGGGTAAAAACAAGTATATACTAAATGGGTAAAACTAGCAAATGGTATTGACCCATAACCCATGGTTTTATATATACCACTTGACCAAGTTCATTGTATACTAGCAAATGGTATTGACCCATAACCCATGGTTTTATATATACCACTTGACCAAGTTCATTGTATACTAGCAAATGGTATTGACCCATAACCCATGGTTTTATATATACCACTTGACCAAGTTCATTGTATCTAGAAAGAAAACCATGGATCAACCCATAACCCATGACCCATGACCCATAACCAAAAATACCCATGGGCAAAGAGGAGCGGACCACGGATCCCTAGCTTTGTGCTAGCCGGATCCCTTGTGGTAGGGATCCGTGGGATCCGGGGACAGTAGGATTTTTCCTCTATAAATAGAGAGCCATTTCTTCCTTTCTACTCATCCCTTTACACACATACTTCCCCCAAGCATTCTAACCCTCTAACCTCATATCCAAGAGATCTATGTAGCTTTTCTCTTTTGTTTTGTGTGATCTTCTAGGTTCCTCTTAAAGGAAAGATCACCACATCTTGAAGACGTGCAAGCTCAAGTCCATGAGTTGCCATGCTTCGTCATCATCAAGACAACGAAGGTTCTCTTGTTGATAGATCTATCTTTCTCCATAGATGTTGGGTTGAAGGCATTAGTGAAGAATGCCGAAAGTGTCAAGATGAAAGCATTAGTGAAAGGTGCTCATCATCCGTGTCAAAGCATTAGTGAAGAATGCTAAAGGTGTCAAGACGAAGGCATTAGTGAAGGGTGCCAAGCGTTGTGTCAAAGGCATTAGTGAAGGATGCCGAAGAATCAAATCAAGTAGCATTTGGGAAGAATGCTTAGGTCGTATAATCGATGAGGTGCATCGTTATACATATAAGTATTTGTTTATTTACAAGGATGGTGATATCCTTGATGGTGTTGTAACAAGGAGTAGATCTCCTTGATAATGGGTGTTGTGTCGTGAAGGGTAGTAGTTCCTCCATAATGGAACTAGGTGCTTAGCCTAGTACCTAATAAAGGGTAGGCGACGTTGTGGAAGGATTAGTTCTCCTAAGGTGTGAAAGAACTCGGTGGTTAGCCTAGCACCGTATAAAGGGTAGGCGACGTTGTGTTAGGTGTGGTTCGCCTTGGTGTGAAAGAACTCGGTATTTAGCTTTGTACCGGAAAAAGGTTAAGCGACGTTGTGAAGGCTTCTCCGCCATAAGGATATTGGTGTAGTGCTTACGAACTCTCGAGTAGGTGACTCGGGGAGTGGAGTAGGGCAAGGAAGGTGTCCTTGTAGCCGAACCACTATAAATAACTTGTGTCGTGGTGATGTGCTTCTTACTCTTTATCTTTCATTACATGTTTATATATCTATCTATCAACGTCCAACATAAACAACCAAATAGATTGACATAAGTCGATCTAAATATTTAAAAGGAAGTTTTAAATTGGTAAAACTATTCAACCCCCCTTCTAGTTTTCCACAATTGGCATCAGAGCTTCGTTACCAAGTTTTTTTTGTATATTGTACTTTGAAAACTTGATACGATCCATGTATGTTTGAAAACTACAAAGAAGGGAATTTCTTAAAACAAAAAGTCATGTTTTTAGAAATCATCATATGTTGGATAGTGATAGATCATTCTAACATTTTCCTTTGAGAAGTCTTCATACTAGGATTTGGGTATCTTAGAAGATCATGAAGTATTTCGCGTCTATGGTTTCTAAAACCATAAAAAGGGAATATAGAAAAGGATTGGGGTATCTTAGAAGATCATGAAGTATTTCGCGTCTATGGTTTCTAAAACCATAAAAAGGGGATATAGCAAAGGTATGTTTTCTTAGTTACATTTTTTTTCTTCAAAAACGTGCTAAATTGCTTGTGGACAAAATGGTGATATATGCTTCTATCTTATAATAAGCATAATATGAAAAGTGTTTTAGTGATTTTTTTTCTTTGAAGTTTTGTTGTTAGATATCTTGTTAATCAAGCTTGAATAAAGGTAAAAATGGGTAATATAACTTCACTAAAAAGTCTACAAAGACTAAACCTTTTCGTCGGGTCAAAATGTACATTTTTGTAATTCTGTGTCAGATCCGCGGATCCCTCAGGTTACACTGGACGGATCCCTCAAGCAAGGGATCCGTGGTATCCGTGGTACAGAAGACAGTTTTTGTCTGAATTTCAAAAATTCATAACTTTTTAACCTTAAGTCGTTAGAAGTCGTGCCACCTATCGTTTTAAAGGTATTTGAGTCTACTTTCATTTAAAAATGATTTCATAAACTGATTCAAAACAATAATTTACAGAATCATTGATTTATAATAGAAAGTCATTTTTCGGTCATAACTTTTGCACAAACTTTTGATCTAATTGGAGACGGATGTTTTCGCTTTTGAATAACAATGTGTCCTCTTTTGAAAATAAGGTTTTGATCATATTTATAAAAGAAACTAATCAAGCTTGGTATACATGTTTATATTTAACACAAAGCGAGGAAAAGAACTTTTGTATGCTATGCTAAATGATAAATTTTCTTCCTTACATTACTTGATTATTTGCTTATCTCAAATAGCTTTTGTGCTTGTTTGAGTGATTAAAATATCTGGTTTCCTTACCTTGCTATTCATTCTCTTGCTTGTCGATCTAGTAATTTTCTACTAATCAATGTGCTACTTGAAAGAGTGTTTGGGGAAACATTTAGTTGTGTAAAAAAATGTTAGTTTTATAAGTTGAAAAATGTTTAAAACATATAACACACTAAAATGGATTTTTGATTGAGTTTGTCATGTGTGCAACATAAATGTTTTATGTGCCTATATGATTTCTTGATTTCATATTTTCTTGTATCGTTTTCTAAAAACAACAAGAATGTACATCGGATCATAACCTACACTTGTGTTGATGATGTACTCTCCCGTTTTCCTTTTCATGATCGCTCTCCAAGCTTCATAGTAGGATTGACAACTTGATTATTTCATCCGATATACTCAAGTAAATTATTTTGCAACGCAAATATAATTGTTCATATCCGAAAGTCCAAACTCAAAGCTTTCCAACAACATATGTTAAACTAGCTCTTCCAACCATTTTTTTGTTGTTTACCATATGGACAACTTTTAAACTTATTTTTAACATGACACCTTCGTCACTGTAGTTGTCTCAAGTATAATATTAAACGAAGCAAAGTATCATCATTGTTACTCTTCGATAGGCCATTGTAGGAATATAAATTTTCCTAACTTGAGAATGAATACTGGAGAACTTATTGCACTAGAAACTCAATTTGACCTAACGGTTGAATTGCTTCCTTGATAGAAGTTGGGTATGTGGAATCGCCCGTAAAAATGGTCGTGTTTAGCCGTAATTGAGCACCACTAGTAATAGTCTCATATTCATTCTCTCACTTGGGAAATTTTTACTCCTATGTTTTCCTAAAGTAAGTTTACAGTGGAAATACTTTGCATTGTCTTAGGATTACTAATCAAACAAGTTGTAAAATTAATTTTTCCTTTAGTTAATCACAACCACTTGCCTCATCAAGCGATTGTCTTGCTTTGATTGAGAAGAGCTACATGACTTCATGGACGAAGTTCATTATATGCTAATCACCATCCGTAATGACTATACATAGTTCATTGCTTCCGTTGGCCAAAACAACCCTATTGTCTTGAACACCATCATCTACTCTGCACGCCATTGTTAATACAAATGATTTACTAATCTAGATCGTAAATCTATTTTGAGCTTCTTGAATAGCGGTTGTTAAGTTTGATAAACCTATGTGTTACTTGTGAGCTAGATCTCATTTAATTGCTTATGTGCTATTTCTACATGCTCTTAGTATGTTTTACTTGTATACATGTATGCTTACTGTAGAGATCATTAGCCTCTAAGTTCGATACTTAGAACAAACGCTCACTATTAAGTAAAACTGTCCCAGATGCTGGATCCCTAGTTTGTAACTAGCCGGATCCCTCAAGTGAAGGATCCGTGGGATCCGAGCAAATAGAAGTGGAGTCTCAATCCTTTACACCTCAAACCATGTTCCTAGACTACTTCACACTAGCTGAACTTAATACCTTAGGAACTCTTAAGTCCTTCTCAAGCTTAGTAAGCTTCATACTCACTCATAGCTCATTAAGGAACACACTCAAAGTGCTTTTTGATCTATCGTTTCACCTAAACTCATTACTCTTCCGCTCTCTAGATCACTCATTATTTCTCACATGATCCCTCACATCTAGACTTAGAAATCTTTCAATTATGGCAAAATTGATCATAATCATCCTTACCTCAAAATTGGTCAAAATGGATCAAATTCTAGTTCTTCCACCTTAAAACCTTTAGGATCTTCTCCAAGACATTATCCTAAGTCACTATCTGATCACTAGGATCATTTAGCTCCATTTGACACTCTCAAAATTTTAGTGTCATCTTTGTTCATTCATTTTGTTCATTCATTGGTACTCATGAAAGTTCAAATTTCTTCCATATAAGGCAATCATTAGCTACATCACTTATTGCCCTTGAACATTTAAGTACCCTTCCATTTAAAGACACTTAGGAGAACTTAAAAAAAAGTATAGGCTTTAGACCTTTCAGACATCACTTCTATCCTTTCCTAGCTGCTGAGAGCCGGATCCCTAGGATTAGCCTAGACGGATCCCCCATTGGTGGGAACCGTAGGATCCGGGTGACAGATTTATGTCAACTCTTGCTAGAACAATCATTTCAAGCTCATCTTGCTAACTTGAACACTCCACCTCATCCTAATTAAATCCCTAGATCAGTAAAACTCTGAAGTTGACTCTTGTGCATGCTAATCATCACATTCCAAAGGATATTAGAGACTTAAGTCTTGAATGCACTTGCTAAATCCTTCCCTTTATAAGTCATCTTGCTAGAATCCCTTAGTCATCGAACACAACATAATTCTTAGCATTTAGAAACCTTTTCCTTAGTCATTTCATCATGAGGAAAGCTCCTAGTGCTAACTCATCCAACCAAGAACCATCCAAGAAACTTGCTCGTGTTGTACACTGATGAGTGTGTAAATACTCATCATTTTTGGTTTTGTCTGAACTGCAAAACACTTAAAAACGCTCAGAAATGCATCAAAATACTGAAAATATCTCAAAATTGTATTTTATATGTTTCAGATGCAAAATGTTTAAAATCAGATGAAAAATGAGCTAAGTTTGCATAATTGGCAGTTTCAGTCCCCCAAGTTTCAAAAATTGTCAGAAATAGTCCCTGAGCACTTATTTCAAAAGAAAAGTCACCAAAGGTCCTTTTAAAATCATAACTTGTCATAATTAGTCCTTTGGTGAAAAATGTCAAAAGTTTTGAGAAATTACAAGTTTAGTCCTTTGAGTTTCAAAAATGACAAGTTTGGTCCTTGGAATATTGGAGATTGTCAAGTTTAGCCCTTGGATTATAATTTCAGAATGTACATTATTGGTCCCTGAACTTTTCAGAATTACACGTTTAGTCCCTAAGTTACCAATTGGGTTTAAAACTAATCCTTGGTCCAAGTTAAGTCCAAGTCCAAATCCAATAAACACCCAACCCGGTCCAAGCCCAATCCAACCCATGGTTTAAAAAACCAAACCCGCCCACATTTAAAACAATAAAACCACTCACGGGTTTCCCTCCCCCCTCATCATCACCTGCACCTGCATCCTCCAACACACTCCATCATCATCACACCCTATTCCTACCCTCCAAACACCCCAAGCCAAGAAGCATTAAATGCTTTCTCCCCCTTGCACTCAACCTCTCCAACTGGCAAAACCATTTTTCCCGCCAAAACCCACAAACGGCCAATATCTATCTCAAGTCATCCAATGGTTGAGATAATTAGTGGGATTTAATCAGAAGACACATGGGAAGCTTTTTGGGTATAAATGAGAGAAGAGAAGCAAGAAGAGAGAGTAGTACTTAGTTTTAAACATTCATGTATGTCGTTTTTATTAAAATTGTCTTAGCTAGTCTCTAAATTTGTAACTTAAAGCTTTCTTGTATTGAACTCAAGTTGTTTGATCATTATAATCTGTTTTCAAGTGTCAATTCAAGTTGTATTAACATTTCATGTTTTATGGTTTACTGTTGAAAAATTCAGTTTCATGTACCCAAATTCAGGCTTCTAGTAGCTTAGTTTTAAATCCAAATAAGCTTATTCAAGTTGTCCATAGCTTTTGGTAAGCTTACAATTAAGTTTCAAGCAACTTTGGTGTATGGTCAACAAAAGTCAAACTGAGAAGAATTATTGGTCAAGCAGTAATGGAAATGGTTTGGGGTGTTGCAGAGCTTGGATTAGACTGGGTTTGATATAGAATAGTAATGTTTGTTCTGGTTTAAGCTGCAAAATAAGCTGGGACACTTGTGAGCTTTTTATCTTCTTTCCATTTCTAATTCAGTTTATTTAAAGAGCTTGTGTTGAATCTGTGGTATTTGCTTAGTCTAAACCTATTAATGTAGCTGTAATTAGATCATAGTGTTGCAGTTTTATTGCTAATATAAGCTAGTGAGAAATCAAGTGAGTTAAAATTGCAAATCAGTGATTTAAAGTGGTGTTTGGATTTTACGGCAAATATGTGTTAGAGGGTTGTTCAGTAGTTGAGACTAGTTGTTTTACACTTGCTTAGTCAATTGAAACTCATTCTAGTTCATATTTACTCACTGCATAAGCTTAAAGTCAACATCACCATAAATCTGTCTTAAACTCATATCTGTTGGAATTTTCAATAAGCCAAAGCTTGATTTGTGTTCAAATATCATTAGAATAGCCTGATTAAGTTTCACTTTATCTTAATTCATCATAATCAGTCCATAAATTGGTTTCAAATTTCATCTTGGTCAAAGTTTCATAACTGCTTCAAAAGTCAAAAGTGAAAAACCAGTTTTCACCCAACCTAAGTTGATTTTTAATTGATTCATTTCTGGGTCAAATTCATTAAAACTTTGGGATTAATAACTTCAGTTGGTCTAATTACTTAATATGATTTTTATGGAATTTTAGTAATTTTCTAAAAGCTTCAAAACAGCTTGTCAATTAGGGCTTATATGCCTTGTGCACTGACTCAGTAAATACTGAGTCTGCACAGGTTCTTGCAGAGCTTGTCAAAAGCTCAATTGAGCTTATCTCAGGCTCAGGTTTGGTCCATAGGTTCCTAGCCAGGTCTACTTTAGGTTCCTACTTTTGGTTTTGAGTTTAGCTTATCTGAGTAGCTTATTCTCAAGCTTCAAAGTAGCATCCAAAATCTGTTTTTGCACTTAATTTCAAATCCTCAAATCTGTTTAGTTTGCACTTAAGAAGTTTAGGTCAGTTGTATCTAGTTGTTTTTGAGTAGTTTTAGCTTATTATAGCTTCTGTAATCATTTGGTGGTCTTTTGTGCTCATTTGCTTATTCCAAGTGCTTATTTATAAGCACTTGTAACTGCAGTTTCATAATCCTACACATAAGCTACTGTTTTTATATTTTTCATAGATTCATAATATTAATTTAGACTTTTACTGAATTTTTCATATTTTTCTAGCACTGTTTGCTATTTTTCTTCATTTAAAACAGTTTTTAGGCATTTTTAATTAGCTTTTAATACAATTAAATCAGAAAAGTTTCAAAAAAATAAGTTTTCATTTTTCCTAGGTTAAGATAAATATAAAAAGTCAAAAAATATTTTTCCATAATTTTCTTAGTTAAATTTGTAATTTTTAGCAATTTAAGTAGTTTTAAATAGTTTTTAATTCATAGAAAATAGAAAAATAATCAGAAAAATACAAAATTAGTTTTGAAAATTCTCTTTAGTTATTTTAGATTTTTCCAAGTCATAATTTCATTTTTCTAGCTTTATTTCTTATTTTCTTGTATTTTAGGGTATTATTAAATAGGTAAAAATAGCTTTTAATTAATAATAATTAAATAAATAGTAATAAAAATAATTTTCTTTTTCTAAAAATTTTCTATTATCATTAGGTTTGTAAAAATGTCATTTTCATATTTTTAGGATTAATATTGTTTCAGTTCACATTTTCTTTTGTACGTCACGTAGTTTTTAATTTAAGTTTTATAAAAGAAAAATCAAAAACATCATTTTAAATATAGTGATAGCGTTTATTTAATATAATTTAGATTTTTAATTTTCTTTAATTTGCATTTAAGCCCCTGTAATTTATAAACTTTTTCTTTAGGTTTAATCAATCATATCTCTTTCCCGTTCAAATCCTCTCGATCACTATTCGTTTGATTATTCTCGCACAGCTCGTTGGGACATAACGACCTGGGGAAACACTATACTCTCCTGGACTTCATTGCATTTGGTTCCAGACTGTTTGAAGTTTGTTACGGTTGACCATTCACAAGTGGTCAGCTTGTGTGACAAAACTTGACCGTCTGGGAGCGAATCATACACGAAATTTCCTCAACCGAATCATCATCCGTAAGAGATAATAAGTGCTAGAATCTCACCTCAACAAACCCAATCAACAATTGCCAAGAGAACCGCAATAATTAGCATTAAACCTTTTAGGTTAAAAAAGGGATCATCGATCTATAAACCAAACGTACCTAGTTCTAGCAAAACGTATAAACCTTCATTCCTAGAGCATGGACTACACTCCTTCACCGAGCCTCTCTCTCACCCAAATCTCTATTCATTAGAGCATTCACCACCGAGAACTTCCCAATCACCAACTAGTCCATCGTTGGAAACAAGGAACCACCAAGGACTTGATCATATTAAGGAATTTCCATTACCACCACTCTAATTCCTAGTAGAACCTCATCCTAAATTACTCAATGTACCTCCATCATCATTTGTAGAACCTCCTCAAAATATCCTATCAAGACAATAATTGCTCTAATTGTCTAATCACCCAAGGACTTGTTCAAGAAGTACGAAATGAGTTGCATTTCATGTTTAATCATCTTCTTGAAAGATTGGACCAAATCAACAAGTCTACTCATCCCTAGACTCAAGCACATTGTTGCCTCTTAAGCTTTGGTCACTTATTAGTTTTAGTAGAATATGGCTAAATCATTCTCTTAGTTTTTAGAGATTTGTTGATCATCTCTTATGTTTTATTGAATGATAGTTTACTTTCCATATTGCATTGAGTATATGTTTGTTGGCTGAATACATATCTCAATTTGATGATAACATTACTTGTTACATCACCATTGCTGAATTTAATCTTCAGCTATACGGATCCCTCAAAATTGCCTAGACGGATCCCTACTAGGACGGAACCGTGGGATCCGTGAGACAGAAAACTATTTTTCTACTAACTTGGATCACATATGCAGGAAATTGTGCATTATACTTGTTTTCTAACCTTTGTTTTGTAGTTATTCAATCTACACTTGAAGCATTTGACACCCTAAAGCTAGGGGGAGCTTTGTGTCAAAACAATACATTGCAAATTACTTGCAATATTAGGATTACATTTTCCTACTAACTTGCATCACATTTGTAGGAAATTGTGAATTATACTTGCGTTCTAACCTTTGTTTTGTAGTATTTCAATTCACACATGAAGACTTTGACATCCTAAAGCTAGGGGGAGCTTTATGTCAAAGCAATACATTGCAAATTACTTGCAATACTAGAATTACTTTCTTGACGCCCTTACATAGGGATGGACTCGTCAAGGGGGAGTAAAGACGAGATCTATTCCCGTTACTTGCTCTTTAATATTTTTTTCTTTCACATGTTTTTCCTAAAAACAATGTGTTGCTTTTCTTCAAACACTTTTTGTTTCGACAAAAAGGGGGAGAAGAAAGTAAAAACTACAAATTCAAACTTTTACGAATTTTAGCTTTTCCTTTAAATAATTTTATGTTTTGTCATCAACAAAAAGGGGGAGATTGTTAATACAAATAAGCCGTAAAAACGTTTATTTATATTTTACGATCTTCTAATGTTTTGTCGATAACAAACGTAAAATCATATTAACGAAACAAATAAAATACGTAAATGGTTTGAACTAATAGTTTCTAACATATTCACATTTTCACATAAAACACTAAAACAAGTATAAGTGATTTTATGATTTAGTATTACATATGTACAACAACTAGTGTTTACATATTTGGGTAAATATACACATAACTAGTATGTAGTATATTGGGTAATATAAATGGGTAGAAACTTAAGTATTTGACCCATTGACCAAATACATTGAATGTAGTTGGGTAAAAACAAGTATATACTAAATGGGTAAAAACTAGCAAATGGTATTGACCCATAACCCATGGTTTTATATATACCACTTGACCAAGTTCATTGTATACTAGCAAATGGTATTGACCCATAACCTATGGTTTTATATATACCACTTGACCAAGTTCATTGTATCTAGAAAGAAAACCATGGATCAACCCATAACCCATGACCCATGACCCATAACCAAAAATACCCATGGGCAAAGAGGAGCGGACCACGGATCCCTAGCTTTGTGCTAGCCGGATCCCTTGTGGTAGGGATCCGTGGGATCCGGGGAACAGTAGGATTTTTCCTCTATAAATAGAGAGCCATTTCTTCCTTTCTACTCATCCCTTTACACACATACTTCCCCCAAGTATTCTAACCCTCTAACCTCATATCCAAGAGATCTATGTAGCTTTTCTCTTTTTGTTTTTGTGTGATCTTCTAGGTTCCTCTTAAAGGAAAGATCACCACATCTTGAAGACGTGCAAGCTCAAGTCCATGAGTTGCCATGCTTCGTCATCATCAAGACAACGAAGGTTCTCTTGTTGATAGATCTATCTTTCTCCATAGATGTTGGGTTGAAGGCATTAGTGAAGAATGCCGAAAGTGTCAAGATGAAAGCATTAGTGAAAGGTGCTCATCATCCGTGTCAAAGCATTAGTGAAGAATGCTAAAGGTGTCAAGACGAAGGCATTAGTGAAGGGTGCCAAGCGTTGTGTCAAAGGCATTAGTGAAGGATGCCGAAGAATCAAATCAAGTAGCATTTGGGAAGAATGCTTAGGTAGTATAATCGATGAGGTGCATCGTTATACATATAAGTATTTGTTTATTTACAAGGATGGTGATATCCTTGATGGTGTTGTAACAAGGAGTAGATCTCCTTGATAATGGGTGTTGTGTCGTGAAGGGTAGTAGTTCCTCCATAATGGAACTAGGTGCTTAGCCTAGTACCTAATAAAGGGTAGGCGACGTTGTGGAAGGATTAGTTCTCCTAAGGTGTGAAAGAACTCGGTGGTTAGCCTAGCACCGTATAAAGGGTAGGCGACGTTGTGTTAGGTGTGGTTCGCCTTGGTGTGAAAGAACTCGGTATTTAGCTTTGTACCGGAAAAAGGTTAAGCGACGTTGTGAAGGCTTCTCCGCCATAAGGATATTGGTGTAGTGCTTACGAACTCTCGAGTAGGTGACTCGGGGAGTGGAGTAGGGAAAGGAAGGTGTCCTTGTAGCCGAACCACTATAAATAACTTGTGTCGTGGTGATGTGCTTCTTACTCTTTATCTTTCATTACACGTTTATATATCTATCTATCAACGTCCAACATAAACAACCAAATAGATTGACATAAGTCGATCTAAATATTTAAAAGGAAGTTTTAAATTGGTAAAACTATTCAACCCCCCCTTCTAGTTTTCCACATTGTCTATAGCTCCTCTCCTGTAACCATGTTGCAATAAGAAGGTAGAGAGCCTTTCATACCAAGCTCTAGGTGCTTGATGTAAGCCTTAAAGAGCCTTAACCACTTTATAGACTTTGTTTGGATGTGTAGGATCTTCAAAACCAGGAGGTTGTTTGACATAGACCTCCTCTGTAATCTTGCCATATAAAAAGGCACTCTTGACATCCATTTGATAAACCTGAAATCCCATATATGATGCAAAAGCAAGGAAGATTAGAATTGCTTCAATCCTTGCTACAGGAGCAAATACTTCATCATAATCTACTCCTTCTTCTTGTCTGTAGCCTTGTGCAACTAACCTTGCCTTGTTCTTGATAACATTCCCTCTTTCATCTCTCTTGACTCTGAACACCCATCTTGTACCAATGACCTTCTTTCCGTCAGGTAGATCACATAATACCCAAACTTCTTGAAGCCTGAACTGAAGAAGTTCTTCTTGTATAGCTTCAACCCAACTCTCTTTAGTCAATGCCTGAGCTATATTCTTGGGTTCTTCTTGAGAGATAAAGCAAGTGAACGGGCATGTTTGATGGTCCTTATGATTTAACCTATTTTGTGTATAAACAAAGCTAAGCAAAGCATTATGTGGTGTGGAAAAACCCTTAGCTTTGGTTCTTGTCATCACTCCAGAAGTAGAAGGACCAATGATTTGATCAGCAGGATGATTCTTATGAATTCTTAAGATAGGAGTCTGTGGAACTTCATAATTATCACCCAAATTAGTAAAATCAGCATCTTTATTGGAATCTAAAAAAATACCTTCATCTTCAAACTCATCATCAGTATCTTCTAAACCAGGCATGGTTGGATCATCCAAATCATCCAAAGTGCTGTTAACAGGTGCAGCAGTACTTTGATCGAAAGTACTGTCACCCAAAGTACTGTGAGTGAACTCTGCAGTCTTGTTCTTTTTCTTTGCTTCCTCATAAGCTCTTCTTTGTTCATCATCATAAGAATGTGCTATAACATCTTGAAAAAGCATCTGATTAAGTTCATCTTGAATAGATTGATCCTCAGCAGACAATGAGGATTTTGGCTCATCAGTACTTTTCTCCATCTCAACAGTTTTAGGTTCTTCATCATGAACAGCATCAGGTCTAATATGGACTCCATGAACAACATACTGTAACTCTTCTCCATTATGTACAGGTTGATTTTCTTCTCTAACAGGTACATAGTTCATAGAAGGAGTCAAAACTTCAAGATCAAACATCCAATCAGGACCTTTACCCTTCTGATTTTCTTGATCTTCTAAAAATTCAACATGAAGACAATCTTGAACCTTCTTGGTGACTCTGTTGTATACTCTAAAGCCTTTGCTGTTGGTGCAGTATCCCAATAAATATCCTTCTTCTAACTTTCCATCAAATTTGCCCAAATTATCAATTGTGTTGAGAATAGTGAGAGGGCATCCAAAAGGCTTCATAAATCGAATGTTGGGTTTGTTTCCCATCAGCCACTCATAAGGTGTCTTCATCTGAGGTTTGGTGACTGATACTCTATTAAGCACATAACAAGCAGTACTTACAGCTTCAGCCCAGAATTGAATAGGTAATTGTGAATCTGCAAGCATTGTTCTGGCTGCTTCAATCAAAGTTCCATTCTTTCTCTCTGCAACACCATTCTGTTGTGGTGTTCTTGCAATGCTGAACTCCCTCTTGATCCCTTTGTTGGCACAAAATTCATCCATAAGCTTGTTCTTGAATTCAGTCCCATTGTCACATCTAATACCTCTAACCTTGAGTCTCAATTGGTTTTCAAGTGCTATGATAAGATCATGAATAGCATCAAAAGTATCATCTTTGAATCCCAAGAAAAATAACCAACTGAATCTACTGCAATCATCTGTCACAACCAAACAGTACTTCTTCTTATTTAGACTAGCAACATAAACAGGTCCAAACAAATCCATGTGCAGCAGCTCCAAAGGTTCTCTAACAGTTCTTTCCTCAAGCTTCTTGCATGAAGCTTTGTGTTGTTTACCCTTCTTGCAGGCCAAACAGGAGTGATCATTCTTGTAGGTTTTTGAAGGTAAACCTCTAACTAAATTTCCTTTGACCAATTTGTTGATATTCTTGAAATTTACATGGCCCAATCTTCTATGCCATTAATGTGCTTCTTCAAGTGATGCCTTTGCTACTAAACAAGTAGCTCTTTCAGAAGAGTGAAGACTCTTCATATTCAAACTATACACATCATTGGTTCTTGGTACTTTCAGTATCACCAAGTTGTCATTATCAAGCTTGAATTCAGGTGAAAGAATGAGACATTATGTGTCAGTGAATAACACAGGGTGCTTTTTATCACAGATTTGAGAGACTGACAAAAGATTGAACTTGAGCTCCTTCACATATCTAACATTCTCAAAATCTATTCTTCCTGCCTTGATGGTTCCTTTGCCAGTTATTCTTCCTCCACTAGCATCATTCCCAAATGCAACTCTTCCTCCACAATAAGATCTAAAATCTGACAGAATCTCCTTGTCTCCTGTCATGCTTCCAGAGCAACCACTATCCACAATTAGATGATCTTTAAGCTCCTCTTCTGGGTTGCCCTGCACAAAGATAAAAGAGTTAGTGTCTTTAAGATCCCAAGCCATTACTGACATGTGTTCCCCTTGTGGAGTGACATACTCAAATTCCTTGAGTATGTAATCTTCACAGTTTTTGTAGACAGAATCAAGCATTATCTTTTGTTTTAAAACTTGTGGTGGATTTTCAGCAAAACTTTCTTTTTCAACAAAAATCTCCTTTTCTTTTTCCATAAAATCATCTTTATCAAAAATCTCTATTTCACCAATACTTGTTGAAAGTACTGTTTGTTCATCATCAGTACTTTTTTTCTAAACCCATTTAGTTTTAACTTCTGGTGTAGAGTCCCTTGATCTAGCTACTTTCTTTGAGTTGTAACGCCTTCTAGATTGATAGTAATTAGAACTCCAAGGGTTCCTGTTCCAAAAGGTGTTTGGGGAAAACTGAGCAGTACTTTGAGAAAGTACTGTATTTTGCTTAACAATACCTTGAAAAGTGTTTGAAGGTACTGGAGGTTTTGAAAAAGGTCTTCTCTGGTGAGGGTACCTATAGTCTGGTGAGAAGTTTCTATGGTTAACCCTATGTGAATGATTCCAAGCTGGTCTAGTCTCCCTTGGTTTTTGGTTGACAGTTTACGTTCTTGGGAACTTACTTAAGTACTCTGAATGTAAGTCACAGTCCTTAATCAAATGATCAGGACTAAAACAAACAAAACATAACTTTTGACCTGTAATCCCAAAATTGCTTCTTCTATGTGTATGACCAAACCTATCATGTCTTTTAGGTGAATGATGAAAACTGTTTTGACCAAAATTATCCCAAAAAGGTTTAGCAGTATTTTGAAAAGGTTTTCTTAAAGGTACTACTGAAGGTGTAGCAGTACTTTGAGTTGAAAGTACTGCTTGGCTTTTAACATCATTTACCTTAGGTGTCTCAGGTGTTTCTTTTGAGGTTTCAGACCTAGATTGACCAATAAGCTTTTTCCTAAACTCTAGGTTGTCTACTCCAAAACGAGAAACATCTGGTCTAAGAGGTTGAAAACTACCAATGGGATGAGGGACTGCATGATAACCATTGTATTTCTTAAACTCAGGAGTTGTTTCACTAACTGGTTCCTCATTACTAGATGTGTCTACATAATTAATGAGTTCATCATCACTAGTTGTTATATCCTCAAAATCACATTCATCCTGATCACTAGGTGGGTTTTCTATGCTATTAAAGTCCATACCAAAACCTAGGCCAGTTCTAATGTAAGCTCTTCTCTGTTTTTCAACATAAGTGACATGTGAAAGACCTGATTGTCCCCAAGCAGCAAATTTGTCCAGCAATTCATCTCTCTCCTTAGTTAGTTTCTCAATTTCAGAGATCTTACAATTTAACTTCCATTCACTTAATTTTAACTGATAATCATGTTGTTCATAGTTTTCTGCCCAAGCCATTTCATTATTTTCATGTGTTATTATTTTGGCTTCCATAGACTAAAGTAATTTGGTAACCAGCTACCTCAGACCTAGCCCTTATACAGTTATCTCTTTCAGTCACATAACTATTAAGTACATTTTTATAGAAGTCATGACACTTAGAACATACCTCAGAGATAGGGGTGAACTTGGTAAAGTAGCTACCATAGCAAGCAGAACAGGTTCATCTTCACACTCCATGCTCCAGTCAAAGCTTCCATAACCATCTCTAGACTCCATAGCAGCATATCCAGCTTCCTAATCAAAAGTTGTGCTCCAGTCAAACTCTTCCACTGATTCCTCCACAGCTACCATACAATAGGTTACTGGTTCATCATCAAACTCAGCACTTCAGTCGACCTCTGATAAATTCTCTTGAGCAACCAAAGCTTTTGTTTCAGTAATAGGAATTTCTTTTAGCTCAAGTTTTGGTTTCTCAGTCATCATGTTTGCTTGATATTTAGCAAACCTGCATTCCTTTGCAAAATGCCCATTCTTTTGACAGTTGAAGCATTCAATCTTGGATTTGTCAAAAGTGATTCCTTGTTTTGGTTTGAAGTCAATGCCTCTTCATGTCTTCTTCATAAACTTCTTGATCCTTGTAGTGATCATAGCAACTTGCCACCTGATATCAATTTCTTCAAGAGCATCCTTTTCAATCTGTGATAGATCTTCTTCATATGTAACAGGTAGGGTAGCTTGCTGTGCAAAGAAAGAGCATACGACTTCATCTGAGTGGATAGTATTTGTTGGTGTGGCTTGCTGAGCAAAGGTGGGGGTAGAGTAGGAAATAGTACTTTGAGCAACAGTACTTTGAGTAGGAGAAGCAGTACTTTTAGTGGAAGTACTGCCTCTCTTTTCAGATGACACAAAAGCAATACTATGAGACTTTGAACTAGTTTGACCATTCATCTCATGCTCATACACCTTCAAGTGATTATAGAGATCATCAAAGTCCATAACATCCAAACCAGGTTGTCCTCTAATCATTGTAGCAATCACATGCCATGTAGATGGCAAACTTCTTAAGAACTTCAAATTGGCATCTTCAACAGATACCACTGCCTTGTATAACTCCAGCATGATGAGGAGATTTTGAAATCGATCATAGGCAGCATCAAGACTTTCTCTTTCACCAACAGTGAAAGTTTCAAATTGTTGCTTCAGCAGATTTCTGTGCATCTTCTTGGAAGCATCATTACCTCCAAATCTTGTCTTGAGAGCAGCCCAGAGTTGCCTTGCATCTTTAGCATCATGGAACTTGAGTAGATGACCATCAGGAATAGCAGACAACAGTATATTGAGAGCCTTTTCTTGATTCCTTATTGTTGCTTCTGGTAAGACTGCCTTAGGTGGTTTAGGTTGTCCAGGAATCTCTATAGGTTCTGGAACTACTTCATTACCATTGACAATTACATTCCATAATGCATGGTCTGTAATAGCAATGTACTGCCTCATCTTCATGCTCCATAGGTCGTATTCTCCTTTCTTAATGATTGGTATTCTTAGTGAGGTGATGGATGGTGGTGGAACAGCTTCAGTCGACATCTTTAGGTTTTGTTGTTACTTAGGTTTTAACGGTTTCTTCTTAGTCAGAGTTTCCACACAAGCTCTGATACCACTTGTTGGATCGATATACTCTAACCAAACTAACTTATATAGCTTGTTAACGGTTTAATAACCTCGGATAAATCCTAAGTTATTAACAATGAAACACTGAGTAATCTCTATTAAGTATGCGGAATTTACTTAACAAAGCAAAGAAGATTTAACTTTAACAATATTATTAATAACTCTAAATCTGCTTGTTATGCAGATTCTTTTAACAACTCTAAAACTCTAATATCGTACTTCTCTAGGACTCTAATAATGCACGTACTTCTCTAAAAACGTTATGAAAACTCGTACTTCTAATGCCAACCTAGGGGTCCTTTTATAGGCTTAAGGATAACCCTAGTTGGTTTACAATTTTTAACCTTGTACGAAAAGTAATCTAAACAAAGAATATTTCTAGAATAACAAAGCTTTCCATAAACGAATATAGCAGTTCTTTAGCTTTGCAGTACTTTGACTTCGACAGCAGTACTTTGACTTTTTACTTAGCAGTACTTTGACTTTAATCAGTACTTTGTCAATCTTCAGCACTTTCATATCCCAACAATCTTTTTGACACCATTTAAGACGACGTTTTGCATTGGAAAGCTCATTTAACAATCGCTCATTTTCAATTTTTAAAGACTTGATTTGTGACACATTATCGGTATTCTCAACATTATCAACAGAGTCAACATCAATATAATCAAATGCATATGCAACAGTATGTAATAACACAACATTTATGGTATCAGCACAGATTACATCTTTCAAGAGTCGGTCAACATGATTTCTTAACATTTTCTTTTTACATTTAGTATTTGAAATCGATATTTCTGTTTGCTCAAAAACTTTTTTCATAAGACCAATCTCCTTCTGAATATCCCGTTCCCAATATATTGCACACATTTTTAGATTTCGGACATGTGGTAAAAGTCCTTTCTGAAAAATATCCCTTTGTTGTCGCGCAAATGGCGAATGAAAATGTTTAGCTTTTATTTCAGAATTAACTTCAATTGCATGTTCCAAAAGTTTGATGTCAGACATAAATGTGTCAAAATATTTTAGAACTTGACATCGTTCAGCTAATGGCTTTATTTCACTAAAAGAAGGTAAAGGGCCATTAATTTGTGCATCATTGGGTCGGGAACCATCATTAGAAGAGGACTCTGGAGTTGGTGTGACAACCCAAGGTGTGTTAAAATTATCCTGTTGTGTGACGAAAGTTATGGCTTTTGAATTGTTAAATGGTTTGCAATAAACAACATTTTCCAATTTTGACCGACTCCCGTCTTCTGCATCTAATTCCTCCAAACGATTATATTCAACGACACTCATGATGGAGTCATCAATTCTATGTTCTGCACTGTAAACTTGAGGATTTGGTTTGAATGCTCTATTTGAAGAACGTGGTTTGTAATCAGCAAGAATTGGTCCATATCCATTAGGATTTGGTTTAAAAGAAAATGTTTGAATTGTTGTGATTGACTCACCGTGTTTATAAAAAACATTTCGAAACTCTTTGATTTTGTTTTGTAAGTCGACAATTTCCTCAAGATAGTCATCTATTTGTTTCCTCGAATGCTTTTTGTACTCACAAAACTGTTTTTGACAAGTTAACAACTCAGACTTGGCTTTTTGAGTTTCCGAAGTGAGAGCGTTAAGTTGTTGTTTATGATCATATTTCAGTTGTTCTATTTGAGACAACAAAGCATTCTTGGATGCAACTAGATCACAGATCTGTTTTTCCAAAGATTTTTCATTTTGGTAAGATTTAGCAAATGCGACTTCAAAACCTTTTTCATGTTTCTCTTTAGTTTGAAAAATGTTGAATTGGAACTTATAGCATTCATTATCCTTAGTCAACAGTGCAATTTTATCTTGCAATTTCTTAATGATGTCATTGCACTTTTCCAGTTGAGATTGGGTGGTCTTGATTAAGTTGGTCATGAGCTCAAGATCTGGATGAAACAAAGGTTCATCTTGTTCAACTTGATTCTCAACATGATCATTATTTAGATCCTCAAATATGACCACGGAGTCAACTTGATTATCAATATTAACCATAAGGTCATCTTGATCGTCAAATATAACTACGGGATCCATTTGATTTTCATCGGAATGAGATGTAGAAGATTCATGTTGAACACTCTGAGCCTCGTCGGATGCAGATGTTGGCGGAGATATCAGATCATTAATGAGTAAGTTTTGATCCGGTACCTGAGACAAGCCGTCAGTGTCATACACTGGGCCTGTGTCACTCATGTGGAGCTCTTGCATGTTTACCATTAACATCAAAGCTGCATTAGCCAGCAAGTCTTCCATGTCATCATCAGAATCTGCATTAGCCATGAAGCTCTGTTCCTCGTTGGTAAGAGTTCCTCCAGCTTCATCCTTGAGAGCCAAGAGTAAAGCCTCTTTGCGATAAACGTTGCCTCTTGTCCTCGGCTTTGGGCATGCATTAGCCAGATGACCTTTCTCATTACAGTTATAACATCGGAGACCATTAACCCAGTCTGAGCATTTCCCTGATCAACCACGTGAACCTGTTGTTGTGGAGCACCCATGTTATTCCTTCCATTAACATTAAACCCTTGACCACTATTCATCTGACGACCATTTCCACGATTCTGAACCTCAACCCGTCCATTGTTAACAACAGCTTGATTCCTTGTATTTGACGAGGTGTGAATGCAGTTATTGGATTTGTTAGCAAATTGTCCGAAGGCTCTGGCAATCATAACAAATCCTTGATTCTATGAATCAAAGGCTTCTGCATCCTCATTTGATTCACTGTATAGTGCTTGATCATTGTTGTTGTTGTATGGAACCAATTGAGTTTCTTGGGATTGTTGTTGTGATGGATCATATGGTGTAATCTGAGCAGTTGGTTGTGGAGGGTTTGTGAAGACAGTTTTCAAGGTCGGGAATTGAGGATAACATGCTTGAGCCCACAAAGCAAGAGTTTGATTATCCGGGAGTGAAGGTGAAGCAGGGACCCCACGGATGATTCTTTCTTTGTCAACTTCCATTTGGTGGTGCTTCAAATAGTCATACAACAATCCGTATGTAGCTTGATGAAGATTCTTCGCTTGACGGATGAATATAACATACTTCTCCCAATCAGGACCAAGACAGCTCAGGAACTTTGTGTTGATTGCAATCCTTGGCATAATGATATTATGTTTATCCAAGTCATTGATGATGTTTGAGAACCGATGATGATATGACTCTAATTTCTCCCCTGGTTCAATCATGAAGTGTTCATATGCTAAGTAGATTTTAGATTCCAAATCTTCTTGATTGAGTTCAGTGCCTTCCATTAGAAGATGAATGTGCTCCCACATTGCTTTAGCAGTCTTCTGAGCATCAACACTTCGAAGAATCGGATTAGGTAATCCCAAAAGGATATATTGCATTGCAATTTCATCGGCTTCTAAGTGAAGAAGTTGGTCAGTAGTAAGTTGATCAAGACCGAAAACGTTGGTAACATCATCTCTTGGTGGATTAGCATTCGGATTTCCGGGTACAGTGAGAGTAGGCATCTGAAAAGGACCTTCAAGTATGACCTTCTTCAAAAACTTACCATGTGGCTTCTTTAGATCATAAAACCTAAAAAACCTTATCACCCATTAATCGTAGTTACCGGGAGTGAGCATTGGAGGTCTGTCAAGGGATCCAGCTTCATGAATGGATTGTTGGCTACTTAAAGCTTCACACATATTTGCAAACCAAGAGGGTTCCTTTGGTGTTGTAACATTCATAGCATACTTGGCGGGATACTGATTTTGAAAGTATGTAGAATGTTGTACTTGTTGACGAGGGTTTGGTGGAACCATTTTGTGGTGGAAGAGGGTTTGCTCCTTGAGGAAAGTGTTGAAATTGTTATTGAAATTGTTGCAATTGTTGTGGAGATGGTGGAGGATATTGTTGATAGAATTATTGTTGTTGTTGTTGAGGATACTCATGAGGAAAATAGCTAGAGTATGCTGGTTGAGACATCTTGAAACTTGTGTTGATGATGGATCTTTGTAGTCGAATGAAACTTAGGGTTTGTTGATGAAGTAACCTTATGCGTAGAATACAGCTTATGCGTAGAAAAGTACCTTACGCGTAATATCCACCTTACGCGTATACAAGAGCTTACGTGTAGACTTGAGAAAAACTTAGCTTAGGCGTAAACCAAAGACTTAGGAGTAGAAACCTTATGCGTAGTACTTCCTTAGGCGTAAGACAAGCTTAGGCGTAGGAAAGGCTTAGGCAAAGAGTATTCTACGCGTAAGAATTAAGCTTAGGCGTAAAACTAGGGTTTTACCCAAAAATCCTTTACACTTATACCAGTGTAAAAGATATCCAAAGTCGAAGTGTTTTCAGGCTTATCCAAGCAAGAAAACACTGAGTAAACCAACAACACTGAAGATCAAATGATGAAAAACTCTTACGCGTAATGATTGCTTAGGCGTAGACTTTGTGCTTACGAGTAAAACTAGGGTTTTGTTACGAGTAGAAAGTACAAACTATCACCAAAACTGATTTTTATGCTCAAAAGTGTTTAGAAACCTGATTTTAATGATGAAATGTCTTCAATATCACCAAAATAATAAGAAAGTTTGAAACTTGATGAACCAAAATAAATTTCACCCTTACGCGTAGACAGAACCACATGAACAAAACCAAGCTTTAAAACTATGCTACACACGTAAAGTTTAAAACTTGATGCTAAAAACTTAAACTTTAACACTAAATAAACCTTAAACCACAAGAATCTTGAGTTGTTAAGTGTAAAAAGTAAAGCTTTAAACGTATGATAGGTTTAGAGCACAAAACCCACGCGTATAACAAAAAACTTCAAAAACAAATATGTTTCACCCAACTAGATGGCGATTGATACCACTGTTAGGTCACCATATTGTAACACAAGCATCAATATGTAAGAAATATAGATGAGATAGACCGGTTGAACACACAAACACGCACACGAACATGATAAGTAAATGTTATGCGTAGGAAATGTATAAATGTGAACAACCAACCTTCAAATGAAGGTTTACAAAGGTATTTATAGGGGAAGGGACTAGGGCAACACTACAAGTTCCCTTCCTTCCTTATTGGACTTGAGCCAAGGCTTATGGGCTTTCTACATAAGCCTTGCCATTAATACAAACATAAAAGCCTAATTAAGCAACATATTACATATTGATTACTAACACTTGAAATATGGTTTAGGAGTGATTCCAACAGCAATGATCCAAACGTTGTGGCTTTGATCAATGAAGAAAAGGACCGAATCGTCAAAAAAATAGAACTTGCAACCTCGTCACTAGATTTAATTGTATTTTCGTAATTTCTTTTGTGTTGTAATTTCCTTTATCTTGGACTCGTTGAGGGCAAATCTAAACTTGGGCTGAGAGCAACATGATTAAGTTTGCTAAATTAAAAAAATTTCCCCTATACTCTTAAGTTTTTTGACTAATCATAGAAGCCACTGCCCCATCTCCATTCAATCTTCCTCCACCCTTGACGTGGAGTGATTTTAAAGCTTAGGGTTAATGGCATGTAATAGCAACATACTTTATCATTTGTTCCATTATCAGATACGAACACAAAAAAATACCACAAAACCCATCCAACTTTCAAATTTTGTTTCATTACATACGTTTTGTTTGCACCGTTAGTCCTTTTGACTAACGACCCGTTGTAATTAACTCAAAAATATATTTTTCTTACGTTTCTATCAGTCTTTATACGTTTTCGCCTGTTTTCTTTATGTTTTTGTTTGCACTGTTAGTCCTTTTGACTAACGACCATTTGTAATTAACTCAAAAATATGTTTAAAAACGAACAAAAACGCTTGAAAACATATAAAACCGTATGAAAACGTAAGAAAAACATTGAGTTAATTACAAATGATCATTAGTCAAAAGGACTAACGGTGCAAACGAACAAAAACGTATGAAAACGTAAGAAAACGGGCGAAAATGTATAAAAACGTATGAAAACGTAAGAAAACATATTTTGTAGTTAATTACAAATGGTCGTTAGTCAAAACGTATGATAATGAAACAAATGGGAAAGTAAGTTGCTGAAACATGCCAAAAGGACTAACGGAGCAAAGAGTTGGATGGTGATTATGGTAATTTTTTGGGTTCGTATCTGATAATGGAACAAATGAGAAAGTACGTTGCTATTATATGTCATTAACCCTAAAGCTTACTTACGATTATCTCATTTTGAGTATTCAGAAGAGACTATACCTCATCACTTAGGTTGTTTATTGTAGTATTAGTTGATGAATTTATATATTCTTTTGTTTTCATTTATGTAATTGCACTTTACTCATTGTTCTTGTGCAAATACAAACAAAACACTTTGAACTTGCGATGCTGACAAATTTAAGTAATAATCCGAAAAAGAAATCACCTTACTAAGACATTTTTCATCCAAGTTATAATGCTCTTTTGTTGCATTTTCGCAAAAGAACAATGCTTTGAAAGACCAATCATTAACTTTTATATAACCATATAGCTAGCTAGTATACAAGTATAACTTCTCTATCGACACATTGTTCATAAGGTTCAACTGACCAAACTTATCAGCTAACAAAACAAGTACAATAGGTAACATCCTTGCAAAAATTTCTGCAACAACAGCTAAAAGATAAATACAAAATCAGTTTGTGAAATAATCCAAACAAGTAAAGGGGATGTAGCTCAGATGGTAGAGCGCTCGCTTAGCATGCGAGAGGTACGGGGATCGATACCCCGCATCTCCAATTCTTTTTTCTCATTTTTACAATCCTCCTGCATTATTGTGGTTATTGAAAATGAAACCACAAATGGTTCTTTTAAACCATTCAGTATTTCAAATTTACATCCCTCTTTTGTCACTTGTCTCTTTTAACTGTTTTTAATCTAACATGACAAGTATATTCTCGACAACGAAATTTAAGTGTTGATTACGTTACACATGAAAAGGTAATTGACACTAACTGTGCTTTCAAACTCTGAAACAAAGTTCTATAGGTTTATTTTCGGATATTCGATCAAATATTCCATTTATATACCTCCAAGGTTCAAAGTCTGCAAACACTTGTTTGATTGAGTAGCGGGTTAAGAAACTTGTTTGATTGAGTAGCGGGTTAAGAAACAAACAACACATTTTGCACGAGGGGGTAAACTGTGAAAACTATAACAGAGCTTATAAGAGTGTAAAAAACAAAAAATAATACGGAAGCCACTCTTGAAATAATATCAGAGCCAGGTTTCGATCCTGGGACCTGTGGGTTATGGGCCCACCACGCTTCCGCTGCGCCACTCTGATTTGTTGATTATATTATGTACATCAGATATATATAATGCTGCAAATACCTCGGTCAAACTACGTACATCCGAGTCAAAGACTTGCCTTCTCCAGATAAGAACAAGGAAAACCTCATCTGCTAGTTACTATAAAGGCTCATCATTGTTCGAATCTTGTCTAAATCTCGTTTAGAGCTATGCACTAAACATTGTTTAAATCTAAAACCATTAGTTCATGGAACTCGGTAGTTTTTAAAACAGCATTCTGCATATCAAGGTGTGCTATGCAGCATCAACATTGAAAAATGTTACAAGAATTAGGATTGATATGATGTCTTCTTATATAGCTAAACAAAAAAATGAACCACTTGCTGAACCTAAAGCCATGTTGCAGCATCTGCTCCATTCCCTTCAGGTGAAGGACTTAACATCCCAATCTTAGCATGTGCGAAGTTGAACGTGGGAGGTTAACAACAACAAAATTCTAAGGGTTGCAAAAGCTATTATACGCTAAAGAATGAGATTACGTGTTGTTGCAAACATCATATAAAAGATGTACTAGTAATAAATTTAGGATTTTATATAGCATCCTTACGTAGAATCAATAAAAGCTAATTGCCAAAAATTTATCAAATTTTCTAGTTTCTACAGAAGAGATGAATTTATTCAACTTTTTATCCCACATTTGATATCATAATCATACTTGCATGATTCCAGCTTATTATGATGAAATCAATGCGTGTGTAAATTGTGATAATTATATTATTTTTCATACTGGCACGTAACACGGCAATTCTTGTGTGTGTAGCATCTCATCATCTGTAACTATGCAATTAAGAGAAAAGGTAAATGGCATATGCATAGTGATCATATATGCTGTGGCGATAGCATATTGTTGGCACTGCTTGTAAAAGACCCTTTTGGGGCTGCAGTTACCTTCTGATGTTTCTTCCAATCGCTCTAATGCAGAGAATTACTTACCCTCTAAGGCTCTAACTATTAATTGAATGCCTCACAACCGAAGGATTCTCCATCAACAATTGTGTTTTGACATTTCACTACAAAAAAGGAGTCTATGCAAAGAACACTTAATCTCCAAGCAATTCTACAATCTGCCGTGGACGACTGGACGTCAAATTTCTTTGAAACCAACAACGCTATCTTAATGATTTGGGAAAAAGGATGATGTTGATACCAGTCTAAGAATCTAGTACTTGGACAATAGCATTTCTTAATCAGAGAGGCATACACAATTAAAATATAAGGCAAAACCTCATACACACTCATGAGAAGACAGTAATCATGCACAATTGATGGAGACAAAATGGCATGCGTACTAATGAACATGTTGGGTCACGAAATAACAACTTCTAATCCGGGAAAGAGCCTAATCATGGGCAACACAAGAGATTTACATCAATTTCAACAACCACTTTACCACAAAAATAACATAGCATTCTTCCATTCATTAAAAACAACCATCAGTTACCGATTTACATCAATTTCAATACGACAAAAACAATTAAATCTAAACCCATTACATCCATAGAAATAAAAGCACCCCTAGATGTAAACTATCTTCACCCGCTGGTGAACTTGGTGACAGCCTTGGTGCCTTCAGAAACAGCGTGTTTAGCCAACTCACCGGGAAGAACAAGACGAACAGCAGTTTGAATCTCGCGAGAAGAAAGAGTATTCTTTTTATTATACCTAACAAGCTTAGAACTCTCAGCAGCCAATTTCTCAAAGATATCATTAATAAAAGAATTCATAATTCCCATTGCTTTGCTTGAAATCCCGATATCAGGGTGCACTTGTTTCAAAACCTTAAAGATGTAGATCTTGTATGTTTCCACTGATTTCTTGTGTCTCTTCTTCTTCTTGTCTCCTGACGTGTCCTTTGCTGGGAGTTTCTTCTCTGCTTTGGGTTTTGGTGCCTTCTCTGCCGCTGGCTTCTTCTCCGCCGCTGGTTTCTTCTCTGCTGCCTTTGGTGCCATGATAAAAAAAGATGTGTGTGTGTGTGATGAGATGATGAGAATGAAGTAATTGTGGGGATGGTTATATAGTTGGTCAAGGTGTCTTGTGATTGGTGGGTCTTCAGTCACGCGGATCGTCAATATTGGCCATTGGATTATTATTACAAGATGAGATTTGAACGCTGGAGATTGGATTCATAGTGATTTGAAATTTCTTTAATTTTCACTTTTGGCGGGTTTAAGGCTTTTAAAGGCTTTTAATTTTCACTTTTGGAGATTGGATTCATGGAAAAGACTATTTAAAATTATATTATATTCAAAGGAATAAAAAAGGAAAATGGTCCCAACTTTTATAAAAGTCAAACCCATCAAACTTACAGTATAATGACCAAAAGAGCATTGTGACACAAACCTTTTGGGATCGTGCTATTGTATGTATCGGTGACTTGTTTAACTTGTTGTAGCCGGTCATGTTAACGACCGTTAACTTTTTTATAGCACCGTTAGTCCTTTTCGCTGTTTTAACGATTATTATATTATTGCATCCGTAGTCTCGCTTACACGTTTTCGCTGCACTTTTTTTCCGCGCTTTTTGCACGTTTTTTGCGCGCCCGTTAGCACCACGTTTCACACGTTTTACCGCTTTTGACCGCTTACACGCTGTTCCGTTTTACATGTTTTACGTTTTTACGCTTTTTACCGCGTTTTCGACGTTTTTACACACGCTTCGCCCGTACATGTTTTTACACGCTTCGTTTTACGTGTTTCGTCCGTTTTTACACGTTTCATCCCCGTTTTTACACGTTTCTTTTACATCGTGCTTTTACCGCGTTTTTTACTTCGTTTTACACGTTTACGTTTTCGCTTGTACACGCGTTACACGCTTCCGTTTTACACGTTTTTTCGTTTTTACACGCTCGCCTTCCGTTTTACACGTTTACACGTTTTCCCGTTTTACACGTTTTTACAATTTGTCGTTTTTACACGTTTTCGCCCGTTTTTACACACGCTTTCGTTTTCGCCCGTTTTTACACGTTTTTACACGCTTCTTCGTTTTTACACGCCCGTTTTTACACGCTGGCCCTTTTTTTTACCGTTTTCTTTTTCGCCCGTTTGTTCTTCCGTTTTACGTTTTACACGCAGCTTTTTTACACGCTTTACGTCCGTTTTACACGCTTGCCTGCTTTTTACACGCGTTTTCTTTTTCGTTTTTACACGCTTTCCCCGTTTACACGCTTTACACGTGTTTTACACGCGTTTTACATCGGACAACGCTTTTCGTCCTTTTACACGTTTTTTTCGTTTTCGTCCGCTTTTACACGCTGCTACACGCGTTCTTCCTCGTTTTTACACGTTCGTCGCTTTACACGCTTTTTACACGGACAATTTTACGTTTTCGTCCCGTTTTACTTCGCACGCGTTTTACACGAGTTTTGCGCTTTTACGTCTTCTTCCGCTTTTTTTGTTCGCTTTTACATGTTACGTTTTACCGCTTTAAAATTCCGCTTTTGCTTACTTTTACGCTTTTGCGCTTCAGGTTTTACAGCTTTTCTTCCGTTGGGGTCTTCGCCGTTTACCGTTTTCGTTATTGTTCCGTTTTTACATCGCTTTGCCCGCGTTTTCGCCGCCCATTTTACACGCTTTGTTTTCGCACGTAAAACGTTTTTACATGTTTTCGTTTTACACGTTTATTTCGAAGCGACGTTTTCGATTTCATTTCATGCGTCGCGTTTTTTTGTTTTACACGTTTTTTTTGTTTTGAGTTTTTTGCTTTTGCGCCGTTTTTTTTTCACGTTGCGTTTTGTTTTCGTACGTGTAAAAACGGACGAAATCGTGCAAAAACGGAATAACACGTGTAAAAGCGTGTAAAAACGGACGAAAACGAAAGAAAACGTGTAAAAACGGACGAAAACGTGTAAAAACGGACGAAATCGTGTAAAAACGGACGAAAACGTGTAAAAACGGACGAAAACATGTAAAAACGGAAGAACACGTGTAAAAGCGTGTAAAAAAGTGTAAAAACGGACGAAAACGAAAGAAAACGTGTAAAAACGTGTAAAAACAGACGAAAACGTGTAAAAACGGACGAAATCGTTTAAAAACGGACGAAAACGTGTAAAAACGGACGAAAACGCGGTAAAACGGAAGAAGACGTGTGCAAAACGACCAAAACGAAAGAAAACGCGGTAAAAAACGCGTGTAAAACGACGAAAACGTGTAAAACGGATGGCGTCGTGCGGAAATCGTGTAAAAACGGACGAAAAAGTAAAAAGGACCGAAAACGTAAACGGAAGAACACGTAAAAGCGCTGTAAAACGGCACGAAAACGAAAGAAACGCAAAACGGAAGAAACACGCGTGTAAAAACGCGGCGTGTAAAGCGGACTAAAACGCGTAAAACTGTAAAAACATGTAAAACGAACAAAAACGTGAAAAACGGACGAAAACGGTAAAACGAGACGAAAACCGCGGCAAAAACGGACGGAAAAGTGCAAAAACGGACGAAAACATGTAAAAACGTGAAAATGACTAACGGTTCAATAATATAATAACGGTCGTTAAAAACAGACGAAAAGGACTAACGGTGCAATAAAAAAGTTAACGGTCGTTAACATGACCTGCTACAACAAGTTAAACAAGTCACCGATACACACAATAGCACGATCCCAAAAGGTTTGTGTCACAATGACAAAAAAAATAGGTCGCTACACACAATGACAATAAGTGTCAAGTTTGATGACTTTTCGTGCCATTTTCCCTAAAAAAAATTTGTTGTTTACAAATTTTATAATGTTACAAAGAATGACCTATTTTATTATTTTTATTTATCAGGGTTCCTTTTTCTTTTTATTTCATTTCATTTTATAATAGAATTAAAATTATATAAAAGTCTATTGCTAGTATTAACTAACTACATTAAATAAACTTTTTATTATCAAAGGTTATTTAGGGCGTGTTTGTTTTTGACAAAAACATCTGAACCACATCTGACGTCTGACTAGTCAGACCTTTTGGTTGTTTGTTTTTTTTTCCAAGAGTCAGACGCGGGCAGATGATGCATGTCTTACTGGATCAGACTTGGTGATCAGGTCTTACTGCCTCTTACCCCTATGTATCCAACTTCACAATATCAAACAAAAGCTAAAAAGAACAAAACCCTTCACCCGATATACAAAAGTTATACCCGAGACCTTTATAAAGATCTTGAAGCCGATAAACAAAGCGTATTCAAAGGTATTTCCGATATTCAACGTATGGTTTTAGCTACGGTTCATAAAAGAAATAGAATGTGTTTTTGGCTTTTATTTCATTTGTAACAAGAGAAGAAAAGGTAAGAATTGTTTGTGGTGTTACGTGATGTTATAGTGAAAATTGTTTACTAGAAGAGATAAGTGAATTATTAGGGTGGCGTGAGAATGGTTTGTGGTGTGAGAATTTAGTAGGGCATCAAATAGTGGCTATTTATATTTAGGTTTCGGTTAAGTTTAGTTGGGTTAAAGTTAGTGTAAACAAACTTCTTTTTGGGCTCAATATAATTTTTGTGTAGCATTTTAGTTAAACATTGGGCATAAGTAGTTATATCTCAGCTCCATTTTAGATTGGGTTGAAAGTGTTATATAAATTTTGGCATTATAATTTGGACTACAAATAGTGTTATGGCTGGATTTTTGGGTTCGTTGGATTAGAAACCAAGCTAGATTACGTGGAACCAAGAAAAAATTGTTAGCCGTAACAAGTTCATCGACAAGTGTGAACCGAAACTGTGTACAACACACCCTAAAAAATCGACAATTAAAACCATTCAGACAATAATAAAAAACAAACATTATTATTTCATTCAGATTAAGACTTTATAGCCACCTCTTACTAGTAAGATGTGGTAATCAGATTCAGACATTAAACATCTTAATGAAACAAACACACCCTTAGTCTTTTTTTATCGATTACATTCCGTCTCATCATATCAACCAAACATAATGAATAATGGTAAGACAAAAATACACCGTTGGTCCCTAAACTTGTCAAAAAACATTATCGGGGGACAAAAGTTAGCATTTTCGTTGCTATGAGCCCTTGACCCCTAATGCTCTGGTCAATCCTATTCCTTTTTGTTTCATTTTTTCTTTAGTCCGAGGGCATAATCGTCATTTCGTAACTTCGCTATACCAAGTTTGTATTATTTCCACATGTCCTATCCCTCTTCCTGCCCCTTAAACACCTAGATTGGCTCTTTTTTTTTTGTCCCAAAACTTTCTTTACAATAATTATCACAATTCACAACCCCTAATTGCATGTCACAAAAATAGTTCCATATTATTTAGAATTCCAAAACATGGATTGTACTTTATGGAAAGTAAGAAGAGATACATGTTATCCAGTTGATGATACCGTTCTGTACAACTCTACTAAGAAGAAATATGGTACGTTTTTTTGTTATAATCATTGGAATATCTAAAGGGGTATATTTTTTTGCAATTAAGGTTTGATAATGTGCTTTGTTCTATTGTTATGTTTCAGGTGGTATATTCAATATGTTTGGCATGATGGTTCATCACAATGGTGTTTTTAAATACTTGTCTGGTAGAATATATGATGGAGGTATAGAAAACTTAGTTGATTTGGTTGATGTTGATAGTGTGTGAGTTGATGAATTTGATGTTCTTATGTATGAATTGGGTTACGAGCTAGGTAAACAAAATTACTGTTACTTTGTTAAGCCTTGTGGTATTTTAGATGATGGTTTGTATAGCTTAAGTGAGACTGTGAATTTAAAAATATTGAAAGATCTTGTTGATGACCATAAGATGATAGAAGTTTATTTAGAAAATGGTAAGACAAGATTAGATCTTAGTGAAATGTCACCAAAGTCAATTAGGACCGTTATTGCTGACGTGGATGCAGCAAAGAAGAAGGCAGCTCTTGCTATTATTCCATATTGCTCAAAAAAATTATTCTTGGAAAACATTGTTAATAAGCCTGTGATAGAGGATTTAAGTCAAGTTACACAACCACCTTTGGAAGTCAATACTTTGGGACAATCTAGTCAGTTGCCAGAAATTGAACCCTTGTTTTCATCCGTAGAGGTGTGTCAAATTGAAGATGTTTTAGGTGATGGTAATGAGCAAATAGATAAACATGTTGACCATATCCAAATAGATAGTCCTGTAGAGGTATGTGAAATTGAACAAGAGTTAGGTCATCAAGATGAGGAAATAGATACACATGTTGAGCATATGCAAAAAGGTAAATATGTAGAGTTATGTGAAACTGATGAAGAGTTAGGTGATGACAATGTGAGTGAAACAAATAGTTATGAGAGTGATGTTGATATTATTGAGAACATTCAAGATCGAAACGTAGTTGTTGATGAGGAGAATACTTTTGAAGAGCCTGATGTTGATGTTACTCTGTTCAAATTGATTGAGACTACAGAGTTACCCAATATAGTGCAGAACACAAATTTTGTTTGAGGCATATCCATGAGAATATGAAATTGCAATGGAATGCTAGAGCCTACAAGGAACATTTGTGGAGATATACATCAACAACAACCGTCCAACAATTTGAGGCAGCCATGCTTGCATTCAAGAGTTTTAGCGAACTTGCCCATGCTTGGCTAAGTAAGATACCACAAACCCATTGGTCAAGGTCGGATTTTTCAGGTACTAACCAAATCTCTGTCTAAGTGTACATCTTTTATTGTTCAACATTGTTCAAGATTGTTGTATGTATTACTAAAACATGTTATGTACATGTGTAAGGAGAGCTCATTCTGAAGTGTTACTTAATAACATGCGTGAAGTTTTTAATCAGAAACTAGTGGGAGGTAGGCACCAACCCATCATTACTGCTTTAGAATACATTAGAGAATATTGTATGAATAGAATAATGAATGTTGTGCATGTAATTAACAAGTGTGTCGGACCATTAACACCAAATGCAACACACATGTTAGACTTGATTAAGAAAGAGGCTTATAAGTACAGTGTTTTACAGATTCAAGGATATAACTATCAGGTTAGTGGATGGGGATATAAGTGTTTTGTGAATGTTAAAGCTAGGGCTTGTACTTGTAGAAGATGGTAGCTTACATGTATGCCATGTAAACATGTTGTTGCTACCAATCGGTATATGAGCTTAAATGGAATGCAAGTAGGATCTATAAAATCATGGGTTCATCCATGTTACTTGCTTAAGACTTGGAGGAAACTTACAAATACACCATCCAGCCCATAAATGGTTATCAACATTGCAAAAAGTCAAATGTGTCTACTATCATTCTTCTACCCAAACATCAAAACCATTGGGTAGGACACGAAAGAAAAGAACAAGGGCTTTTACTGAAAATGATGATAATGATAATGATAAACATAGTAAGTTGTCACAGTCTAATAGGAGTGTAATTTGTGGTATTTGTGGCAATGATGGACACAACAAGAAAACATGTATTGGGCAATGAGGTGTAATAGGAAGTCAAGGCAGTACCCATCAATCTCAAAAAACAGGTTCATTCCAGCCAAATGTTCCATCAAAGAAGAAGACAAAGGTTAATGGTAACAACTTTTAAGCAAATGAACAAGCTTAATGTCAAACTGATGCTCAATCTCAAAGTCATGTGCATGAAACTTGTGGTCAGTATGAAAGTCATTTTCAACCAAGTGTGGTTCAGTCTCAATCTGGAATTCAAGTTGATGCTGCTTCTGGTGTGTATCCAAAACAACTATGGATTAGAAAGAAGATTATAGCAGCAAAGAGTTCACCACAAAAAAATGTGGGTTAAGTATTTCAAATATAATGTTTTTCATCGAATATGTAATTCCTAGACAATATTTGCTCTCTTTAAACAATGTGTGTTTCTGAACTTTGTAGACTACAAAATTTTATGCATTTGAAAATATATCCATTTGCATTATGTATGAAATCATCTCATGTTAGTCTATGGGAATAATTGAGTTTTAAGTATATCCATTTGCCACCTTACCTATTTCTACATATTGTTGCAAGTTCATACTCATATTAATTGATGACTTTTACAAAGTCAATTACTGTCATCACACATGTAAGTAAATGCAAGGACCTATTAGTAAACCAATAAAGGCAGGACAATACAATGACAAAACCATAAAAGGAATATAATATTTATACTATTAGCCAAGGACCAAAGTAGACGAAGTCAAGATTTTGTAGTAGTCAACCAACACTGAAGCTTCCTAAACATGTTACTATACATAACATCTACTTTCTACAACGGATCCAAAACACAAAAACCAATGAGTTTCTAAACCCACTAAATATAACATAGACAAACAAAAATGACGACTATCTACGAGACACAGAAGTTCCTCAAACGGAAAAATTTCTCCTTCTCAAGAAAGAGTTCAACTAGGGATGCTTGGTGAGGAGCCTCTAGCTCGTTTTCCCTGGCAACTGAGTTGACAGCCTCCATTGTCTGACTGATGAGGTTCTCTTGGCATTCTTGTAATGCCGCCTCATTCTGGTGAATGTGTCTTTGCAAGTAGAGGATCACCTCCTTTGATCTCGTTGTCATGGGTGTGGATCCAACCACCCATTGATCGGACATCTTGATCCCTAAAAAGAAAAAAGTCAAAATTTGGGGATCACTTTGAAACTTGGACTCATAACTTAAAAATAAACTTTTAAGCTAAACAACCAATACACTTAAACCATGATTAAACTATAAACATAACATTTTAACTAAAAAAACACAACCATTAACTTTATACTGGAAAAAATTAAAGTATCCAAACCTCAACTGGACAAGTATAGTAACGCCTTCCAGCGTTCACATTGTTCCAGCATGTCATGACGCCCGCCCGCCTACCACAACTACAACGCACCATTATTAAGATTTGATCGAAAATATTAAAGATAATATTTTATGGGAGAGATGAGAGTTTAGGGATGAGTGGTGAAAATTTTTAGCTTTTAATAACCTAAAAATACTGTAGCAACCACAGAAGTCGTGTTGTACTCACACGGTTTAATAAAATATGCGAAAATGAGAAATGATGATTATGCTCTTGGACTAAAGACAAAATGAAATGGAAAGGAACGGGTTTGACTAGAGCATTACGGGTCAAGGGACCTCTTTGGCCTAAAAAACTTGAAAAAAAGACTCACGGCGACGAAAATGCTAACTTTTGTCCCTTGTGATGTTTTTTTGATAAGTTTAGGGACCAACGGTGTATTTTTGTCTAATGGTAATGAATCATTGCATTACATCATTTATTTCATTACATTGTTAATTCTATTCATTTGACATTTCTTGATAATAAAGAGTCTTCAATATACTTTGAACGAACTAAGTCGGGTTTAATTGGTGGCAACAAAAGTACTTTACGTGATGGAGTTAACATTTATTATAGGTGTAGGTATCTACTTCGTATAAAATTAAATTTCATTCATAATTTAAATGACCTAGTTAGTTTTTGAGCAAATTTTTGTAAATGCTTTTCAGTCCTGATCCTTATAGGTCATGCATATACTCCTTTCTCTATTAGGCTGAAATAAGACAACACACCGTTAGCTCACCCCGGGGTTTTAATCCGAGACTAAGCTATGGCGTGAGAGTAAGTATTTGCTTGATATGAATAATAGTGGAGAGAGTAAAGAGTAAAGAGAAAGTGAGTATCGTAATGTGTGTGAATATCTTGTTCATCTCTGAATGACTCCTTTATACTATGTGGGCTTAACTCCACGATACGATCATTGTGGAGACTAGGTTGTCTTCTAGAGGTAGCACACAAATCATTCATAAGCACCAGGTTTGGTCTTCGGGGTCTAAGTTGTCGTCATGCTCCAAGTACTAGTTGTGGACCAAGCTTATGTGTTATTAGTACATCACGTACATTGTATGTCAGTTGTTGTATTGGCTGCGATTTAGACACTGCTCCATCGTCATTTCCTCCGACTTGAGGTGACTTCGTCACCCCAGCTACTCCGAAGGACTGTTCCAACGTGTAGCGGTGGGGGAGCCATGAAACTGGAGCATGGGGGCAAAAAATTTATACTTTTACACAGTCGTTCACACTAAAAGAAAAGAAAATTAAATAAATAAAAACTTATATTGCAAAAAATGCCCCAAATAACCATATATATCACGTAAAAAATGCAACAAAAAACTTATTTGTATTGTGTAGAAGCTACAACAAAATTACTTACACTTATTAAAATAACAACTATTCGTGTGCAAAAGTTGGAGCAAAAAACACCACCAAAAATACAACTTATTTCATGCAAAAAAACAACAAAAAATTGCTAATATCGTGCCTAAAATGCACGCTAAGAACCGTTTATCTTTAAGAATAATCTACAACACGCACTGATGTTGAGCAACTGAAAACCATTTATCCGAGAAAAAAGTTGCATGAAAACCCCATTTATATTTATAAAACACTGAGTTTTAGCGTAAACAAAACAACTACAAATGAAGGTTGTTTTGTTTATAAATGTTTGCGGTTAAAAAAAGCAATATTATCAGATGTTAACTAGAATGGGACATATCTTTTATAGCAACCTTGCATAGTTTTTTTGGCTAAATAATACAACAATGAGCAAAATTCAAACTTAATAACCTTTTCACCATTATATCATAACAATACACTGATAAACTGAGAATAAACTATGGAGCATTTAAAGCCACATAAACAAATTGGTGGTTACAGACTTTCATAAGAGCCTTTTCGGATAGAGATCTTTACATTCTCATTGAATCATATTTAATCAAGTTGTTTATAGGCCTATTTTCTTGTACTTGTTGAGGAAAAATTTAAACTTGGGCTGAGGGCAACATGATTAATTTGATAAAATTAAAAAATTACCCTACACTCGTAAGTTTTTGACTAATCATAGAGGGCATTGCCCCCCTCTCCATTCAATGTCCCTCTGCCCCTGACGTGGAGTGATTTTGTCTTCATATTTAGGGTTACTTACAATTGTATCATCCGTGGTATCCGGAGGAGACTATACCTCATCACTTAAGTCGTTTATTATTACATTATGAATGTATATAATCTTTTGTTTTTATTTATGTAATTGTACTGTAATCAACTAATCATAGTTAATGAAGCGGTGGAAAATGGTGTATTTATAGGGGTGAAAGTAGGTGTGAATAATGCTACGGTGTCCCACTTACAATATGCGGATGATACTATATTCTTTGGTGAAGGGAATAGAGAGAATACTAAGTCCCTTATGTGTATTCTTAAATGTTTTGAAGAAGCTTTCGGGTTGCGTGTAAATTACAAAAAAAAGTAAGCTTAACGGTATTGGTTTAACGATATGAAATTAAGGGTTATGGCGTGGTGAGAACATGAGGTGAGAATGTAAGGTGTATAAATGCATGGAATCCCGTAGTGGAGAAATTCAAGAGTCGGTTAGCGGATTGGAAGGCTAAAACGATGTCGTTCGGGGGCCGTCTAACATCATTTATATCGGTTCTAGGTAGCTTGCCATTGTATTATTTTTCGATGTTCCGTGTGCCTTTGAGTGTCATAAAGCATCTTGAGAGAATTAGAAAAAACTTTTTTTGGGGTGGGGTTGGGGAGGGGAAAAGAACTTTCATGGGTTAAATGGGATACGTTACTAGCATCACATGGGGTGAGGGGGTTAGATATTGGGTCATTCGAGAAACAAATATTGCGTTACTATGGAAATAGTGGCGGGGATTTAAGCGGGAAAGGGGGAGTCTTTGGGTTAGGGTGCTTAAAGTTATTCATGGTGATGATGGGGGTCTAGTCGGGAATAGGGTTATGGGGGGTTTGGCAGGATATTGTGAAGATTAGTGAGGAGATCGAGGGTTTGAGGGTGAAATTTAGTTCGGCTTGTGTGGGTTTTGGGGGATGTGAGAGACATTATATTTTGGACGGATAGATGGGTGGATAATCGTAGACTTTGTGATAGATTTTCTAGGCTATTTCATTTAGATATGGGAAAGGAGGGTAGTATGATCGATAAAAGAGCTTAGGTAAATGGAGTGTGGTTTTGGGAGTGAGACTGGGGGAGGGATATTAGGGGTATAGTTTGTAAGGAGTTAGAAGATTTAATGTGTGTATTGCAAAATGTTGTTGTCTAATAATTTTATGGATAGATGGAGGTGGGTGTTATCCGAAGACGGGGAGTTCAAGGTCAACGAACTATCAAGATTGGTTGAGGATAAGATTCTAATGGTGGAAATTCGTGGTCAAGAAACGCTTTGGAATAAGTTAGTGTCGAAAAAAATAAACATATTTGTGTGGAGAGCTTTAAAAGGAAGACTTCCGGTTCGAGTGGAGCTTGATAGAAGAGGTGTAGACTTGGATTCAGTTCTTTGCCCAAGTTGTACTAATGCGGTTGAAACATGTGCTCATAATTTGGGCACTTGTGATCTTGCTATGAGTGTGTGGAACAAGGTTTTTAGTTGGTCGAAGGTGGGAATTGTTAATGCTTTCTCTATTGACGATTTTTTTTTCATCATATGGAAACGTAAATGTCCCTACTAATATTTCTCGTGTTTGGCAAACGGTTGTTTGGACATCCGGCTACTTCATATTGAAAGAAAGAAATGCTGGTGTGTTCGGAAAGAAAGTGTCAAGTACTAATAAAATCGTTCAAGACATCCAATTAAAAAGATACAAGTGGATTGTGAGAAGATCTAATAAATACAAAGGGATAAATTGGCAGCAACGGTTGCTTGATCCGATGAAAAGTCAGCTACAGATGGCTGACAAAGTTGCTCAAGTCCTATTTCCCCTTTTCCTCTCTCTAACCCTAAACTCTTCATCCTCTCTCTGACCCTAGACTTCTATTATTTTCTTAGCCGCCGGCTACACGCCGGAGGTTCGGAGGGCTACCATTAAACATTAACCACTTTCATCTTTCATGTTCAAATGTTTCAAATATCTAGTAATTTTCACAAAATAAACCATCACTTCTTCTAGATCTAGACTCTTCAATAGGTTTCTCCACCGGTAAATCTCTCTTCTACAAACCCATCTCCGTCTCCGCACCTATATCTCGTGAAACCACCACCCACTTGGGTCACATCGTCGTCATAGCTCACTGGCTGGCTTCGGCACACGGTTTTCAAGTTTCTGCAACAACCGTTTTCAATGTCGCCCGTGGGTATTTTGCCCTTATTTTGTGGTCTTTATGTTTGGTGGGTTCGGTTTTAGAGTTTGTGTTGTTGAGTTTTTGCAGGGAAGATGATCTCTTCAGATTTGGATCGATGTTCCAGCCATCAAGTCAAGACAACGGCAAGCATTGTATCTTTAGTCGATGATGAAGAGTCGAGGTCTTCAATGGAAGAAATATTTAGTTTATTTTTTCACAAGTCAAGTTTTAGTTCAATTGCTCTTTTTCAATGATGTTAGTTTTATATTTTCAATTAGTTTGCTTTTTGCAAACTTCTCAATGTACTCACCGGATCATTTTATGGTCTCACTTCAATATCAATTTCACTTTTGCCAAAAAAAAGAAAAAAAAAGAAAAAAAAAGTCAGCTACAGTTAGAAAGCAACAGTGTGTTAGCAGGTCTGTGTGGTATATGCACCGTCCTTAAATAGTATTGTCGCATTAAGACTACCCCCAACCCTCAGACCACTTCACTTTCTACATGAGCGCCACATTAGTTTTCTTTATTCTTCACCAACATCTCACTTTTCACTCCCAACAATCTCACACCACTTCACCTTTAAACATATTATTTTATTTATTAAAATACCCCACTAAATATCTCTCATACACTCACAAACTAAAATAAAAAATAAAAAATACCCGTTATGCAAAAAGCCCGAAAAGTGAATACTTCACATTTGGCTTGCTTGCCAACTGCTCACTCCAACTCCCCCAATGGAGCTTGCCGCGTGAAGGATCTTGCCATTTGCTCACCAATCTTGCGTTGGGGGTAGCCTAAACATGATAGTCCTTTTATTTGATTTATGTAGAGTCCAGTAATGTGGTCTTGTCCTGTTAGTATGTGCTTGTTTTTGGCATATGTCTAATAGGACTTGGCTGGATTATTTTGGATTTTAGAGTAAGTTGTCCCATTTGGTTTTGTTAGTATCATGTTCTTCTGATAGTGGGTTGTTTCGTGTATTAGTACCCGTGGGCTTTTTCTTTTCCAGGGTCCAATCGGCTTGATTTGGGAGGTTGGATGCCTTTGTTTGTATTGTTGTTTTGGTTTTAGTTTAATTGCTGCCTTTCTAGAAAAACACTTTGAACTTGCGATGTTGACAAATTTAAGTAATAACCCGAAGAAGAAATCACCTTACTAAGACATTTTTCATCCAAGTTATAATGCTCTTTTGTTGCATTTTCGCAAAAAACAATGCTTTGATAGACCAATCATTAACTTTTATATAACCATATAGCTAGCTAGTATGCAAGTATAACTTCTCTATCGACACATTGTTCATAAAGGTTCAACTGACCAAACTTATCAGCTAAATACTTGCAAAAATTTCTGCAACAACAGCTAAAAGATAAATAGAAAATAAGTTTGTGAAATATTCAAACAAGAGAAGGGGATGTAGCTCAGATGGTAGAGCGCTCGCTTAGCATGCGAGAGGTACGGGGATCGATACCCCGCATCTCCAAATCTTTTTTCTCATTTTTACAAATGGCTCTTTTAACCATTTGGTATTTCAAATTTACATCCCTCTTTTGTCACTTGTCTCTTTTAACAGTTTTTAATCTAACATGACTACTTGACAAGTATATTCTCGACAACGAAATTGAAGTGTTCATTACATTACACATGACTGTTGAAGGCTGTGCTCAATGTTTTTGCACTTTTTGTTACGTTTTTCACATTGTGTTGATCGAATATAAGGGTGACCATCAAATCTAATTGTGCTTTTAAAATCTGAAACAAAATCTGCAATACATTATTCAAGTTCTATAGGTTTATTATCGGATATTTGATCAAAATTATTCCATTCATATACCTCCAAGGTTCAAAGTCTGCAAACACTTATTTGATTGAGTAGCGGGTTAAGAAACAAACAACACATTTGTACGAGGGGGTAAATTGTGAAAACTATAACAGAGACTGTAAATGTTTGCAAAAAAAAAAAAAAAAAAAAAAAAGAATGAAAAATGATTCGGAAGCCACTATTGATATAATATCAAAGCCAGGTTTCGATCCTGGGACCTGTGGGTTATGGGCCCACCACGCTTCCGCTGCGCCACTTTGATTTGTTGATTATTTTACGCACATCGTATATCTATAATGACAAATAGTTTGGTAATAGCTTCTTTGATATGTGTGGCACACAAAATGAATAGTGGTTAAACTGTAAATACAGACAGTAACTATCAAGGCAAAAGGCTCATCAAAATTTAAAAACTATCACCTCCTTACAAGAAGTTTAAGGTTAAAAATTTACTAGGTACACATTTAGAGGGTGGCTGGGGAAAGGGTCGGAAAGATCACGAGGATACCTTGGTCAAGCTACGTACATCCGAGTCAAAGACTTGCCTTCTTCAGATAACCGAACAAGGAAAACCTTATCCGCTAGTTACTATAAAGACTAAACATTGTTCGAATCTAAAACCAATAAATCATGGAACTCGGTAGCTTTTAAAACAGCATTCTGCATATCAAGGTGTGCTATGCCAGCATCAACATTGAAAAATGTTACAAGAAGTAGGATTGATGTGATGTCTTCTTATATAGCTAAACAAAAAAATGAACCACTTGCTGAACCTAAAGCCATGTCGCGGCATCTGCTCCATTCCTTCAGGTGAAGGACTTAACATCCCAATCTTAGCTTGTGTGAAGTCAAACGTGAAAGGTTAACAACAAAAAATTCTAAGGGTTGCAAAAGCTATTATACGCTACAGACTGGGATACTAAATAAAACCAAAGATATAACCATTGTCAATAGTCCCAATAGCTGTTTAGTATGCCAAATAAATGATGAAAAATGAAGTGATCGATACTAAATAAAACCAAAAATTGCCCTATAACATGTCATGGGTGCACACCGGACTCTTTAAGATCAACTCACAATAGAGGTTTACTTTGTCTAAATGCAAGTCAATAAAGTTTTTTTTTTTTTTTTTTTGTTCACCATCTTCATATGTGCTTTACTACTTAGCCATTTGATTCCAAAAAAAAATAAAAAAAATCACAACAATAATAATAGAATCATTATAAACTTTAATTTCTTTTAATATAATAATTGTTTCCCTAATTCATTGAGAGTTCGCTTTGACACCAAAGTAGCTGCTAGTAAGTTGTAACTGGTGCCAAACTCATGTATCACACAGTTTCCGATGGTCATGAAAATGATTTGTCCTCTTATAACTTGTGCCCAAGTATGTAATATTGACATATAGCACATTCAAGAGTGTAGATGAGAAGTGAGAATTAATGGATGACATGAATGTGTGAGCACTGAGCAGGAAGAAGGATTAACAAGATTTGGTGCGAGAATATATCATTAAGCTATTGTTTCATATCACTGCACATCCTTGGATAGGTACATATAGCTCTTTCACAGATACAACTAGGTTACTAAAACTATGTTCAAAGATCTAACAACAGGTTTAACAACTTAAGATTCAAGTAAACTGAAGATTAAGCATATGGCAAAATTGTTGTAAAGCTAAGTTAACCCAACAAAGGAACAAACATCGGAGCAAAAAACTCGAATTTGCATTAATAAATTCATACTTGTCTTAACAATATACATACAAGGAAATGTTTTGGTATCTAGGATCAGTCACAACCATGGGCAATGCATGATGACACTTGTGGAGAGTCCATCCATCACCCAGAATATTGACCCAATACGCCAGATAAAACTAAGAAACAACACTAGCAAACACAAACCATGTCTTCTAATGAAAACTGAAAAAGTAAAATAGAAAGGCAAAATGCATCTACATAATCCTTGAGACGAGTTAGAAAGGAGCTGAGCTTGTTCGTCGGAGCTGGTACTTGGGTTTGGGTGGTGGTGCACTTGGCAAAACCTGACCTACCTCCTGCACAAGGAACTACAACAGTTAGCTTAACATTAAAGAATCCCGAAGGAAATTTGTGATATCCATCCATCCATACATAAATTTTGGGAATGAATACTCAGAAATAGATTATGTGTTGTTGCAAACATCATATTAAGGATGTACTTGTAATAAATTTACGATTTTATATAGCATCCTTATTACGTAGAATCAATAAAAGCTAATTGCCAAAAAATTATCAAATTTTCTACAGAAGATTTGAATATATTGAACTTTTTATCCCACATTTGATACCATAATCATACTTGCATGATTCCAGCTTATTATGATGAAAACATGAAATCAATGCGTGCAAATTCTGATAATTATATTATTTTTCATAATGGCACATGACACGGCAATTTTTGTGTGTGTGGCATCTCATCATCTGTAACTATGCAATTAAGAAAAAGGGTAAGTGGCATATGCATCCCCCATACCCTGCCCCGACGGGATTGGGTATGTTGTTGTAAGTGGCATATGCATAGTGATACAAGTTGTGGCGATAGCATGTTGTTACACACTTGTGAAAGACCTGTTTGGGTCTGCAGTTACCATCTGATGTTTCGTGCTTTCGCTCTAATGAAAAGAATAACTTATCTTCTAACTTCTCAACGAATATCCAAATAATTTATAATCATCTCAACAAATCTCATACCAAGATCAGTCCTCTATCATGCCTTGGGACTATAGGCTAGTGTTTCCAAGTTTCTTGTATATGCAAAAGTTGTTTTCACACTTTACTGAAAAGAAAGGTTTAACATTTCTTCATTGTGAAACACGACAATATACCAAACATGTGGTATCCCTAAGACATATACAACAGTCGCCATCTTTAAGAAATTTAATCTCTGAGAGTTGTGACTCGTGAATCGTACACAACTATAGACAAAAGTTCAAATTATTAATTCACATAATGGAGAAGAATTATTTGAAAAAAGTTCAAGTTAATGGCTCACTAACCAATGAATTGTCCATCAAAGTTTGTGTGTTGACATTTCAAGACAAAAATGAGTCTAAACCAAGGACACTTATCTCCAAGAAACTCTAGAAAATACCATGGATGTCTAAATTCTTAGAAACCAACAAAGCTATTATGCTGATCACGGGAAAAGGAATGCTAGTACAGTAGTACTTATCAAGTAAGCATTTCTTCACCAGAGGGGCATACACAATTAAATATAAGGCAAAGCCTCATACACACTCATGGGAAGACAATAATCATGCACAACTGATGGAGACAAAATGGTGAGAGTACAAATGAACATGTTGGGTACTTCACCACGAAATAACAACTTCTAATCCGGGAAAGAGCCTAATCAAAACAACCACGAGAGTAGAAGCAGAAGGAAAGAAAAGTATAGAATAACAAATCAATAGAAGATGGAAGAAGACATAGTTATTGGCAATACAAGAGATGTTTAAAGAAGCAGCGGAAGCGAAAGCATAAAGGGATACATCTGTAGAACATAGAGAGTTTGAAGAAATACCCAAAAAGACATTAAGAAAATTTTAAGACTACACGCAGACAGTGGCGGAACCGGGAAAATAGGATGTGGGGCTATGTAGCACTGGGATGGGTACGGCATCCGGGTACGGGGACGATACGGGCACGGTGAACGGCAAAAATCAGAAATCCAAGATACGGGTACGGCAATAAAAAAATATAAAAAAATAAAAAATATATTAAAGAAATTCCAAAATAGATATATATTGATGTTCCAAAAATACTAAATCTTCCAAAGTAATTAATTATCAATAATCAAATCATTTTCAAATGCAGGTTCATCTAGTGAGAGATCAACTCCAAAATCATTTTCAAATGCAGGTTCATATAGCAATTTATCAAATTTTCGTATAGTTCACTTTTATAACTATCATATTTATTATAAACTTTCTTACTTTTCACATTTTATGTTTCCAACTTACAAATCTCTTTCTATTAATAACAATAATTAAAAAACCATTTGTTGCATTAAGTAGCACTAAAGAAGATGTGGACTTACATTAACCACATAACTTTTTATAATCAATTGATTTTTTATTTTTTCTTTTTGTTACTTTTTACTAGCCACTCCAACTACCAATCAACTCACTTTCCCATTTCCCAACTACATCATCTTCTCCAATTTCCATATCTTCCTATCAAATCTTCAGACGAAAAAAAACCACCATCTCATATTACAACAACTTTGACATTGAAAATCACATAGATCCACCCCTGCTTAAAACCCTAAATGGGCTAGGAAACGTCCCCATATTCATTTGAAATGTCCCAGACACTTCCAGCCGCCGTCCCCTGAATTCGAGACGTCCCCATTGCGTTTCCCAGCCGTTTCCGTCCCCAGCAAGTACCCGGAACGGGTACCCTGACCTAATTGCCGTCCCCGTGCATCATAGATGTGGGGGGCAATTTTTTTTTTTTTTTTTTTTTTTGACAATAGCAACAAAATGCGAAAGAAAAAACTAGGATCGTAATGATAAATCGAGTATTTTTACTTAGAGATGAAGGATTTATAAGGCTTTAGAGTGTTGAATGTTGGGTTTTAGTATGTGGGTGGCGGGCAATTTGAGTTTTGGGTGGGGAGCACTTTATAAAAAAGGTCAAAAAAAAAAAAAAAAAAAAAAAAAACACTAAAATCTCAATTTTATCGGCTAGCCATGGAGGGCACCGGCCCTCCATACTTGCTACATACATCCGTCCCTGCACACAGAGACAACAAAACGAACGTTTAGGTTCAAACTTTTACAATCTTATGTGCTATTTGCCATAGCACATATGGCGCTCATCTGTTCCCAAAGTGAGCATTTAACATGTGTCTACATGAATCCAAGGTCACAACATCTAGTATTCTAGTCCTGAAAGACCCGAGCAGAGGTGATAAAATGGGCAGGACTTGACAATCGGTAAATTTTAGTACATACCAAAATTGGTGGGTCGGGCTGGGCTGGCCTACAAACAACTATTTATATTCCATTTTTTTAATTTAATAAATAACTGCTGTGGTAGATATGACTATAAAAACCATATTATTACAATGATTATACGATCTATTTCTTAAAGAGTGATTCAGGAGGTTTTATGCATTTAAAGTTTTAAACACACTTCAGATGACTTCAAGCCGTCGACCCAGTACTCCAGTAGACCTTTTCTCTTTATATTTAGAACCTTTAGCTTAACAAGTTTTACCAGTTAAAGATAAGCATAAAATGAGATAGTCTATCTATTATTTATAGGTCAATGGGTCACACACGTCACTTTCACATCCAAACCTAGGTAAAGCATAGGGGTTCAAACAAACTATAGATGTACCAATGCGGTATCAAATCCCTAGGTGAGGAATGAAGCAAAGAAGATGATCTGAACCCATAATCACTAAGCCAAGAACGCACAACTAAGCTTGCAGAGTTACAAAAGAAGCCTTCATTCCATATAATTTAAAACTTAGACCAAGTTACAAAGATCATCACAACCCTGAAATCAACCATCAGCTTAGTCATCTGTTGTCAGGTGGCAAGGACAGAAGGCACTTGGATACTGCAACAAGACTGCTGTTGGCAGCTAATTGCAGTATGGGTAAGTTATTCTCAAAGAGTTATAGGCCTTGGCTCTCGTGTAAAAGCAGCCAGAAAGAACACTGGTAAAAGGGAACCTCATGGAAATGAAATAAACTGGCCCCACCAGTCCACCAGCTAGAAAAAAATCACTTTGACCCACGAATATGTCACTAATGTTTCAACGTCCTATTTAAAGTCAATCCCTAAAATTTAAATGTCTCTTATAAGACAGTTCGGCTTCCTGTTACATTTGTGAATGTCAAGAAGCTTATTAGGATAATAAGATCAGTGCTACAGTCTACCGTGTTCTTCATTTTTGTTTCTAAAGATGTTAAGCATATTAATTTTGGCATTGAAATGATTTACTTGTTAACGAAGTTTTAAAAAATCTAATTTCAAGAATTATAATCTTTATACAAAATTTAATATAGGTCTGGGTTTTATATATTTTTTGGAAGAACCAGATTTCGTTGAGCCGTAATTAAAGAATCTATGCGCATTCAAAGACGTAAAATGGTTATCTGGGGACCATCTCAAGAAAATCACCATTCCCCGCTTCTTTTTTTTTTTGGAAAAAATGGAAGATCTTCCTTTTAGAGCTTCAGTCTCTACTCGATCAAAGAAACTTCAAGATTCAACTTCAAGCATACATAACTGCTTGCAAATCTTATTTCTAATTCTAACTTCTTAATTGCTTAAGTTGAGTTTCCTATTATGTTCTTATACTTGCAGGCTTGCAGCTTCAGCCATGGATATTAGAAAAAACAAGAAATTACTGAAACCCCGATCCCAAATTGCAGATCAGCCCATGATCTATACGGCCAGTGAATTATAAACAGCCATTCCAAGGGGTACTATGACAGCGAAAGCCAGGTGATGCGTGTGATAGCTAGGATTTTGAATGACTCTGAAGGTCACCAAGTCAAGTTCTTATGATTGTTTGACACAAGGATTAACAATAGTTTTCTTATGATCTCCAAGGAACTAAGCTGATGGAGGATTGTGTGTCTTGGACTTATTCTTGATAGATTTTAAGAGCCAAAGTAAGTTGGAAAGACAAGCAACAAACTAGGTCCTTTTAGGCTTCACATCAAAGAAACACTAGGATCTCCTGAGAATGATAACCAATATCACTTCACCTAAGCAAGATTGCTTTTGCTCAAAGAAAGATAAAGATATGCAAGTACTATTGTTCAATCATCAATCAGAGGATCTAAAGGTAACAGTAATACATGATGAAGATTATCATCAGCAACTAATTATTGATGTTCACATATTTCATCTTCCAATACGTTTTGGACTTGAGAGTTTAAATGATGATTTGGAATACCGTATACTGTTAGAATAGTATCTTAAATCGGCAACTGTTTTTCCTACAGAATTGGACGAGCTAAAACTACAAGTAGAACTTCCTATGTACATATATACAATTAGAGGGTAGAAGAAACAACAAGAGCAGTAGAAAACGCGTTCAGAGGAGCTTACAATTTATAAAAGTAACAATAGTTGGTCAGTAAAACGAGTCAAATCGAAGAGTAAATCAAGAGGTTCATTAACCAAAGCTCCGATGGATCAAGTTCGAATCTTGGATCAACTCAAAGAAAGATTGAGTGCACAAGGTTAGCACAGCTAAAGTAATGATTTTACAAAACCAGTCGCGCACAAGCCAAATATTTTAATGAATCTTCTCTTAATAAAGCAGCATATTTCAGGTTTAACAAATAAATAATTTTGGCATTATATGATGATAGTATAACTTATATTCTTCCTCAAACAGCAGGTTGAGCAAGCACACATAGAACTTTGGCCTAATTTAAGCCCAGGTAGTTATTGTTGCCTATATGAAGGTATAAAAGTGAATATAGTAAAAACAGCAAGCTACACACGAAAACAATCAAGTCACTGAGCAAATATTGCCTGATGAAAGATCAAAAGACACATTACTTACCCAAGGAAGCAGAAATGCATATAACTTAAAGAGATTGGCAAACTTTTGAGTGAAACTCTAACAAAAAAGATAAACTTACACCAAACATCTAGGAATAAAGATAACCAAAGCAAGGTTTTTCATGTAACAGTTAGATTAAAAAAAAAAAAAAAAAGCCAACAGCATGTGGTATCTTTACTTGCAGCCTTAGGACACATGCATTCTATAGAACAATCCTTGAGAATTTGAGATAACTTTATTTTGTAAAAAGTAGATATAGAACAATTAAGCATCACAAAGTAGAAAAAAAAGAGTGTCGGAAAGAAAGGGTACCTTCTGTCTTTTAAGTCTTTCGTTTTCCTCTTCCAAGCGTGATATTTTGTTCTCCAATTCATGGGTGTAAGCCTGTTTAACAGACAAGTCTCTTATAACTTGTTTAAATACCTAATTGCAATAAAAGTCAAAACTTGTAAATTTTACCTGTTTTCTTGCCCGTGAACGCGCAGCAGATTCTCTATTTTTTATCATCCGCTTTTGCCTCCTTTCGACAGTCCTCTCCACCACATCACCAGATGCAACTCTTTTCCGTCCAGGTGTCTGTGTATCTGAAGATAAATTATGCATCAAAGACGGAGACATTGTCATTTGCGTCTCTGGATAACCAATTTCCATCATCGTGTTCGCACCAATAGATAAAGGTTGTTGAGCCGGATGATGACCTGTCATATACATATGCTGCTGTTGAATAGGCGCCACTGGATACTGCATCCACGGTGCTGGTTGATGATTCACAATCGGTTGATTCGACACATTTGACTCCACATTCTTTTTACCAATAGACGACCCCGCAACAATCCCAGCCTTAACCAAGAAATCCTCCAAAGTCATCTCACCTAACGTCTGTTGTCTATCCCGACCACTGCCCTTCTTCTCAACACCACCACTATTCTCATTACTACTCGTAACACCATCACTCTTCTTATGACCTTGTTGGATATCCTGCCACACCTCATCAACCGTCCGCTTCCTCAAATCCTGAGACAAACCAATACTCGACTGCCTACCTAAAGACGAACCCGACACAGGCTGAGTATTTAATTCACCTTCAGCAGACCACACACTCTTCAAAAGCTCATCAAGATTCATACTACTTAACGGCTTTCCTAAATCACCTAACTGATTTTGCACCTCATCTAAAGTCAAGTTATACAACGAGTTTTGCCTCGCAATTGCATCCGATTTCGGCCCATTAGACCCCATTTTTTCAATCAAGAATCACAACTATTCTTAAAATCAAAAACCCTTTTCGTTAAAATCAATAAAGATGACTACTTTACACAAGAAACATACAAAACATATGATTCTAATAACATTTACAAGATACCCACATTGTGAATCAAACGCAATCATCAGAAACAACTGAAATAACAACTCACCAACAAGAAACAAAACCCTGAAACATTTTAGTCTTATGTTGTTGTTGGAACATGCAGTTGATGAAGAAGAAAGATCCTCGTATGAAAACAAAGGATGATGAATCTTGAGTGAGTGAGTGTTTGGATTTATAAAATTGGGTTAATCAAACATTCTAGATTCTCGTACTCTCAAACAATGAGAAGAAGAAGAATTGGTGGATTTAATGGTATTTTATATTTTTATTGTTGTTTGTTTTGTAAATTTTCTTTTCTAATACCGTATGAATTAATTGATGGTAAGTTTTCTAGATATTATTACAAGTGAAAGATAATGATGTGATGTTCTATTTTGACTAAGAAAATTTGTGTTTAATTATTGAAAGAGAAAAATAGTAGTGTCGCATCTAAGGCTACTTCCAACAATCACTCGTGAGAGAGTGTATGAGGAGCGAATGTCACACGCCACCCTACTGGGTCGACTCTTTGTGACGCGTAAGAACCATCCAAACACTTTAAAAAATAAATCGTAGCGGAAGATTATATCATTAAAAAGCTATTAAATTGGATCACAACACAAAGCAAAAAGATCTGATTTACCTCATCCGTTTTAGAAAAAGCTACATCATCATGAGTAAATAAGTTTACAACATTTATTTTGTGCGAAAAATACATGGCTCATTTATTAAGTAGTCTCAACATAAAGTAATCATAGTTGTGTCAAAACACTTCTGAATAGTCTATTACCATGCATGCCAAAAGCCTTCAAAAGTAAGCTATCGCCTTATGAACCTGAGAAATACATGCTAAAAGTGTCAACACGAGGTTAGTGAGTTCATAGTTTTAATGTAAACGTAAATAAGATGAAAACCTTTTTAAGTAAAACCTCGCGACAAGTATATGTCAACCTAATCCTGTAACAAGTCTCGCTTATACAAGACTTGTAACATCTTAGGTCCACATATAAATTCATACTGAGCAATATTTATGTAAAAGTCAAGTGCAGACCACAAGGTTTTCAAGAGTGATTATAAAATACATATAAAGTCAAGTTTAGTATAAGTGACCACTGCTTCACCCACAGTGTCAAAAGAATATCAGTAAAGTAAACCATAAAGTAGCAAAGTGGACTGTAAACAAAGTATGTGAACATTACATCGAACATAATGTCACTCAAGTAAAGTACATTACGCTAGCACTAAGTCATGCAACCGAAGCTTCGACAAGTATGTGTGCTAGTGCTAGAAGCACGTTAAAATGAAGAAAGCCCCAAACAAGTGTTATCTCGTACACTTATGTCCCGACATGATATACGTCCGACCAGCTGACGCTACCAACCCTGGACGGGGAAATGTCAACCCCGATAGATTTATCTATAGTACTCGCGCTTCTCAACAAGAATTAATGGTTCATGAAATGGGCAATAGTGGGATTCAAGTTCCTTAGGTTAGTTCACATAACAGTTTAAGTAAAGTAACTACAGTTCTGTCCAAATAAAAGTGTTGCATGTTTCTTACCCCAAAGTTTTGCAAAGAAATCAATAAGAGTAAAAGTGGGGCTATAAACTCACATACGTGTTTCAAGCACTTGTGTCCATAAGAAAGTAATCCAGTATGTAATGAGAAATCACGTAATGCGTTCGGGTAACCGAACAAGTAATTATGAAAAACACGCAAAGTTTTCGAGTAAACAAATCATGTGTCTAAGCAACACCAATAATGAATTTAAGTAAAACAAGCATGTATTCTCCCCTAAAAGTATTTCAAAACAAGTAAAGTAGGGGCAATTAACTCACCTCAACAAATGAAGACTCAAAGTGTGACAAACATAATCAAGTAGTAGAAGGGGCACAACGGTACATGCTCGGCACAACCTAATAAGTATATAGTTTGTCTCAGAATATGCCCTGAAAAGTAGTATAATGTATATAATTTTACAAAATACTAAGTGTTTTAGTTTTCGTGAAAGACTCGCATCATTGTTTGTAAAAAGATTTGTATCATTGTAGTAAAAAGATTTTGGTATCATCGTAGTAAAAGAGTTTGGTATCATCGCTCGTATGGTGGTATGAAAACATAAACTCGAAATGCAACTCACGCAAAAGAAGAATAAATTAAAGAATAAACGAGGAACCTATATAAAGGAAAATGAATAAGGGAAAATGAGTAGGAAGAATAAGAAAAGGACAAGTCAATGGTAAGTTTCGGTGTTTACCCGGTAATCCCAAATATCTCAGAAAAGTCAATTAATAGCTTGGAAAAGTCATTTAAGTATTATAAGAAAACTCAAATTAGTAAATCAAATGATAAAGGTAAGTTAATAAAACTATATGTTTCGATTCTTGCCGGGTTTTATAATAGTAAGGTAGTTTTGAAATAAAAGTATAAGTTTAAAAAGTTTTATAAATTTCGGCATGACGCATCCATTTATACAATGTTTTTAAGTCATCGTGACTTTAATAAAACCCAGTTTTCTCAAAACAATAATCCCGACAAGTCTATAATCTAACACATGTTCGTATTTGTTAATCCAAACGTTGACGTGTCGTTGAGTGTAGGTGATTTATGTCTTCAAGTTTTAAATTTATATTTTGCCGACTACCCCAATAAAAAACACTAACAGACAGTTTGGTTTAGGGCATTCTGATTCGTCTCAGTTTGCTCTAATGATTCATAAATACTTTGATTTTCCTCAAGTGTTATGTGCTCTTATGCATTATCTGCTTTTTCTTTTGTATTTTGTTAGTTTTCATTATGTATTAAGGTCTGTAGTTGTAGTGTTGTATCTCGAGCATGGGATTTATGCTTTTAAGCCTTAACTAGCTAGTTAGGGATGTATCCTAAAAGCTTTTTGGCTCTGTGCTTGTTCTTTGTTTCTTGCTTTTTTGGCCCCATTTCTTAATAAATTTACCTTTAAAAAAAAAAAAAAAAAATGAGAGTTATTCGGTCGATGGTGAGCTAGTTGGTAAGTAGGGTGTCGATCACTAAGAGTGGAACGTTAACACTTAAATCTATTAGTATTTTAATTATGTAAGTCGGTCTAATTAACCTAATTCTAACGCAGCAAAAGGGGTTTTTCATCCTGAGAGACTGACGCAAGGTTTAAATTTAATAAAACTATAAATGCAATGAGATAGATAACACACACAAGCAAAAACATAGATAAAAAGAGGAGGTCAAGCCGATAATAAGGAAAATGTATTAACCATGTTTAGTCATATAAGATTTCTGATTAGTCTAAGACGTGTAACGACAATACTCATGACATGGCATTTATCGGACCTAAGTCTAGGCAACCCCTAAACTCTAGATTTGCGTATTAAGTTATTCAACAGATCTAATCATGTCACGATTACTCGAAATCCGCATAAAATGCACCTTAATGATTATCAATTTATTATTTATTCACCTAGGGCTTGCATTAACATATTAACAATATGAATGAAGTAATAAACATAATCAATACTTAGGACTAAGTAAACTATCGAATTAGAACAAATCAAAACATAACATTAGCTAATACCTACAGGTATTAGCCTATAATCTCAGTAATAATACAAGATAACATGTTCATAAAGATTCAAGTATAAATCGAAAGAGAAAAATATGCTAACCGAACAATTAAAGTGTAGTAAAACAAATTAAGTGAATTCTCCTATGGAATTAGGGCACTAGCAGGACCTTCTTGGTCTTCTTTTGTCTCTGGTTTTGTACTTGCTGGTTTCTCCTCTCTTTTTGAAAACCGGAATAAGGGTTTTCTATTTATACTTCTCGAAAACGGTCGATATGACGTATCAGATTTGTCGGATATGGCGTATCGAGGTAACTTTGCGTGGGGTCCAAGATTAATATATTCCATAATATTTGTACATCGCCTTACTGATACGACGTATTATAAAGATGAATACGGCATATAAGGTCTTCATTACCTTGGAAATCTGGTGAAGTCATTGAGATTGATACAACGTATCTTGATAAGGTCATACAGCGTATCTAGACTAAAACAAGCTCGTTCTTCTGTTTGGACAAAGTTTTATATGCGGCGTATCCTATACTTGGATGCGGCGTATTCTTCAAAGTTAGACAATGGTCTTCATAATCGTCCAAGTATTGGTATACGCCGTATCTGTCTAGAATGATACGGCATATTCTTGTCTGTTTTGCGGACTTTATCGAACTTCATTAATTTGCTTCAAAACACGTCCATTATTAATAACTTTCACCAAGTGCTTGTAAATATATGAGATTGAAACATTTAAGCAAAGTATCAAATCGTATATATAATAATATAGACAAGCAATATACATAGGATAAATGATGCTATTAATATGACCTTATTTGTTGTCATCAAATATCCCTCCACTTGAACTTTACTTGTCCTCTAGTAAACTCTATATAAAACTTATGAAAATGTATCCTAAACATTCGTGTAGCATTTTTCGAGTTAAGCATTTATTCGTTTAATCTCAAGTGCACAACTAAACACCTCACGAAATAAGAAAATGAAATCACTCAAATCACTCAATTAATATATGTGGTAACATTTAAGTAGTTCGCTCAATTGCTCGATCATGACGAATATTCTATCATAAGCTTGGCAAGGATACACATCTCAACCACTAAAGCTAAGGAGTAATAAGTCTTAAAAGGGTAAATTGGGTTAATCATGAGAAGGCTTAAGGGTTGTACCAAGCTTATGTTCAAACATCTCATACAAAAACATATTAGATCGCTGGCGCGTATTCTTGAGTTACTCAAACAATGGATGGTCACTAGAATAGTATATCTTGGATCGCTGGCGCGTTATTTTCATAATGGATGGTCACCAAAATATACACCCCAGATTGTTGGCACATAATTTGATTACTCAAAAACCGGATGGTCACTAAAATATTAATGCATTAGTTTTCACAAAGCCATTACTATATTCGGATACTCGAAAGCTAACAACGGATTTGGCGAGGGTAAGGTATGGGTAACATATATAAATGGTGAAAAATAAAATCACAAACAAATGGATTAAGTCTAAACAACAACAAAAAAATGTGGTTAATTACTTTCTGACATTCCCATGAAAAAAACACAAATCATAGACTAACTCACGCTTTAGTAGGTGCACACGAATTAGACTCAATGATGTCTTAATCATCATCTTATAAAACAAACCTTACTTAACGGCCAACTCCCTTGCAATCCATAAATATATTACAATAAATAGTGACGATATCTCTACTAACGCAAAAACTACTAAGTTGGTTAATTGTGACCAACTTCTAATAAAATACAACAAAAGTTTACATCGTTGGTTTATAACACGTACCAACGAATAATCGTTTAGCTCAAACTATTGAATCAGTTAAGTTTAGATGAACCGATTATCTCACAATCTCTCCTTTTTCTTCTCTCTTTTATTTATTTATTTATTTATTTTTATTTATTTATTTATTTATTTATTTTTTTAAGAAACAAATCAACAAATAATGATGTAGAATTTCACCACTTCACTATCATAATAAACCTGGATGATTTTTTCATATACTCCACAACTTCAGATATAAAAATAATAGTGATAGTAGTAAACAGACAAAAATTAAAAATAACTACTATCACATTCCCATTGCGATGTGCAATTCCTGATCTAACCAAAGATAAGAAACACATGAACACATGAAATATACACAAAAGTAACCAACCACGGACTGTAATCTATAGGGTAAGCTAAGGTGTATAGGTGTAAGGAAAAAATTAATATTGATGTAAGAAACGAAAGGAATGGCTCTGAGGGTTTTTCTAGGGTATCTTACTTTAAAATGAAAGTAACAAGAGGGTTTTATACGGGGGTTAACTAACCAGTGTAGTTAGTTAGTGTCACAAAACATGTAAACGACATAGTCCATTTGGGTGTAATCCTAGAAATTTACCTAGTTAGACAAGTTACTCCAATTATATCAATAATACTCATTATGGTGGTCTCGAATAGTATACCAAACCAATTTCTAAAGTTTACTACAAGTTACCGGCACACTCATATTTTTATGGAATTTGGGTAAAATAGTGGAAATGGAATAAGTTTAATTCTCACAATATGGAAATAAGGTTTATGTGTACGAGTTATGCAACTTTTGATTTCACAAAAACATGCTATTTTTTTTTAGAATTTAAGCAAATATTAGGCATATTTTTGAAAAATTAAGGACACATAATGCTCTAATTCTGTTGGGTTCATTGAATACCCAAACCCCTTAATTCTAGGATTTGAATAGAAAATACCCTAAGTATTTAGATCCTTAAACACTAACAAGTCACTGAGCGCATAGCCACTCAGTGAGCTATCTTCAGGACACCTAGTAAGAGACGAAGAAGAAGTCTCTCCACTCAGTAAGGCGGAAATTAAAGGGTGAAGACTGAGTCAAGAAGAAGATGGTGGATTCAGTGAGTGATGACAATAACTCACTGAATCCCAAAACTCCTCACCAACTACTATCACTGAAGACAATACTGAAGATAAAGACTGAAGGCTAAGAAGACTGAAGAATGAGCGGGATAAGGCGGGATAAGTTTGAACAGATAAGACGAAGTCCTTATCAACCAAAGTCAAACTTTCCCTTAATCGCTAACTACTAGGCTTAGTGTCATCACTGACAAGAAGAAAGCAGCCTTGTCACTTACTCTGAATAGCCATTGTAAAAGAGACAAGATACATCAATATTTTGTCTTCTGTAACCTGTCAGTTTGTCCTCTAGGATAGAGTTAAAAACCATACTTGTATAAATAGCCATAAGAGTTGGAGTGAAAGATTTTAAGCTTGTGCATTAACTGTGAATTACACACACAAGCAATCTTTCACTCCTCCAAATACAACTATGTCCCTGAGATAGCTCAGTGGTACCTAAGTAGTTGTGCTTAGACTTAGCCTAAACTTAGTCAGGAGTAACACGATACTTGTCATTCAATCTCAAGTGCTGTTCCGCAAGCAATTGGATAATATATTCTTTTTGATTCATTATTAATAAAGGATATAAACGTTGAAAAATCTCAGTGTGCTTTAGTATTCTTATCTTGTTTAATTGTGATTTTTTCATAAACCTTACTTCAGTCATGTGTCACTCTTAGTGTAAATTGGTCTTTTTGCTAATAGTAAAACGGGAACAACAAGTGTTATAAGAGCAAGCTGATTTATAAAACCCTTTTTCAAGCCTCTCAAAACGTTTTTAAAATCAGGATCCAAACATGGCTGAAAATGATGTGCCCCAACTTGTCAACAAAAAGGGTGGAGCCTATGCTGCTGTTGCCCCTCGACTCGAAGTTGGTAAATTTAACAAATGGAAAAAGCAAATGTTTTGCTATTTGACTGGGATGGAACCTTATTACATTAAGTGTATTAATGAAGGTCCATTTATCCCAAAGACTGCTGAAGGTTTACCTAGATCTGAAACTCAGTAGACTCAGGACGAGAGGAGAGTGGTCAACCAGGACCAAAGGCTCAAAAGCATCATCATATCTTGTCTTCCTGATGATGTCATGGAGTTTGTCATAGGCTACAGCTAAGCAAACATGGAATGACCTGGTCCACAGCTATGAAGGTCCCTCAGATACCAAGGAAAACATGATTATGGACCTGAAACTTGAGTATAATACCTTCAGAGCTAAAGACTCAGAAACTCTCTCTCAAACTTACACCCGGTATAAAACTTTGTTAAATGAATTGTCAAATGATGGTGTCAAGTTGTCCAAACATGAAATCAATGTTGGTTTTTTTAACAGCCTCCGTGAGAAGTGGTTGAATTTTTCTCAAGGACTTAGAAATGCAAATCATATTCAGAATCTTGAACTTCCTGAAATTTATGGGAAATTTGTCTATGTGGAAAACCTCATCAACAGACGATACCGTGACTTAAAAAAGTCTCAGGAAGTCAAGAAGTCCCTGACAACCACTTCAACACCAATCTCTACTGCCTTTTATTCAAACAGTGTGGTTCAGGATTTTCAGGAAAATTCATATGATGAGCCTGATGAGAGAACAAGTGAGGAGTACCTAAATGACCTGAACGCCGAGTTTCAGGAAAGGGCACTCCTTGCTAACTCTAAAAGGTTTATGAGAAAGAACAAAAGTTTTTCTAATGCTAAAGCTAATGAGGACACTAAGTGTTTTAAGTGTCACAAAAAGGGTCATTTTGCTAAAGACTGTTTTTCTAAAAGTATCTCTGAGTCCTCTTACAAACCCTCAGGGTCAAACCAGTCCTTAGGCTTTAGCAAATTTCAACCAAAAGTCTATCAGTCTCATCAAAATTTCCAAAACAAGTCTGACCAAAACAAAGCTATTGATTTTGAAGCTAAGTACAGGAAAGTCAAGGCTAAACTAGCACTTCTTGAGGCCACTCCCTCAGAAACAACAAACAATGTTAAATCTGTGCAGGGTAAAAACAAGGGCCTGGTAGCTGAAGTCTTTGACTGGGATGAAGAGACAGTCTCCTCAGATGATGAAATGGTGCAAGTCAGTGCACTGATGGCTCTCTCAGAAGAGGACAAGCTAGCTGTTGGGAAGAATCATGCTAGGAATGGTGAATGGGTGAACATCACAATGAGAAAGGTAAACATTTTACTTTCTATGGATGATTCTTCTGATTGGCAGTCTTTCATGAACTATATTAATGTTGACCTTAAGTTCGTAGAAGAGCAGCGATTAAATCTTTTTTCAAAATACAACAAGTTAAGTTTTGAATTAAACAAGTGTAGGGATGAACTGCTTCTTTTAAAACAAGCCAAGCTTGAGGTTGTTACACTACAAATTCAAAACACTGAGTTAGTTAAAAGAAATCGGGCTCTTCAGGAAGAACTTAAAAAGGAAAAAGATATAATTGGAAGCTGGACTGCCAAGAGTCCTAGAGTCTTTGACACTGTTTAAGCCCCTAGTAGCAAAAAGAGAATCATAGGTGAAGATCATCTCCCTGATTCTCTCAGTGAAGACCAAAGTCCTAAATCATTTGTGTCTGCTCGCATGCTCTCCAAAAAGGAGTTAATGCCTAAGTCTAGTGATTGGATTGAAAGGGTAAACCCTGAGAGTAAGCTTCCAAACTTCGATTCTGGAAGGATACTTGCGCCTCAAAGCCAGGCACTCAAGAGCATGCTTGGACTCGCTGATGTACCCAGTAGTACTGAACACATCACTGAGTCTGAAGCTGAATCTCAAGTACCGCTTCCACCTCTGAAACCTCTTCAGGGTGCTGCACCTAGCTCTAAGCTTACTCCTCTTCAATTCAACCCTCACTCATCAAAATAAAGGTCTCGACTTGGTATAACCATTTTTAAAAGGCCAAAAAAACCAACCCAAGAAGATTCAGTCCCCACTGAGACTTCCACATCTTCAGTTCCTACTGAAGAAGACCAAATCCAACAATTGACTGAACTCGTGAGGAAGTTGACTGATAAAATGAACTCTATTGAGAAAACTCCTAATTCAATAATCAAGGAACCTAAGTCAACCTCCTCTAGTTCCTCAAAGTCAAAGTCAAACACCAAACCCAAGCAGAAGTGTGATCTGTGCCATTATACCAGCCATACCACTGATAATTGCTACAGAATCCTTTTTTGCATGATCTGCAAAAAGGAAGATCACAAAACTTCTGACCACTTACAGTATTTAAGTTCATTCAGTGAAGCAAGTCATACCAATTTTGGTCATCAGTATGCTTCATCTTCAAAGCAGGCTCACAGGCATAAAGCAAAACCCTTTCCTCCTTATCATCATCCTGATGACTGTCTCATGAACACTTGCTATGAAATATGCGGAAATCCAGCTCATAAGACATCTCAGCATGACAGAGTCATCCAAGCAAGGAGGAGTTCAAAACAACCCCGCATCACTGAGTCTTCCTCAGTTAGCAAATGCAAAACCTGTGGTATCAAACTGCACTCAACCACTGACCATGAATCAATTGCTAAGTTTAAGCAGACCATCATACCCAAGCCCACTAGTAAGTGGGTCAACAAGAGAAACTAATTCAGTTTACTATTTGTGCAGAGGCGCGCCAGGGAGCCAATTTGGCATCTAGATAGTGGATGCTTAAGAAGCATGACTGGTGTGAAGGAGTATCTACACAAATATGTAAAGGAACCAGGACCCAAGGTAGTATTTGGTGATAACTCATCATGTCCCACTGAAGGTTATGGTTCAGTAAACTGCAATGGAATAGTTTTCTCTAGGATAGCTTATGTCAATGGTCTGAAGTACAATCTTATCAGTGTCAGTCAGTTGTGTGATGCAAAATACATAGTGCAGTTCAATGATAAACAAGGAACCATTTTCAATGCCAACAAAGACGTTGTTCTTATAGCTCCTAGGAGAGATGATGTATATGTTCTTGACATGTCAACTCTCTCTCAGAATGGAACATGTCTCTTTGCCAAAGCCACTGAAACTGTCAATTGGTTGTGGCACAAGAGACTGTCTCACTTAAACTTCAAAAATATAAACAACTTGGCAAAACAAAACAAAGTACTTGGTTTACCTTCACTAGTTTTTGCAAAAGACAGACCATGCTCAGCCTGTGAAAAAGGCAAACATCACAAAGCATCATTCAAAACAAAACAAAATTTCTCCATCAAGTGCTGCCTTCACCTCCTGCATATGGATCTCTTTAGACCTGTCAGTCCAAGATCAATCCAGCATGAGAAGTATACACTTGTCATTTTTGATGAGTTCTTAAGATACACTTGGGTATAATTTCTTTCCAAAAAGAGTCAGGCAGCTGATACCATAATGTCATTCATCAGGAAGATTGAAAACCAGAATGACATTACAGTTAAACAAATCAGAACTGACAATGGTACTGAGTTCAAAAATCAAGAGCTTGAGAGTTTCTGTGATGAAAAGGGAATTTCCCAAAAAATTTCATCTCCATATACCCCTGAACAAAATGGGGTGGCTGAAAGGAAAAACAGAACACTCATTGAGGCTGCTAGAACTATGTTAAATGGCTCAGCACTCTCAAAACACTTCTGGACTGAAGTTGTCAAAATAGCTTGTTACACTCAAAACAGGTCAATCATTGTCAAAAGGCATAACAAAACCTCGTATGAGATCTTCAAAGGAAGACTTCCTGATATCAGCTACTTTCATGTGTTTGGGTGTCCTGTGTTCATTTACAATCACAAGGATCACTTAGGAAAATTTGATGCAAAAGCTGATGATGAATATTTCTTAGGTTACTCACTGATCTCCAAAGCTTTCAGGGTGTTTAACACCAAAAGACAACAAGTTGAGGAAACCTTTCATGTCACCTTTGATGAAAGTTCTGAAAGCATCATGTTTACTAATACCTCAGTAAAGGAAATAGTAATTGATGGCTCATCAAGATACTCTCCTGATGAGTTCAACATTGAAATCAATTCCTCATATCAAGCAGCTGCTGATATCTTATACTATGTCTTGCCTCACAACCTTCCTCAACCAATAATCAGTGAATTCATTGATACTCAATTAGTCCCTACTGGGATAGGTAATATTGAACCAAATGTTCAGGAACTTGTAATTTATGAACCTCAACCTGAATTACAATCCTCCTCTTCAAATGATCATGTATCTGTTACACCAGCCCCTGAACCCACTCCTGAGTTCCCAGTGACCACATTAAGCTCAGATCCTAGACCTCAAAGTAAGTAGACTAGATCTCAAGACATTGAACTTGTGAACATCATTGGTGAACCCACTAAAGGCATGCTCACAAGAAGCATGGCTGCTAAGTTATCAGCAGCTTCAAACAATGAATGTCTATATGCTGATTTTCTCTCAGATATAGAACCCAAAAGTGTCACTGAAGCTTTGAAACATCCCAGCTGGGTTCAGGCTATGCAAGAAGAACTTCAACAGTTTGATAGGAACAAGGTTATGACCTTGGTCAAATGTCCTCAGGATGCCATTGTCATAGGAATGAAGTGGGTTTTCAGAAACAAGACTGATAAAAATGGCATTGTCATTAAAAATGTTAGGAATTAGAAAATTCAGTCATTAAAGAGTCGGTCACCTCAAGTATATGTAGTCATTAGAAAGCTCGTAGTCGTAGTCTGGTTATATTATTAAGTTGTTTGTTTTGTAACACCGTGGAGGACGGACGGGTCTTTACCATCATGTATGCCGATCCACGCCGTAGGTGGCGTTTATGTTAGAAACTATAAATACCCTCTACCTCCCAAGGTAGAGGGTTGGAGCTTCAATACCATTTTTCTTTGTTTCACATAGTTCCCAACTCTCTTCCCTTTCTCTCTCTAGAACTTTCTCTCTCTAAACATTGTTAACGCCCCACATGGTTATGGTTTAATGTGTTTGTGAAATCCTATATCTTACAATTGGTATCAAGAGCCATGGTTTGATCACTCATCTTTCATGCTCTTTGTTTTGGTGGATTTCATAAGGTTTTTGGGGTATTAAGGGTTTAGGAGAGTTTGAATCATTTGGACAAATTCTAGTGTTAAAGTTTGAATTTTTCTTGTACTTTTGTGTTTAGGATCATCATATGTGTTTATGTTTTGAATTGGAAGGCTTAAATCATTGTGGTTTGGTTGTTTTTTATTGATAAAGTGGTTATTTTTGAACTTTGTACTATGCGAGTTGAGTCTCGGACTTGAGTTTCTTCAAAGCGAGTTGGTTTGTTACTGGATGCGAGTTGATATATGCGAATTGGCTATTTAGCGAGTTAAGCTTTTAAGCGACTTGGTGGTAAAGCGAGTTGTGTCTGTTTGCGACTTGCTATTAAGCGAGTTGATTATTAAAGCGACTTGTTTCATTAAGCGAGTTGATTGGGTTGTGAGTTGATACTAAAGCGAGTTGGCTATTTAGCGACTTGTTTCATTAAGCGAGTTGATTGTGTTGCGAGTTGATACTAATGCGACTTGGCTATTTAGCGAGTTGATTCCTTAAGCGATTTGATTCTTTGAGCGAGTTGGTTGTTTAGCGAGTTGATAACTAAGCGAGTTGAGTGTTTAGCTACTTGTCTATTTAGACTTGTTACTTCTTCGTGATACATTCTTATGGTTGTTCTTTTGGTTTAGTAAAATCCCGTGAAAGAATCAATTTCCCGGTTTAATCACAACACTGAAGCAAAGGCTGTATGGGATAATGTCAAGATGCTTCTCTCAGGTTCTGAATTAACTATTGAAGACAGAGAATCACAACTATATGATGAGTTTGAGCACTTCAAGATGAAACCAGATGAGAGTGTCTATGAATACTATGTGAGATTCCATAAGCTTGTGAATGACATGAGGAACATCAAAATGACCATGCCAAACATTCAGCTGAACTCAAAGTTTGTGAACAATATGAATCCCGAATGGCACAAGTTTGTCACTTCTGTGAAGCTAACTAAAGGTTTGAAGAATACAAACTATGAGCAATTGTATGCATTTCTTCTTCAGAATGAGAGGCATGCTATGTTTGAGAAAAGTATTCTGGATCAGTTCAAAACCAATCAGGGAGAATCAAGCTCACCAAATGATTCTACAGCTTTCTACACCAATGTTGGTATTACCTGATAAGGTTTTAAAATGTACCTTTTTGAGGGGTCATTTAAGCCCTTATTTGATCACTTTTGTATCCGTTATTACTTAATATCGTTCCTTCTCACTTTTTAGGTCTCTTGAAGGCAAATTGCTGTAATGGCACTTATTTGGACGAAAAGGCGCGGATATACGAAGAAAATGGCCAAAGTCAAGAATCGAGACACTCAGGCTGCTGAAAACATAAGGTGACGGCGTCACTGCTTATCTGCGACGCCATCGGAGGATTTTGTAACGGGACAGAAGCCAAAACTCCTATTTTCAAGTGACGACGTCAAGTTATAAAAGAGTAGGCCTTCGCAACTCAAACGGCCTAGATGCAATCCAGACGGCGCAGAAGTGAGAGGACGGCGTCACATTCACAAGGTGACGCCGTCGCAAGTCTAACGTGGCCAAGACGAAACCCTAATGACGGCGACCCGACGACGTCACAAAACATAAGGTGACGCCGTCGCATGTGTAATCTTATATATAGAATCCAAAATTTTCAGTATTGGTGTGTAGTCTTTTGGAGTAAAAAACCTAAACCGAACCAAGGCTGTCTTGTACAGTATTTTAGGGTTCCAAACCCTATCTTACACCAAGATAAGTGTTTTACTTCATTAATTCAATTATGTCTTTGATTATTTGTGTGTATGCTTGCATGTTCTCCATGTCCGGCTAATTTACTTTTGTGTTTGCTTAGGGAATATAAAACTTAATTATTGAATATTGATTGGTTGTCTCTTATCTTAGTTTGTTAATGATCTAGTAATGCGATAGGTCATTCGTTGTGTACTTAATGATTGATTAAATCTTTGTGAACCTTAGAATATAACTCCTTGAGTAGTTGTAAGCTAAACCATCCAAAGAGTGCCTTAGAGTAAGAGTTTATTATCCCTAGTGGGTTTTGTAGACGAGACCCTTTGGTAAGTTCAAAGAGTTAGGGAGAAACGCATACCCTACAACTTTAGACACACAACGCAACTAAGAATAAGGACGTGACAATTTAACCACCAATAGGAGATAATTAAGGAGTAGTAAAACCTAAGTAAACACATCTTTAAACTATCATACGAGCACACAATAATTAGACATAGACTACATACACCTTAGACTAGATAATTAGATAAGTAGAGTAATCGGTAGAAATACCAACCCCCAAATCCAAACCCCGAGATTCGTACCTTTAAATTTCCTAAAAAACATAAAAAGATAAAAAATAATCTTCCTCAACCCCAACCTTAGCGTAGTAGCTTCTCACTAGCATTCCTATTCCCCTAGAGAACGATATCAATACCCGTGGCTTACCCTAATTACTACACTACAACGATTAGGTTCACTGCCTAGGGTGTTATAAAACTTGCTCGAAGAAAAGGAAGTTCCTTTGACCCCGACACGCGGGTGTAGCAAAGTTTTTGGCGCCACTGCCGGGGAATAGAATAGCTAGTTAGTAGTCCACCTCATTTAGGTTTCTTTGCTTGATTCCTATCAAGTAAATTTTTCTCATTTTTAGCTTTCTCATAGTCTATCCCCCTTCTTCGTGACCTTTGTTCGTAATCCCATCACTTTTCATCATGGAAGGTGATAACCACCCACCATTCATCAACCCACCACCAAATGACCCGCCAAGAGCCCGTACTCTTAGTGAATACTCGAGACCAAGCCACTTAGGCTATAGGAACACCATTGAGCTTCCCGACCAAGCCCAAACTATGACCCTGCGATCCGACACCATCCGGTTGGTGCAAAACGGATGTGCATTCCAAGGACTTCGTTCCGAAGATCCAAATCAGCATCTTAGGGACTTCCTTAAAATTGTCGATTCCATCGACCTTGATGCTACTACTCAGACCACGCTGCCTCTTCCAATTCTCTCTACAGACCAAGCTAGTAATTAGCTTGAGCGACTTCCCGACGGCTCCATCTCAAGTTGGGATGATCTCACCTCTCGCTTCCTTGCTCAATTTTTTCCCACCGGGGAGAACCACTATACTTAGGAATGACATCTTGATGTTCCAACAACGTCAAAATGAATCTCTCTAACGGCATGGACTCGATTCATGGACTTACTTCATAAAGTCCCTCATCACGGCATTGATCTTTGGCTTCAAGTCCAAATATTTTATGATCATGTCAACTTCCTCACCAAGAGATCCATTGACCAAGCGGCCGGTGGAAAACTTAGTGATCTCACCGCGAAAGAATCATGGGGTATAATAGAGGACCTTGCTCTCTATGACAACGAAAGTTGGAATGACCCCGTGAGTTGCCCAAAACCGTTAAGGCAATTTCCTTGCCTCCCATTGACTCACAATCTTCGACCAGGATGATCGAACTTGAAGATCAAGTTAAATTCCTAATGAGTTCCTACGAAAACCCTAAGTCTTTACGCCATGTAAACAAAGTTTCCATTTTCGTGTGAGCGGGTTTGCGCTTTTATGATCCTCATAACACGCGGCACTTGCACCCGATCCCCGAACATGCTTCGTTGACTACGAACGTCCTTGCGTACTAATGGAACGGGAAGAAGATTCCCTACAATACCCAGACCTAGGAATTTCAATAAAACCCGAGAAGCATGGAAGGGCAAGCCCGACTTCTATTGGGGACAAACCAAGGGATTCACTTCCAATGATTTTTCATGGCCCCCATCCCACGGTCCTAACCAACAAAACATCGAAGGGATGTTGCAAAACCTAGTTGCAACCCAAGAAGCCCAAATAGCTAAGCTTTCGGATCGCTTTAACCAACAACAAGCCGAAATGGATAGGAAGATAGACAACCTTTTGAAAACCATGACCAATAGTGATAGGAAGGTTAATGCTATCTCAACTCCCGAGCCTTCCGGTGTAGAGATTAAGGACCCAAGTAAGTTAGCTAAGCATGTCCAATTCGTCAATACCATCGCCTTAGTGAAACCTAATAGAACCAATGATGAAGAGGACCATACACGTGAGACTAATGAAACAACCGAGGAAGTAGGTGAAGTAGATAATGACTATTTCAATAAGTTTCCTACGGAAGAAGAGCTAACTCGCCACCCTCACTTAGTATGTGACCTCCGTCACATGTATGTTAGGAAAAGCTCTAGAATCAAGTTTGGGAACCCTTGGAATCTTAACATACCATGTTGCATAGGACACCTTTTTGTGGCAAAGGCATACATTGACCGCAAATCCCCGATCAACATAATGACTAGCAGCTACTACAATTGGGTAGTGAAGAAGCCGATTCCAACTAGGCAAGACCCCGATGATCCTAGTGTTAGTTGCAATTTTCTTGGTAGAGTTAAGGGATTGCCCGTTTATGTAGGTAGTTTCACGTTTCTTACGGACTTCATAATTGTGGATGATATTAGCACGACCATAGACCCTAGCTTGTCCCACGTTATTCTAGGAAAACCTTTCATAGAAAACACCGGGATGACCTATGATCCTTCATTAGGAATAGTGTGATTCAAGGATAAGAACGATGACATAGCTTACCAAATTCCGTTCAAGATTGAGAAGTTTTCATCACTCTCTAATGATGAAAAGGAACTTAAACTGTCGGTCTATTATAGGAATGATGAGGATAGGGAAAAAGGAGTAGATTATGTTATGGCTAAGATTTTCGGATTCTATAAGGATTGCTTGAACTTAGGACCGAAATATAGGACCAATTGGGGAGAGGACGAACTCTTAGAGAGGTGCATCATAGGGCACTTCTACAACATGGAATCCCCCATTAGAGACCGTCAAGGTGGCGGTAATGAAGTCACGTAGGAGCACGACTATGAGTCTAGCTACAAGACTCTTAAATAAAGAAAAGCGCTTCGTGGGAGGCAACCCATACTTAATTGTTTGCTTGTTAGTGTCATATGTCTTTTATTGATTGTTTATTCTCATGTTTAAATTTGTAAAAATGCTTTATTTTGTTTTTAACCTCGTCTTAATTGCATATAAAGGTATTTTACATAAGGGATAAGTGTAGGGAGGATTACACACGTTTCAAAAGAAACGTAAACATGAGAATAGCAATTCATTAAAAGATATATATGTGTGTTTGTTCGAGTCAAATGCTTGTATCGAGTCATAACGGATGTTTTGCAGAATTTTTTCAGATAAGATGTAAATTTTCCAGGATTTTTCCAGAAAATCGCCAACCGTTTTTGTCAGGATAACATGAGGCGTCAGGATCGCAACCTGACCGGCGTCAGGAAGGAGTAAAACACAGATTACTTTTTTCTTGCTTTTTGAGCTACTTATAAATTTTTGGAATTTTCCAGGTCTTAATTTTCCAGAAATTCTGTAAACATCCATTCCACAAGCATTATATCCTAGTTTAAATCGAGTCTTATATATATTATTACCGCCGATTTTACGCGAAGGTTTCGTTTGTTTTCTTCAAGTGTGCAGGTTTAATTTATCAAGAAGAAGTTACATAAGATTGGAAGGAGCTTTTCACGCATAAATTCTTCTTGGAAAGGATTTAACCACTACTTCACATACGGATCCTACCGAGCTAATTAGGGGAGCATTAGTTTCTTTCGTTTTTCGTTACCTTCCATTATCATAACTTTGATACTTTCGGGGAACATTGGGGAAAATGTTCAGTTTAAGTGTAGGGAGGGAAAATAAAACGGGAACTTTAAAACTATGCTTATCCTTGAATATTTGCTTTGTCCAAGTGTATTTGTGTAATAAACCATGAGAAAATGTCGGTTAGGGTAATTTTGGCACCAAATTTTTAATTTTTCATGACATATAGGAGTGGGCCATTAGTTTTAACAAAAGCGTCTCACGTATAGGAAGTTGCATGACTAGCACAAAAACCCTTTACCACCTAAACTCCACCCAAAATGTGAGGATCGCCCTTAGATTAGTAGGAATTAAAGCATTCATCTTTAATGCTTAGAGTGTGAACCGGTAGTATATTAGATTCTAGAACTTGTTTTGTGATGCATTCCGAGATCGCTAGTAAGACTACACTTGTGTAGTTAGGAATAACTAAATGATAAGAGGCATTAGGATAATCCTTGTTTGATACCCGTAATATAATTACTTCTTCCACATCGGTTAAGTAATTCCCCCACACCCTTTGCGTTGTACTCATCTTTAGTACACGATACCCCTAGTTAACCCCTCAGAGCCTATCCTTTTCGCGGTTCTCGTGATGTTTTGGTTTTTCCGGAATATCAATGAAGAGCATTGTTTACACCCACCCCCAAATATACACCCAAATCGCCTTAGCCTACCTTGTATGCACTCACTTTTAGTGCATTTTTGTTATCACCCTAAACCCTTAGTTCAATTATCTGTTTGCTTGCATGAGTTGCTAAGTCGAGTCATATCCTTTGTACACAGTTTTGGGACGATTGAGATTCATGGGGAAAGTTTAAAGTTTATGAAATGACGGGAAGGGAACGTAAATTCAAATTCCCTTTGTTTGCGTAATAATGTACCCCAAGTGTTTTGATCTTTTCAATTCGGGTCAAATTAGTGTTAGAATAATAAAAACTCAAGTGTAGGGATGTGCCTATAAATCCCTATCATTTTGATGTTACCGTAGAGGATGGTAGAGTAAAAGTGTATGAAAAAAAAATCAAAAAAAAGAGAAAAAGAGAAAAGAAAAAAAAATAGATTGATAAAAAAAAAAAAAAAAAAAAAAACATACGGGCTGCCATCCTACATCTATCCTTTAAATTTATGTTTGTTTGTTTCAGTTAGCTAAAGTCTAGAGTGTCGAGTCTTGGCTTAGCAAGCCATTCTTCGTATGCATTTAACATAGAGATTTTTGACTTGCCACCACTAAAAAAGCCTATTCCACCAAACCCTTTGTTTCCCTACCGTAAGCCTAACATTACAACCCTTTAAAGACCTCTTTGATAGTCTTCCTAGGTGCTTACGCCAAAGCGATGGAGGTTTGATCTAGTATCAAGCCTATGGTAATATATGTACTAGGACCGGTTAATGAGTGTTTATCTTCTATTTTCAACTTGTTATATTTCATATACACCCGAGAGAGAGAGTGAGTATCCAAAACACCCCATGGAGGTGCTGTATGTAATTTCCGTGCTTGTTATGACTTTTGGGGGGCTTATATGTGTTGTGGATTGTTCTTAACCAATGCTTCATGACCCCTAACTTATAAATTAATTGGCTAAAAGCACATTTGCTTGAGGACAAGCAAATACCAAGTGTAGGGATATTTGATAAGGTTTTAAAATGTACCTTTTTGAGGGGTCATTTAAGCCCTTATTGGATCACTTTTGTATCCGTTATTACTTAATATCGTTCCTTTTCACTTTTAGGTCTCTTGAAGGCAAATTGCTGTGGAAGGAACTTATTTGGACGAAAAGGCCGGATATACGAAGAAATGGCCAAGTCAAGAATGAGACACTAAGGCTGCGAAAACATAAGGTGACGGCGTCATGCTTATCTGCGAGCCGTTGGGGATTTTGTGACGGGACAAAAGCCAAAACTCCTATTTTCAAGTGACGATGTCAAGTTATAAAAGAGTAGGCTGTCGCAACTCAGACGGCTAGAAGCAATAAAGACGGCTGTGTCAGAAGCTGAAGGGACAGGCGTCACAAGCAAAAGGTGGTGACGCAGTCGCAAGTTAACGTGGCCAAGACGAAACCCTAATGACGGCGACCGCGGGGTCACAAAAATAAGGTGATGCGTTGCATGTGGTAATCTTATATATAGAATCCGAATTTTTCAATATTGGTGTGTAGTCTTTTGGAGTAAAAAACCTAAACCGAACCAAGGCTGTCTTGTACAGTATTTTAGGGTTCAAACCCTATCTTACACCAAGATAAGTGTTTACTTCATTAAATTCATTATGTCTTTGATTATTTGTGTGTAGCTTTCATGTCTCCCTGCCGGCTAATTTACTTTTGTGTTGCTTAGGAATATGAAACTTAATTATTGATATGATTGGTTGGCTCTTAATTAAGCGATAGGTCCTTCGTTGTGTACTTAATGCTGATTAATTTTTGTGAACCTTAGAATATAACTCCTTGAGTAGTGTAAGCTAAACCAAAGAGGTCCTTAGAGTAAGAGTTTTATTATCCCTAGTAGGTTTTGTAGACGAGACCCTTTGGTAAGTCAAAGAGTTAGGGGAATGCATACCCTACAACTTCAGACACACAAACACAACTAAGAATAAGGAGTGACAATTCAACCACCAATAGGAGATAATTAAGGAGTAGTAAAACCTAATTAAACACATCTTTAAACTATCATACGAGCACACAATAGTTAGACATAGACTACATACACCTTAGACTAGATAATTAGATAAGTAGAGTAATCGGTAGAAATACCAACCCCAAAATCCAAACGAGATTTACCTTTAAATTTCCTAAAAAACATTAAAAAGATTAAAAATATCTCCTCAACCCAACCTTAGCATAGTAACTTCTCACTAGCATTCCTATTCCCCTAGAGAACGATATCAATACCCGTGGCTTACCCTAATTACTACACTACAACGATTAGGTTCACTGCCTAGGGTGTTATAAAACTTGCCCGAAGAAAAGGAAGTTCCTTTGACCCCGAACGACGCGTGTAGCGTTATCAAGTTTTTGGCGCCGCTGCCGGGGAATAGAATAGCTAGTTAGGAGTCCACCTCGTTTAGGTTTCTTGCTTGATTCTATAAGTATTTTTTCTCATTTTAGCTTCTCATAGTTATCCCCCTGCTCGTGACCTTTGTCATAATCATCATTTTCATCATGGAAGGTGATTAACACCCACCATTCATCATCAACCACAAATGACCCGCAAGAGGCCGTACTCTGGTGAATACTCGAGACCAAGCCATTAGGCTATAGAACACATTGAGCTTCCCGAGAAGCCCAAACTAGGCCCTGCGATCCGACAACCTCGTTGGTGCAAAACGGATGTGCATCCATGGACTGCGTTCCGAAGATCCAAATCAGAATCTTAGGATTATTTCCTTAAAATTGTCGATTCCATCGACATGGATGCTATACTGGGAGACCACGCGCCTGCGTCTCTTCCAATTCTCTCTGTTAGGAATTAGAAATTCCAGGTATTAAAGAGTCGGTCACCTCAAGTATATGTAATCGTTAGAAAGCTCGTAGTCATAGTACTTTTATGTTAAGTAGTATTTAGTTGTAACACCGTGGAGGACGGACGGGTCTTTACCCACTGTATGCCTGATCCACAGCCCGTTGTGTGGCATTTTATTGTAAGACTATAAATACTCTCTACCTTCCAAGGTAGAGAGTTGGAGCTCATAATAAGATTTTCTTTCTCTCACTAAGTTCCCTAAACCTCTAACTTTCTCTCTCTAGAACTCACTTTATACGCCCACCTTGTGTTATGGTTTGATGTGTATGTGAAATCCAATATCCTACAATTGGTATCAAGAGCCATGGTTAGATCATATCTTACATATCTTTGGATTTCTAGTGGTTTTAGGTGGTTTTTGAGTTTGAAAAGTTTAGTGGTTTTTGCATCATTTGGTTGATTTCTAGTGTTAAAGTTTGGATTTTGGTAGTACTTTTGTGTTTAGAATCATCACAAGTGTTTAGGTTTTGATTTAGAAGGTTTGAATCATAGTGGTTGGGTTGTTTTGGATTGAAAAGTGGTGTTTATGTGTTTTCATGCTAGCGACTTGAGCCACGGAAAAGTTTTCTTGGTAGCGACTTGCTTTACAATTTGGTAGCGAGTTGTAGTTGAAAATCTTAGCGAGTTGGGTTAGCGACTTGTCTAGTGAGACAAGCCGACAAAAAGTACAAGTAGTGGATTCTCCACTACGCGTAGCGACTTGGTGTAAGTTAGCGACTTGTACTTTATTTTGTTAGCGACTTGGTGTTAGCGAGTTGGTACCTAGCGAGTTGCTATTTAGCGACTTGACACATTGGCGACTTGGTCTTAGCGAATTGCTGTCAAAATTTTGCTAGCGACTTGAATCTTAGCGAGTTGTTATATAGCGACTTGACTTTGTACTAGCGACTTGGGATTATAGCGACTTGGGTTTAATAGGACTTTAGTAGTTAGCGACTTGGTTCAAGATTTTCTAGCGACTTGGTTGTATTTTAATACGGTTTTCTCTTGATTTAGTAAAATCCCGTGAAAGAATCTATTTCCCGGTTTAATCATAGAGTTATAAAATCCCGTGTAATCTGTTAACATGTCTACCAACGTTCCTACAATCATCTCCACTGTTGCCGAGGATGTTCAAGCAGCTGGTTCAGATACTCGTCCACCCATGCTTGACAGAACTGACTATGACTCTTGGGCTCAACGAATCAGATTGTACTGTCTTGGAAAAGAAAATGGGGTTAACATTCTCAAATCCATTGATGAAGGACCTTACCGAGTTGAAACTACTAGAGATATACTTGATACTGCTGAAGATGGAACTTTGATTTACGGAATGGACAGACCAAAGATGTATGATGAGCTTGACGATAAGGAGAAAAAGAGATTCGATGCAGATATCCGAGCTTCCAACATTATACTTCAAGGTCTACCAAAGGACATCTACAAGCTTATCAATCACAACACCGAGGCAAAGCTGTATAGGATAATGTCAAGATGCTTCTTTCTGGTTCTGAGCTAACTGTTGAAGACCGAGAATCACAACTGTATGATGAATTTGAGCACTTCAAGATGAAACCAGATGAAAGTGTCTATGAGTACTATGTGAGATTTCATAAGCTGGTGAATGACATGAGGAACATCGAAATGACTATGCCTAACATTCAGCTGAACTCAAAATTTGTAAACAACATGAATCCCGAATGGCACAAATTTGTTACTTCTGTGAAGCTCACCAAAGGATTGAAGAATACTAACTATGAGCAACTCTATGCCTTCCTTCTTCAGAATGAGAGACATGCCATGTTTGAAAAGAGGATTCTTGAACAATTCAAAACAAATCCAGGAGAGACAAGCTCATCAAATGATTCAACTGCCTTCTACTCAAACATTGGGATTACCACTAAAGCTTCACAAGTTATACCCATGGGTGATGGAACTCACAAACTCATTCCCGATCCAAAGTTCAAACAAGCTGATGCTGATGCACACGTGGGTAACTTCATTAATCAACTGGCTCTCCTGATTAGTCAAAACATGAATTCTCTCCCACAAACCAACAACCACCTAAAACAGCTTCTAACCCACACAATCAAGCTACTGTCAGAGATGGGAAAATTGTTGTGCAACCAGTTCAGAAAGACAGTATGATCAATGAAGAGGAGGAGCTGGTAGAGGTTATGTTGGTAATCAGAATCGAGGAAGGAATGGAAATCAAGGTCAAACTAAGCCGATCAAATGCTATAACTGTGGTGGTGAGGGACACATTGCAAGGAACTGCACATCTCCAAAACGTCCACAGAATGCTGATTACTTCAGAGATAAGATGCTGCTTGTACAAGCTCGGGATAATGGTGCTGCGTTGGATGAAGAGGAGTTGTTGTTTCTTGCTGAGGGCAATGCCAAGACCTATGATGCAAATGTGGATGAGCAGCCAATTCAGGAGATAGGTCACAATCATCAGAACGCCTTTCAAGTCGCTGATTGTGATGCATACGACTCGGATGTGGATGATGGACCTACTGCACACACAATTTTTATGGCTAGCATTTCTCCAATGGTTTCTCCCAAGGTCTCTTCTTCACCACAAGCTGGCCCATCCAAAGACAAACTCATCTCAGAGGTATTAAAACTATACGATGATGCTGATGTACAAAAGATGCATGACAAAGTACAATCAACTGAAACTATTGAATCAAATATTGAAAATATGGGTAATATCAATGTTGTCCCATATGATCAATATGTGAAACAAAGTGAAAGTGAAGTTGTACCAAGTGATGCATCTTCTGCAGGCAACAATGACTATGTCTTTGATGAATACCCTGCATGTGCTCCTGATGATGCCTGTTATCTATCTAACTAAATGCCTATAATGAACGTGTTGCTATTTATGAACAACGTGCAAAATTTGAGTTGACCACCCGTGAGCAGGAAATGGATGACCAAATGCGTACAACTATTAGAAAAAGTAGGTTTAGAGAAGAAGTATTAAAACAAGAGTTAAACTCCTTACAAGAAAAACTTTCAAAACCTGCTAAGCAAAAACAAGAACTTCAAGAAAATGTTAAAATGCTTAAGCAAGAATTCATGCTAAGGAATCAAAACTTTTGAATGATTTTTCTAATCTAAAACCTTGAAAAACAAGCTTGAAAATAAGTTGTACGTACAAGGAAACACCATTCAGACTGCTCACATGATCACTAAGCATAGAGTCCTAAGCGATAAGCATAGCATTCCCCTTGTTGAGGAACCAAATCCAGAGGTCATTAAAAAGGATAGAAATGCTCATAAGGTTCTTTATGATGGCAAGGAAATCCTTAAACCTAGACAGAAACCTAGTTGCGCTGAGTGCACAGAGGAAGATAAGAAATCAGATGAAATCACTAGGAAAAGTTAAACAAGAAACTAGCTGATCCAAAATGTAAAGAAAAGAAAGTTATCATCACACCCCATGATTACAAAAAGGAGAATTGGATTTCCTTAAACAAGTTTAAGCCTCAGACATTGTTAACTCCCGAACAAGTGTTCTGGAAAATGGATTTAGATAAGCAAAAGCAAAATATTGTTGAAACCACCCCCCCCTTTGGAAAATGCCTAGAGCGACTGTGTATCCTCCAAATACACCAATGCATCTAGTTCCTAGAACAATTGCCACTAAAAGCAAGACCTTAATCAGTCAATATGTTATCTTTCAACTATTTGTTGATTTTGAGAAAACTTGCAAGAAAAGGATCACACCCACTGGTATAACTGAAGGAGAAAGAGGTTTTGAGCAAACTAAAGAATGTTATTTAACTGAAGTCATGCCCTTCTTTAAACAACTAAAAGATCACTTTGAGAGTCTTAAAAGGGAATGAATTCAGACATTAAAGAAATGGAAAAGGAATTTGATGCAATGATAGTTGAGGTTAGTGATTATGAGCGAGCATTAAAATATAATGAGATTGAAAGGAAGAACTTGCATACACTGAATGAGAATATGATTTCTGAATGTATTGCTCAAGATGTGTTTTTCACTGCTACAAATTGTTCTATTAATGCTTCTCAATTTCATGAATTATCTGTTGCCCTGAAAGTCTCCCATGATCGTGTCATTGAGCTTGAAAAAACTAATTCTAAATTAACTGAGAAAATTGAACTGGATGATCACGACAATTTGGTTAAACATTTTTCTAAACTAGAGGCTGAGCATTTTAATTTACAACTAAAATATCAACATCTTAAAGAAAATGTCAAAACTTCAAATATCAAGACATCCTCAGATGCTCCAGAGTTTGATGCAGTTTTTCAAATTAACAAACGTGATGAACAGATTCAAGCTCATTGCAACACGATCAGAAAGTTGAAAGCCCAAATCTCTCAATTAAAGGGTCAAAAGAACAATATGACAGGCTCCCAAATGCCTCCTCCTTTAGATTCTCGGAATTCTCAAACTTTTCATCTTCAAAACTTAGTTAATGCCTTACAAAAGGAAAACGAGAGTTTTCTAGAAGAAAATGAAAAAGTTAAACGACATTTTAAAGAGTTATATGATTCAATAAAAGTCACCCGTGACCAAAACAACGAAAAAATAACGTCTTTACAAAAGGAAATTGAGAATCTGAGAAGTCAGGGAAATGGGAAACTACCACTTGTTTTCAATAAGAATGTTGTCTCAAAGTCACCCTTAGATTGCAAATACACTGTGACAGTTAAATATATTCCTCCTCATCTTAGGAATAATGAACATGCTTTTCATGACTACTGTGCTCACCTTAAGGATAGTCTAGAATGTCTCCGTGAGATTGTCGAAGAGGATTTCATTAACAAACCTCTTGATAGTGAAATTAGGTTTGCTTGCCTCCAGGCCAAACGATCTCAAGAGCTGCTAGAATGTGTAATTGCAACATGTCCCAAATCCTTAACCTTAGGTGCAAAAGGCAAAGCTGTGATGCCTTGTTCTATGCCTAGTGCCTAGCCTTCAAACCATTCTAGGCCCAGTTTTAAGAAAGTATACATCAATGTGTCGTCTAGTAATACAGATCCTTGCACGTCTAGTTCAGGAATGCAAAAAGTAGATCAACCAACTAATGTTCCCATAATTCCCTCTACAGGAGTAATCAATGACATTAAAGCGAGCAGGTCAAAGTCTCAAGACAATACAAGGAATGATAGGACCTCGCAAGCTAAAAATGTGCATTGGAAGAGAGTAGAAGACCAACCTAGGATCTTTAAGCTTGAGTTGAATAAAGCGAATCGTGTTGATTCTAGTATTAGCCTTAGGCGTACTGTAATTAATTCGAATTCTGATACTATTTGCAAACCTTGTAATGATGTGTGCTTGAATTCTGTTGCTAATCATGAATGTGGTGTGAATGCTTTGTCTAATGCTGTCAAATGCCCAGTTAAAATTGTTAATGCTAATAATCGTGCAAAGAAGGCAAAAAGGCAAAAACGAAAGATTGTTAGAAAACAGTGGAAACCCACAGGAAGAACTTTTATAAAGATAGGTTATTATTGGATACCTTTTGGCCATAAGAATAATCAGTTTTGCTCTCAAACTGCTAAGATTATGCCCACTAGAAAATGGATGCCTACTGGTAGAACTATTCCCTTAAGAAGTGAACATACTTTGAATAGGTCAAATACAGACACCAGCATTGCATCTATTCCCAATGATTCCATTGCTTCTACTTCTGATATGGATGTTTCTATTTCTGATGTGGGTGTTCCAATTACTGTTACTAACCAAGTGGAACCCATTCTTGCATGGGGATCCCAATTATCCAGTTATCCATTCTTGTCTGTGTTCAACTGCAGATCGTTCAAATCGTTCTGTGGTACCTGGACTCAGGTTGCTCCAAGCATATGACTGGAGACCGGTCGCGGCTCATGAACTTCGTGAGCAAATTCATCAGTTAGATTCGGTAATGATCATTTCGGTGCAATTATGGGTTATGGTGATTATGTTGTTGGTGATAGTGTTATCTCTAGAGTATACTATGTGGAAGGTCTTGGTCATAATCTGTTCTCTGTCGGTCAATTCTGTGATTCTGATCTAGAAGTAGCCTTCAGAAAACATACTTGTTTTGTTAGAGAACTTGATGGTAAGGAACTTTTAAGAGGAACTCGTGGTTCAAATCTTTACACCATCTCTATCGATGATATGATGAAGTCTTCTCCAATCTGCTTGTTGTCAAAGGCTTCGGAAACAAAGTCATGGTTATGGCATCGTCGTCTCAATCACTTGAACTTCGGCACCATCAATGATCTCTCCAGAAAGGACTTAGTTGTAGGTTTACCTCGACTAAAGTATGAAAAGGATCATCTTTGTTCAGCATGTCAATTGGGAAAAAGCAAGAAGTATGCCCATAAACCCAAACCTACTAACTCTGTCACAGAAGTTGTTCATACAATTCATATGGATTTATGTGGACCAATGAGAGTGCAGAATATCTTTGGGAAGAAATATGTGTTAGTTGTGGTTCATGATTACTCTAGATTCACCTGGGTCAAGTTCTTAAGGACAAAGGATGAAACTCCTGATATCATCATCAAACTCATCAAACAGTTGCAGGTTCGACTTAACAAAACCGTCAGAATTATCCGAACAGACAATGGAACTGAGTTTGTTAACAAACAACTTAGTGAATTTTATGAAAGCATTGGAATCAGCCATCAAAGAAGTGTTCCACGAACTCCTCAACAGAACGGTGTAGTTGAAAGACGAAATCGAACTCTTGTAGAAGCCGCTAGAACAATGCTGATTTACTCAAAGGTTCCAATGTTTCTCTGGCTGAAGCTATTGCCACTGCATGCTACACACAAAATCGTTCCCTGATTCACACTGTTCATGGAAAAACTCCATATGAACTTGTCCACAACAGAAAACCTAATCTCTCTTTCCTTCGTGTGTTTGGTGCATTGTGTTATCCAACTAATGAGGGTCAAGACTTAGGCAAACTTAGAGCTAAAGCAGACATTGGAGTATTTGTAGGGTATGCACCAAACAAAAAGGGATACCGAATCTACAACAAAAGAACCCGAAATATCATGGAAACAATTCACGTTACGTTTGATGAGCTGACCGGTCAAATGGCTCCTGGACAATCCAGTTCGGAACCCGCACTTCAAAACAGTCCCATTGGTTCATCCCTTGTTCCAAACTTTCTCAAGAAACTCCATATGTACCTCCATCTGAAGATGATTTAAAGAAATTGTTTGATCCTATGTTTGATGAACTTTATGATCCAAGTACTAATGAGGTGTCGATTCCTACAACAGAGGCGGTTCATATTCCTGTGAATGAAGTCAATCCCTCAGTCTCAATATCATTAAGTCAAGAAGCTGCTGCCTGATCCTTGATCTCATCAACAAATCATCATTCTTCAAATGTACATCATGGAAATGTTTTGGCATCAATGATGAAGTTAATCCCTTTGCTACTCCTGAAGATGCTCCATTTGAAAACATATTTGCTCCAATCATCATCTGAACCATCTTCTTCAGGAGACATCGACTCTGCTACTTCAGTCCCTCAACAACTACCACATGAACACCTCAGAAAATGGACTCACGATCATCCATTAGACAACATCATTGGAAATCCTTCTCGTCCAGTATCAACACGGAAACAACTTGCAACCGATGCCTTGTGGTGCTTCTTCAACTCCGTACTCTCTAAGATCGAACCAAAAGATGTCAAAACCGCCATGAATGAAGATAGCTGGTTCAATGCCATGCAAGATGAAATTCATGAGTTTGATCGACTTGATGTATGGGAGTTAGTACCTGCTCCAGAGTGTGCTATGATTATTGCTCTAAAATGGATCTTCAAAGTGAAACTTGATGAGCATGGTGATGTGTTGAAGAACAAGGCTCGATTAGTTGCTAAAGGATACCGTCAAGAGGAGGGTATAGACTTTGAAGAATCTTTTGCTCCTGTTGCTCGAATCGAGGCAATTAGAATCTTTTTGGCTAATGCTGCAAGTAAGAACATGGTAGTCTATCAAATGGACGTGAAGACGGCATTCCTGAACGGAGATCTTAAAGAAGTCGTCTATGTCAGCCAACCTGAAGGATTTGTGAATCCAGAACATCCTACCCACGTTTATCGTTTGAAGAAGGCTCTGTATGGTTTAAAGCAAGCTCCAAGGGCATGGTATGATACGCTATCAAAGTTTCTTCTATCTACCGGATTCAGCAAAGGAGCAGTTGATCCAACATTGTTCACCAGAAAGTCAGGCAAACATTTAATTCATGTTCAAATTTATGTTGATGATATCATTTTTGCCTCGACTGACCCCAATGAGTGTGACCGTTTTTCAAATGAAATGAGTTCAAAATTTCAAATGTCAATGATGGGACAAATGTCATTTTTCTTGGGATTACAAATTTCACAAAGTCCCGGAGGCATTTTCATAAATCAATCTAAATATGCTACTGAGATCTTAAAGAAATTTGGATTTGATTCAAGTGACCTGTTGACACTCCCATGATTGATCGAACCAAACTAGATGAGGACCACTCAGGGATCATGATTGACCAAACGAAATATCGTAGTATGATTGGATCCCTGATGTACCTCACTGCTAGTAGACCAGACATCTTGTTCGCTGTTTGCATGTGTGCTAGATACCGGGCTAAGCCTACTAAAAAGCACCTTGAAGCGGTTAAACGGGTCTTTCGGTATCTCCAAGGAACCATCAATATGGGACTTTGGTACCCGAAGGACACCGGTATGTCACTAACAGCCTATGCAGATGCGGATCATGCAGGATGTCAAGATACTCGTCGAAGTACGTCGGAGGTGCTCAGTTTTTGGGTGATAAGCTTGTGAGCTGGTCTTCAAAGAAGCAAATGAGTACTTCTATTTCCTCTACAGAGGCAGAATACATAGCCATGTCATCTTGTTGTGCTCAAATCCTTTGGATGAGATCTCAATTATCTGACTATGGCTTTGTATTCAACAAAATCCCTCTGTACTGTGATAATAAAAGTGCTATTGCTCTCTCATGCAACAACGTTCAACACTCAAGAGCAAAGCATATCGACATTCGACATCATTTCATCAGGGAACAAGTGGAAAAGGGTGTGGTGGAACTCTATTTTGTGAGGTCTGAATATCAGTTAGCAGACATCTTCACCAAAGCTCTTCCAAGAGAACGTTTTGAGTTCATACTTCCACGACTAGGCTTGAAAAGCCTTCAACCAGAAACACTCAAACGTCTTCAGGAAGAAGACGAGGAGTAAAGGTCTATGCTCATCTATCTCTTGTAAATATTTATTCGAAAAACAAAATACAAAATTATAAAACTTTCAAAATCCATAAAAATCTGAAAAATTCGAAAAATCTTCAAAAATATTGTCAATTTGTCATGTTTTTCTCGATTCGATAATATCTACGGTCTTTGTGCTGTCATTCAAAGAATGACACGGGACTTTAGATGTTGCTCGAATTCTTATTAAAAAAAATGGGAGAAAGAGAAAAAAATGGTTTATTGTCATGTCAGGCAGTAACCCGCTTGTCAAAGAAAGAACAGAGCCATACTGTATCATATTTTCAAAATTCCATGCTCTGATTCTAAAAACATTTATCTGCTGAAAACGAACTGCTATGATAAAATAACTCGGACTCTATTTTTGATAATCATCTGGACTTATTTGTCAAAATATCTATCTCTCAATCAACAACCTATGTCATTGATTGAGGGGAGAATGATTTCAATTAAATTAAAAAGTTATTTGGCATTCAATTGTTTTCAAAAGATAATCATGCATGTTTAACCAATGGAGTTTAAAATCTCAAAATCGATCCTTATCGTTAAAACGCTTTCATTATCAAGTCACAATTCTCCTCAAAAGCTTTCAAAATCAATTTAAATCTATAAGAGATCACAAATCTCAAATGATTTGATAATTGTGATAGGGGAGAATGTGTGATTTAAATTGGATTTAAACTGATAATTCGGTAAATGGTTTTATAAGGATGTACAAGCTCTCCTTCCCACATGTGACAAACGATTTCAAATTTTCCATGCACATGTTGAGGGGAGCATCTATCTTAAACCTATGATTTGAAACGTGATCACTTATCTCAATGTGCAGGTTCCCTCTAGTATGTGCAAAACTCTTTTCAAATCTCGAGGCACATATTGAGGGGAGCAAAATCATGAAAACCTCATCCTTCCCCAAAATGCTTTATCTACTTGATTCGATTAGGGAAGTGATGTTGATATTTTTAGAAAATGGTAATCAAAGAAGTTAATTCTTTCTCTTGCCTCCGTGTGGAAAACTATTTCAAATACTTGATTCACATGTTGAGGGGAGTTCTTCTTCTAAAAATATCAAAACAATTCAGGTACAAAATGCTTTGATAATATATCACAAGTTTCTGGATTGATTTTCAAATGGTTTTCAATTGGTTCCTATGGCAGATGAACAATACCAAATAGACCGACCAACTTTACTTTATGTATGGTGATATAAGGACGATAAGGTTAGGTATGGGTTCCCATGATCCGCCAGAACCGGAGGGATCTACCCAGGGACTATCCACTAGTTAGTGTAGAGTTCTTAGGTATGATGAAAAAAGGAGAAAATGAGAAATGGGAAGAGTGCGGACTGAGACAGAGCTAGTACTGGAATAAACCCAACAAGGTTCTAGTTATGAAGTCTCGGTAAGCACTGAAGGGGTTGAAGAATGAAAAAGAATTGAATGAGAAAAGGGTGAAAACAAATAGCCCTCCATTTATTCAACCTTAGGGCAGAAACCGGGTTCAATTCATATGCTACTAGTGGTTACTAAGGTAACTCTGGTATTGAAGACAAGACGTCATGGACCCAGTGACGCACTGCACTAAACTTCCCAAGCTACTCAAGTTCCTCTTAAAAGGGCTTGTTTCATTCTCACGGGGAACCTACATTATCTATCGACTTTCTCTTAGAGATTGTTGATATTGAAGAAGGAGACCCTCTCCCTAGTCTCCGATATAGGATCCAAATATGCACAAATTGAGTCTAGAGCCACGAGATCATCAATAAATCTCATTAGGACACTTTCAATGAAGACTCTCTGTTTCACACAATGTGGAAAGAGAAATTATATCTTGAGTCCTACGCATTATCCTTGTGGTATTGCCAGAACATCTGAGTGATGTGTTTACATATTCACTATGAAGATGGAAAGCCTTCGGGAGCCAACATCTAACAAGCTCCTGGTAGGTGGCATGTGAGATCTATTATACAGATCAACCATGTGACAACTGAACAGAAACAATGGGGCGATTCAATCTTTTGAATCAATCCTGGTTCAGGTTATGGATTGACGGATACCTTTGAAAACCGGTCTTTGTGCTTTAAAACTCTTTTCATTAGCACGTCGACCGTGTACTAATTTTCAAATCAAAAGGTGTTTTATGATTGATAATTGATTTTCATTAAAACCTTCGTTATATTGCAAAAACAATTTCTATTGAGCAATACACGATTGTTTTTCAAATCTCTTTTCATCAATCAGTGGACTTAAATTCGCTGGTTCACTCACTCCGTGTTGTCTTCTTTGAGACGTTCCGGTTTGAGAACAGCTAGAGCAACTGCGAAACCCTGTCAAGGAAATTCTTCAGAATTATACCTGATCACAGGCAGTACTTGTACTGATCAACGGGGAACCGTGGGCCGTGTACCTCAATTCATCGAAAGTGATCAAAGACACTTTCGTGCGCTTTATTGCTAACTGTCTTATGCGGTTACACTCCGACGTTTGTAGCTGATCAGAATGGAGCGGTCAATCCATAGCCGCATGCTCACACAACACATTCATATCGAAAGAAATCATGATTGGTGCATCAATGACTCTGATATTCTAACTCCATGCTTCAGCTACGCTGCTGCCAATATCATGAATCAACGAAAGCTTCCGCTACTCTGATGAGAAGATATCATGATCCAGAATGTGAGCATGTCGGTCCGAAAGTCACAACATCACATAATACCAACACCACAATGGATGTATCGGAGATTTTCTATTAGCTGATGATCTCAAAAGCTGGCTCAACATTATTATCACGTGGATCAGTAAAAGACCTCCACTTGGATTAACCAAACATGCAATGAGTGGAATCAATGACTACGAGCTTCGAGCAAAGTACTACATTAAGAATGCAAGATCAATTGTTAATGTAATATCTGATTGTATTCAATGTCATTTTAGTATATGTTTGAGGTGACCTCCCTTAAGGGGAGATTGTTAGGAATTAGAAATTCCAGGTATTAAAGAGTCGGTCACCTCAAGTATATGTAATCGTTAGAAAGCTCGTAGTCATAGTACTTTTATGTTAAGTAGTATTTAGTTTAGTAACACCGTGGAGAGCGGACGGTCTTTACCCATGTATGCACTGATCCACAGCCCGTTATGTGGCGTTTTATTGTAAGACTATAAATACTCTCTACCTTCCAAGGTAGAGAGTTGGAGCTCAAAATAAGATTTTTCTTTCTCTCACTAAGTTCCCTAAACCTCTAACTTTCTCTCTCTAGAACTCCCCTTTATACGCCCACTTTGTGTTATGGTTTGATGTGTATGTGAAATCCAATATGTTACACTCTCTACGGGACCAAGCTAGTAATTGGCTTGAGCGACTTCCCGGCGGTTCCATCTCAAGTTGGGATGATCTCACCTCTCGTTTCCTTGCTCAAATTTTCCCCGGGAGAACCACTAAAATTAGGAATGACATCTTGATGTTCCAACAACGTCAAAATGAATCTCTCTACGAAGCATGGACTCGATTCAAGGACTTACTTCATAAAGTCCCTCATCACGGCATTGATCTTTGGCATCAAGTCCAAATCTTTTATGATCATGTCAACTTCCTCACCAAGCGATCCATTGACCAAGCGAGAATTCAAGAAAATGTTAAAATGCTTAAGCAAGAATTCACTGCTAAGGAATCAAAACTTTTGAATGATTTTTCCAATCTAAAAACTTTGAAAAACAAGCTTGAAAATAAGTTGTACGTACAAGGTAATACCATTCAGACTGCTCACTTGATCACTAAGCACAGAGTTTTGAGTGATAAGCATAGTACTCCCCTTGTTGAGGAACCAAATCCAGAGGTCATTAAAAAGGCAAGAACTGCTCATAAAGTAATTTATGATGGTAATGAAATCCTTAAGCCTAGACGAGAACCTAGTTGCGCTGATGAGTGCAGGAGGAAGATAAGAAATGGGATGAGGTCACTAGGGAGAAAATGAATATAAGACTCAACAACCCTATATGTAAAGAGAAAACATAACCATCAAACCTCATGATTACACTAAGGAAAATTGGATCTCCCTTAACATGTTTAAGCCTCAAACTCAATTAACTTGAGAACATATTTTTTTGGAAGAAAGATATGGAAAAGAAAAGAGAATCTTGTTGTAACGAACCCTCCCTTAGAAAATGCCTTCAGTACTTGTGTATCCTCCTAATACACCAATGCATTTAGTTCCTAGAACTATTGCTACTAAAAGCAAGACCTTAATCAGTCAATATGTTATCTTTCCATTATTTGTTGATTTTGAGAAAACTTGTAAGAAAAGGATCACACCTATGGGATAACGAAGGGGAAAGGGGGTTTTGAGCAAACTAAAGAATGCTATTTAACTGAGGTCATGCCTTTCTTTAAACAACTAAAGGATCAATTTGAGAGTCTTAAAAAGGGGATGGACTCAGATATTAAAGATATGGAAAAGGAATTTGATGCAATGATAGTTGAGGTTAGTGACTACGAGCATGAATTAAGATATAATGAGATTGAGAGGAAGAACTTGCATACATTAAATGAGAATCTTATTTCTGAATGTATTATTCAAGATGTGTTTTACACTACTACGAATCACTCCATTACTGCTTCTTGGTTTCATGAATTATCTATTGCATTGAAAGTCTCCCATGATCGTGTCATTGAGCTTGAAAACAAAACTCGAGAACTTAGAAGAAAATTGATCGAGAAGATCACGATAATTTGGTAAAACATCTTTCTAAACTAGAAGTTGAACATTTTGATCTGCAACTAAAATATCAACATCTTAAAGAAAATGTTAAAACCTCAAATATCAAGACATCTCAGATGTTCGAGTTTGATGCAGTTTTGAATAAAAAACGTGACGAACAGATTCAAGCTCATTGTTGCACGATCAGAAAGTTGAAAGCCCAAATATCTCAATTAAAGGGTGAAAAGAACAATGTGAATGGCTCCCAAATGCCTCCTCCTTTAGATTCTCAGTATTCTCAAACTTTTCATCTTCAAAACTTAGTTAATGTTTTACAAAAAGAAAATGAAAAAGTTAAACGACACTTTAAAGAGTTATATGATTCAATAAAAGTCACTCGTGACAAAAACAATGAAAAAATAACTTCTTTACAAAAAGAAATTGAGAATCTGAGGAGTCAGGAAAAAGGGAAACTGCCACTTGTTTTTAATGAGAATGTTGCTTCAAAGTCATCCTCATTGCAAATACTTTGTGATGTTAAATACATTCCTCCCCATCTTAGGAATAATGAACTTGTGTTTCATAACTATTGTGCTCACCTTAAGGATAGTCTAGAATGTCTTTGGGAGATTGTGGAAGAGGATTTCATAAATAAGCCTCTTGATAGAGAAATTAGGTTTGCTTGCATTCAGGGCCAAGCGATCTCGAGGCTGCTAGAATGTCTAATTGCAACATTTCCTAAATCCTTAGGTGCGAAAGGTAAAGGCTGTGATGCCTGTTCTATGCCTAGTGCCAAGCATACAAACTATTCCATGCCACTTTAGAAAGCAAACACTAATGTGCCTTATAGTAGTTCAGATCCTTGCACATCTAGTTCAGGAATGCAAAAGTAGATCAACCAACTAATGTTCCCATAATTCCCTCTACAGGAGTAATCGGTGACATTAAAGCAAGCGGGTCAAAGCCTCCAGGCAATACCAAGCAAGATAGGACCTTGCAAGCTAAGAATGTGCATTGGAAAAGAGTAGAAGACCATCCTAGGAACTTTATGTTTGAGTTGAATAAAACGAATCGTGTTGATTCTAGTATTAGCCATAGGCGTACTGTAATTAATTCGAATTCTGATACTATCTGCAAACCATGTAATGATGTCATCTTGAATTCTGTTGCTAATCATGAATGTGGTGTGAATGTTTTGTCTAATGCTGTCAATTGCCCAATTAAACTTGTTAATCCTAGAAATCATGCTAAGAAGGCTAAAAGGCAAAGAAGAAAGAAAGTTAGAAAATAGTGGAAACCCACAGGAAGAACATTTAGTAAGATAGGTTATCAATGGATACCTGTTGGTCATAAGGCTAATCAGTTCTGTCCTCAATCTGCTAAGTCAATACCCACTAGAAAATGGATGCCTACTGGTAGAACTATTCCTTTAAGAAGTGAACATACTTTGAATATATCAAATACAGACACCAGCACTGGATCTATTCCTAATGATTCCATTTCTTATATTTCTGATATGAATGTTTCTATTTCTGATATGGGTGTTCCAATCACTGTTACTAACCAAATGGAACCCATTCTTGCATGGGGATCCCAAATATCCAGTTATCCATTCTTATGCGTGTTCAACTGCAGATCGTTCAAATCGATTACGTGGTACTGGACTCAGGCGTTCCAAGCATATGACTGGAGACGGTCACGGCTCATGAACTTGTGAGCAAATTCATCGGGACAGTTAGATTCGGAATGATCATTTGGTGCAATTATGGGTTATGGAGATTATGTTGTTGGTGATAGTGTTATCTCCAGGGTATATTATGTGGAAGGTCTTGGTCATAACCTGTTCTCTGTTGGTCAATTCTGTGATTCTGATCTAGAAGTAGCCTTCAGAAAACATACTTGTTTCGTTAGAGAACTTGATGGTAAGGAACTTTTAAGAGGAACACGTGGTTCAAATCTATACACCATCTCTATCGAAGATATGATGAAGTCTTCACCAATTTGCTTGTTGTCAAAGGCTTCGAAAACAAAGTCATGGTTATGGCATCGTCGTCTCAATCACTTGAACTTCGGCACCATCAATGATATCTCCAAAAGGGACTTAGTTGTAGGTTTACCTAGACTTAAGTATGAAAAGGATCATCTTTGTTCAGCATGCCAATTGGGAAAAAGCAAGAAGTATGCCCATAAACCCAAACCTACAAACTCAATTACAGAAGTTCTTCATACAATTCACATGGATTTATGTGGACCCATGAGAGTGCAGAATATCTTTGGGAAGAAATATGTGTTAGTTGTGGTTGATGATTACTCTAAATTCACCTGGGTCAAGTTCTTAAGGACAAAGGATGAAACACCATATATCATCATCAAACTCATCAAACAGCTGCAAGTTCGACTTAACAAAACTGTCAGAATCATCCGAACAGACAATGGAACTGAGTTTGTTAACAAACAAATTAGTGAGTTTTATGAAAGTGTTGGAATCAGTCATCAAAGAAGTGTTCCACGAACTCCTCAACAGAACGGTGTAGTTGAAAGGCGAAATCGAACTCTTTTGGAAGCCGCAAGAACAATGCTGATTTACTCAAAGGTTCCAATGTTTCTCTGGGGTAAAGCTGTTAGCCTTAATAGTTTTTATTAGAAGTGATGGTCATTCATATTTAGGAACTTTATATCGTGTGTTAGATATCGTGATAGAATAGTCAACGGGCTCGTGGATTGGGCTAAGCTAAATGGCTAGGCGTTATGATAAGCTTGCCTTGTATAAGTCCAAGTAACCCAATCCAATCCAAGTCCATATCCACGGCCCATAGAAAGCCTTTTAGGGCATCATGTATTCCAACTATATAAACCCCTCAAAGTCTCATTTGAGGGGTGTGCTTGAGTGTGTGTGTGTGTGTGTTTTCTTTGGAATATACAACTTATTGTGTTCATCTTTTCTCTACACATATACACGGTTTACATCTTCAAGTCACCATCTTTCTCATCTTTATTTCTTTTATCTTCACGCATAGTTTGTGTTTGTGTGTTAACGAGTTCTACGCATAACGTGGTATTTGTGTGATAAGGTTGATAGATTTAAGGTCCTACAATTGGTATCAATCGCCTAACAATGGTTTAGGAGTGTTTGTGTTTGTTTTGAAGTTTTGGTACCATACGCGTAAAGCTCTCGCTATACATCTTTGACACGCTTAAAGCTTTAATTTTTACACTTAAAAATTCAAGATTCTTGTGGTTTAAGGTTTATTTGGTGTTAAAGTTTTAGTTTTTTGCAAAAAGTTCGAAGCTTTACGTGTTTTTAATCATTTTTAAACTCGTACGAATTGGGTAGGTCATTTCTACGCATAAGCTATCTAAGCACTTTGGGTGAAAAAGGTCAACATTTTTGTGTTATTCGAGTGTTTTTAAGGCTGTTTGTGCAAGAGAAATTTTTTGAATCACTGGAAATTTTTTACGCGTAGGTCAAAACCCTAGTTCTACGCGTAAGAAAGTCAACACCCTATTTCTACGCATAAGAGTTTTGTGCAGTTTCTTCGAGCTATAACGGTTACTCAGTGCTTCCCTCACTTGGATAAGTTTGTGGAACACTTCGACTTTTGTATATCTTTTACACTATGATAGTGTAAAGGATTTTTGGGCAAAACCCTATATTTACGCATAAGCTAAATCTTACGCGTATAATTTCTTACGCATAAGTATTTTCTTACGCCTAAGCTTGTCTTACGCATAAGTAAATCCTACGAATAAGGATTCTACGTTTAAGTTTTTAGTCTACGCATAACTCTATTGTTACGCGTAACTTGGGTATTACGTGTAAGTTATCTCTACGCCTAAGCACAATCTCTACGCCTAAGCATCGTCTACTCGTAACTTCGTGTGTCTACGCCTAAGCTCTTCATTTTCAACAAAAAATTTAAATTTGAGTAAAATTTAAATTTTTGAGGAGACTAAACGTTCAATTTTTACGCGAAATTCAAATTTTGGTATAACTTGGAAAATTTTGGTCAAAAATTCAAATTTTTGGACCCAAATTCAAATTTTTTCGGTCAAATTTGGCGTCAAAATTGTCATAACTCAAAATTTTCATACGACCTTAGAATTGATTTTTATAGTGAATTTCAAATTTTGGGAGAAAAATTTTCTTACGACCAAGTTCATGAGTACGACTTTCAGAAAAACTTCAAACGGCAATATCTTACTAAACACAACTCCTTTATCGTTGAATCGATCCTACATCAACTTTATCATATCATACCTTCATCAATGGCAACTCAACAAGACATTCATGCAGCCGGTGCCGAAAACCGTCCTCCTATATTGGAAAAAGGTGGTTATCTTCAATGGACAAGTCGTATGCTTCGTTACATCAAGACAAACCTAATGGAAAATTGATGATCAAATACATTCAGGATGGACCCTTCATACCTCGACAAGTCCAAGACCCTGGAAATGCTGATGCAACACCTCCCGTCCACCATTTTTTTCGTCTTCAAAAAGAATCGGAATACTCTGAAGAGGATCGAGAACAAGTCGAAGCAGATGACATGACAATTCATATTGTCCAACTGGGTTTACCAAGAGACATCTTTGCTTTGCTGTAGAAGCAGGTTGTGAAACTTTTCGACATGTGGGAATGTGTTAGACGGCTTTGTCATGGAACTGAAATTGGTCAACAAGATACGGAGAACAAGTTGCTAACTGCTTGGGAGAAGTTTACATCCACTCAGGCGAATCCATTGAACCCTACTATGGAAGGTTCTGCACTTTAATGAATGAGCTGATAAGAAACAAGTTGACACCCAGAACTATCGTGAGCAACATCAAGTTCCTAAACAATCTACCAGAAGAATGGGGACGATATGTCACTATTGTCAACCAAACAAAAGACTTACATCAAGTGAACTTTGATCAACTCAATGATTTTCTGAAACAAAACCAAAATGAAGTGAATGAAGTCAGGAAAGAAAGATTAGCAAAGAATCATGATCCATTGTCACTCATTGCAAAGACTCAAACTCCAGTGAATACACAACAACAAGCTTCATCATCTTCCACAAACAACAACTTGCAGCAATACATCCCTCAACAACAAAACTATCCACCTGCACAACAACATTACAAGGAACAAAGAATCACTGATCTTGAAATGGAACCAGAAGAAGCTTTGTCACTAGCATTTGCATTCTTGGGTAAAGCATTCAGAGTCGCTACTCCACACCAACTAACAACAACCAAAGGATTTCATCAAACACTCGCACGGCAAATTGCACACCGAGTGTAAACATGGGTAATCAAGGACAAATGGTTGGAGTTATTGGGAATCAGCAGGGATATGCTACTAGATTTCGCATGGGTAATCAGTGCGGTTCGAATCAGGGTAATCGATGGGTCAGAATGTTGGGAATAGAGATGGGTAATCGAGAATGTGAATGTTGCAGCTCAGTCGTTGGGAATTATGGAAATGTGAATCGGGTAATCGGTTAAGTGTTATAATTGTCAAGGATTGGGTCACATGGCAAGGAATTGTCCAACTAAGCCGAAAAAGAATGATCTTGCGTATCTTCAGAAAGCTATCATGTTGGTACAAAAGGAACAATCTGGACTTCAATTGAGTGCTGAGGAACATGACTTCATGGCTATTATGGATGATTTGGAAGACCTCGAGGAACTCAATGAAAACTGCATCTTCATGGCAAATCTTCAGGAGACTAAGTACGACACTGACTCTGACGCACCTCCTGTCTATGACGCCAACGCAGTATCTGAGGTACCAATCATTGATCCATGCTATAACAATGTCATATTTGATGTGTTTACTCATGACGAACAACATTATGTGACATCAGCACCTACTTATGATACATACCTGGACAATCCGAGTTGTAGCAATACTAACTCTGAAACTCCAGATGTGGATCCTAGTGGAGACTGTGTGGCACAAAATACTGAGACTGATGAGGAAACACGTGCTTATTTTGAATCATTAATCAATAACTGTGGCATTGAAATCGAGAAAGTTAGAACGGTCAATCGCGAAGTTAAGGCCGCGAATGCCAAATTGACCGCTGAGCTTGAGAGTTACAAGGAGAACGCAAAAGCCTTTGAATTTCAGAAAAACAAAGAATCAGAATTAGAAATTGGTTATCGAAATTTGGTTTCTAAAGAAAAAGAATTGCAAATCAAGTATAACACACTTGATGTGAATTCGAACTTGAAAATTAAATCTTTAAACAAGGAAATTTCAGATCTAAATGACCAACTTTCAAAACAAAAATCATTGTTTTCTGATCTTGAAAAAGAAAAGAAGCAGTTGATTACTGATTTTTCAAAACGAGAAGATTCTCTTCTTGATGAAATTCTTGACAAAAATGAGAAAATCAAATCCTTGGAAAATTTGCTTCTTACAATCGGGTCATCAGCTAAATCAAACAAGATGCTTTCTAATCAAGTAAATCCACGTTTTCATACTTCACATAGAATTGCACTTGGTAACGACCCTTCTTCGTTCCTCAAGAAAGCTCAGAAAGAACGGAATGTGTTGAACAATGGAAAACCTTTGCATGAACCCATAATTGTTTGTGATTCTCTTGAAACGTTAGAACTATCTAAGGAGAGCAGAGAAAGAATGAAACAAAAAGGTCCGGAAATCAAACCTATTGACTATAACAAATGGAACAAACTTTCTGGAATCACTTTTGTCAATCAAAAGGAAAAGTCAAAGTTCTCCATCACACAAAATGTTTCAAACAAAGAGTCAACTCCTGCTTCAAAATCTGGTTCAAAACCAGTCGTTGTCTCAAAATCTCTTTCGAACATTGAACAAATGTCTTCAAACAATCCTTTTAAGTCAAGTGATGCGAGAAGTATTTTAGACAATGTGAAAACTAGAATTGCGGATCTTCAAGAAACTGTTAAAACTAAAACCACTATTACACCTAATAACTGGTTCTCTAGTTTTGATATTGAACAGAGAAAGGTTTTTGAAACTCAAATTGCCCCTTAGCTGAATGCCATCAGTGCAAGGGTAATTCATTTTGAACAAGCATTTTTGAAAGAAACAGTTGACTTTGTCAAGGACCATAAAACCCTGGTAAAGCAAGCTAACGACTGTGTTGAACAAATCAAAGTTTTGGAAACTTTAAATGACTCTCTCTCTTCGAAGATGTTCTGACTATTGATATTATGTCCATCATTTTGCAAACATATTCTGTTGAAGATCATGAAAGACTCGAGTCTGAGACCTCCGAAATTGTTTCAAAATATGAAAAAGCTCTTGAAAAACTTGAAAAAGAAAATGTGTCATATTTTAAACAACTTGATCGAAAAACTGAGGAATGCAAATATGACAAATTGTCGTATGAGCGTGCCTACAATGAAATGAAAGCGAAAAATGATCTTTTGAGGGCTCAGCTGGAAAGTCAAAAAGGAAAGGTAGTGGAAACTGTGATTGCAAAACCATTGACTGCGGAGAAAGCAAATGTTTCCAAACCAAAAATGTCTGTTTCTATGCCTGATGAGTGTGTAAATACTCATCATTTTTGGTTTAATCTGAACTGCAAAACGTGTAAAAATGCTCAGAAATGCATCAAAATACTGAAAATATTCCAAAATTGCATTTTATATGTTTCAGATGCAAAATGTTCAAAATCGGATGAAAAATGAGCAAAGTTTGCATAATTGGCAGTTTCAGTCCCCCAAGTTTTTAAAATTATCAAAAATAGTCCCTGAGTCAAAATTTCAAAAGAAAAATCACCAAAGGTCCTTTTTAAATCATAACTTGTCAAATTTAGTCCTTTGGTGAAAAATATAAAAAGTTTGAGAAATTACAGTTTTGGTCCCTGGATTTTTAAAATGGTCAAAATTAATCCTTGGAATTTCAAAAGTTTCAAAATTAACCCTTGGATTATTTGAGGTTGGCTAAACTAGTCCTTGGATTACTCTTCATAATTTACAAATTTGGTCCTTTGGTTTTGTGAAATTGCAAAAGTGGTCCTTGTGTTTAATAAACAAACCAACCGGACCCTTTTATTACCCTTGGCCCAAAAGTATTATCCAATCCAATCCTAAGCCTACCCAAGCCCAACCTTGTACCCGGTTCAAACCCGAAACAAACCCACCCATGGTTTCAAAATAATACCGCCTCACGGGTTACCCACCTCCCATCATCACCCAATGGCACGCATACCTGCAACGCCCCTCCCCTCCTCCACCATCATCTCCCTATCCTACCCTCCACCTCACACTCAAAGCCAAAGTGCATTTAATGCACTTCTACCTAAACACTCAACCTCCAAATGGTATAAAACAGGATTTGGCGCCAAAAAAGCCATCCAACGGCCAATATCCATTCTAGCAATCTAAAGGCCAATATTCATGCTGGGATTTGAAGAAAGAGGTGAGAGAAACAGATGGGAGTATAAAAAGACCAAGAGAAGCAACAAGAGAGAGTTAGTTTATTTTTTTTAGCAATGTATGTCGTTTTTAGTTATTAAGTCTTAAAATAGATTAACAGTTATTATTTCAAGTTTCTTTGTAACAAATTACTGTATTAAAGTGGATTGCAACTAGTTTAAAGCATCAATTCAAGTTTGATTTCATTTTCAAAATTTTATGTTAACTGTTGAAAATTGCAATTTCAAACTCTGCTTCTCAAGCTTCAAACAGCTTATTTCCAAGTCAAAACAGGTTTATCTGAGCTTATCATAGCTTTCTATAAGCTTGTAATTAAGTTTCAAGCTATTTTGAAATATTGGTCAACAAAAAGTCAAAATGGAGCAAAAGTAATGCAGGACAGGAAATGGGTGATTCAGGAATGAGAATGGGTTGATTTGGAAGCAGTGGGTTGGTTAGGATAGATAATGGTCCTTGGGTTCACTGGTTTGCAAGCCATTGTGGCTTTGGACAAGTTGTAAGTCATTTCAAAGTTCTTATGCATAATCTGCATTTGTAGTTATAATCTGTTAAAACCTGTCTTATTAATAGTATTTAGGTTAATTAATTTCAGTTTGATCAGTAAATTAGACTAGTTAAGTGTTTATCTTAGTGTTGCTTGCAAATCAGTATAATAAGGGTGTGTTTGGATCAACTGTCATACTTGTCTCGAGGTCTATTCAGTGGTTTACTTCTATTGGTTCAGGTTTACTAAGCTTACTTGAACACATTTCAGTCATTAATTTGGGTCTGCAAGCACCAAAAGTCAAAATTACACTTAAATGCTGTCTCACTGCTCCCTTGTTGAGATTTTGGAATTGCAAATCCTTGTTTTGTGTTTAGAAGTCCTAAACATTGCTTGCATTGTGTCCATTACATCATATAACATCAATAACAGTCAATAAATTGGATTCAAAGTTCACTTTGGTCAAATGTTCATAACTATGTCAAAAGTCAAAATCTAGAAAACTTGTTTTGAGCCCAACTGCAAGGATTTTTCCTTGATTCATTTTTGAGCCATTTTCAGTGAAACTTGGCATTCTAAAAAGTTCAACTGGTCTTGTTACTTATCACCATTTTTGTTAAATTTTACCAATTTTGTATAAGCTCCAAACTAGCTTCTCTTTCAGGCCCAAATCTGCCCCTGCTCCACAGGGCTCATTTTAAACTGAGTTTTCTCAGTTTGTGCAGGATTGGCACAGGGCTCATAAGAGCTTGTTAAGGTCTGAAAATTGGTTTGTAAGGTCTCAGCTAGGTCTACTTTAGGTCCCAATAATTGGTTTTTGCTGACTAGCTTATTTGAGTGCTCATTTTTAAGCTCAAAGTAACCCCACAGAAACTGTTGTAGTTCATAATCTCAAATAATCCAAATCTGTTAATCTTGCATTCCAGTGTTTCAAACTTGTTGTTTTTAGTTGCATTAGGGTACTTTTAGCAGTTTAGAACTTCTGTAATCAGTTGGTGGGTTATTTTGTTCATTTGGCTTATTTGGAGTGCTTAATAATAAGCACTTGCACATCAGTTCTTAATTCCTCCACATAAGCACCTGTTTTTCCATTTTTCTTAGATTCCTTATATAATTTTAGAGTTTTCCTGAAATTTTCAGATTTTTCTAAGTTGATTTGCTATTTTTCTTAATTTAAATTAGTTTTTAAGCATTTTTAATTAGCTTTTAATACAAAAAATTCCGAAAAGGTTCAAAAAAATAATTTTTCATTTTTCTTAGGTTTAGATAAATATAAAAAGTAAAAAAAGTAATTTTCCAGATTTTTCATAGTTTATTTTGTAATTTTTAGTAATTTAATTAGTTTTTAATAGTTTAAAATTCCTAGAAAATAGAAAAATATTCAGAAAAATACAAAAATAGTTTTGAAAATTCTATTTTGATATTTTAGATTTTTCTAAGTCTTAATTTTATTTTTCTAGCTTTATTTCCTAATTTCTTGTATTTTAGGCTATTATTTAATAGTTAAAAATAGTTTTTAATTAATAATAATTAGATAATTAGTTATAAAATAATTTTCTTTTTTTTATAAATTTTCTTTTATCATTAGGATTGTAAAAATGTATTTTTCATATTTTTAGGATTTATATTGTTTAAGTTTCACGTTTTTATTTGTACGTCGCGTAGATTTTAATTTCAGTTTTGTAAAAACATAAAAACAAAAACATCACTTTAAATATAGTGATAGCGTTTATTTAATAGTTTTTATCTTTTTGATTTCCTTTAATTTGCATTTTAGCCGTTGTAATTTGTTGTCCTTTTCCTGTAGTTATAATAATCTCAAATCCTTTTCCCGTTCAAATTCCTCGATCACTATACGTTTGATAATCCATTGCATAGCTCGCTGGGACATAACGACCCGGGGAAACACTATACTCCCAGATCTTCATTGCATTCGTGCTTGAGCAGTTTTAAGCTGATTACGGTCTGCCATTCACAAGTGGCAGGCTTGAGTGATTTAGCTTGACTGTTTGGCACGCATCAATGCCTCCTCCAAAAGTCAATGAGAAAAATGTTTCATCAAAACCAGTCACTCCACCTGCCCTACCTAAACAAAATGTTGATAAAGGAAAAGCGGTTATCGAGAAACCAAAAGTATTAGCACCTGGCCTTTTTAAGATGAGTACCACTAATGCGTCTGCCTCCACATCTAAAACATATGGAACAAACGACATAAGTTTAGAAAAGCACTCTAAAGAGACTAGGAAAGCTGAAACCACCTCCCTTCATAAAAATGTGAATCCTAATGCGTGTGCCTTACCTTCTACAGAACTAGAAAGCACCTCTAGGAGCAGCAGACTAAAGCCTAAGAGCAATACAAGGAACAATAGAGTCTCGACTGCCTCTAAGACTAGTAGCTTGAATAAAGAGAAGAAAGTAGAAGAACACCCTAGGAATTTACCGCTTTGAATAAGAAAGACATTTCATCTGAATGTACTGAACCTATGAAAATTGCTAAGTCTAATGAATGTGTTGAATCTCTTTGTTTAACTTGCAAGAAATCTTTAATTAATGTTCAAGATGATTGTGTTTCTAAGAATGTGAATGATAAGCTTGTTAAGAAGAACGTTCCAAAAAGATCTTACGCTAAACGAGTAGGAAGACTAGTTGAAAAACTTAGGCTTTACACTACTGACAGGAACTATAGTGTATACTTTAGGGATGATATTTGCAAACCCACAGGTAGAACTTTCATACTCCAGAATGGTACAATGATTGATAAACCAGAATTCCCTGTAGAAAACCTCTTTGAGTGTGATCAGGATTTTACCTCTAACCCAAAGGAACCAAAATCAAAACGGTTTCCACAATATTCTTTTTCTATTACGGAGTTATCGAAATTTGTCTTTGGATCGTCGACTTGGGTTGCTCCAAGCACATGACCGGAATCAAGCTGCGATCAATTTCGAAATTCATGGGAACCGTGACGTTTGGAAATGATCATGTAGCAGCTATCATGGGTTATGGAGATCTACCATTTGGAAATTATTTGATCACTCGGGTTTAATATGTCGAAGGGTTGGGATACAATTTGTTTTCGTCGCAGTTCGTGATGCGATTTAGAGGTTGCTTTTAGGAAAAATTCTTGCTTCGTTAGAAACTTGGATGGCACCGATCTCTTAACCGGAATCGTGATACAAAATTGTATGCTATCGACATCAATCAAATGGCCTCTTCATCACCAATATGTCTTATGACACGAGCATCCGGAACACAGTCCTGGTTGTGGCATAGAAGGTTATCCCATCTCAATTTCGACACCATCAACAAAATTGCCAAAGACAACATCGTCCACGGACTTCCAAAGTTCAAATACACCAAGGATCACTTATGTCCATCATGCGAACAAGGAAAAAGCAAAAGAGCATCATATAAACCCAAAACCGTATCTAGTTCAGAAGCAAAGTTGCATATGTTGCACATGGACTTATGTGGTCCAATGAGAGTTGAAAGTATTAATGGGAAAAAGTATATTCTCATCATTGTCGATGATTATTCAAGATATACATGGGTTAGGTTTCTGAGATCAAAAGACGAAGCACCGGGCATCATCATCACCTTTCTGAAACGTATTCAAGTACTTCTTCAAACTCCAGTAAGGGTTGTAAGAACGACAACGACACTGAATTCACAAATCGAGTTAAGATCTTATTTTGAAGATATTGGAATTACAAATCGACATCGTTGTTAGAACTCCACAGCAAAATGGGGTAATTGAAAGAAGAAATCGAACTCTTGTGGAAGCTGCTCGCACAATGCTAATATATTCTAGTGCACCATTATTTCTATGGGCCGATGTTGTTGCCACTGCTTGTTTCACTCAGAACCGATCCCTAATCCATCCTAGATTCAATAAAACCCCGTATGAGCTTGTGAACAACAGAAAACCTGATATCTCTTACTTTCACGTGTTTGGCGCTTTGTGCTATCCGATGAACGACAGAGAAGATCTAGGTAAATTGAAAGATAAAGGTGATATTGGAATCTTCATTGGATATTCAGATAACTCGAGGGCATTCAGGGTGTATAACAGAAGAACTAGGAGGATCATGGAGACGATGAATGTAAAATTTGATGAACTTTCACATATGGCTTATGAGAGACTCGCTCTAGAACCCGCACTAAACCGCCGACTTCGGGCACATCAGTTCAGGACTCTTACCTCAAAGAGCTCAATCAACTTCGATTGACAATCCTAAAGAACAAGAATGGGAGAATTTCTTTGAGTTAATGTTCGATGAATACTATGGTAGAACTTCGACAAATGCATCAAACCATCATTCCGCTGCACCCGCTCAAAATCATCCTCCACCACCAACAGAAGATGCATCTACAACGGTCGAAACCAATGCACCAACTTCATCTACATCATCTACATCTACTACAGTTATTGCACCCGTCCTACCAGCAGTTGATGAGCAAAATCAAAACCAGAACGATGCAACGTTAGATGAAGACTTATTTGAAAATCCGTTTGCTACGAAATCACCAATCATCTTCATGCTTACAAGAACCATCTAACTCGCATACGTATAACCAACGGTATCCTTCTACTCTGAAGTGGACTAAAGACCATCCGATTGAACAAGTTATTGGTGAACCTTCAAGGCTAATTCAGACGAGACGCCAACTTGCCACCGATTGCGACTTATGCATTTACCTTTGCTCAATTAGCAATATAGAGCCAAAGAACATTCGCTAGGCAATGGCAGATCCTGCATGGATAGAAGCAATGCAGGAGGAACTTCTCCAATACCGTCTACATGACTCTTGGGATATGGTTCCAAGACCAATTGACGTTCGCGTCATCGATCTCAAATGGTTATGGAAGAACAAAAGGGATGAAGAGATGACTGTAATTCGCAACAAAGCTCGCCTTGTGGCCAAAGGATACAGAGAAGAAGGGAATAGATTTGAAGAGTCATTAGCGCGGTAGCTAGACTAGAAGCGGTCAGGATATTCTTAGCCTATGCGGCTCACAAAAACATCACGATTTATCGATGGACATTAAGACCGCGTTCTTGAATGGAACTCTGAAAGAAGAAGTGTACGTGAGTCACCAGAAGGCTTCATCGACTTGGAACATCCAGACTACGTCTACAAACTCAGAAAGGCAATCTATGGATTGAAACAAGCTCCGAGAGCGTGGTATGACGAACTGTCCTCTTTCCTTATCCAAAACAATTTCACCAAAGGCACAGTTGATTCTACCTTGTTTACACAAAAATGCAAAAATGACATTTTGATTGTTCAGATTTACGTGGACGACATCATTTTTGGGTCCACTAATCCGAATCTTTCAAAACATTTTTGAAAATCTCATGAAAAGAAAATTTGAAATGTCCATGATGGGGGAACTAAAATTCTTTCTTGGTTTACAAATACATCAATCCCCTTGTGGAATTTTTATAAATCAAGCTAAATACACAACTGAGACTTTGAAAAATCATGGTATGGATAATTGTGACTCGGTCGGAACAACAATGGTAACTTCACCAAAAATTGGATCCGATTTGTTTGGAAAACCTATTGATCCAAAGAAATATCGGAGCATGATTGGTTCTCTCATGTACTTTACTGCTAGTCCACCCGATATTCATTTTGCTGTTTGCTTATTAGCACGTTTCGGCAAAGCCTCCGAACCGCACCTCAAAGAGGTTAAACAGGATCTTTCGGTACCTAAAGACATCCATTCACATGGGACTTTGGTATCCGAAGGAATCCAGATTTGATCTTATTGCCTTTTCGCATGCGGACCACGCAGTGATCAAGTTACTGACAAAAAGTACATCTGGAGGAGCACAATTTTTGGGTGAAAAGTTAGTAAGCCGGTCTTCAAAGAAACAAGATTGCACTGCACTTTCAACCGTGAAGCTGAGTATGTGTCTCTATCTGCGTGTTGTGCTCAAGTTCTATGGATGAGAACACAACTCACAGATTATGGCTTTACTTTCGATAAAATACCTATGTATTGTGACTCGAAAAGTGCCATAGCCATATCATGCAATCCTATTCATCACTCAAAGACTAAGCATATCAGAGTCCGCTATCACTTCATAAAAGAACATGTGGAAGAAGGTATCGCTGTCCGAATTATTCTTCCTGAAGACAGATTACCAACTCGCCGATCTATTAACTAAAGCCCTTCCAAAAGAAAGGTTTGACTATTTAGTTCGACGAATTGAAATGCGAAGCCTAACCCCTGAGGAGTTAGAAAGTCTTCTCGAATCTTCTTGAAAATGATTTTCCAAAAGCTACGTAAATATTTTTGAAAAACAAAATACAAAATTTGAAAAAACCAACAAAAGCAAAATATAAAAATATAAAACTTTCAAAAAATTCAAAAACAATATAAAATCAAAAATCCAAAAATATTCTTCTCACGACATGTCTCTCGAATAATCGATATTCTGTACGTTTCTAGAAATGTCATTCAACAATGATACGGGTATGTACAGATGCTTGAGCGAGAGTTCTTTAATGTTTTCTAAAACATGTCGTTCCTCAAATTTTCTCAAAATAAATGGCTTTCGTATACTTCAGTATGAAACCCGGACTAAAATGATGACTTTTGATTATATTTTCAAATTAAAACTCGTGCTTTTATAGAAAAAATCAAGTGTACGCCATTGCACTACATTTAAAAAAAAATGGTGAGAAATCATCATCATCTTGAGCACCTTTTCAAGATTGTTCAAAAAGATTTTCAAAATCTTTCAAAATATTTTGTGCTCAAGATAACTCCCTCTAAAACCCTTTAATTGATTATGCTTTATTAAAGGGGAGTATAAAACTAAAATGTTCCAAATTCATGCTTAAATCAAATCCGTTTGTCTCCCCAAAAGATTCTAAAATGTTTTTAATTGTTGATATCAAAAATATCACGAATATGCTATTTTTGAGGGGAGGAGACGTGATTAAAATGTGATCAAAAAGTTTAATGATCGTTGTTTGAATCTCACAATGAGCTCGACTCAGACGTAACCAATGAATTGACGGAATCAAAGTCGTATATGTACCATCTCAAGTAACTTGTGATAGATATGCACCTTCATGGGTCTAACCTCCTTTTCAAGGAGTGTTTACAACTTCAAGTTAGTTATTAGAGCTAGTTGTCACCTAAAACTGACAATGGAACTCTTTAACTAGGCAACGTAACAAGGTTCTCTCGTGGGGAATTGTCTATCATAAGCGATCAATTCAAAAGTGCGAACTCTACCCTCTATGTGCAGATTTATGTCAAAACTTATAAGCACATGTGAAGGGGGAGTGTTTTTGAAAATATAAAACTCTCGAAGTGTCTCAAACATGTTTTCTATCATAAACACTCTGTGAGATTTTCAAGAGAAATGGTTTTATGGCAACATGGGACAGTCATGGAGTTATAAGGTGACTAAGGATAGGAAATTGTCCCTATGATCCGCCGAACGGAGGATCTACCCAAGGACATCACAAATAGTTAGTATTAGAAGTCCTTAGGAATGATTGAAAAAGGAGTAATGTGAGAAAGGAGAAAGAAGGGGTTGAAGAATTAAAAGAAAAGTAAAAGAAAGGGTGAAAAGAAATAGCCCTCCATATTCAACCTTAGGGCGAAACGGGTTCAATTCATCACAGCTTGGTTGTCACTAGATGACACTGGTATTGAAGACAAAGACGTCATGGACCTAGTGACGCACTGCACTAAACCTTCTAGCCACTCAATTCCTCTTAAAAGGATTTGTTTCATTCTCACTGGGAACCCTACATAATCTATTGACCTTTTCTTAGAGTTGGTTGATATTGAAGAAGGAGACACTCTCCCTAGTCTCCGCTCAGGAAAACCAAAATGCACTATTGAGTCTAGAGCCACGAGATTCATCAAAAGATCTCATAGGAACACATGACATGACATCGCTTGTTGTTCACCAATAAGGACACTAGAGTCCTACGCAGATCTTAGCAATCTGCCAGAACATTTATGAGAAGTTTCACATCTGTGATCTTCATTGATTGAATGGAAACTCCCGCCAGGTCAACATCAGCGACCACGGCAGCAGTCACTTCGGTAACTCCCGTGGATTACGCTTAGTGTGTCTCAAACGGTCTACGTCAGGGGTGATGCTTCGTGTACCTCGACTCATCCGAACTGTAGGTGTACTTGGTATATCGTGTTATCTCACTTGTGGGACTCTAGTTCAGAACGGCCCTGTGAGAATTAGAGACGTGTTTTCATCTATGCTGTAACACCCTCGAAATTAAAACTTGTAAGTGCCGGAATCCGCTTATTACTAACCTGTTTTATGTTTTCTTCTTATGGAAGCTCCGGAGCGGATTGATCGTGCAGATTCTACACATACTCATACCAACAACACAAGAAAGTTCTCATCAAAATCAAAGGCTACTCAAAGTTAAAGATGATTCTTCGTCAATGTCAAAGAATCTACAAAGTTTACAGACTCGAGAACTACATCATTGGTAACCAAAAGACAAATAGAAGTGTGAGCATGGTGGAGAATGACGTGGAGACACCAAACCAACGAAGTTGACAATGGCAGACGACCACATTATCTGATCACAAAGCATGAAGCAACAAAGAATCAAGACTATTCTATATCTACACACAAAGTTCAAGCTCGAGAAAAGTAAAGACCTAATCAAGTGGAGCATCATTTGAATGACCACCCCTTAGGGGGAGATTGTTAGCCTTAATAGTTTTTATAAGAAGTGATGGTCATTCACATTTAGGAACTTTATATCATGTATTAGATATCGTGATAGATTAGTCAACGGGCTCGTGGATTGGGCTAAGCTAAATGGCTAGGCGTTATGATAAGCTTGCCTTGTATAAGTCCAAGTAACCCAATCCAATCCAAGTCCATATCCACGGCCCATATAAAGCCTTTTAGGGCATCATGTATTCCAACTATATAAACCCCTCAAAGTCTCATTTGAGGGGTATGCTTGAGTGTGTGTGTGTGTGTGTGTTTTCTTTGGAATATACAACTTATTGTGTTCATCTTTTCCCTACACATATACACGGTTTACATCTTCAAGTCACCATCTTTCTCATCTTTATTTCTTTCATCTTCACGCATAGTTTGTGTTTGTGTGTTAACGAGTTCTACGCATAACGTGGTATTTGTGTGATAAGGTTGATAGATTTAAGGTCCTACAGAAGCCATTACCACTGCATGCTACACACAAAATCGATCCCTGATTCACACTGTTCATGGAAAAACTCCATATGAACTTGTCCACAACAGAAAACCTAATCTCTCATTCCTTCGTATGTTTGGTGCATTGTGTTATCCAACTAATGAGGGCCAAGACTTAGGCAAACTTAAAGCTAAAGCGGACATTAGAGTATTTGTAGGATATGCACCAAACAAAAAGGGATACCGAATCTACAACAAAAGAACCCGAAATATCATGGAAACAATTCATGTTACATTTGATGAGCTGACCGGTCCTATGGCTCCTGGACAATCCAGTTCTGGACCCGCACTTCAAAACAGTCCCATTGGTTCATCCCTTGTACCAAATCCCTCTCCAGCAGCTCCATATGTACCTCCATCAGAAGATGATTTAAGGAAATTGTTTGATCCAATGTTTGATGAACACTATGAACCAAATGCTGATGAAATGTCAAATCCATCAATAGAGGCTGCTCCTATCCCTGTGAATGAAGTAAACCCTTCAGTCTCAATGTCATTAAGTCAAGAAGCGCCTGCTGCTGATCACTCTGTCTCATCAACAAATCATCAATCTTCGAATGTACATCATGGAATTGTTTCATGCATCAATGATGAAGTTAAACCCTTTGCTACTCTAGAAGATGCTCCGTTTGAAAATATATTTGCTCCTGAATCATCATCAGAACCATCTTCATTAGGAGAAATCAACTCAGCTACTTCAGTTCCCCAACAACAACCACATGAACACCTTAGGAAATGGACTCATGATCATCCATTGGACAACATCATTGGAAACCCCTCTCGTCCGGTATCAACACGGAAACAACTTGCAACCGATGCTTTATGGTGCTTCTTCAACTCCGTACTCTCTAAGGTCGAACCAAAAGATGTTAAAACTGCCATGAATGAAGACAGCTGGTTCAATGCCATGCAAGAAGAAATTCATGAGTTTGATCGACTTGAGGTATGGGAATTAGTACCAGCTCCAGATTGTGCCATGATCATTAATCTAAAGTGGATCTTCAAAGTAAAGCTTGATGAGCATGGCGATGTTTTAAAGAATAAGGCTAGATTGGTTGCAAAAGTATACTGTCAGGAGGAGGGTATTGACTTTGAAGAATCATTTGCTCCTGCTCGTCGATCGAGGCAATCGAATCTTCTTGGCTAACTGCAAGTAAGAACATGGTAGTCTATCGATTGATGTAAAGATGGCATTTCAATGGAGATCTTAAAGAAGTCGTCTCACGCACCAACCGAAGGCTTTGTGAATCCAGAGCATCCTACTCACGTTTATCATTTGAAGAAGGCTCTTTACAGTTTAAAGCAAACTCCAAGGGCATGGTATGATACGCTATCAAAGTTTCTTCTGTCTATCGGCTTCATCAAAGGAGCAGTTGATCCAACATTGTTCACCAAGAAGTCAGGCAAACATTTAATTCACGTTCAAATTTATGTTGATGATATCATCTTTGCCTCGACTGACCCCAATGAGTGTGACCGTTTTTCAAATGAAATGGGTTCTAAATTTCAAATGTCAATGATGGGACAAATGTCATTTTTCTTGGGATTACAAATTTCACAATGTCCCAGAGGCATTTTTATAAATCAATCTAAATATGCAAATGAGATTTTAAAGAAATTTGGATTTGATTCTAGTGACCCTATTGACACTCCCATGATTGAGCGTACAAAACTGGATGAGGACCACTCAGGGATCATGGTAGACCAAACGAAATATCGTAGCATGATCGGATCCCTGATGTACCTCACAGCCAGTAGACTTGATATTCTGTTCGTTGTATGCATGTGTGCTAGATACCAGGCTAAGCCTACCAAAAAGCACCTTGAAGCGGTTAAACGGGTCTTTCGGTACCTCCAAGGAACCATCAACATGGGACTTTGGTACCGGAAGGACACCGGTATGTCACTAACAGCATATGCAAATGCAGATCATGCAGGGTGTCAAGATACTCGTCGAAGTACGTCTAGAGGTGCTTAGTTTTTGGGTGATAAGCTTGTGAGCTGGTCATCAAAAAAGCAAATGAGTACTTCTATTTCCTCTACAGAGGTTGAATACATAGCCATGTCATCCTGTTGTGCTCAAATCCTATGGATGAGATCTCAATTAACTGACTATGGCTTTGAATTCAACAAAATCCCTCTGTAATGTGATAATAAAAGTACTATTGCTCTCTCATGCAACAATGTTCAGCACTCAAGAGCTAAGCATATCGACATTCGACATCATTTCATCAGGGAACAAGTGGAAAAAGGTGTGGTAGAACTCTACTTTGTGAGGACTGAATTCCAATTAGCAGACATCTTCACCAAAGCTCTTCCTCGAGAACGTTTTGAGTTTATCCTTCCACGTCTTGGTCTAAAGAGTTTACAACCGGAAACACTCAAGCGCCTTCAAGAGGAAGACGAGGAGTAAAGGTCTTTATTCATCTATCTCCTGTATATATTTATTCAAAAAGCAAAATACAAAACTTGAAAAACCCACAAAAAGAAAATATAAAAATAAATTTTTTTCTAAATTCATAAAAATTAGAAAAACCTGAAAAATTCCAAAAATATTGTTATTTTGTCATGTTTTTCCTTATTCGATATCATCTACGGACTTTGTGTTGACATTCAAAGAATGTCACGGGTTTTTAGATGCTCCTCGAATGCACATAGTTTTTGTTTAAAAAAAAGGGAAAAATGGTGGTTTATTGTCATTTGGCAAGCCCTTTTGAAAAAAGAAAGAACAGAGCCATACTTTATCTCATATTTCAAACCTAATGCTCTGATTCTAAAAACAAATGTTTTTCATTAACAAGACAATTGTTTAATTTCAAATATTTTTTCTTCTAAATGATTCTTCTGAAAAATATTTGCAATCTTATGAAAACTCGATTGTTTTGAAAACACTTCGGACTCTATTTTTGAAAATCAGAAGAACTTATCAAGTGTCAAAATCTCAATCCATCAATCAATAACTTCCGTCATTGATTGAGGGGGGAATGATTTTTCAATTAAATCAAAAAGTGATTCTTTTCAAACAATTAACACTTAAATGAGTAAGGTCTACTCTAGATGTTTTACAATATGTTACACAATTGGTTCCAGACCTTGGTTATTATTATGTTTTCAAAATATAATCATGCATGTTCAATCAATGGAGTTTAAAGTCTAAAAATCCAATCCTTATCAGTTAAAACGTTTTCATAATCAAGTCACAATTCTCCTTAAAAAGCTTTCAAAATCAATTTAAATCTACAGAGATCACAAATCTCAAATGATTTGATAATTGTGATCGGGGGAGAATTTGTGATTTAAATTGAATTTAAACTGATAATTTGATAAATGGTTTCATAAGTGTTTAGCATGTTTTCCTCCCCACATGTGACAAACGATTTCAAATTTTCCATGCACATGTTGAGGGGGAGCATATACATTAAACCTCAAATTATTGGAAAGTGATTGAAATTGTCTCTAAGTGCAGGTTCCCTCTAATATGTGCAAAACTCTTTCAAACTTCGAGGCACATATTGAGGGGGAGCAAAATTTTGAAAACCTCATCCTTCCTCAAAATGTGTTATCTACTCAAATTGATTGGGAAGTGATGTTGATCATTTTAGAAAATGTTAATCAAAAGATTGGACCTTTCATTCTTAATCTAACGATTTCAAAGATCTCTTGCCTCCATGTGCTAAACAAATTCTGAATTTTTATGCATATGTTGAGGGGGAGCATTTCTAAAATATCAAAACAATTAAGATACAAAATGCTTTGATTCTATATCACAAGTATCTTGATTGATTTTTCAAATGGTTTTCAATTGGTTTTAAGGCGGAAGAACAATACCAAAAGACCGACCAATTTAATTTATGCATGGTGTTATAAGGATGGTTAGGTTAGGTATTCGTTCCCACGATCCCGCCAGTGCCGGAGGGATCTACCCAGGGACAATCCACTAGTTAGTGTAGAAGTCCTTAGGTATGATGATAAAAAGAGAAAAATGAGATATGGGAAGAGTGCGGACTGAGACTGAGCTAGTACTGGAATAAACCCAACAAGGTTCTAGATATGAAGTCTCGGTAAGCACTGAAGGGGTTGAAGAATGAAAAAGAATTGAATGAGAAAAAGGGTGAAAAGAAATAGCCCTCCATTTATTCAACCTTAGGGCGTAACCGGGCTCAATTCATATGCTACTGGTGGTTACCAAGGTAACATCGGTATTGAAGACAAGACGTCATGGACCCAGTGATGCACTGCACTTCAACTTTCCAAACCACTCAAGTTCCTCTTAAAAGGACTTGTTTCACTCTCACGGGGAACCAACATAATCTATCGACTCTCTCTTAGAGATTGTTGATATTGAAGAAGGAGACCCTCTCCCTAGTCTTCGGCATAGGAACCAAATATGCACAATTGAGTCTAGAGCCACGAGATCATCAATAAATCTCATTAGGACACTTTCAATGAAGACTCTCTGTTTTACATAATATGGAAAGAGAAATTATATCTTATGAGTCCTACGCATTGTCCTTGTGGTATTGCCAGAACATCTGAGTGATATGCATACATGTTCACAATGAAGATGGAAAGCCTTCTGGAGCCAACATCAAACAAGCTCCTGGTAGGTGGCATGTGAGATCTATCCAATAGATCAACCATGTGACAACTGAACAGAAACAATGGAGCGATTCAATCTTTTGAATCAATCCCGGTTCAGGTTATGGATTGACGGATACCTTTGAAAACCGTCATTGTGCTTAAAAACTCTTTTCTTTAGCACATCGACTGTGTACTTATTTCTCAAATAAAAGGTGTTTATGATTGATAATTGATTTTCATTAAAACCTTCGTTGTATTGCAAAACAATTTCTATTGAGCAATACACGATTGTTTCTCAAATCTCTTTTCATCAATCAGTGAATCTCATTTCGCTGGTTCACTCACCCCGTGTTGTCTTCTTTGAGACGTTCGGTTTGAGAACGACTAGAGCAAATGCGAAACCCTGTCAAGGAAATTCTTCGAATTATACCTCGATCACGAGCGTACTTGTACCCGATCAACGGGGAATCGTGGGCCGTGTACCTCAATTCATCGAAAGTGATCAAAGACACTTTCGTGCGCTTTGTTGCTAATTGTCTTATGCATGTACACCCTGACGTTTGCATCTGATCAGAATGAAGCGGTCAATTCACAGCCGCATGCTCACTCAACACATTCAGTTCCAAAGAAATCATGATTAATACATCAATGACTCTGATATTTTCACTCCATGCTTCTGCTACTATGCTGCCAATATCATGAATCAATAAAAGCTTCCGCTACTCTGATGAAAAGATGTCATGATCTAGAAAGTGTGAGCATGTCGGTCCAATAGTCACAACATCACATAATACTAACACCACAATGGAAGTGTCAAAGATTTATGTTAGCTGATGATCTCAATGCTGGCTCAAAACTCATCATCACGTGGATCAGTTAAAGACCTCCACTTAAATTATCCTAACATGCAAAACATGATGAATCAAAGACTACGAGCTACTGAGCAAAGGACTTAATCAAGAAACCTAGAGCTATCTAATGTAATATCTGTTTGTATTCATTGTAAATTGAGGTGACCTCCCTTAGGGGGAGATTGTTAGGAATTAGAAAATTCAGTCATTAAAGAGTCGGTCACCTCAAGTATATGTAGTCATTAGAAAGCTCGTAGTCGTAGTCTGGTTATATTATTAAGTAGTTTGTTTTGTAACACCGTGGAGGACGGACGGGTCTTTACCCACTGTATGCCTGATCCATAGCCCGTAGGTGGCATTTGTTTGTAAGAAACTATAAATACCCTCTACCTCCCAAGGTAGAGGGTTGGAGCTTCAATATCATTTTTCTTTGTTTCACATAGTTCCCAACTCTCTTCCCTTTCTCTCTCTAGAACTTTCTCTCTCTAAACTTTGTTAACGCCCCACATGGTTATGGTTTAATGTGTTTGTGAAATCCTATATCTTACAAAAAACAAAGCCAGACTTATAGCCAAAGGTTACAGTCAACAAGAAGGCATTGACTATGATGAGACATTTGCTCTTGTTGCAAGAATGGAAGCCATCAGGATCTTTCTTGCATATGCACCATACATGAACTTCAAAGTTTACCAAATGGATGTGAAAAGTGCCTTCCTAAATGGTGAACTTAAAGAGGATGTTTATGTTCAGCAACCCCCAGGCTTTGAGAGTAGTGAATATCCTGACTATGTCTGCAAGCTTGACAAAGCCCTATATGGACTGAAACAAGCTCCCAGAGCATGGTATAAAACTCTCTCAGCCTTCCTGATCTAATACAAGTTTGTCAGAGGAAAGATAGACAACACCCTGTTTATCTATAGGACAAAACAATATGTGATACTAGTCCAAGTGTATGTTGATGACATCATCTTTGGCTCAACAAATTATACTCTTTGCAAACAGTTTAAAAAACTGGTGACAAAGAAATTTAAAATGAGCATAATAGGAGAGCTGACATACTTTCTTGGACTATAAATCAGGAAAACTGATAAAGGAATCCCATCAGTCAAGAGAAATACACCAGGAATCTCTTGAAGAAATTTGGGATCTCTGATTGTGCCTCAGTGAAGACTCCAATGGTTCCTCCAGACATACAATTCTCAGTATGTCTAATTGCAAGATATCAGTCTAATCCTAAGGAATCCCATCTCATTGCAGCCAAAAGAATTCTCAGATACCTAAAGGGAACTCCAAGCCTTGGACTTTACTATCCTAAATGTTCAGGGTTTGAACTCAAAGGTTATTCTGACTCTGATTATGCTGGCTGTAACATGGACAAAAAAAGTACCTCAGGGTCCTGTCAATTTCTTGGAGGAAAACTGGTTTGTTGGAGTACTAAGAAGCAACAATCAGTGGCTATGTCTTCAGCTGAAGCTGAATATGTGGCAGCTGCAGGGTGCTGTGCCAATGTGCTGTGGATGAAAAGTCAACTCAGTGACTATGATATCCATTACAAAATGGTACCCATCTTCTGTGATAACACCAATGCTATTGCAATCTCCAACAACCTTGTCCTTCACCAAAGAACCAAGCAAATTGATATCAGATATCATTTTATCAGGGAACACATCATGAAAGGAGACATAGAACTCCACTTTATCCCTACTGAATATCAACTTGCTGATTTTCTCACCAAACCCTTGGATGAACCTACCTTCAGGAGACTGAAAGCTGAATTGGGAATGCTTGACATTGAAAGTCAGCAACCTGATAATCAATCCTGATCTCAGCGAGTTCTCTCTGAAATGGTCCCTGATCCCTGAACAAAGCCCAAAATCTTCTCACTGAATGAGTAAGAATCATTCAGGGTCCCTAACATTGGATATAGAGCATTGAATGAGGAACTAAATGCACTAAGTATTTGAGTTACTTAATGTCCTAGGTTGGTAAACATGTCAATTTAATATAGGAATATATGTCTCTATGTCCTTCTGTCATCCATGTCATGGGTCCCCTTCTACCTTGTTAGGATTTAGAAAATCCTATAGTTAAAGAGTCGGTCACCTCAAGTATATATATTCGTTAGAAAGCTTCTAGTCATAGTCATTTAGTGTTAGTAAGTAGTTTTTTAAGTAACACCGTGGAGGACGGACGGGTCTTTACCCACTGTATGCCTGATCCACAGCCCGTAAGAGGCGTGTCTTGTATGAACCTATAAATGCCCTTTGCCTAGCAAGGCAACGGTTTGGAGCTTTCATAATTCATTTTTCTTTGTCTCACTAAAGTTCCCAACTCTTTTCCACTTTCTCTCTCTAAACTACATATCATTCGACCCTCTTTGTGTATGTATATGTGATTGTGAAAACCAATATGTTACAAATGGTATCAAGAGCCATGGTTTGATCATTCATCTTTCATGTTCTTGGATTTCTAGTGGTTTTCATAAGGATTTTGGGTTTGAATGAGTTTAGAGTAGTTTTCACCATTTGGATCATTTCTAGTGTTAAAGTTTGAATTTTGATAGTACTTTTGTGTTTAGAATCATTATAAGTGTTTAGGTTTTGGTTTGGATGGCTTGAATCATCGTGGTTGGATTGTTTTTGGATTAAAAAGTGTTGTTTTTGAAAGTTTCATTGAAGCGGTTTGTCCCTCGAATGATATTTCTTTGAAGCGGTTTATCTAGCAAATCAAGCGGTTTGTCATTTTTTATGCGGTTTGTCCCTAATTTCAAGCGGTTTGTCTCATTTCTTTGAAGCGGTTTTTCAAAGAAGCGGTTTGTCTATTGAGACAAAACGATACGAAAGGACAAAGTAGTGGAAGTAGTGGGTGTACTTGTGTACTAAGCGATTTGTCAATTTATGCGGTTTGTGTGTTAAGCTTTTTGACTGTTAAGCGTTTTGTCAACTTAAGTGATTTGTCAAGTAAGCGATTTGATACTTAAGCGTTTTGACAGTTAATCAATTTGTCAAGTAAGCGATTTGACAAGAAGCGATTTGTCAACTATGCGAGTTGACTGAAGCGGTTTGTCAAGGGTGCGATTTGTCTATTGAGACTTGTCATTTCTTCGTGTTACGTTTTACGGTTTTCTCTTGATTTAGTAAAATCCCGTGAAAGAATCTATTTCCCGGTTTAATCAAAGAGTAGTAAAATCCCGTAGAATCAGTAATTATGTCTACGATCACTTCTTCCGTTGTTGATGACGTTCAAGCTGCAGGATCCGATACTCATCCTCCCATGCTGGATAGAACCGACTATGACTCTTGGGCTCAAAGAATCAGACTGTATTCCTTAGGAAAGGAAAATGGGGTTAACATCCTTAAGTCAATTGATGAAGGACCATATCAAATTGAAACTACCAGAGATATCCTTGAAACCGCTGCTGATGGTTCAGTTGTATTGGGATTAGATAGACCAAAGATGTATGATGAGCTTGATGATAAGGAGAAAAAGAGATACGATGCAGACATCAGAGCTTCAAACATTATACTTCAAGGTTTACCTAAGGACATTTACAAGCTGATCAATCACAATACTGAAGCTAAGGCAGTTTGGGATAATGTCAAGATGCTTCTCTCTGGCTCAGAACTGACTAAGGAAGACATGGAGTCTCAGATGTATGATGACTTTTAGAACTTTAAAATGAAACTATGGGAAAGTGTTACTGAATATTATGTGAGATTCCACAAGCTTGTGAATGATATGAGAAATATCAAAATGACAATGCCAAATATCCAGCTCAATTCAAAGTTTGTGAACAACATGAATCCCGAATGGCACAAATTTGTCACTACAGTCAAAATAAATAAAGGATTGAGGAACACCAATTACGAGCAATTGTATGCTTATTTGCTCCAAAATGAGAAGCATGCTGCATATGAACGAATGGTCATGGAAAAGTTTAATACCAGTACTGGTGATGCAAATTCCTCAAATGATTCAACTGCTTTCTATACAAATGTGGGAATAACCACCAAAGCATCACAAGTCATACCCACTGGAGATGGTAATCACAAACTCATTCCGGATCCAATTTATTAGCCTTCAAACTCATTCATGGAACAACTTGTCAATCAACTGGCTCTAATGGTTAAGCAAAACCTGAACTTTACCACACATACCAACAATCATCTCAGAACTGCCTCTAACCTTCACAATCATGCTACGGTTAAAGATGGAAGGGTAGTTGTGCAAAACATGCAAGGAAGGCAGAATGCTTATCTTCCACATAATGAGCAAGGAAATGTTGGGGTTGGTGCTGGTTATGGGAATGATGGTATAACTGGAGGATATGTGGGTAATCAGAATCATGGAAGGAACATGGCCCAGGGAGCCAATCAAGTGTTACAACTGGGGTGGAGAAGGACACATCGCAAGGAACTGCACTCTTCCAAAACGTCCACAAAATGCAGAGTACTTCAGGGACAAAATGCTACTAGTGCAAGCTCAAGATAGTGGAGCTGTGTTGAATGAGGAAGAATTGCTATTCCTTGCTGAAGGAAATGCGAAACTTATGATGCTGATGTGGATGAATAGCTAGTGCAGGGTATGGGTCAGAACAATCCCAATGCATTTCAAGTTGCAGACTGTGATGCATTTGACTCGGATGTTGATGATGAACCAACTGCACAAACCATATTTATGGCTAGTATCTCACCAATGGTTTCTCCAAAGGTTCCTTCACCAAAACAGGCCAGTCCCTCCAAGGAATCGATCATATCAGAGGTATTAAAATTATACGATGAGATTGATGTGCAAAAGATTCACGACAAAGTACAATAACTGAAATTATTGGATCAAATATTGAAAATATGGGTAACAGCAATGTTGTCCCATATGATCAATATGTGAAACAAGATGAAAGTGAAATTGTACCAAGTGATGCATCTTCTGTAGTCAATGATGACTATATTTTTTATGAATACACTGCATGTGCTCCTGATGATTCCATAACCTCTGAACTAAATGCCTATAAGGAACAAGTTGCCATATATAAACAGCGTGCTAATTTTGAATTGACTACCCGTGAGCAGGAGATGGATAACCAAATACGTACAATTATTAGAAAAAGTAATTTTAGGGAAGAAATGTTAAAACAAGAGTTAAACTCCTTACAAGAAAAGCTTAATAAAACTGTTAAGAAAAAGGAAGAACTTCAAGAAAATGTAAAAGTGCTTTAACAAGAATTTAATGCTAAGGAATCAAAACTTTTAAATGATTTTTCCAACCTAAAAACGTTGAAAAACAAACTTGAAAACAAACTGTACGTACAAGGGAACACCATTCAGACTGCTCACTTGATCAATAAGCATAGAGTGTTAAGCGATGAGCACAATACTAATCTAGTAGAGGAACCCAATCATGAGGTTGGTAAGAAAGCAAAACTGCTCAAAAGGTAATCTATGATGGCCATGAGATCCTTAAGCCTAGACAAACACCATCATGTATCGAGGGAACTGAAGAGGATAGAAAGTTAGAAGATACCTCGAAAGAAAAAATGGCAAAGAAACTAAAAGATCCTTGGTGTATAAAGAATAATATAACGCTTAAATCACATGATTACACTAAGGAAAATTGGATTGCCTTGAATAAGTTTATACCTCAAACTCAATTGACCCCTGTGCAAGTGTTCTGGAAGAAAGATTTGGATAAGCAAAAAGTTGATAATCTTATTGAGAAGAATCCCCCGTGTAGGAAATTGCCTCCAGCCACTGTGTATCCTCCAAATACACCTATGCATTTAGTTCCCAGAACTCTTCCCACTCAAAGAAAGACCTTAATCAGCCTATATGTAGTTCATCAATTATTTGTTGATTTTGAGAAAATGTGTAAGAAGAGAATCACACCCACAGGGATTACTGAAGGGGAAAGGGGTTTTGAGCAAACTAAAGAGTGTTATTTAACTGAAGTCACGCCTTTCTTTAAACAACAAAAAGAACAATTTGAGATTCTTCAAAAGGGCATAGATACAAAGATTAAAGAAATGAAAAAGGTGTTTAATAAAATGGAAAACGAGGTAAGAATAAATGAATGTGAGCTTAAGACCAATGAGATTGAGAGGAAGAACGTTTACATTTTTAACGATAATTTGATATCTAGATGTATTGCTCAAGATGTGTTCTACACTGTTACAAATTATTCTATTACTGCTTCTCAATTTCATGAATTATATGTTGCCTTGAAAGTTTCCCATGATCGTGTCGTTGAGCTTGAAACAACAAATTCAAAATTGCATGATAAAATTGAAAGAGATGATCATGATAACATGGTCAAACAATTTTTTAAATTGGAAGTTGAATATCTTGCTTTGCAATTAAAATATCAACATCTCAAAGAAAATATTAAAACCTCGAATTCCAAGACATCTTCGGATGGTCCTGAATTTGATACAGTTTTTGAATTAAACAAACGAGACGAACAGATTCGAGCTTAGTGCAACACGATCAAAAGGTTGAAAGCCCAAATTTCACAATTAAAGGGAGATAAGAATGAAATGACTGGCTATCATATACCTCCTCCTTTATATTCTCAAAATTCTCAGAATTTTCATCTTCAAAACATCATTAATGCATTACAACATGAAAATGAGTGCTTTCTAGCAGAAAATGAAATGGTTAAACTACATTTCAAAGAGTTACATGAATCAATTAAAGTCACTCGTGACAAGAACGAAGAAAAGGTAACTTCTTTTCAAAATGAAATTAAGAATCTGAAGAGTCAGGTAAAAGGGAAAATGCCAATCACCAGTTGTGAGATTACTGCACCAAAGGTGCCTGCTTGTGCTAAATATGCTATGACTGTGAAGTATATTCCCCCTCATTTTAGAAACAATGAAATTGCATGTCAAACATATTTTTCGTACCTTAAGGATAGTCTAGAATGTCTCCATGAGATTGTTGAACAGGATAAGATAGAGAAGCCACTTGATAGTGCGATTAGGGATGCATGCTGATAACGCTCAAAATGAACATGTTTTTAGTAGCGTTATTGTTGGTTTTGTGTATGATGATCGGCTATATTTACTCATAACTGTTGCAAAAGTGCGAAAGTTGCGTATTGTGTATGTGTATGTAGCAAGGTATCACAAAAGATGAAGAAATGAAGTTTTCATGCACGTTTGGAGAATTCTCGAGGAAGGAAGTCGAGTAAGGAAGCACTTGGACTCAATGATTAGGAAGCGCAATGATTTATAAGTATCTACAGCAAGTAAAGATGAAGTTTCGTCTTGCGAATCATCAGCGAAACAAAAGAAAAGGTAAATCAAGAAAAAGTCAACAAAAGTCAAAACTAGGGGTACAGAGGCCCAACCGTTCGGTTGGAGCCCACAACCGATACGGTCTAAGTGAAAAGGCGCAACCGATCCGGTTGCCAAGGCTGGAGTTACACAAATTATCATTTAATGTTGCCTTAACTCCCCATAATCATGGAGGCGATCAATTCTGTTATTTACTATGGAGAACGTTTTTAGACGGATAGTTATGGTTCTCTAGCTATATAATGAACCTAGACTTAGTAGTCTAGGTGTGACACAACCCAAAGTGTAATAGTTTATACCAAAGCTATTACCAACCATTTTATTCATCCCAAAAGTTTGGTTACTACTGTAAAACGTCCAGGAGGTTGGAGAGACTCATTCTCATCCATTGTTTTGATCATTCAGAGTTATACGGTTAAGCTAGGAGATTGGAGGCGCGTGGTTGCTATAATCCACGAATTCTAGTTCTTGTAATCCAAAATTTTAGGTATTCTATGGAACTTGTTATGAATTTCTATTCTCTTGAGTTATTGGAATTACTTTGTTATTACTTGTGTTTTGTTATAATTATCATGGAGTAGTTCTTGAATATACTTGTGTGTAAGGATGTAGGAAATCATACTAGTGTTCTCATATGTGATGCATGTATATATGATCTTGTTTAAATGAGTTTGTTGGAAAACTACTAGTCTTGTTTGATTTGTCGGTAAAACATGTTTTAGGAAAAAGGACCGAAAGGATTTCTCTTGTGTTTTATTCCAAAAAGTTAAGTGACAAACTAGTATAGGGATATGGTGATTGACAACCACCATGTTTACTTATTGAAACAAGACTAGAAACATTTTCATCACGAAAGGTCGAAAGATTTCGTAGGAACGAGTTTAATAAGAACATTTTACAAAAAAATGGATTTTCTAAAAGGCTAATCATTAGGATAAGGACCGAAATGATTACCTATATGTTATTGCTCTTAAAATGATTTTACAAAACATAAACCATGGGTTGGAAATCCTTTGCTTATGATTTGTGCATCACATCAAGAGTTTACACCAAGCCTTCATGAACACTTACTATGATTGCCTATAGACTACACACTAGTATATGTTTCTTTATATTGATTTTCATTAAAACCATCATTTTTGGAGAGAGCCTTGACAAAGCTTTCTTGTTACCAATCTTTTAAAACAATTTCAAAAGCAAAATCCCTTGGGACGATCTCGACTTACCCACCTTTGCTATCGCGAAGGAGTATACTTGCTCGTATGTGTTTATAGTAATAGCGGATAATTGTGTTTATAAATTTTTAAAACTTGCACACGGAAAGCACATCAAGTTTTTGGCGCCGCTGCCAGGGATTTTGAATTTTTAAGTATTTTGATCTTGTTTAGATTCTGTAAAATTGGTAATATTAAAATCAAATTTCATAAAATAAAGTAAAAATTTTGGTTTAGAGGCTAACCGAACCGGTTAGTGCTCTCGGAAAAATTTTGTTTTTGATTTTTGTAGTTTTAGTTTATCTATTGTTTTGTGTCATAGTTTATAGTTTAATTCTTGTCATTTCTGATTTTTATAGATTGTCTTATAGATTGTTTATGCTTTTCTTAGTAATTTTTAGATTTTTGATATTTAATCATTTTTAGTTTTATTTACTTTTTAGTTAATTTTATCTTAATTGCAGTAATTAGCTTAGTTAATTTTCAGTTTTTATGGGTTAGTAGTTTTAATGATTAGTTAAGTAGATTAGTTAATGTAGTTTATGATTAATTAACTTAATTAATATTTCTAATTAATAAGGATAATGAGTAGACACACTTAATTAAGAGTTTAAGCACAATTAATGGTCTTTAATTAATTTAAAATTAACAGGTAAAAAAAAATAAAAAAAAATGTTTTTTGGAAAATCGATCCAACCGTTCGGTTGCAACCCGCAACCGGATCGGTTGGAATTTTTGGTCAGGAAGCTTAAAACCAACCAAATCGGTTGGAGGGACTACCGATCCGGTTGGAGCTCTCGGTAAAAAATTTTCTAGTTTTTTGATTTTGAGTTTTAGCTTGTGTTTTTAGTTTTGTTAAGTGTCTTTACTTGTTTAGTATATGTTTCTGTAGTTTGCTTTGGTTTTTACTAACTCTAACGCTAATGATTTGGATTTTTGTCTTTGGTTTTGTTTTGTCTCGTTAGAAAGTTGTTATGGATAGTTTAAGCGAATTGAAAGTACCTACGTAACTTGGATGAGATGTTCAAAGACACCGGAAACTCGTTGGAGAAGATTGGGAATATTTTAGAAGAAAGTAAGAAGGACTTGGGTATTGATGCGGATTGTGTGGAAGAAGAAGTGGAGAGAACAAGGTTCAACTTCCTAAGAAGGGTAGAGTTGTGGTATTCACGCAAGCACCACTAACGCAGTATGATTCACCACTTATGAGGTTCGGTACACCTTGTAGTGTCGAAGGGGTGAGTGCATGGGACTCAACCTAAACATGGCCTATGGTGAAAATTATATTGTGGAGAAAGTTCTTGATCAAAATTGTACGTTAGTTTTGATTATGAAACTTCGGGAGAAAAATGGTTAAGAATCTTAAGGTTAACATTCATGGTCACATTTTCGAAGCAGATTTTGTTGTCTTGGAAGAAGGAAGCGATGAGCCCAATATGCGTTTTTGAGTAGGGATTTTCTTGTTCAACCAAATGTTAAGTGGTTTTGCTTTTAGGAGATGAGGATCAACATCACCGACTTGGAAGAGGAGAAGGGGTGAATGAAATGCTTGTGGGTTATGTGCTAATATGGAGAGGGAAAATGTGGAGTGGTAAGATGGGGAAGGCTAATAGAAAGAAAACCTCATCCAACAAATTAACTCCACATTGATCACGAGGTTTCTTGACGAGTCTTAATATTTATAGTGTCTGCATATACCTATGGTCTACCCTAATGCACTAACGGGCGTGTACCCGGTCGTGTGTAGTGTAGTAAATGGTAAAGCCGAGGTCATCCAAAAACTATGTGTGTGGGATAATTACTAAGTCTAATGTCACGAGAATATAAATGGTTTTATGTGGTTTTAATTAATTAAACTACTAATGAGAAATATAAAAGCAATTAAATGGTAGAAAAGAAATCAATAAAGGAATAGTGGTGCTAACCTAGTCAATCCTCCTAACTAGTTATGTCTATGCCTACTTACTTCCAATTACTTGAGGTGGGGTCAAATTGAGAGGACAACATTTGGTCTATTAGCCCTAACCTATCGGCAAAGATGCCACCAAGGAGGAGAAATGGTAACACCGTCATAAGTCTGTTGTTCCACGGTCCCTAGCCAAGTCATTAAGTACCGCTACATGCTAGATTATAAATAGTGAGTGCCCGGCCGTTAGGAACTTAGACACTACACCCCCCAATTCTTAAGTTCATCCAAGCGATAGGTGATCAGTTGGTCAAATCGCACAAGTAGAAAGAGGTCGTCGAGTTGGTCATATCTTACCCTTCCCGTCTCGAGTCCGGCTCACCTAGGGTGGGTTGGTCATATCTCCTAGCAATTGGCCTCTATCGCCATTCAAAACTACCGAACCAGGGGGTGACTACCAAAGAACTATGCATGCATACACTTAGAAATAATTGTACGGAAGTAAAGGTAAACGTAAACAAAACAATTAAGGAATCATAACTAGGCTAGCACCAAAGGGTGCTTAGCGCTCATAATAATCATGCACATCAATTCAATATTCAAAGGTGAAAATACATGAATTGAAAGTAAAGAAATAATAAGCGCTAAAGCTTATCGTAATGGTGACTTCTCCTTGGAAACAGACTCAGTATGCTTCCCTAGACCTCCCTAGAGATTTTTCCCCGTTCTCGAGTATTGTGTGTGGAATGGAATGAATGGAAATGCTAGAATTCGTGGGGTATTTCTAGGCAGTGCGAGGTGCAGCGTAACCAAAATATGAGTTCGCCGTAACCTCCGTAAATGCACTAGATCACGCTAGTTACGGCGTAACCTAGTAAGTGGTTCGCCGTAGTCTTCAATAAACCAAGTTACGTGGTAAATGATGCGATAGTTATGGCGTAAGTATCGTGACGTGGAACCTCTTTTGACCTAATGGAGTTCGTCGTAATCTTAGGAAGGATTACGCCGTAATCTCTTGATGAGTTGGACCGAGGTCTTGCATAATAGTTACGGCGTAATGTGAGAGCAGTTACGCGTAACTTCTTCAAAATAAGCATCTTGTGATAAATCTTTAGTAATGTTTCCATTTCAGCGTCTCTTTAGCTCCAATGCTCTTAATTTTGAAGTGTAAAACAATGGAAAACAAGCGTAAATCCATATAAATGATATAAATATGAGCATTAAATTGACACTTAATAATCAGGACTATTTGATGTTATCAAATATCCCCCACTTGAACTCTACTTGCCCTCAAGTAGACCTTATTAGATAGATTCTAAAAAGATATCTCCCAAAACCTGGAAAATATGAGTTTACAAATCCCTTATGCTAGAATAAAACAAAGCCGAACACCTCATGAAAGGGGAACAAACACTCAAATCTCTCAACTATTCTAAGTGTCAATTTCAGGGTGATCACTCAAAAGCACGATCATAGCATGTATTCTATCATAAGCTTGGCGGTTACACAAATCTCCATCACTAGAGTTAAGGGCTAAACAGTTCTCGAAGGCAATATGGGTAGACACGATAAAGGTTAAGGGTGACTCGTCATTACTAACATGTCACGGCGAAGTGGACAAAATCAATGATACATGACCAAATCCATGGCCAAGACACAAAGATTGCTCGTTGCATCACCTAGACATGCTTCATGACTAAAGGGTAGGATAAGACATGGGATATATAATTGGTGTAAAACAAAAACAAGCAGGTAGTCTATATCTATAACTAAGTCATCACCACTTACCGTCCAGCTCAAAGTTCAAGTTTAGAAGTCTAGAGATCGGATCATGAAATGCAAGGTAGATGTGTCATTAGAGGACGTCGTGATGGGCACACTACCTTTTCTTCTTTGGTATTACTCCAACTCCAATCTTCAAATGTGACCGAGGTGGCCTCCTCGATACTAAACAATAAAGCTCATACTATAGTGCTTATAACAATGCACTTTACAAAATCATAACGAATCAACTTTTTTTCAATCATAGCGATAACATAACATCCCCCACAGAATGAACAATGGGGTTCGAGGTCTTCAATGATCTTCATAATTGTTGTCAATGACCGTGATTTCCAAACCTTTTCACTCGAACCTTGAACTTAGGCAAATGATGACTTCCTAATTACAAATAAAGACTACAGGGTAGGCTAAGGTGTAAGGTGTATGAAGAAACAATATATAGGGGTGACAAAATGAAAGGAATGGCTCATAAGGGTGTATCTAGGGGTATCTTGCACTAACGGGGAGTGCAACAAAAAGGGTTTCACATGGGGGTGAAAAGTGAGGTGACTAATCGATAGACTCACAATGGTAGGCTGTTTGGGTGATAATCCTATATCTTGCCTTTTTAAAGCTGAAAAGTCCAAATACATCGAGCTAACTCAACATACCTCGTCTATGGTCTCAAATGATGCAAAGGCCAAGTTCTAAAGTTTACAAGCTATCGGCACACTCATAATTTGGTGGATTTGGGTAAAATATAGAGGAAGCGGATAAGGCTAATCTCACCATGTAATATCAAGGGTTGTATGTGCTGGAAGCTAAGGTCTAATCTAGTTAGGTTCGGGAAAAATATGTCAAAATTTTAAAATGGCATAATTTTTCAAAATAAACTAGAAAGCTGAGGCTTAAATAAAGTTAAAGAGACAATTCTACTCCCGTCCCCCCACTTGAATTGTACAAAGTCCCTTTTGTACTAGGCATTAAAATAAAGGTGAATAGAAAGGTAGAATTAGAGCGAGAACTTCCCTGAATTTTGCTCCAAAAAGAAGAAGGCTCACGAAAAGGATCGCGTGCCTCGTTAAAGCGTCATGAAAAAACTTCAATCCCTGAAATCACAATACCGACAAGCATAATTCTAAAAAGAAAAATAAAATAAAAATGAAAAATAAACCTAACTCACTTTCGTAGGAATCACGGTTGCATTTAGCGAATGCAACAAGCCTTTTTAAACCACTTGGTGTCCCAAGTGGACGAGTGAAGTCTCGTGAGGGTTTACAGGGGACACACCCACAAAGTTCATTTAAAACTAATACAAGGTTATTGTGTTTTAAAATGAAAGAATTATAGAGAGGGAGATTACGTCGTAACTCCAATAAGAAGTTACACGTAACTTGCAAAACCTCGAATGAGTGGCGAATAGTTCTGGCAATGCTTTGTTAGATCGATGTACTCTAACCAAACTAACTTAAATAGCTTGTTTAAGGTTTAATGACCTCGGATAAATCCTAAGTTATTAACAAAGAAACACTGAGCAAACTCTATTAAGTATCCGGAATTTACTTAACAAAGCTAAGAAGAATAACTTTAACTTTGAACGATTTTATTAATAACTCTAACTCTGCTTATTATGCAGACTCTTTAACAACTCTAATAATATCGAACTTCTCTCTAAAACTCTAATAATGTCATGTACGTATGATATCAATCTAGAGGTCCTTTTATAGGCTCAAGGATAACCCTAAACGATTTACAATTTGTATCCTTGTACGACAAGTAATCTAATAAATAATATTCTAGAATTACAAGACTTTCTATAAACGAATATAACAGTTCTTTTAGCCTTGCAGTACTTTGATTTCTTCAGCAGTACTTTGACTTCTCTTTAGCAAGATTTTTGACTCTTTGACTTTTTCGATTACTTTGTCATTCTTTAGCTCTTTCATATCCCAACAATCCTCCCCTAACTTGAATTCTACTTGCTTGACTTCAAGTTCCTTTGAAATTATCTTTAACAATCCATCTTTAAGGAAAGATTATGTCTTAGTCTTTGGATTGTATCTTTGTAGTTTCTGCTTGTATCAAGTATTATCAAAGTATATTTAGAATTATTCTTTTCTGACAAAGATCATCCAAGACTCCATCTTTTCAAAGAACACAACAACAATTGACAATTTGTACATTAATTTAGTTTAAGTTGCAGTCTATTCTCATCATTACTAGATGTGTTAACTTCTGTGAGAGGTGAATCATTGAAAATTTAATGGATTTTGATCTCTTTACCAAAGCCATTAACTCTAGAGTAGCCAAATGTTTTGGTGTGTAAGACCATGGTACATTGATAACCATATGATTTTTAGCAAATCATCAGCTATCAACAGATTTGAGTTGTCTTTACCAAAAGTTGTACCCTTCTGGACTAGTTAGTTCTTTCATCATGGTGAACTAATTACCATATAATGGTTTTCCACGGCCTTTACCACAAGCCATTTTCTTGTGGGCTAGCCAACTCTTCACATTATCGATATGGTGATTTGATGACCATACAACTTATTAGCAAGTTGTTAACTAAAAACGGATTTGAGATATCTTTACCAGAGTCGTTTGCTCATGGATTAGCCAATCCTTTTGTAACCATGGTGGATTGATAACCTATTGATATTGCCATCTCAAAAACCATTTATTTTATTCAACCTTTGTTTCAAAATATTTGTCACTTAACAAAAGGTTTCTTTCAAAAATCATTTAACTGGTTTAAAACTGCAAGCAATACTTTGTTGAAAGTACTGTTTGATCGCCAGTATACTTTGAATAAAGTATCTTGATATTTCAAAACAATTTATTAAATTAACATTCATACCGGTTATTCATCATCATCACGCAATTGTAGTCCATCGATAAAATGCTTGATGACCGGACATGCTATTTCATTATCTTCTTCTACTTCCATTCCATGCTCCGGCATTCTTCTCATAAGTTCTGGTGTAAGAGGATATCTTCTATTAGCCAACATGTGAATCATAATTCCATCTTCTAGCTCTAGAACATGTACTCCATATTCTTCAAAGAATCTCCGACTAACAATCTCCCAATTCTCTTGATTCTTCCAAATTTCAGCTGCTTTGTTCTTGATTTCCCATAAAGTTGTAAGATCTCCAAGCAATACTAAACCAACTCCTTCTGATGGATTTTGTTCAAAGTAATCTCAAGACCACATGATATAAATAGAATACATCCACTCTATCTATGATGTGCAATAAATCCCATAGTCTGTTGAACACTCTGAAGCTTTCATCTTCTCTATGAAACATCAGATAACTTCCATCTTTTGAGTTTACAACTTCAAAAGCAATTGAGATTTGTTCATTTTCATCTCAAAGATCATCTGTAGAATACTTAAAATCCACTACTCTTAAGTAATTCTTTAGTTCATCATTAGTATCAGATCGTAACTCAATTTTTCTTTCTTTGATGACTGTATATCTTCAACTTCAGTTTTTCTTTTTCTTTTTCTATCTTTTTCTTTCCAAGCATCATCTTTGTAATCTTTGATGCTTTCAACATTTTTCTTATTAGCTTCCCTAACAAAGATCATACAATTCTTTCATCTCAAAATAATTAAACCTCTGCAATCCTTTATATCCTTGACTTTTAAATAAACCATCATTGGATTTCTGTCTTTAGCTCGATTTGGTCTTCTTGGTAGGAATCTAACAGAAATAGGTGACTCTAATGGTTCATCACTTCAAAGATTCAATTCCTCTTGCAACTTCTTAGTCGCTTCTCTATTCCTCGAGCTTCTTCAATTAGCTTAGCTTCTCTATCTTTAGCATTTAATTCCTCTTGAAACTTTCTAGTTGCTTCCTCATTCATAGCTTCTGGGCTGCTCTTATCCTGTGCAAAGTAGGTTTTTTTCTTCCTTTTCTCTAACAACTTGCCCTTACCTTTATCTTTTGGATCTATTGCAGGTTGAGAAGTTTGTGGTTGTTCTTCTTGAAACTCCCGGTATGCTAACACCCCTTGGTTTTGATAAATCATGCAAGATTTCAGTAATGGTTTCGTCATCACTTGCAGTATGTATAGGTTTGGGTGTAGCTTCTTCTTCTTGTATGACAGTTGAAGGACCATCGGCTTCTTTATATACAGTTGTTGAAGGACCGCTTCTCTTCAAAGTCTAACAACCTTAGAGTAATCAATTCTTGTCTCAAGATTCCTTGAAGAGCGGTACTTTGATCAGTGATACCTTGATCATCAAGATACCTTGAACTTGAACATCAATAACTTGCTCCTCGGTTCCTTGAACTTCAGTCCTTTCTTCCTCAGTACTTTCAATATTAACATATTCTTCAGTACCTTGAGATTCAGTCTCCTTAACAACATTTTCTTTCAAATTCTCTTATCTAAATTCCTCCCCAATTGGACATAAGATGATTGTTTTTGGACCTTTTGGCGTTTTGTCTTCTTAAACTGCCTTTGCTCCTTCTTTTTAGATTTGACCCATATACGATGATGTTGAACCAATGGCCAGACAAAATTCTTGAGTCTTCTAAACTTGAGCTTCAACTTCTTAATCTGTTTAGCTTGAGCCTCAGTAGTCTTCTTCAACTTGACTAACTCCCTTGTTAAAACATAATTATCCAATGTCAAACCTTCAGGGGGTATAGTATGTGAATCATCTCCTTGAATTGGCGAATGTTCCTCTGGTTGAGAATCAGGAACAGATCTTTGTGGAGATGGAGAAGGGGAAACTGCAACATCTTCTTGAACATCAAGACTTGGGGAAGCAACCTTGAGATGCGCACCTTCTCGAGATGCAAAGACTTTGAGAAGCGGTACCTTCAGAGGCAATACCTTGAGTATCGGTACCCTGTAAGCGGTACCTTCTCTATCTTCATCCTCTGCGATCAATCGGCGGCTTGAACAACTTCCATCATAGAAGTAGTTAAGGGTGTCCTTCCGTGAATAAATCACTCTTCCGAGCCATGAAAGTGAAAATCTTGGCTTGTTGTACCACAACATGTAAAAGACTTGTAGGTTTAGGGACATCGGAAAGTTGTTTATTGAGGAATACTTGAACAAACCGTGGATACATTAACCATTTTGAGCCATGAGTAATGTGGAAAAGCATTCCATCTAGAATTAGCCTTGAAAAATTGAAAACACGATCAGTTGCCAATCCTACTATAGCAGATGCTATATTAGATCCAAATTGCTCCCACGATGTACTTTTAGCACTAATACAATGAAGCAACACATGCACTAAAAACTTCCATTGAGGACAAAATAGTTGTTTCCGGAATGTTTGTTCAGTTAAAGACCCTTCATAACCAATGTGTCCAAAAGTATCCCAAATCAGTTGCTTATCAAAACGAATAGCCCCATCAGCATCATTAAACAATAAGTCTTCACGAATAGAGGCTTCAAGAACCTTGATATTTCTCCCAACAACCATAGCATGAATATACTCTTCATCATTCTCCATATGAACCCTAGTTGTTTCCCAAAATTGTTGAATCAGTGGCTCAATAACATATGGTTCTACTAATAGAGCATAAATAATTGGCGATCCAAGAAGATAATCAATGATGTCATGAAAGATTGCATTCGATTCAGTCTTGTCTAAATTAGCCACCATATTGTTCTTTGAAACTGTATTATGATTCGCCATTGATGATTATGTTATCACAAGAAGATATGACGAATAATATAGATGAAAGTGAAAGAAATATGGAAAAGATTCTAAAGTATCAATATGAGAGGAAAATCGGAGAGCAGTTATTTATAGGTGAGATTTAAAAATCACGCCCTTAATAACAAAGTTACCGTTAGTAATAATTACCCCTCAATATTACCTTGGAACAAGATTACTTTTAATAAGACAAACAAGACTTCCATTATGCGGACTTTCCAAGCAAGACTTTCAAGCAGTACTTTAAGAAAAATCAAAAAGCAGTACTTTTCCATTTTCTTCCTTTCATACTAAAGTAGACATTAATATCCTCCCCTCAAACAATGCATAGGACGATACTTACACTAAACAGTCCTCCCCTTAAATGTAGCTCAGTAATTAATCATGCCAATACTCACCACCAAGTGAGTAAATCTTGAAACATCAAATCCTTTGGTGAGTAAATCAGCTACATTATCATCTCTATGCACCTTGACAACATTAATGAGCCTATGCTCATAACAATCTCGATGAAGTGATGTCCTAATCGGATGTGCTTGGTCTTTGAATGATAAACTGGATTCTTCACAATACAAATAGTACTCTCATTATCAATATTGATAGGAGTATTCTTGAAATTGAACCCATAGTCCAAGAGTTGATTATGCATCCACAAAACTTGTCCACAACACTTGCGAGCCACATATTCAAAGAGAGGATGATTGTTCAGCAATAGTCTGCTTTTTACATTGCCATGAGACTAATCTTCTTCCAAGATATTGGCATCCACCAGTTGTTGATCTTCTATCATAGTTATCACCTGCATAGTCACTATCTGAAAAAGCTTCCAAGTGAAAAGGTGAATCCTTTGGATACCACAACCCCAACTTAGGTTGTTGTTTCAAATAACAGAAAATTCTCTTCACTGCATTCATATGAGAAATCTTTGGAGTGACTTGATATCTTGCACATAAACAAACTGCAAACATGATATCAGGCCTTGATGCACTAAGATACATAAGACAGCCAATCATTGATTTGTATAATTTGACTTCAACTGGTTGTCCATCTTCATCCTTGCCCAATGAGTTAATAGATTTAATAGGTGTAGTCACAAGCTTCATATCATCAAAATTGAACTTCTTAAGTATGTCAGTTACATACTTGTCTTGACTTATGAAAATTCCTTCCTTTGACTGCTTAACTTGAAGTCCCAAAAAGAAAGTTAACTCACCCATTGACCTCATTTGAAATTCATTCTGCATCAGCTTCTCAAACTCCTTGACCATAGACTGTTTGGTAGCTCCAAAGATAATATCATCTACATACACTTGAACTAGCATGATATCCTTCTTATCTCTCTTGATAAACAAAGTCTTATCTATAGCACCTCTCCTATAACCATGTTTCAATAAAAATGTAGAGAGCCTTTCATACCAAGCTCGTGGTGCTTGATGTAAGCCATAAAGAGCTTTAACAACTTTATAGACTTTGTTAGGATTTTTAGGATCTTCAAAACCAGGAGGTTGCTTGACATATACTTCCTCTGTAATCTTGCCATATAAAAAGGCACTCTTAACATCCATTTGATAAACCTGAAATCCCATATAAGAAGCAAAAGCAAGAAAGATTCGAATTGCTTCTATCCTTGCTACAGGAGCAAACACTTCATCATAATCAACTCCTTCTTCTTGTCAGTAGCCTTGTGCAACTAACCTTGCTTTGTTTTTGATGACATTTCCTCTTTCATCTCTCTTGACTCTGAACACCCATCTTGTACCAATAACCTTCTTACCATCAGGAAGATCACATAATACCCAAACTTCTTGAAGTCTGAATTGTAGCAGTTCTTCTTGCATAGCTTCAACCCAACTTTCTTTAGTCAATGCTTGACCAATATTCTTGGGTTCCTCTTGAGAGATAAAACAAGTAAACTGGAATGTTTGATGGTCCTTATGATTAAGTCTTTTTTGTTTATAGACAAAGCTAAGTAAAGCATTATGAGGTTTAGTGAAAGTCTTAGCTCTGTGTCTAGTCATTACTCCAGAAGTAGAAGGACCAATGATTTGATCAGTAGGATGATTCTTATGAATTCTTAAGTTTGGAGACTGTGGAATTCCATAAGTATCTTCCAAATTAGTAAAATAAGCATCTTCATTGGAATCGAGAAAATTCCTTCATCTTCAAACTCATCATCGATCTTCTAATCCGCATGGTAGGATCATCCAAATCATCCAAAGTACTGTAATCGGTGCAGCGAAAGTACTTTGTTCAAAAGTATCTTGTCCAAAGTACTTGTGAGAATACTCATAGCAGTCTTGTTCTTCTTCTTTGCCTCTTCATAAGCTCTTCTTTGGTCATCGGTATAAGAATGTGCTAAAACATCTTGAAGAAGCATCTGATTAAGTTCTTCTTGAATAGATTGATCCTCAGCAGACAATGAGGATTTTGGCTCATCGTATTTCTCTCTTTCAATGAGTTTAGGTTCTTCATCGAACATCATCGATCTAATATGGACTCTATGAACAACATATTGTAAATCTTCTCCATTGTGCACATGTTGATTTTCTTCTCTAACAGGTACATAGTTCATGGAAGGAGTTAAAACTTCAAGATCAAACATCCAATCGGGACCTTTACCTTTCTCATTGTCTTGATCTTCTAAAAACTCAACATGAAGACAATCTTAAACCTTTTTAGTGACTCTGTTGTACTTTCTAAAACCCTTACTGTTGGTACAATAACCCAATAAATATCCTTCTTCTGACTTGCCATCAAACTTACCCATATTATCAATTGTATTTAAAATAGTAAGAGGGCATCCAAAAGGCTTCATAAATCGAATGTTGGGTTTGTTGCCCATCAGAAACTCATAAGGTGTCTTCATTTGTGGCTTAGTAACTGATACTCTGTTAAGTACATAGCAAGCGGTACTTACAGCCTTCACAAATTTCGCAATTGAATAGGTAGTTGTGAATCTGCTAACATTGTTCTAGCTGCTTCAATCAAAGTCCTATTCTTTCTCTCTGCAACATCATTCTGCTGTGGTGTTCTTGCAATATTGAACTCCCTCTTGATTCCTTTGTTTGCACAAAATTCATCCATAAGCTTGTTCTTGAATTCAGCCCCATTGTCACATCTAATACCTCTAACCTTGAGTCTTAATTGGTTTTCAAGTGCTATTATAAGAGTCTGAATAGCATCAAAAGTATCATCTTTAAATCCCAATAAAAATACCCAACTGAATCATCAATCATCTCACAACTAAGCGTACTTTTTCTTGTTTAAACTTGCCACATAAACAGGTCCAAACAAATCCATGTGTAACAGCTCCAAAGGTTCTCTAATAGTCCTCTCCTCAAGCTTCTTGCATGAAGCTTTGTGTTGTTTACCCTTCTTACATGCCAAACAGGAGTGATCATTCTTGTAAGTCTTTGAAGGTAAACCTCTAACTAAATTTCCTTTGACCAGTTTGTTGATATTCTTGAAATTAACATGGCCCAATCTTCTATGCCACTGATGTGCTTCTTCAGATGTTGCTTTTGCCACCAAACATGTGGCTCTCCCATAAGAATGTAGACTCTTCATATCTAGACTATACATCATTGGTTCTTGGTACTCTAAGAACTACCAAGTTATCATCAACAGAGCTTGAATTGTGGGAAAGGATGAGACATTCTGTGGAGTGAATAACACAGATCTTTGTTTATCACAGATTGGAGAGACTGACAATAAGTTGAACTTGAGCTCCTTCACATATCTAACATTCTCAAAATCTATACACCCCGCTTTGATGGTTCCTTTTCCAGTAATTCTTCCTCCATTGGGATCATTCCCAAATGCAACTCTTCCTCCACTAATAGATCTAAAATCGCATGAATCTCCTTGTCTCCTGTCATACTTCTAGAGCAACCACTATCTACAATCAAATGATCTTTAAGCTCCTTTTACGGGTTGCCCCGCACAAAGATGAAAGAGTTAGTGTCTTTTAGGAACCCAAGCCATTACTGACTTGTGTTCCCTTGTGGAGTTACAAACTCAAATTCTTTGAGTATGTAATTCCTACTATTTTTCAAAACATGATCCAGAATTATCTTTTGATTTTTAGCATGTGGATTTGCAAAACTTTCTAGATTTTCAACACTCTCTTTTACAAGTTCATTCTCTTTTTCTTGTATCACAAAACATCGATTCACTTTTTGTTGAAAGTACTTGTTTGTCGCCGCCAGCAGTACTTCTCTTAACCCATTCGGTTTTAACACTTGGTTCCTGTGATCTAGATACCCTATGTGAATTGTAATACCTTCTAGGTTGATAGTAATGAGATCTCCTAGGTTCCTATTCCAAGAGGTGTTAGCGTATTGTTTTGATGAAGCGGTACTTTGGGAAAGTAATCGCTTGTGAAGTGTACTGGTGGTCTAGAAAAAGTTCTTCTCTGGTGAGGGTATCTATGATCTGGTGAGAAATTGCTGTGATTGACCCTATTTGAATTATTCCGGATCTGGTTTGGTCTCTCTAGGTTTCGATTTGCGCACTGTTCTTTGGAAATTTTATAAGGTATTACGAGTGATGTTCACAATCCTTGATTAAATGAGTTGGACTAAAACACACAAAACACAGCTTTTGACCCATACTCCCAAAGTGACTTCTTCTATGTCTATGACCAAAACTATTATTCCTTCTAGGTGAATGATTAAACCTGTTTTGACCAAAGTTATCCCAAAAGGTTTAGCAAGATCTTGTTTGAAAAGGTTTTCCGAAGGTATCGCTTGGAGCGGTACTTTGAGTTGAAGGTACTGCTTGACTTTGAACATTGTTTTCAACAGTTTCTTTTGGGGGTTCAGACCTAGATTGACCAACTAGCTTTTTCCTAAACTCTAGACTGTCTACTCCAAAACGAGAAACATCGGGCCTAGGAGGTTGATGAATTCCAGTGGGATGGGGAACTGCATGATAACCATTGTCTTTCTTAAACTCAGGAGGTGTTTCACTTATTGAATCCTCATTACTAGATGTGTCTACATAATTAATGAGTTCATCATCACTAGTGGTTATATCCTCAAAATCACCTTCATCCAGATCACTAGGTGGGTTTTCTTCTATTTTACTAAAGTCCATACCAAAACCTAGACCCGGTTCTAATGTAAGCTCTTCTCTGTTTTTCAACATAACTAACATGAGAAAGTCCAGATTCACCCCAAGCAGCAAACTTAGCTAACAAATCATCTCTTTCCTTAGTCAGTTTCTCTATTTAAGAAATTTTACAGTTTAATTTCCATTCACTTAGTTTTAACTAATAGTCCTGTTGTTCATACTTTTCAGCCCAAGCCACTTCATTATTTTCATGTGCTAATATTTTGGCTTCCATAGATTCTAAGGTTATTTGATAACCACTGCTACCTCCAACCTAGCCCTAACACAATTATCTCTTTCAATCACATAACCGCCAAGTAATTTTTGATAAAAATCATGACAATTTGAGCATACCTCAGAGATAGGGGTGAACTTGATGAAGTAGCCACCATTGCAAGTAGAACAGGATCATCTTCACTCTCCATGCTCCAATCAAATCCTCCAAAACCATCTCCGATTCCAAAGCAAAGATGATCAGATTCTCATCAAAGGCGGTGCTCGGTCAATTCTTTTCATGAATCTTCAACTGCTTCTTCCATTTGCTACCATACAATAGGTGACAATGGTTCATCATCAAACTCAGACTCAGTCAACCTCTCGATAAACTTTCTTGAGCAACTAAGGCTTTTGTTTTAGTAATAGGAATTTCTTTGAGTTCCAGCTTTGGTTTCTCAGTTATCCTGTTTGCTTGATACTTAGCAAACATGCACTCCCTTGCAAAGTGTCCAGTCTTTTGACAATTGAAGCATTCAATTTTGGATTTGTCAAAAGTGACCCATGTTTTGGTTTGAAGTCAATGTTCTTTCCTGTTTTCTTCATATACCTCTTGATCCTTGCAGTGATCATTGCAACTTGCCACCTGATATCAATTTCTTCTAAAGCATCCTCTTCAATCGGTGAGAGATCTTCTTCATAAGTTATGAGGTAAAGAAGCTTGTGTGCAAAGAAAGAGCATACAACTTCATCGAGTGCATGGTAGTAGTTGGTGGAGCTTCTTGAGCATAGGTGGGTGGTGTAAACACTTGAGCCACAGATACTTTGAGTAGGAGAAGCAGATTTTGGTGGAAGTACGCCTTCTTTAGATGTCACAAAAGCAATATCGTGAGATTTTGAGCTTGATTGGCCATTCATCTCATGCTCATACACCTTCAGGATGATTGTAGAGATCATCAAAATCCATGGTGTCCAATCCAGTTGTCCTCCGATCATAGTAGCAATCACATGCCATGTGGATGGCAAACTCCTTAAGAACTTCGATTGGCATCTTCAACAGATACTTCTGCCTTGTATAACTCCAACATGTTGAGAAGATTTTGAAATCTATCATATGCAAGATCAAGACTCTCTTTCTCACCAACATTGTGAAAGTTTCAAACTGTTGCTTCAAAGATTTTGGCATCTTCTTAGAAGCTTCATTCCTCCAAATCTTGTCTTGAGAGCACCCAAAGTCGCTTTGCATCTTTAGCATCATGAAACTTCGTAGATGTCCATCGGGTATAGCGGATAAGAGTATGTTAAGAGCTTCTCTTGATTCCTTATGGTAGCTCTTTGGTAAGACTGGTTTGGGAGGTTTAGGTTGTCCAGCAATCTCCACAGGTTCTAGAACTACTTCATTACCATTGACAATTACATTCCATAGTGCATGGTCGGTAATGGCAATGTATCTTGCCTCATCTTCATACACCATAGGTCGTATTCTCCTTCTTGATGATTGGAATTTTTGAGTGAGGTGATTGATGGTAGGTGGAATAGCTTAGGTCGACATCTTTAGGTTTTGTTGTAGTAAAGTTTTAGGGTTTCTTCCTAGTCAGAGTTTCCACAAAATCTCTGATGCCACTTGTTGGATCGATGTACTCTAACCAAACTAACTTAAATAGCTTGTTTAAGGTTTAATGACCTCGGATAAATCCTAAGTTATTAACAAAGAAACAAGCAGCAAACTCTATTAAGTATCCGGAATTTACTTAACAAAGCTAAGAAGAATAACTTTAACTTTGAACGATTTTATTAATAACTCTAACTCATTATTATGCACTCTTTAACAACTCTAATAATATCGAACTTCTCTCTAAAACTCTAATAATGTCATGTACGTATGATATCAATCTAGAGGTCCTTTTATAGGCTCAAGGATAACCCTAAACGATTTACAATTTGTATCCTTGTACGACAAGTAATCTAATAATGAATATTCTAGAATTACAAGACTTTCTATAAACGAATATACTTGATTCTTTTCGACCTTGCGGTACTTTGACTTCTTGCCAGTTACTTTGACTTCCTCTTTAGTAGTACTTTGACTCTTTGACTTTTTCCGATTACAATGTCATTCTTGAAGACTTTCATATCCCAACAAGAATAATCGAGATGGTATTACAGTGGTTAAGTTGGTCGCGTTAAGAATTCTGCTGCTAAAAATGATGGTTACTACAGAATATTTCACTAAGATGAGTTACCTTACGTAACTCTTTCGATCAAGAATCAGCTAGCAGTATTTACTTCATTGTCTCCTGCAAAAATGGTTAGAAAACACAAAACCCAACAGAAATGAAATAAAAACAAAAGAAAGGGATGATTCGGGTTGTCTCCGAAAGAGCACTTTTTGATTACTTAACGAGTCTTTAAGTTAGACTCAGAGGCGTGGGAAGCTCCTATGGGGGTCTTTGAACATTCCCCACTTCCATTACTCGTTGGTGTTTATTCATCCAATTATTACGCCTTTTTTTTCTTGTAGATTTATTGAGCCCAAATGCTCCCAACTTATGTGAAAGCCATTTATCACATGATTCTCCATTGGCGTCATCTTTAATAATATTGGTATTTAATGCTCGATGTTTGATCTTGTTCCGCCTATGATGTCGTATATGGTTGCACCCATACCGCTTGATTAGTTCCTTAATCAATTTCGAGCTTCGGAAACTTTAATTTGTACCAATCTTCCAATGCTAGTTCAATATCATGTTGCTCTCCGCGAGGGTAAATCCATTCATTAACTTTTCTTTCACATTTTAGAGGGTGAGAGAATGGTGGCCATGCCGATTTGCATTTTGTGGTTAACATCGAAGAAAAGGGGTGTTTACTAGGACTCGAGTTTCCTCCTTGCTATGAACAATTTCATCCTGTTTCGCTACAATGTTCAATACTTTCTTTGATTATCGTAAATAGGTAGAGTGGGGTTTATTGATTGAACATTATTAGAAATATCAGTTTTGGTTTTAAATGCTCGTTCATACTAAAAGTTATGCGTTCCTTTTCGGTCCCCAAGGAAATTTGTTTTTCAAAAACCATGATTTGAGCTCTACAGGTGGCCAGAAAGGGTCTTCCAACAATCAAGTTGTAAGTCTCAGCTTTCCCATGTCAATTACTATAAAATCGGTGGGGAAGAAAAATTTTCTAATTTTCAACAAAGACATTGTTCACAATCCCTGTGCATGGCTTTAGAGGAATCACGCCATTTCAATCATAATATTTGTTTCTTTTAAATTGGTAAGTTTGATTTTATCGAATAAAGTAGTTGAGATAAGGTTAACCCGCCTAAATCACTAATGAATCTTAATATTACCAATAGTACAAGGGAGAAGAAAACTTTCACGGTTCTGCGCTTCTCGAAGTTGGGCTGGGTAGAACTAAATTAGTGTCTTCGCTTTATCATCTTCTCTTAGGTAGTTAATCCCGAGAGAGTCATTAGTGATAGAGGATGTGCATTGCTCCTTTTTTTTACTTTGTCTAGCTCGCCAAATATGGCTTTGGCTTGAGGGAAGTGGCTTTAGCATTACTTGTTCTTGAGGTTCTTAGCTAATTGCCCAATTTGGGTCTCGAGGTTCTTAATTACAGCGCATCTTGGTTACATAGGTTCATATTAGTGTCCTCCTTAACTTTGGTCATCCATTCCTTGAGCCTATCTTCTTTTTTGTTATGCGATTCTTCAATGTGTTGGTGCATCATTTCATCAAGACTCGGTTTAGGAGTATTGTTGTTGATTTTGAAATGTAAAACCAGGGGGATTTTTTCACGGTACCTAGGTCCGTAATTATTGTAGCATTTGAAAGGGAATTCTTTTCCATAGTTTACTTCACTGATCCTTTTAACTTCTTCATTGGAGGAACAATTTTATTTGAAGGATGACCTATCTCGTTCCACTTGAATGGAATGCACATTTTCCTTGAGCTTCTTCATTTCCCTTCCAAGGTTCTCTAATTTGTTGTTGATTGCTGCTAGGCCCTCAATATCATTATTTTTACTACGGTTGCTTCCTCCATTGTGCCATTTGTGAGAGTGGCCTGCCATTTTTTGAATGGTTTCCAAAGCCATGGTGGGTGTCATACTAGGAATCGGCCCTTGAGAATCAATCATTTGTCTTGAAGAGATGTTCAGTCCCTTGTAAAAGACGTTCACTTTTTGTTGGCAGTTAAGATCGTGAGTAGGGCACTTATATTGGCAACAATTGGTATCTCTCCCAAGCTTGGTATAATGTTTCATCTCCTCTTGCTTGAAGTTATAAATTTCTCCATTTGCTTGAAATTCAGTCTTTGATGGAGGACAGTATCTCTGAATGAAGTATTTTTTTAAGATAGGCCAAGTGTTGACAATCCCTGCAGATAATCGATCGACCCATCTTTTTGCAGCTGAGAGAAATAGGGAATACTGTAGCATTATAGCATCGTGTGAGACTCAGGGGATTTTGAATAGGTGACAATGTATTGACGTTGTCTACATGTTCATGGGCATCATCGGCGATGCTTCCAGAAGGGGTTTGCACGTAATGCCTTATGAACCGAGGTTTAATTTCGAATTGAGCATCATGCAATGGTTGGCCTCACAATCACCCGCCCTTGTTCTTTCTTGTCAATGCCAAAATATTCCTCAAGAGTGAGGTTATCGATGTTAATGGCTTCCATGGTACATGAAAACTTGAAATATGATCGATGGTAGAAAAGTTTAAATATGAAATGAAAAACTTAATATTAATCCTAATATAGTCTGGGCCCGGCGCAAAAAAAACTTGATGCGTGTTTCTTGACGAGGTCTTAATATTTATAGTGTCTCGCTATACCTATGGTCACCCTAATGCACTAACGGCAAAGCGTGTACCCGATCGGTGTGTAGTAGTAAATGGTAAAGTCAGGTCGTCCCCAGAGCTATGTGTGTCAGATAATTACTAAGTCTAATTGTCACATAATATAAATGGTTTTATATGGTTTTAATTAATTAAACTACGAATGTATAATATAAAAGCAATTAAATGGTAGAAAGGAAATCAATAAAGGAATAGTGGTGCTAACCCAGTCAATCCTCCTAACTAGTTATGTCTACGTCTACTTACTCCCATTACTTGGTGGGGTCAAATTGAGAGGACAACATTTGGTCAATTAAGCGCCTAACCTATTAGCAAAGATGCCACCACAGAGAAATCAGGGCTCACCGTCATAAGTCCTGTTGTTCCACGGTCCCCTAAGCCAAGTCATTAAGTACCGCTACATGCTAGATTCTAAATAGTGAGTGCCCGACCGTTAGGAACTTAGACACTACACCCCCAATTCTTAAGTTCATCCAAACGATAGGTGATCGGTTGGTCAAATCGCACAAGTAGAAAGGGTCGTCAGTTGGTCATATCTTACCCTTCCCGTCTGATCCCAAAACTCACCTAGGGTCGATTGGTCATATCTCTAGGCAATTGGCCTCTACCGCCATTCAAAACTACCAAACAGAGGTGACTACCAAAGAACTATGCATACATACACTTAGAAATAATTGTATGGAAGTAAAGGTAAACGTAAACAAAACAATTAAGGAATCATAACTAGGCTAGCACCAAAGGGTGCTTAGCAGCTCATATTAATCATGCACATCAATTCAATATTCAAAGGTACGAAATACATGAATTGAAAGTAAAAGAAATAATAAACGCTAAAGCTTATCGTAATGGTGTGACTTCTCCGTTGGAAACTTGACTCAGTATGCTTCCCTAGACCTCCCTAGAGCTTTTTCCCACATTCTCAGAGTATTGTGTGTGGAATGGAATGAATGGAAATGCTTGAATTCGTGGGGTATTTATAGGCCGAGGTCTGAAGTTACGCTGCGTAACAAAAATATGAGTTACGCCGTAACCTCCGTAAATGCACTAGATCTGCTAGTTACGGCGGTAACCTAGTAAGTGGTTACGCAGTAGTCTTCAATAAACCAAGTTACTGTAAATGATGCGAGTAGTTACGACGCGTAAGAATCAGTGGCGTGGAACCTCTTTTGACCTAATGGAGTTCACGTGTAATCTTAGGAAGGAGTTAAGCGTAACCTCTTGATGAGTTGGACTTGTGGTCCGCAATAGTTACGGTAATGTGAAGAAGGCGAGTTATGCAGTAACTTCTTCAAAATAAGCATACTTGTGATAAATATTTATTAATGTTTCCATTTCAGCGTCTCTTTAGCTCCAATGCTCGTAATTTACTGAAAGTGTAAAACAATGGAAAACAAGCGTAAATCCATATAAATGATATAAATAACGAGCATTAACGGGGGAAATTGACACTTAAAAATCAGGACTATTTGATGTTATCACACATCCACCAACAAAAACCATGATTACACACCTTCACCACCCAATACACCAAACACCTTCAAACCTTTAACCCAAGACCAAAAAGAAGCCATCTTGGAAAACCTTGAACAAAAATTTCTCGAACTAAATGAGAAAAAGCCGGTAATTGAGGTACTACAAGATTATGTTCTATACCGCAAGAAACTAGACGCGATGATGTTAGCGAGAGCAAGGTTGGAGGATAAAGATCTATCGGAGGAGGATAGAGATAGGATTTTGTTTAGGGGTATGCCACGTAAGGAGAAAGACCCAGGAAACTTCGTTTTGCCGATTAAAGTTAACGGACGACTTCAATGTATGCTTATGCGGATCTGAGTTCAAGCGTCAATGTTATGCCCTATCCATTATTTAAGACGTTGGGTCTTAGTAAACCACAACCAAATCACTCAAAACTTACCATGGCGGATAACGCCCAAGCAAAAGCGATGGGGGAGGTGAAAAACGTGAGAGTTCAAATTGGCTATCAACCCTACTTGGCCGATTTTCTAGTCCTAGACATCCCGGTTGATAACAGTCTACCTCTTCTACTAGGAAGACCATTCCTACTCACATGTGGTGCAATCAAAGATATGGGTAGGGGTACGATGACAATCGATAACGGGATCTCAAAACAAACTTATTATCCCAAACCGAGGGGACCAGTTTTGGAATTCATGGAGGATTTAGAATTGTTTGAAGCGGACGATGACTTGACTTGTTTTGAAATTGGACATGATGTCCATGGAAACCCGATGTATGGACCACTAGCTCCACCATACTTTGATATTGAGGATGGGATGGAACGCGCACTAGCGGTGGAAGCATTTTACAATCCATTCAAAAACATCCTTGTTTACAAGAAGCTAACCGATTTCTTAGGTTCTCTACCGGTTCAACTCAAAAATTTAGAATGGGGACCCGAGGGGTCAAGTGTTTACAAAAGAGAGGATGGAGACGGAGAATGGCACGTCAATTTTGATATACTATGCCCGGATGGGAGAAGATTTGTAAGGAAATTCAAAACTCACGAAACACACCGTGAATTGACCGGGAAATTTCTAAGTGAGGACATCTTAAGGCATGAGTATTTCGAGGAATACTAAGGAGAAGCGAAACACCATAATAACAAGCAATTGTTTGCTTGATTTTCAAGAACTTTTAAAATTTTATGCATTTAGGATTTCTTGTTTTTCATTTCATTTTTATTTGCTCTTATTATTATTTTGAAGTTATTTAATTAATGCATTTTGAGTTTTAGTTTAAGTTATGAGTATGATGATTTAGTTTTTGAGATTAGATGTTGTTTAAATTCCAAATGTTGGATGAATATTGTGTGCATCTTTAATCGGATTTTTGAGTAAACAATTGCATGCAAGTATAACGCTCAAAATGAACATGTTTTTAGTAGCGTTATTGTTGGTTTTGTGTATGATAATCGGATATTTCTACTCATAACTGTTTCAAAAGTTCAAAAGTTGCGTATTATGTATGTGTATGTAGCCAGGTATCACAAAAGATGAAGAAATGAAGTTTTCATGCACATTTGGAGAATTCCCGAGGAAGGAAGTCGAGTAAGCAAGCTCTTGGACTCAATGATTAGGAAGCGCAATAATTTCTAAGTATCTACAGCAAGTAAAGATCAAGTTTCGTCTTGGGAATCATCAGCGAAAACAAAGAAAAGGCGAAATCAAGAAAAGTCAACAAAAGTCAAAACTTGGGGTTAAAGGCCAACCCATGCGGTTGGAGCCCACAACTGATCCGGTTGGGCGAAGTGAACAAGGCACAACCGATCCAGTTTCCAAGGCTGGAGTTACACAAATTATCATTTAATGTTGCCTTAACTCCCCATAATCATTGGAGGCCGATCAATTCCTGTTATTTACTTGTGGAGAATGTTTTTAGACAGATAGTTATGGTTCTCTAGCTATATAATGAACCTAGACTTAGTATTCTAGGTGTGACACAACCCAAAGTATAATAGTTTACACCAAAGCTATTACCAACCATTTTCTTCATCCCAAAAGTTTGGTTACTACTGTAAAACGTCCAGGAGGTTGGTGAGACTCATTCTCATCCATTGTTTTGATCATTCGGAGTTATACGGTTAAGCTAGGCAATTGGAGGCGCGTGGTTTCTATAATCCACGAATTCTAGTTCTTGTAATCCAAAATTTTAGGTATTCTATGGAACTTGTTATGAATTTCTATTCTCTTGAGTTATTGGAATTACTTTGTTATTACTTGTGTTTTGTTATAATTATTGTTAGGAATTAGAAAATTCCATAGTGAAGAGTCGGTCACCCCAAATGTTATCTAGCTTAAGTTAGCTCGTAGACTTGTCGTTAGTTACGTTATTCTTGTTTTATTAGTTGGTTATTAGTCTAGTTTAGCATAGGTGGCAGGCAGGAAGGGCGAGGTTTACCGGCTTTGTATCCACCGATCCACGAGGCCGATGGGAGGTCGTTTCTCATGTAACTATAAATACCTTCCATCCATGGAAGGGTGGTGCTTCTCATAATCTAACATTCAACATTTGATAACCTCTAGAACACCCTCTCTCTCTCTACTTTCTCTCTCTGGAATGGAAACATGTATTTTGATCCCAGACTTGAATCATCAACACAATAAATATATTCGATCCTACAATTGGTATCAAGAGCCAAGGTTATTGTGTTTTCTTTTGATTTGTGTGGTTTAATTACCATGGTTATTGTCTTTTATTGATTTATATTGGCTCGAAATAATGTTCTAAAAAGCTGTTTTTATCATCTTTTGGTCATTATGTCTTTCCTTATGGTTTTAACGAGTTTTAAACACGTTTTTGTGGTCCTAATTGCTTTGGTTTATCAAGTTTGTATTGTCATCTTTGTGTCTACATACATTTGGTCAACTATTGTCAACGGTACTTTGTCAGAAAGCTGTATTTTTGTCATATGGTTCGATTTTAATGTCCAAGCGATTGGTCAAATGGGTCCAAAGGTGCTTATGAATGTTGTTTTTGGGTTAAATTTGCAGTCGGGATAACTCATGGAAAATATGAATATTCATGCTAGCGACTTGTATGTCGTGATAAGCGTCCTTGTGGTATTTTTGACTTTTGAGTCAAAAAGTCATTAGCGACTTAGATAGCGATTTAACACAAACTGTCGGTCTGCCCGAACTTTTATAGCGACTTGTCTTTACAAGTAAGCTCACGACTAACTGGCGACTTGGCCTTGGCGAGGTTAGCCGTGGCGACTTGGCCTTAGCGAGTTAGCCGTGAGCTTGGCCTTGGCGAGGAGTTAGCGTGGCGACTTGTATGGCGAGTTAGTCGTGGTGACTTGTGTAAAATGGTTTTGCTGTGAGAAATGAAGATGATGAGTGACATCTAATGACCTAAACCTTATGACCAATACCAATATTAACGACCACATACCATATTCCAAAACAACCACTGCGACCTCGGGTTATACCATCATTGGTCAAGACTCCTATCTATTCAACAATTCCAAACATCAAGATACATCAACTACTAAAACTAAAAGCATGATATACATACGTATTCATCTACATCTATCATCGATCTTCGAGTTTAGGTGTTTGTGAATGGTTTATAAAACACATAGATATCAAAGATCTATTCACAAACAATTGACTACATCATTGATCTTATAAAGCCTTGTTTTTGTTGAGAAACATGTTAGATAAGGATAAAGCAACAATGCTTTCCACATTTCTTTTGATTAAAACTTCTAAGTCTCTACATCTACGATAAATAATACGATTTTTAATTGGATCTCGATTTTACCTCTTATTTAGGTGGTCACCAAGTGAAACTATCAAGACTTTCAAGAGTCCATATTCACGAAATATTCTCACTTCATAGATCAAATTGTTTGTGACTATATTCGAATTTAAGAAATGATTTTAACAACTTTGTTAACTCATTTTCTTGATTCGATTTAAAAACTCAAAAATAAAATGAACCCGAATGATAACCTACCTTTGTTCTCGTTATTGGAATCACGATGCCTTCTCAACATTTGAACCCATCCACTGTGGTGTCAATTATACCTCGAGCCATCCAGAGGTCGTATTCGGAAAATATAGATGAAAGGAAGTGTGAGGATTTATATGTGATGAGGCAGTTTTGATATCTGCGTTTGTAAAGTTGAGAAGTGAAGGAGGCGTGGCGAGTTTGATTAGGGTTGAGAGGATTTTTGTGATGGGAGCGTGATGTTTAGAGTGAGATATTAGGGTTTGGTGCGAGTTAGAAAAGGGATTAGGTTAAAGAGTGTGTTTTTGGTTGCTTTCTTATAACCCAGATGTTTAGGGTTGAGGGGCTTTGGATCGGATTAATGTATCTTTTGGAAACATACCTATTGTGTTTATGAACTTGGGCCAAAGTCGTGATATCAGACTTGACATGGGCCTCATGTGGTTATTTGCAATGGATTGTGATGTTTATTTGCATGAACAAAGTCTATTGCGATATGGATTTATGGCCTCGTGTGCTTATTTTGTTGGGTTTAAAAATTACTAAATCACAATTTATAGCATCACATTTAAATTGTGATATGTGCTATCTATTCAGTAGTAACTTGATATTTATTGTGTGATAATCTTGGACCCATGATATGTTAATGTTCGGATATATGAGTTGTGATTGAACCAAACTTTCTCTCAAGTGAGCTTTGGGTGGGTGGTTATTGTGGAGGTGGGTGAATATTAAGATGAACTTTGTGGACAAATTATACAATATTTGGTCATTAACCTTCAGCATATGATACATTTGTTTTACGGTAATGTTGGTATCTCATTTGGCAAAAAGTTGAGACTTGATATTGAGATTTGTTGAGATGATGTGATTTGGTTATGAGGTTGGTACATTGGTGTATACATTTTTCGAAATAATTATGTCACGGCTAGAATTGTTATTAGAAAATGTTGACTTTGGGGTTGTTTGGACGATATTTCTTATTTGGATTTCTTTTGTGAAGTTTTCACGTCGATTACTTATTTCGTCTTCTTTCTTTATCCTTAGCGAAGATGACTTGTTTGGGCGTTTATAGAGTGTGATAAAGACTTGACTATTTAGTTACGTTTGTGATTCTTTCTCACTTAACCCACAGCGTAGCTATCACTCGATTGTCTCACTCAGTTGAGAATGTCAAGAGGTTTTGTACATTAGGTACACCGTTTCTTCCTCACAAGGATCAGTACAAGTTTAAGTAACAAATCGAGAGGATTTCACTTCATGATCAAGTTTGACATATCGGGTTTACTTCTCAATGTGGTCACTACAATAGCCGACGGAATCGTGAATGATGTGTACCAAGGTGTTGATTGGATGGTTGATGATGTTGGATTTTGAACCGTTGATGAACATTGCATGTTCCCCTAAAATGAGATATTCAAAACCAAAGTTGTCATTACACATTCAAGGCGACATTGTTTACGGTTATATCTTGATTTTGTAAAATCCCGCGAAAGAACCTATTTCTCGGTTTAAATCATAGACTTGTAAAATCCCGTGACAATGGAAACATCCTGGTTTTAGTAAAGTGCATTTCCGGATCTATCTTACAGTTTATTCTTGGTTTTGTAAAATCCCGCGAAAGAAACTATTTTTCGGTTTAAACCATAGAGTTGTAAATCCGTATTGATGGAACCATCCTGGAGAAAAGGAAAGTGTAGTTCGATCTTTTGATGCCGGTGTTACGGTTTCTCGCCTCGAAGAAGGGATAAAGGGTGTATTTTATGAATTGGATGTGTGTTTGGATTATTGTCATGACAGCTTTTAGTTATTGCATGGTTTTATGGGGTTATGTGCTTTTAACCATGGTCGGGATGAAACCATTATCATAGTTCACTTAAAAAGTCAAAGGAGGCTAGATTTGAGCAGCTTAGAAGATGTGACAACGGCGTTAATTCAATATTATTTATTTGAGGTTGAAGTGAAATATCATGGGCGAGTGTACTTAGTATCACGAAGATATCGAGGGATGGTTGGATGAAGACTCTTCATGATCCTTGTTCGAGCTTATCTTCAAAAACAAAGACTTGGAAATCTAGTTATTATTGGGTGTCTTTTACCTTTTCTTTTACCACTTGGGGAATTGGGCTCATACCACTACAAAATAACTATCACTTTAAGGAGTTACATTGTAGTGCTTCGATTAATCACATTCAATTGTGTATTTTCAAGAGGTAATGTACGTCTATTACTTGATGGTTGGTTGGTTGAAGAGTATAGAGTACTTAGGGATTCAAAGGGGCATGAATTCTCGACACCGCTCTTTGTTACATATGTGCAAGTTTAAGTCACGAGTTCGGGTTAGTTTACTTAGGGGTCAAATTCATCATATTGGGTTTTTCTCCATCAGTTGTCACTACAAAGAGCCTACTGAATGATAATGGGGTTAAGTACATGTTTTGCAAGAGAGCTAAAAGAGAGAGATTATGACGTATGAACACATCAGATTCCAGCCTCGTACTCTAAAGAAAAGAAAAGTGTATGCGCTTTCAAGGCGCTTTATCTCTCGAAGAAGAGAATCTTCTAATTAATGACCATTCTCATCAACATGCTTCATGCTTTTTCCATGTGCTTGATCATGTGAACCGGGCTACCACTGATTGTTTTCTCATTCCACTTGCTCGATTATAATGAAGATGGCGACATCATGTGCTGATTTTACGGGAGAGAAGTGTGAATAGAACATTCGGATGATTTTCACTTACTTAATCAAGAATGGCAACTCCGTATGCAATTCTTGAGGGAGAGAAGAAGTGTGAATTTTTTGCATTGTTGATTGAAATTTGAGAATATATGGTCAAACGGCAACCTAACTCATGTAAGAATCGAGATTCTTCTTATCGGATCATCTTCACATGTAGTTTCTTCTAAGAGCCGGTGGTTGACATCTTCACGGGCTGATATGATTAAATGACAAAGTGCTTCTAGTTCTTTGGGCTATCGATTTCTTTGATGAACATCTTTCTGTTCTTGTTTGATTGGGAGGGATTTTAGTTAGGGAGATTTGCTACATACAAGGTAATTGGAACGCATTTGGTGAGATGAAGATGTTAACTATCTATTCCCCAACCGCACAATCTTGAAGAAGGTCGAGCTCCACGATCTGTTCTACATTTTTCGCTACATGTTAGAAGACTAAAGACGAGTTGCATTTAAATCTAAAGACTTCTTCTTAATGCAGGCATTTATCAAACAGATTGTTCGGTTTAGGGAGAGCACTAATTGGGGGAGATTGAAATGCCAAATTTAATCCCCAATTAGATTTGCTCACATTATTCAGCAAGTTGATTCTCACAAGAGTTCAAATGTTCTTCTCAAAATATTTCTAGTATACGGACTTACAAAGAGTTGCGATTCTCAAGTGTCAAAAACAGCAAGGCTAAGGAGACAAGCACCTAAACGCCTTGGTAAACTTGATGAACTTAATACTTGTAAGTAATTGAAGATACCCCAGGAAGACAAGTGTTATTACTGCAGAGAAACTCAAGGTTTGACTCATGACGAGTAAACTTGATGAACTTAATTCTTCTAAGTGATTGAAGATATCCCGGAAAACAAATGTCATGACCGCAGAGAAACTCAAGGTTTTACTCATCAAGGCGTTTAGTGTTAGTATTTCATCCACGTGGGGAAGTGATGTTGAGAAAGTTTAGAAGATAAAAGAGGTACACTAGTGTGTGGTGATTTCGATGGTATCGCAATGATCAGGGGGGAGAGATTGTGTACATTGGGAATGCTCAGTTGGTTCACTTGAGTGCTTAATCAGTGATTCAGAGATATAATCACTTATTCCGGTGTTGACATCCACAGAGATTGTCACCCGCAGAGATAATCAGTGACTTGGCCTGCTTCTTCAATGTTATCAGTTATTCATTCCTTGTGTATCGGTATACTTCGGATACTTGAGCTTCATACACATTCATCGGGGACGAAAGATGGAACATAGGAGGTGTTCTACATTACCCTCTTGATGTGTATTCGGGACAGTTCTTGGATATTGGTGTACTTCGGGTTCTTGAGCTTCATACACATTCATCGGGACGAAAGATGTGAACATTGGGGAGTTGTTCTTCATTACCCTCATGATGTGTATTCGGGAGAGTTCTTGAGCATTATACAAAGAGACTGATTGCATCAATTCAACTACTTGGGGAATTGTTCTCTTGACACCTTTTGGAATGGATAAACGGCCTCGCACGCAGTTGAAAAGGAAATTTGAGAAGATTGTTTTATGTGTGGATGATACGATGCTTTGTTCTTTCTTGTTGATGATATAACCTCGAACTAAGAATCACGGTGATTATTCTTGAAAGGTGCAGCGGGATTTATGATAATGGTGTGCTTCTCTGTGCACATGGCTAAGGAAAGCTTGAAATAGAGCTTCGAATGCCTTCGCCGCCTAAAGGATTTTTAGTTTGGGGAAGCTGCCAAAGTCTCACTTTTAGATGGTTCAATTTCCTCTTCGATTCAAGAGCCCGAAGCTTTGGTGGTGAATGTTTAAGAGTGATGACTTCTAACTTCTACGACGTGTGCCGATATCCTTATCTCGATACTCGTATCATCATCCTCTTTAACTATATCATCTATTCTATCTTTGTATATATTTATTAAAAAACCAAATACAAAAATATAAAACCAACAAAACAAAATAGAAAATTATAAAACCATCAAAAACCCATAAAAATCAGAAAAATCTCAAAATTCCAAAAATATGTTATCTCATGACATGTCTTCTGGTATCGATAACATCTACGGTCTTAGAAATGTCATTCAATAATGGCACGGACCATAGATGAAGTTCGAGCAGGAGGTGTAAATATTCTTTTCTATACATGTCTCTAAAAATGGCTTACGTTATTTCGATGAATCTGGACTTTAAATGATGGCTTGCATAGCTTACTTGGTGTAACCGTGCTTAAACTATGGCTTGCTATTATTTCAGATAGCAACCCGCTCTTAAAAGGAAGGAAAGTGCTACGCTTAAACGTTTTTCACAAATTTCGTGCACTTATCCTAAAACAAAATGAGGAAAGTATGTCAAGGATCTGCTGTTCCTACACAAATGTTTTTCCGTCTATAATTCTTGAGAAAATATTTGTTGTGTTCAAAATGGTGGTAAAATGAGTTGCTTGAAAAATCAATCGGATTAGAGTTTTCGACATCAAAAACTCAATCGATGACTTCAGCGCTTTTAAAACTCTTCAAGAAAAAGAGTCATTGATTGAGGGGAAGAATATTTTTCAAATTTATATCATCTAACGGACTTTCTTAATCATCCTACGTGCTTATCTGAAAAATATAATTGCCTATGTTGAAGGACTAGGTTTCTAGGATGTGATTGTTAGGTTTAGATGATTATAGATTGATGAACATTATTCCCATGCTTTATATGAACTGATTGATATGTTGAATTGACTTTTATTAGTCGATTCTTGTTTGGGTGATGTCGACCACCATATATCTGTATGTGTGTTCACTAACGTATGCGATATCATGGATATAAGAATGTTCCCGATCCGGATCCCACTAATGATGATGATTGGATGCCGAAAGGAAAGGGTAACTATTTCTTGGGTTGACAAATGAAGAAACGGAGCTTAATTGGACTTCTATGGAGAGTTGGCATAAATGCAACGAAAGAGGTCTCTTGCATCGCAGATGGTTTTCTTCTAAGTGATTGAAGAAACGGAGCTTAATTTGAGTTGGCATTCAAAATGCAACGTAAGAAGAAGTCTCACTGCATTAGCAGACGGTTTTTCTTCCAAGCCCTACAGCAACAACATCAACAAAAGCAGCTCAACCACCTAACGTATCTTTGTGCGGGATACCATTTTTAAACAATTTTGAATAATTTGATTAAATTGTTTTGAAAATGGAAAATATTGTTTTGAAAATATATTGGACTAATTTTTGAAAATCACCGGACTTCTTGTTATCAAAACCTAAGTCACTCAATTATTGACTTATGTCATGGATTGAGGGGAGAGTGATTTAATTTAAAATATTTTCAAACAATATATCTTCAAAAGAGTCCGTTTGTACTAAATTATGTGGTGATCTAAAGATTTAATGTTATGTCATGGTATGATTTTTCTTTTGAATCAAGGTCTTTCAAAATGAAATTTTTCTGTTCTTGTTTGATTGTGAAATTGTTTTATTTTACTTAAAGATCTCTTAAAAACTATCATACATGACACTAACAATCTTTAATGTCTTAAAATGGTCCTTATCTGTCATTTTTTCAAAGTTAAATCAAGCCACGTCTTTCCCTAAAGTTTTCTAAATGATTTAAATCAGTTGGGATCACAAATCTCAAATGGTTTGATATTTCTGATCGGGTATAGATCGTGAATTAAATCTCAAATTTGTTTAAATGGAATTGGTTTTAGTCCTTTAAAGGCACTCCTGCCCTCCATGTGCCAAACGATTTCAAATACACGATGCACATGTTGAGGAGGAGGATTTATCCAAAAACCCGATGAGTATTTAAACAAGGCCACATTTTCTCCCATGTTTTCTAAACCGAATTAAATCACTTGGGATCCAAAATCTCAAAGGGTTTGATATTTTTGATCGGGGGAGAATTTGTGATTTAATAATGAAATTTGATAAAAGGTGATCGTTTTGATTCAATTGTGCAGGCTGCTCTCTCGTATGTGCTAAACGCTTTCGAATCTCGAAGCATATATTGAGGGGGAGCATTTTAATGGAAAATAAAACTTTCGAGGTACAAAAGCTTTTATGTTTTAACATAGAGTACCTTGATTGAGTTTTAAAATGGTTTCTTAATGGCGCTTGTGATTGTGGATGTGCTTCAAATTAACTCTTGCCTCTATGTGATAAAAATGATTTCAAAAATCCTATGCACATATTGAGGGGGAGAATTTACCAAAGAAAATCAAATGGCTTTTTCTATGAAAATTGTGATCAAAGAAAATATTTCAAAGTCCTCTTGCCTCCATGTGCTAAACAATTTCTAAATCACATGCACATGTTGAGGGGGAGGTTTTCTAAATGATCAAAACTATTAAGGTACAAAATGCTTTGATCTCGTATCACAAGTACCTTGATTGTTTTTCCAAATGATTTTCAATTGGTTTCGAGAAGGAAAGAACTGTACCAAAAGACCGACCATTTTACTTTATGCATGGAGTTATAAGGATGGTTAGGTTAGGTATTTGTTCTCACGATCCCGCCAGAGCCGGAGGGATCTACCCATGGACAATCCACTAGATAGTGTAGAGTCCTTAGGTATGATGAAAAAAGGAGAAAAATGAGAATATGGGAAGAGTGCGGACTGAGACGGAGCTAGTACTGGAATAAACCCAACAAGGTTCTAGTTATGAAGTCTCGTAAGCATGAAGGGGTTGAAGAATGAAAAAGAACTGAATGTGAAAAGGGTGAAAAGAAATAGCCCTCCATCAATTCAACCTTAGGGCAGGTTCAATACATATGCTACTGGTTGTTACCAAGGTAACACTGGTATTGAAGACAAGACATCATGGACCAAGTGACGCACTGCACTACAACTTCCCAAGCTACTCAAGTTCCTCTTAAAAGGGCTTGTTTCATTCTCACTGGGAACCGACATTATCTATCGACTTTCTCTTAGAGATTGTTGATATTGAAGAAGGAGACCCTCTCCCTAGTCTCCGGCATAGAAACCAAATGTGCACTAATTGAGTCTAGAGCCAAGAGATCATCCACAATATCTCATTAGGACACTACTCATGAATACTTGCTTTTCACACAATGTGGAAAGTAAGAATATATTAAGAGTCCTACGCATTATCCTTGTGGTATTGCCAGAACATCCGAGTGATATGTAAAAATATTCACAATGAAGATGGAAATCCTTCTAGAGCCAACATCAAACAAGCTCTTGGTGGGTGACATGTGAAATCTTGCAAAAGATCAAGCTTGTGACAACTGGATAGAAACAATGGGGCGATTCATTCTTGAATCAACCTTGGTCCGGGAATGGAATTGACGAGTACTTTTGGAAAAACCATTCGATGTGCAAATCTTATTTTCTCTAGCACGTCCAATGTGTATTCATTTTCAAACACAAAAGTATCTCTGATTGAAAAATACTTTTAGAAAAACCGCTCGATGTGCGAATCTCTTCTTTTCGCTAGCACGTCGAATGTGTACTCATTCTCTAATACAAAAGTATTTTGATTGAAAATTGATCTTTCTCATAAAACCTTCGTTGTATTGCAAAACTCTTTCTTCAAGCAATACGCGATTGTTTTCAAATCATTTTTCATCAATCGGTGAATCTCAATTCGCTGGTTCACTCACTCCGTGTTGTCTTCTTTGAGACGTTCGGTTTGAGAACGACTAGAACATGCGAAACCTCGTCAAGGAGATTCTTAGGAATCCTACGATCACAGGCGTACTTGTACTGATCAACGGGGAACCGTGGGCGTGTACCTCAATTCAGCGAAGTGATCAAAGACACTTTCATAGGTTTTATTGCTAACTGTTGTTTGCAGGTACATTTGGACGGTTGTAATCGTAATTGAGGAGTCAATACAAAGCCGCATGCTCACAGCATCCACACTTAATTTGAAGAAATCATGACCGGTGCATATCTACATAACCTGCTCGGATATTTCTATACTATGTTCGTGGCTACGCCGCAAATATCTTGAACCGAAAAGCTTCCGCTACTCGGATGGAAAGATGTCATGATTCAAAAGTGTGAGCATGTCGGTCCAAAAGTCACAACTTCACATGAAGGCAACACAACTATGGATGATCCAGAGATTTGCTGCCGTGATGATCTCAAAGAATGCTCAAAGATCATCAAAGATGTGGATCAGTTAAAGGCCTCCACTAAAAGTACTAATCCATGCGGACTTTGAAGTTGCACTACTTAAGCACAAAGATTGCGAAAATGAAGAATTAAAGTCTACGAGCTCAAGATCAAGATAAAATAGAATGATAGGATTCAAAATGTAAAACATGGGGTGACCTCCCTTAGGGGGAGATTGTTAGGAATTAGAAAATTCCATAGTGAAGAGTCGGTCACCCCAAATGTTATCTAGCTTAAGTTAGCTCGTAGACTTGTCGTTAGTTACGTTATTTACTGTTTTATTAGTTAGTTATTAATCTAGTTTAGCATAGTGCAACACCGTGGAGGAAGGACGGGTCTTTACCCACTGTATCCCTGATCCACAGGCCGATAGGAGGTCGTTTCTCATGTAACTATAAATACCCCTTCCATCCATGGAAGGGTTGGTGCTTCTCATAATCTAACATTCAACATTTGAGTAAACCTCTAGCAAGAACACCCTCTCTCTCTCTACTTTCTCTCTCTAAAATGGAAAACATGTATTTTGATCTCCCAAGACCACCCGAATCATCAACACAATAAATATTACGATCCTACAATTATCATGGAGTAGTTCTTGAATATACTTGTGTGTAAGGATGTAGGAAATCATACTAGTGTTCTCATATGTGATGCATGTATATATGATCTTGTTTAAATGAGTTTGTTGGAAAACTACTAGTCTTGTTTGATTTGTCGGTAAAACATGTTTTAAGAAAAAGGACCGAAAGGATTTCTCTTGTGTTTTATTCCAAAAAGTTAAGTGACAAACTAGTATAGGGATATGGTGATTGACAACCACCATGTTTACTTATTGAAACAAGACTAGAAACATTTTCATCACGAAAGTCGAAAGATTCATAGAAACGAGTTTAATAAGAACATTTTACAAACAAATGGATTTTCTAAAAGGATAATCATTAGGATAAGGACCGAAAGGATTACCTATATGTTATTGTTCTTAAAATGATTTTTCAAAACATAAACCATGGGTTGGAAATCATTTGCTTATGATTTGTGCATCACATCAAGAGTTTACACCAAGCCTTCATGAACACTTACTATGATTGCCTATAGACTACACACTAGTATATGTTTCTTTATATTGATTTTCATTAAAACCATCATTTTTGGAGAGAGCCTTGACAAAGCTTTCTTGTTACCAATTTTTTAAAACAATTTCAAAATCAAAATCCCTTAGGACGATCTCGACTTACCCACCTTTGCTATCGCGAACGAGTATACTTGCTCGTATGTGCTTATAGTAATAGCCGGATAATTCGTGTTTATAAATTTTTAAAACTTGCACACGGAAAGCACATCACATGCTTATATGCCAAACGATCTCAGGAGCTTTTAGAATGCCTAATAACTACATGTCCTGAATCTGGTACTAAGAAAGATATAGTCGTGATGCCTTGCTCTATGCCCAAAGTCAAGCATGTGACCCTTGATACGCCTTGTTCCATGTCGAAATTCAAGCAAGTGACCTTTGATGTGTCTCCTAGTACTTCAGATCCCAACACTTCTAGACCAAGAATGCAGAAAGTAGTGAAACCAACTAATATTCCCATCGTTCCCTCCACAGGAGTAATCAGTGACACTAAGGCAAGCAGGTCAAAGCCTCCAGGCAATACAAAGCAAGATAGGACCTCGCAAGCTAAGAGTGATCAAGGGAAGAAAGTAGAAGACCACCCTAGGAACAATAAGTTTGAGTTTAATAAGACGAATCGTGTTGATTCTAGTTTTATCTATAAGCGTCGTAATTAATTCAATTCTCGCTACGATTTGCAAAACATGTAATAAATGTTTGGTTTCTGGTATTTATCATGAATGTGCTGTGAATGAATTAAAATATGTTGCTAAATCTCCATTCAAAAATATTAGAATTGCTAAACAGGTTAAGGATGTCAGAAAACCAAGGTGGAAAAAGGTTAAAAAAAACATTGGAAACCAACAGGAAGAAAATTTAGTAATGTAGGTTATCAATGGATACCTACTGGTCGTAAATTCAATCTAAATGAATTGTGCCCTAAATTATCTAGATCAATGCCCATTAGGAAATGGGTTCCCACTGGTAGAATCATACCTTTAAGAAGTGAACACACTTTGAATAGATCTACTGTCACTACTAGTCCTGCATCTACCTCTAATGATATCATTGATTCTGCTTCTGATGTGGGTGTTCCAATCTCATTTACTAACCAAGTGGAACCTATTCTAGCATGGGGATCCAAATTTTCCAGTCATCCATACTTGTTTTTGTTCAACTGTAGGTCGTACAAATAGTTCTGTGGTATTTGGACTCAGGCTGTTCCAAGCATATGAACTTCGTGAGTAAATTCATCGGGACTGTTAGATTCGGGAATGAACACTTTGGGGAAATTATGGGTTATGTAGATTATGTTGTTGGTGACAGTGTAATTTCTAGGGTCTATTATGTTGAAGGTCTTGGTCATAATTTGTTCTTTGTTGGTCAATTCTGTGACTCTGATCTAGAAGTGGCTTTTAGAAAACATACCTGATTCGTTAGAGAACTAGATGGTGTTGAACTTTTAAAGGGAACACGTGGAACTAATCTTTACACCATCTCTATCGAAAACATGATGAAGTCTTCTCCAATCTGCCTGTTGTCAAAGGCTTCGAAAACAAAGTCATGGTTATGGCATCATCATCTCAATCATTTGAACTTCAGAATCATAAATGATCTTTCTAGAAAGGACCTCATAAGAGGTTTGCCCATATTAAAATATGAGAAAGATCATCTTTGTTCAGCATGCCAATTGGGAAAAAGCAAGAAATATGCCCATAAACCCAAGCCTGCAAACTCAATTATGGAAGTTCTTCATACTCTTCATACGGATTTGTGCGGACCCATGAGAGTGCAAACTATACACGGGAAGAAATATGTGTTAGCCGTGGTTGATGACTATTCTCGGTTTACTTGGGTTAAGTTTTTGAGATCAAAGGATGAAACTCCAGATGTCATCATCAAACTTATTAAACAGCTGCAGGTTGGTCTCAATAAAACGGTCAGGATGATCCGAACAGACAATGGAACTGAGTTTGTAAAGAAAGAACTAAGCCGTTCTCTAACGCATTGGTATCACCATCAAAGAAGTGTCCCACGCATCCTCAACAGCGGTGTAGTTGAAAGATCTAAATCGAACTCTTGTCGAAGATACAAGGACGATGCTGATCTACTCAAAGGTTCCAATGTTTCTCTGGGCAGAAGCCATTGCCACTGCATGCTACACCCAAAACCGTTCCCTTATTCACACCACACATGGAAAAACTCCATATGAACTGGTGTACAACCGAAAACCAGATCTCTCTTTCCTTCGTGTATTCGGTGCATTATGATATCCAACGAATGATGGCCAAGATGTAGGAAAGCAGAGAGCTAAGGCGGACATTGAAGTTTTCGTTGGTTATGCACCAAACCGGAAGGGTTATCGAATCTATAATAAAAGAACCCGAAATATCATGGAAACTATTCACGTCACGTTCGATGAGCTATCTGAGCAAATGGCTCCTGGAAAATCTAGTTCTGGACCCGTATCTCAACATTTATCAAGTAGTCCTATTAGTTCTTTTCTTGTACAGAACCCCTCACCTGCAGTTCCATATGTACCTCCATCGGGAGAAGATTTGAAGAAACTGTTTGATCCAATGTTTGATGAATACTATGAACCTCTTGATAATGATCATTCTACATCATCAACCGTGGCAGCTCCTAATCCAAACAACTCAGATAACCCATTGGTTTCTGTATCTCTATCTCAAGAAGCGCCTACTGCAGATCACTCATCATCATCAAATCTTCAACCCTTGAGTGTACATCATGGAAATGTTACTGCCTACTTTGATGGAGATAACCCTTTTGCCACTCCAGAAGATGCACCGTTTGAAAATATATTTGCCCTTGAACCAACACCTGAACCATCTTCATCAGGGGATCCAAATTCTGCCACATTAGTTCCTCATCACCAACCACATGAGTATCTTAGAAAATGGACACATGATCATCCATTGGACAACATTATTGGTAACCCTTCTCGCCCGGTATCCACTCGTAAACAACTTGCCACAGATGCCTTATGGTGCTTCTTCAATTTGGTATTATCAAAGATCGAACCTAAAGATGTCAAAACAGCAATGTCTGAGGACTGCTGGTTTAGTGCTATGCAAGAAGAAATCCATGAGTTTGATCATCTTGATGTATGGGACTTAGTACCAGCTCCAGATTGTGCTATGATCATGGCTCTCAAGTGGATCTTTAAAGTAAAGGTGATGTTCTGAAGAATAAGGCAAGACTGGTGGCTAAAGGATACCGACAAAAGGAGGGTACTGACTTTGAGGAATCATTTGCTCCGGTTGCACGAATTGAGGCTATCAGAATCTTCCTGGCTAAAGCTGCTAGCAAGAACATGGTGGTTTATCAGATGGATGTAAAGACTGCGTTTCTGAATGGAGATCTCAAAGAAGTAGTCTACGTCAGCCAACCCGAATGTTTTGTGAATCCGGAGCATTCAACCCATGTCTACCGCTTGAAGAAGGCCCTTTACGGTTTAAAGCAAGCTCCAAGGACATGGTATGATACATTGTCAAAGTTTCACTTAATAAATGGATTCAGCAAAGAAGCAGTTGATCCCACATTGTTCACCAGAAAGTCAGGCAAACACTTAATTCACGTTCAAATTTATGTTGATGATATTATTTTTGCCTCGACCAACCCTAATGAATGTGATTGATTTTCAAAGGAGATGGGCTCCAAATTTCAAATGTATATGATGGGACAAATGTCATTTTTCTTGGGATTACAAATTTCACAAAGTCCCGGAGGCATCTTTATTAATCAATCTAAATATGCAAATGAAATTTTAAAGAAATTTGGATTTGATTCTTGTGACTCTGTTGACACTCCCATGGTGGAGCGCATAAACGGATGAGGACCACTCAAATGACCCGATTGATCAAACGAAATCTCAAAGTATGATTGGGTCCTTGATGGCTTGATGTACCTCACGCCCGAGACCGTATATTCGTCGTTGTATGCATGTGTGCTAGATATCGCAAAGCCTACCAAAAATCACCTTGAAGTGGTTAAACGGGTCTTTCGGTATCTCCAAGGAACCATTAACATGGGACCGTGGTATCCAAGGACACCGATATGTTACTAACAGCATATGCAGATGCAGACCATGCAGGGTGTCAAGATACACGTCGAAGTATGTCAGGTGGTGCTCAATTCTTGGGAGATAAGTTAGTAAGCTGGTCTTCAAAGAATCAAATGAGTACGTCTATATCATCTATAGAGGCGGAATACATAGCCATGTCATCTTGTTGTGCTCAAATCCTTTGGATGAGATCTCAATTATCTGACTATGACTTTGTATTCAACAAAATTCCTATGTACTGTGACAACAGAAGTGCCAATGCTCTCTGCTGCAACAATGTTCAATATTCAAGAGCAAAGCGCATCGATATTCGACATCACTTCATCAGTGAACAAGTGGAGAAAGGTGTGGTTGAACTATACTTTGTAAGAACTGAATATCAACTGGCAGACATCTTCACTAAAGCTCTTCCTAGAGAATGTTTCGAGTTCATCCTCCCACGACTTGGACTGAAAAGTCTAGACCCTGAGACACTCAAACGTCTTTAGGAGGAAGAAGAGGAGTAAAGGTGTTTCTTCATCTATTCTTTGTAAATATTCTTATCAAAAAGCAAAATACAAAATTATAAAACTAACAAAAAGAAAATAGAAAAATATAAAATTTCAAAACCTATAAAAAATCTGAAGTTTTTGAAAAAGTCCAAAAATATTTTTTCTTTCATGTTATGTAGTTTCGATAACGTCTACAGACTTAGATTTGTCATTCAAAGAATAGAACGGGTCTTTAGATGAAGTTCGATCAGTTGTAATACATTTTATTTTATTTAAAAAAAAATAGAGAAAAATGACGGTTTATTGTCATTTCAGGCAATAACCCGTTTTTTAAAAGAAAGAACAGAGCCATGCTTAATTTAATTTTGAAACATCATGCTCTGATTCTATAAAAACAAAAGTTTATAAAGAAAATTTGTCGCCAAAAAGACAAATGTTTCCTCACAAATATTTTTTCTTTTAAATATTCTTCTTAAAAATATTTGTCATCTAATGAAAACTACATTGCTTTGAAAATAACTCGGACTTAATTTAGAAAATCATCTGGACTTATCATTTCTCAAAATCCCTATCTCTCAATCAACAACTTTGGTCATTGATTGAGGGAGAGAATGATTTCTAACAATTCAAAATGTTATTTTTCAAATAATTGGCACGTAAACGAGCAAGGTCTATTTTTGGAAAATCAATAAGAACAATTTATTTGTACAATTGGATCCAGACTAAGGCTAATGTTGTGTTTTCAAAAGATACCTAAGCATAGCATGTTTGATCATTGGAGTTTAAAGTCACAAAATCTGATCTTTATCAGTCAAGTGCTTTAAAAGCAAGTTACACTCTATCCTCAAAAATCTTTCAAAATAATTTAAATCAATTGAGATCACAATTCTCAAAGGGTTTGAAAATTGTGATTGGAGGAGAATTTGTGATTTAAATTGGATATTAACTGATAATTAGATAAGAGGTTTGTGAAATATAATAACAAGCACTCCTCCCTACATATGCCAAACTATTTCAAATTTTCCATGCACATGTTAAGGGGGAGCACCTATCTTAAAACCAAAAAGGATTGAAACGTGATTGATTTATGTCTCTAAGTGCAGGTTCCCTCGAATATGTGCAAAACTCTTTCGAATCTCGATACACATATTAAGGGGGAGCAATCTAATGAAAACCTCATCCTTCCCAAAATATTTTATCCAAAGTACTTAAAATACTAGATTTGATCGGGAAGTGATGATGATCACTTTAGAAAATGTTAATCAAAGATGGGATCTTTCATTCTCTATATAAGATTTCAAATGTCCTCTTGCCTCCATGTGCTAAAATAATTTCTAACACTTGAAGCACATGTTGAGGGGGAGCTTTTCTAAAATATCAAAACCAATTAAGGTACAGAATGCTTTAATTTTACATCACAAGTACCTTGATTGATTTTCAAATGGTTTTCAATTGGTTTCGAGGCGGAATGAACTATACCAAAAGACCGACCAAATTTACTTTATGCACGCAGATATAAGGATGGTTAGGTTAGGTATTCGTTCCCACGATCCCGCCAGAGCCGGGGGGATCTACCCAGGGACAATCCACTAGATAGTGTAGAAGTCCTTAGGTATATTGAAAAAAGGAGAAAAATGAGAATATGGGAAGAGTGCGGACTGAGATAGAGCTAGAACTGGAAAAAACCCAACAAGGTTCTAGTAATGAAGTCTCGGTAAGAACTGAAGGGGTTTAAGAATGAAAAAGAATTGAATAAGAAAAGGGTGAAAAGAAATAGCCCTCCATTAATTCAACCTTAGGGCAGAAACCGGGTTCAATACATATGCTACTGGAGGTTACTAAGGTAATGCCGGTATTGAAGACAAGACGTCATGGACCCAGTGATGCACTGCACTAAAATTCCCAAACTACTCAAGTTCCTCTTAAAAGGACTTGTTTCATTCTCACGGGGAACCTACATAAGCTATCGACCTTCTCTTAGAGATTGTTGATATTGAAGAAGGAGACCCTCTCCCTAGTCTCCGGCATAGGAAACCAATGTGCACTATTGAGTCTAGAGCCAAGAGATCATCAATAAATCTCCTTAGGACACTCAATTAATGAAGACTTAATGTTTTACACAATGTGGAAAGTAAGAAATTATATATTAAGAGTCCTACGCATTATCCTTGTGGTATTGCCAGAACATCCGAGTGATATGTAAAAATATTCACGATGAAGATGGAAATCCTTCTAGAGCCAACATCAAACAAGCTCTTGGTGGGTGACATGTGAGATCTTTCCAAAAGATCAAGCTTGTGACAACTGGATAGAAACGATGGGGCGATTCACTCTTGAATCAACCTTGGTCCAGGAAATGGATTGACGGATACCTTTGAAAACCGGTCGTTGTGCTTAAAAACTCTTTCTTTAGCACATCGACTGTGTATTATATTTTCAAAATTAAAAAGGTACTTATGATTGAAAATTAATTTCTTTTATAAAACCTTCGTCGTATTGCAAAACTCTTTCTTTAGATAATACGCGATTGTTTTCAAATCATTTTTAATCAATCAGTAAATCTCAATTTGCTGGTTCACTTACTCCGTGTTGTCTTCTTTGAGACGTTCTGGTCTGAGAATGGCTAGAGCGGCTGCGAAACCATGTCATGGAAATTCTTCGAAATCATACCTGATCACAGGGAGTACTTGTACTGATTAACGGGGAACCGTGGTTCTTGCAACCTATTCAACAAAAGTGATCAAAGACTCTGATATTTTCACTCCATGCTTCTGCTACGTTACTGCAAATATCATGAATCAACAAAAGCTTCTACAACTCTGATAAGAAGATATCATGATCCAAATGTGAGCATGTCAGTCCCAATGTCACAGCATCACATAATGGCGATACTACAAAGGATGAGTCAGAGATTTACTGTGGATGATGATCTCAATGCTGGCTCAAAACTCATCATCACGTGGATCAATTAAAGACCTCCACATTATGATCAAAACATGCAGAAAATGAAGAATCAAAAGACTACGGGCTACAGAGCAAAGAACTTAATCAAGAATCCAAGAACACCAAAATGTAATATCTGTTTGTAATTGATGTAATTGAGGTGACCTCCCTTAGGGGGAGATTGTTAGGATTTAGAAAATCATGTAGTTAAAGAGTCGGTCACCTCTAGTATATATATTCGTTAGAAAGCTCGTAGTCATAGTCATTTAGTGTTAGTAAGTAGTTTGTTAAGTAACACCGTAGAGGACGGATGGGTCTTTACCCACTGTATGCCTGATCCACAGCCCGTAGGAGGTGTGTCTTGTATGAACCTATAAATACCCTTTGCCTAGCAAGGCAAAGGGTTGGAGCTTTCATAATTCATTTTTCTTTGTCTCACTAAAGTTCCCAACTCTCTTCCACTTTCTCTCTCTAAACTACATATCATTCGACCCTCTTTGTGTATGTATATGTGATTGTGAAAACCAATATGTTACATACCTTACCTCATCCCACTTGGCATTAAATGCCTTCTCTCACAACAAATATCCTTAGGATATTTTAATCCCTGCAAATGCACTTTTACTGTGCACTGCAACTGTTTTCTTGAAAACCATGAAAAACTCAAGGGTAGTGGAGTGGTCGCATTAAATAAGGTAAATAAAACGTTTTCAATATATAACTTTACAATTCCTCATATGTGCAAAAATTACCCTCTCACCACTCTATAAATACCCTTCTCAAAAACACAAAAAACACACACAAATTGATTTCTGCATCTAAACTCTGTCAAAATATTTTCAAAACCCATAAACATTTGTGTGTTCTTCGCTCTAAAACCAGTTTTAAGCAAAAGATTCATCCTTGCAAACAATTTACAAAAGTTTTCATCACAAACTTTTAAAAGAATTTAACTTCTTTGATTGTTCTTGTCAAAATTTATCAAAAACCCTAAAATCTTTTAATGGAAATGGCAAGAACACAAAGTCTTAAGTTTGCACCTCAGTGGGTAGGCGATCTTGAAAATGTTGAGTTTAAAATAAACAATGTAATAGGTAATTTTGAATACCAACATGATGTCCCAGACTGTTAAAACATAGAGGGGGGGGGGGTGAATACATTTCCGTTTCAAACTTAAAACTTTTGTATCAAATATAGTATAAACCATCGCATTTGTTAATTTCGACGCGAGGATGCATTTAAATCATTACGGCATGTAAGGCCAACCCCTTAATATCACATAAGATTTTGCAAGATTAATGGTTCATAATAAATCAAGTTTCACCATTATTAGTCCGGTTTGTTTTTCTTGATCAAGCGTGTCATAATATTTAAAGTTTTAAATATAGTTTATGACTATATGAAAGACCAAGTATGCATCATACACATAAACATCAACCACATAGACAATCAAATTTATAAAGCAAGAATAAAAGTAAAGCGATAAGTAAAAGGATAGACAAACCAACACGAGGATTTATAGTGGTTCGGTCACGAATCTCTTCTTCGCCCTACTCCACTCCCCGAGTATCCAACTCGAGAGTTACTTCACTAGATCAATGATAACATCAAATAGTCCTGAATATTAAGTGTCAATTTCCCCCGTTAATGCTCGTTATTTATATCATTTATATGGATTTATGCTTGTTTTCCATTGTTTTGCACTTTCAGGTAAATTACGAGCATTGGAGCTAAAGAGACGCGGAAATGGAAACGTTACTAAAGATTTATCACAATATGCTTATTTTGAAGAAGTTACGGCGTAACTCATCTCTCACATTACGCCGTAACTATTATGCGTGAACCGTAAGTCCAACTTATCAAAAGGTTACGGCGTAACTCCTCCCAAAGGTTACGACGTAACTCCATTAGGTCAAAAGAGGTTCCACGCCGATGATACTTACGCCGTAACTTCATGCATCACTACGGCGTAACGAGTTTATTAAAGACTAGGCGTAACCACTTATAAGGTTACCCGTAACTAGCGCATCTAGTGCATTTACGGAGAAATAGAAGGTTACGGCGTAACTCATTTATTGGTTACGCCGTAACTCGCACTGCCTATAAATACCCCACTAATTCCAAAGATTTCAAAGCATCCCATTCCACACACAACACTCTGAGAACGTGGGGAAAAGCTCAAGGGAGGTCTAGGGAAGCATACTGGAGTCATTTCCAAGGGAGAAGTCACACCATTACGATAAGCTTTAGCGTTTATTTTACTTTCAATTCATGTATTTCGTACCTTTGAATATTGAATTGATGTGCATGATTAATATGAGCTGCTAAGCACCCTTTGGTGCTAGCCTAGTTATGATTCCTTAATTGTTTTGTTTGCGTTTACCTTTACTTCCGTACAATTATTTCTAAGTGTATGCATGCATAGTTCTTTGGTAGTCACCCCGATTCGGTAGTTTTGAATGGCGGTAGAGGCCAATTGCCTAGGAGATATGACCAACCCGACCTTAGGTGAGCGGATCGAGACGGGAAGGGTAAGATATGACCAACCGACGCCCTTTCTACTTGTGCGATTTGACCAACTGATCACCTATCGCTTGGATGAACTTAAGAATTGGGGGTGTAGTGTCTAAGTTCCTAACGATCGGGCACTCACTATTTAGAATCTATCATGTAGCGGTACTTAATGACTTGGCTTAGGGGACCAGGAACAACAGGACTTATGACTATGGTCCGCTGATTTCTCCTGTGGTTGCATCTTTGCTAATAGGTTAGGGCGAATTGACCAAATGTTGTCCTCTCGAATTTGACCCCACCTGAAGTAATTGGAAGTAGGTAGACGTAGACATAACTAGTTAGGATGATTAACTAGGTTAGCACCACTATTCCTCTATTGATTTCCTTTCTACCATTTATTTGCTTTTATATTTTGCATTAGTAGTTTAATTAATTAAAACTCTATCAAACCTTTAATATTATGTGACAATTAGACTTAGTAATTATCTGACACACATAGCTCTTGGAACGACCTCGGCTTTACCATTTACTACACTACACACGACAGGGTACACTGCCCGTTAGTGCATTAGGGTAGACCATAGGTATAGCGAGACACTATAAATATTAAGACCTGGTCAGTAAAACCTGCATCAAGTTTTTGGCGCCGCTGCCGGGGAGCAGTTAATGTAAAGATCTAAGGTATTTTATATTCACCTCATTAAGAGATTTGAGCATTCCCACAAGGTACGTTTCTAATCTCTCCTATTACAAATTAATATTCGGACGCTATTAGTTACGGCGTAACTATTTCATCTAGTTACGACGTAGCCTTACTGCAATTTATAAAAACTTCTAAAAAAATAATAAATAATAAAATAATATCTTTTTGACTTATTAGTTATGACGTAACCTCCCTCATAAGTTACGACGTTGTTAGATATTAACTTTTCACATACACATCATAACATTAACACAAGGTAGAATATAGATGGAATTCTAGAGAGAGAAAGTTAGAGGTTTAGGGAACTTAGTGAGAGAAAGTGAAAGATATTATTATGAGCTCCAACTCTCTACCTTGGGAGGTAGAGAGTATTTATAGTCTTACATAAACGCCACACATCGGGTGGATCGGCATACTGATGGGTAAAGACCCGTCCATCCTCCACGGTGTTACTTAACTAAATACTACTTATCTTAAAATAACTACGACTACGAGCTTTCTAACGATTACATATACTTGAGGTGACCGACTCTTTAATACCGGAATTTCTAATTCCTAACAATCTCCCCCTAAGGGAGGTCACCTCAATCATGCACTAAAATTACATTGAATACAAACAGATATGACATTAACAATTGTTCTTGCATTCTTGATGTTGTCCTTAGTTCCTAAGCTCGTAGTCATTGATTCTTCACATTGCATGTTTGGTTAATCCAAGTGGAGGTCTTTATCGATCCACGGATAATAATGTTGAGCCACTTTTGAGATCATCGACTAGTAGAAAATCTCTAATACATCCATTGTGGTGTTGGTATTATGTGATGTTGTGACATTCAGACCGACATGCTCACATTCTGGATCATGATATCTTCTCATCAAAGTAGCGGAAGCATTTGTTGAATCATGATATTGGTAGCGTAGCGTAGCGTAAGCATGGAGTGAAATATCAGAGTCATTGATGCACTAATCATGATTTCTTTTGAGATGAATGTGTTAAGTGAGCATGCGGCTATGGATTGACCGCTTCATTCGATCACGCAAGCGTCGGGTGTACCGCATAAGACGTTAGCAATAAAGCGCACGAAGGTGTCTTTGATCACTTTCGATGAATTGAGGTACACGCCCACGGTTCCTCGCTGATCACATAAGTACTGTGATCGTATAATTCCGAAGAATTTCCTTGACAGGGGTTTCGAAATGTTCTAGCGTTCTCAAACCGAACGTCTCAAAGAAGACAACACGGAGTGAGTGAACCAATTTTACGTCCACGATTGATTAAAAGAAATTTGAAAACAATCGTATTGCTCAATAGAATTGTTTTGCAATATAACGAAGGTTTTAATGAAAATCAATTATCAATCATAAAACACCTTTTGATTTGAAAAATTAGTACACGGTCGACATGCTAATGAAAAGAATTTTAAAGCACATAGACCGGTTTTTCAAAGGTATTCGTCAATCCATAACCTCGAACCGGATTGATTCAAAAGATTGAATCGCCCCATTGTTTCTTCGCTTGTCACATGGTTGATCAGATAATAGATCTCACATGCCACCTACCAGGAGCTTGTTAGATGTTGGCTCCAGTAGGCTTTCCATCTTCACAGTGAATATGTAAACACATCACTTTCGATGTTCGGCAATACCACAAGGATAATGCGAGGACTCAAGATATAATCTCTATTTCCACATTGTGTGAAACAGAGAGTCTTCATTGAAAAGTGTCCTAATGAGATTTATTGATGATCTCGTGGCTCTAGACTCAATTTGTGCATATTTGGATCCTGTCGAGACTAGGAGAGGGTCTCCTTCTTCAATATCAACAATCTCTAAGAGAAAGTCGATAGATAATGGAGGTTCCCCGTGAGAATGAAACAAGTCCTTTTAAGAGGAACTTGAGTGGTTTGGGAAGTTGAAGTGCAGTAGGCGTCACTTTGGGTCCATGACGCCTTGTCTTCAATACCGATGTTACCATCAGTAGTATATGAATTGAACCCGGTTTCTGGCCTAAGGTTGAATAAATGGAGGGCTATTTGTTTTCACCCTTTTCTCATTCAATTCTTTTTAATTCTTCAACCCCTTCTGTGCTTACCGAGACTTCATAGCTAGAACCTTGTTGGGTTTATTCCAGATACTAGCTCGGCCTCACCTCACTCTTCCCATTCCTCAATTTTCTCCTTTTATTATCATACCTAAGAACTCTACACTAACTAGTGGATAGTTCCTCGGTAGATCCCTCCGGTTCTGGCGGATCTTGGGAACAAAAACCTAACCTTATCATCCTTATATCACCGTACATAAAGTAAAGTTGGTCGGTCTTTTGGTATTGTTCATCTGCCGTTGGAACCAATTGAAAACCATTTGAAAATCAATTCGAATACTTGTGATATATTATCAAAGCATTTGTACCTGAATTGTTTTTGATATTTTTAGAACGAGAACTCCCCTCAACATGTGCATCAAGTATTTGAAAATGTTTTGCACACGGAGGCAAGAGAAAGAACTAACTTCTTTGATTACCATTTTCTAAAAGATATCAACATCACTTCCCAAATTGAATCAATTAGATAAAGCATTTTGGGGAAGGATGAGATTTTCATGATTTTGCTCCCCTCAATATGTGCCTCGAGGTTTGAAAAGAGTTTTGCACATACTAGAGGGAACCCGCACATTGAGATAAGTGATCACGTTTCAAATCATTGTGGTTTAATATAGATGCTCCCCTCAATGTGTGCATGGAAAATTTGAAATCGTTTGTCACTTACGGGGAGGCTAACATGCTAATCACTTAAGAAACCATTTATCGAATTATCAGTTTAAGTCCTATTTAAATCACAACTTCTCCCCCGATCACAATTATTAAAACTTTTGAGATTTGTGATCTCTGTAGATTTAAATTGATTTTGAAAGCTTTTAAGGAGAATTGAGACTTGATTATGAAAGCGCTTTTAACCGATAAGGATCTGATGTTGAGATTTTAAACTCCATTGGTTAAACATGCATGTACATCTTTTGAAAACAATTTAATGCCAAATAACTTTTAATTTAATTGAAATCATTCTCCCCTCAATCAATGACATAGGTTGTTGATTGAGCGATAGAGATTTTGACAAATAAGTCCCGATGATTATCAAAAATAGAGACCGAGTTATTTTTCAAAGCATTTAGTTTTCGAGATAAATGTTATAGAATCGAGCATGGAATTTGAAAACATGGTAAAACATGGCTCGTTCTTTCTTTTAAAACCGGTTATTGCACGAAAATGACAATAAACCATTGTTTCTCTTTCTCCCAAAACTATTTTTTTTGAATTTTTGATTTTTTTTTTTTTAATAAGAATTCGAACAACATCTAAAGTCCCGTGTCATTCTTTGAGTGACAAAGACAAAAGACCGTAGATATTTTCGATCCGAAAAAAAACATGACAAAAAGACAATATTTTTAAAGATTTTCAATTTTTCGATTTTTATGGATTTTTGAAAGTTTTATATTTTTCTATTTGGTTTTATAGGGTTTTATAATTTTGTATTTTGTTTTTCAAATAAGTATTTACATGAGATAGATGAAGATAGACCTTACTCCTCGTCCTTCCTCTGAAGACGCTTTGAGAGTATTCGGTTGAAGGCTTTTCTAGCCAAGACGTGGAAGAATAAACTCAAAACGTTCTCTTGGAAGAGCTTTGGTGAAGATGTCCGCTAACCGATATTCGACTCACAAAATATAGTTCCACCACACCTTTTCCACTTGTTCCCTGATGAAATGATGTCGAATGTCGATATGCTTTGCTCTTGAGTGTTGAACGTTGTTGCATGAGAGAGCAATAGCACTTTTATTATCACAAAGATGTAGGATTTTGTTAAATACAAAGCCATAGTCAGATAATCGAGATCTCATCCATAAGATTTGAGCACAACAGGATGACATGGCTATGTATTCACCTCTAGAGGAAATAGAAGTACTCATTTGCTTTTTGAAGACCACTCACAAGCTTATCACCCAAAACTGAGCACCTCCGGATGTACTTCGACGTGTTTCTTGACAACCCGCATGATCAAGATCATAGGCCGTTAGTGAAATACCGGTGTCCTTCGGGTACCATAGTCCCATATTGATGGTTCCTTGGAGATACCGAAGACCCGCTTTAACCGCTTCAAGGTGCTTTTAGTAGGCTTAGCCGGTATCTAGCACACATGCAAACAAATAACAAGATGTCCGGTCTACTAGGTCGTGAGGTACATCGTGGATCCAATCATACTACGATATTTCGTTTGGTCAATCATGATCCCCGAGTGGTCCTCATCTAGTTTGGTTCGATCAATCATGGGGTGTCAACAGGGTCACTTGAATCAAATCCAAATTTCTTTAAAATCTCTGCTGCATATTTAGATTGATTTATGAAAATGCCTCCGGGACTTTGTGAAATTTGTAATCCCAAGAAAATGACATTTGTCCCATCATTGACATTTGAAATTTTGAACTCATTTCATTAGAAAACGATCACATTCCATTGGGTCAGTCGAGGCAAAAATAATATCATCAACATAAATTTGAACATGAGTTAAATGTTTGCCCGACTTCCTGGTGAACAATGTAGGATCAATCGCTCCTTTCTTGAATCCGGTTGATAAAAGAAACTTTGACAATGTATCATACCATGCCCTTGGAGCTTGCTTTAAACCGTAAAGAGCCTTCTTCGACGATAAACGCGTGAGTAGGATGCTCTTGATTCACAAATCCTTCAGTTGGTGGCGAGACGACTTCTTTAAGATCTCCGTCGAAATGCCGCCTTCACATCCATCCGATAAACTACCATGTTCTTACTAGCGGCGTTAGCCGAAAGATTCGATTGCCTCGATTCGAGCGACAAGAGCAAAAGATTCTTCAAAGTCTATACCCTCCTCTTGACGATATCCTTTAGCAACTAATCGAGCCTTGTTTTTCAACACATCACCATGCTCATCAAGTTTTACTTTGAAGATCCATTTGAGGGCTATAATCATAGCACGAGCAGGTACTAACTTCCATACATCAAGTCGATCAAACTCATGAATTTCATCTTGCATGGCATTGAACCACCTGTCTTCATTCATGGCGGTTTTAACATCTTTTGGTTCGATCTTAGAAAGTACGGAGTTGAAGAAACACCATAAGGCATCGGTTGCAAGTTGTTTCCGGTTGATACAGGACGAGAGGGATTTCCAATGATGTTGTCTAATGGATGATCGTGAGTCCATTTTCAAGGTGTTCATGTGGCGCTTGTTGAGGAACCGAGGTAGGCGAGTCGATGTCTCCAAGAAGATGGTTCGATGATGATTGAGAGTAGCAAATATGTTTTCAAACGGAGCATCTTTAGGAGTAGCAAAAGGATTAACTTCATCATTGATGCCAGAAACATTTACATGATGTACATTTGAAGAATGATGATTTGTTGATGAGATCAAGGATCAGCAGGTGCTTCTTGACTTAAAGATATTGAGATGAAGGATTGACTTCATTCACGAATATGAGCATCCTCTCAAGGGAATCATTACCTCATGAGTGTTTGAATCATACAGTTCATCAAACATAGGATCAAACAATTTCTTTACATCATCTTCGATGGGGTACATATGGAGTTTCTTGAGTAGAGTTTGGAACAAGAGATGAACCAATGGGACTGTCTTTGAAGTGCGGGTCCCGAACTGGATTGTCCAGAGCCATAGGACCATCGCGATATAAACTCTCTCGACTATCTTTATCAACCAATATGTAGACAATTTGAAGTGACCATCGATAAAGAAAACCCGATATACCAAACTTGAAATCAAGAAGAATTCCATGCATTTGCATCTTAAGATCGCCTTTGTGAATTTTAACTTCAATCTCAAATAAGTGATAATTGATTAACTCAAGTAATCACTTGTGTCAAATGCCCAGCATGTGAATAAACATACAACCGGATGTACATTCATCCACTGAATGAACCGAAACAAATGATGCCTCAACATCAATGTATTCTTCCTAAAAGTATTCATGTAGAGACCGATCGAGGATACACCAATAAATTCGAGCGGATGAGGTAGACATTTTCCTTGAAGTTCATGTGGTTGATTTATAGCATGCACGATGTGAGGAACAATAATCCATGAAGATTTGGCAAAGGAATACCAAAGAGTGGATCATTATTCATGAACAATAATCCGTGAAGATTTGGCAAAGGAATACCAAAGAGCGGATCATTATTCATGAGTGCAAATGCAATATTATGATAATCATTATCAACGCCTTGAGGAATAACTGGAGATAGGGCTTTTGAGTAGTCTGAGTTGTACTTCTTTGATGATGAACCAGTTGAGTCAATAGAAACCGAGCATGAGCTTCGTGGATGATCAACATTCGTTGAAGGTTGAAGGTACTCATCAAACATATCTTTGAAAATCAATGAATCCCAAACATTGATTCCCAATTATCCTTAGTAAGTGAAGCATTAGGCGTTGGAGGAGAGTCATCAAAAATCAAAACAATGAATCCCAGTTATCCTTAGTATATTTACTCATAATCAAAAAGAATATACACTCATCATCATCAAAAATAAAGTCGAATAACCATTATTCAAACATCCATCATCATGTAGTATATTCACTTTTCCCCTCAAAATTGCATCCGAAGTTGCCAATTTTGATTTAGCAAGTGAATAAGAGTATACACCAATGAACATAGATCCACTTGATGATTGAATGAGCGTGGAAAACCATGAAGCTTGTTGATGAAGAATGTAGATGAGTATGGCCATTCATGAGAGAATTTCTTTAGTCGAAGATAAAGCCACTGTAAGAGCGCATAACTTTTCTTTTCTTTGAAGAACGGGACCTGAAGAGTTATCTGCAGACACCATAATGATGAAGTACGAGGCTGAATCTGATGTGAACAGACGTCATTGTTTAGAGCCCATATATGTTTAGAGCGCCCGAATCCAAATACCAAGGGACGATTTGTAACGACCGCTTTGGACAATGACGAAGACAGAGAATAGGAAACATTGGATCCCCACGTGCTCATGGGGTCCTTTTGGTTAGCACAAACAATCTTTGAATCGGCAGAAACCCTAGGTGCAATGTCATTGTCACTAGGAGCTAAACTAGTAGAAGCATCGGACTTAGTCGAGGGACATTTTGTGCTTAATGGGATTGTTCTACCGCTTGGCTTCCAAACCTTAACAGGCACTACTCTAGGCATAGTGGATCTAGTTAAGGGCAAGGTTTGCCATTCGTGAATATTCGACTGTTGGCTTCCAATCGAAATCCTACATTGGTAAAAACCTTCCCTGTAGGTTTCCGTGATTGCTTAACTGCTTTCGCTTCCAAACTTTCTTAACGGGTTATGAATCTTAGACCTCGAAATAACACATCACATTTATCATGATTACCAGAAATTAAACATTTTTTTTTGCATGTTTTGCAGACAAAGATAAGGCCTCGAATTAATTTTAGTAAGCTTGGAGCTAATACTAGAACTAACACGATTCTTTTGTTCAAATCAAACTTCTTGTCCCTATGGTGTTCTTTCACTTCCTTATCATGAACACTTTTAGTTTCCGTAATCCTATCCTTCTTTGCATAGCTTCTAGGTTTTGACCAGCTAACTTTAGTGTCAATCTTAACATCTGTAGAAGTAACGATGGGAACATTACATGCCTTCACTACTTTCTGCATTCCCGGTCTAGAAGTCTTTGCGGATCCGAAATTCTAGGAGGCACATCACATGTTTCTTGCTTGAATTTAGATATGGAACAAGACATATCAAGGGTCACATACTTGGCTTTAGGCATAGAACGGATTTCTGTTGGCACTAGGCATAGGACAAGGCTTCACAGCTTTGCCTTTTTCACCTAAGGGTTTTGGACAAGTTGCAATTACACATTCAAGCAGCTCTTGAGATCGTTTGGCCTGGAGGCAAGCAAACCTAATTTCACTATCAAGAGGTTTGTTAATGAAATCCTCTTCGACAATCTCACTGAGACATTCTAGACTATCCTTAAGGTGAGCACAGTAGTCATGAAAAGCATGTTCATTATTCCTAAGATGAGGAGGAATATATTTAATCGTCGTTGTATTTGCAATCTAAGGGTGATTTTGAGACAACATTCTTATTGAAAACAAGTGGCGCTTCCCATTTCCCCTGACTTCTCAGATTCTCAATTTCCTTTTGTAAAGACGTTATTTTTCGTTGTTTTGGTCACGGGTGACGTTTATTGAATCATATAACTCTTTAAAATGTCGCTTAACCTTTTCATTTTCTTCTAGAAAACTTTCGTTTTCCTTTTGTAAAGCATTTACTAGGTTTTGAAGATGAAACGTTTGAGAATTCCGAGAATCTAAAGGAGGAGGCATTTGGGAGCCTGTCATATTGTTCGCTTGACCCTTTAATTGAGAGATTTGGGCTTTCAACTTTCTCGATCGTGTTGCCGAGCTTGAATCTGCTCATCACGCTTGTTAATTTGAAAACTGCATCAAACTCGGAGCATCGAAGATGTCTTGATATATGAAGTTTTGACATTTTCTTTGAGATGTTGATATTTGAGTTGTAAATTAAAATGCTCAACTTCTAGTTTAGAAAAATGTTTAACCAAATTGTCGTGATCATCCAGTTCAATTTTCTCGTTTAGTTTAGAATTAGTTTTTCAAGCTCAATGACACGATCATGGGAGACTTTCAGGCCACAGATAGTTCATGAAATTTGGAAGCATTAATAGAGCAATTTGAAGCTGTGAAAAAGATATCTTGAGCAACACATTCAGGAATAAGAGTCTCATTTAAGGTATGCAAGTTCTTCCTCTCAATCTCATTATATTTTAGTGCACGCCCATAATCACTAACTTCAACTACCATTGCATCAAATTCCTTTTCCATTTCTTTAATATCGATTTTGTCCCCTCTTTACGACTCTCAAAATGATCTTTTAGTTGTTTAAAGAAAGGCATGACCTCGGTTAAATAACATTCTTTCATTTGCTCAAAACCCCTTTCCCCTTCAGCTTATCCCTGGGTGTGATCCTTTTATTACAAGTTTTCTCAAAATCGGTAAATAGTTGAAGAATAACATATTGACTGATTAAGGTCTTGCTCTTAGTGGCAATAGTTCTAGGAACTAAATGCATTGGTGTATTTGGAGGATACACACGCTTTAGGAATTTCCTACAAGGGGGATTCTTTTCAACAAGATTTTCAGCTTTTTGCAAGTCCATATCCTTTTCCGAACACTTGTTCGGGGTCAATAGAGTCTGAAGCTTAAACATGTTTAAGGATATCCAATTTTCCTTAGTGTAATCATGGGGTTTTATCGTTATCTTGTTCTTTTTACACTCGGGATCTTCAAGCTTCTTATTCATTTTCTCCTAGTGACTTCATCGATTTCTTATCTTCCTCGCACTTTCAAGCAACTAGGTTTCTCGTAGGCTTAAGGATCTCATTACCATCATACAAGCACCTTATGAGCATTTCTAGCCTTTTAATTACCTCGATTAGGTTCCTCAACAAGGGGAATGATATGCTTATCGCTTAAGACTCTATGCTTAGTGATCATGTGAGCAGGCTGAATGGTATTCCCTTGTACGTACAACTTATTTTCAAGCTTGTTTTTCAAAGTTTTAGATTGGAAAAATCATTCAAAAGTTTTGATTCCTTAGCCTTGAATTCTTGCTTAAGCATTTTAACATTTTCTTGAAGTTCTTGTTTTTGCTTAGCGGTTTTAGAAAGCTTTTCTTGTAAGGAGTTTAACTCTTGTTTTAATACTTCTCTCTAAACTTACTTTTTCTAATAGTTGTATTTGGACATCCATTTCCTCGCCACGGGTGGTCAACTCAAACTTAGCACGCTTGTTCATAAATAGCAACCGATCCTTATATATGTTAAGCTCGGTGGTAAGGGAATCATCAGGGCACAAATGCAGTACTCATGCAGTTCATAATCATCATTTTGAGTAGAAGATGCACAACTAGATACAGCAGAAACATCCATGCAACTTACTTGAGCATTGACATGCAATGTCGCGGACGGTGCATCTCTATCTTGGGTACATCCGAAGCTTCCATGGAGCGTTCCTTTGCATTAACTTGCGAGGTTGTGTCGGTGCACCTCTCTCTCTCTCTTGTGAATTTGAGCACGAAGATTCCATTTTTCCATTATCCGACTCGTCATTTTTGGTTGTCACTGACATTCTCGTGATTCAAAGGCAACAACCCCATTCTTCAACATATACATTACCCAACTTATCACAACAATCTTTCAAGCGCACGACACTCATTCACGTTTTCATTCTTTTGAGCAGATTCTTCAATGTACTTTTCACATTATCCATGAGTTGGATAAATGTCTCAATGAATTCTCAATTTCCATTCGGTATGGTTTTGAAGGAAATTCCAGTCAAGTGTTGATCGAATCATGAATATTCCCTTGATGAATGGCTGAAATTGTTTGTAGATTACTTGAAGAGCGCACTGGAACCATCCTTTTGAACCTCTTTATTGGTAAGTTGCAGCTTTAAGTGTTCTAAGTTCAACAAAGAAGCTTCTTGTCAATGTAGGTAATTCTGGCGGAAAAGAGCACTACATGTACGATCCCCGGCTATGGATACAATTTGAATGAGGTGCGATGAAGTAGTCGATAGGGCTCAATCTGCATTTCATTTGCATGGCATTTTGTAGCTTTGGACCGGTGTGATTCTCTCTCTTTAGATTCTGAACACGGAGATCTCACATCCTCATTGCTTAATTCAATCATCTTTAATCGTTCGTGTAGCCTACATTATCATTGTTGTCCACAACATCATACGCTTTAAGCACTTCGAAATCATCAAAGAGTAAGACATGATGTGGAAGGATGCACGGGATTTTATACGTCTATGATTTAAACCGAGAAATAGAATCTTTCGCGGGATTTTACTAAAATCAAGACTAAACCGTTAAGCAATGACCAGTAGAGGTTGTTAAGATGACCGATGGAATGATACAATGAAAGACGATTGTGTGATAGGACTTTAGATTGTTCGTGGGATAAGCAGAGATGTTGTTTGGTTGTGATTCGGATTGGTTTATGCCTCGTTTTCCTAAGAAATTTAGGTCTAAAAACTTAAAAACCTCAATAACTTTTGTTCGAAGCGGATTTAGACCTCGAAGATTGACCCGAATGAACTTTAGTTAATTCGGCGTGCCATTCTCCTCGTTCTCACGGTCGTTTTGATGGGTAGAACGCTGAAAACGGAGTTACGGTTCAAAAGTTATGGCCGTTTGAAGTTTTGACGGAAAAAATCAACCAAGTCGCTACGAATTCTTGAACCAAGTCGCTAACAACTAATTCGCTACCACGCTAAGTCGCTAGAGTTCCAAGTCGCTAGCCAGATGTAAGTCGCTAAGTGGTAACTCGCTAACACTCAAGTCGCTAGCAAAATTTCGTGCACAATTCGCTACTCAAGTCGCTAACAATGCAAGTTAAGCTAAAGAGCAACTCTGCTACATCAAGTCGCTACCACTAAGTCGCTACCCGTAGTGGAGAGTCCACTACTTGTACTTTAACTCGCTAGATCTAACTCGCTAGCCCCAACACTGTAAGTCGCTACAAAAATGTGAAGCAAGTCGCTACCAAGAATATTATCCGTGAACTAAGTCGCTAGCATGAAAAACCATATAAACATCACTTTTCAATCCAAAAACAACCCAACCAAGATGATTCAAGCTTACCAAATGAAAACCTAAACACTTTTGATGATTCTAAACATAAAAGTACAACCAAAATCGAAACTTTAACACTAGAAATCAATCAAATGATGCTAAAACCACTAAACTTTTTCAAACTTAAAAACCACCTAAAAACCACTAGAAATCCAAAGATGTGTAAGATATGATCTAACCATGGCTCTTGATACCAATTGTTAGATATTAACTTTTCACATACACATCATAACATTAACACAAGGTAGAATATAGATGGAATTCTAGAGAGAGAAAGTTAGAGGTTTAGGGAACTTAGTGAGAGAAAGTGAAAGATATTATTATGAGCTCCAACTCTCTACCTTGGGAGGTAGAGAGTATTTATAGTCTTACATAAAACGCCACACATTGGGCTGTGGATCAGGCATACAGTGGGTAAAGACCCGTCCGTCCTCCACGGTGTTACTTAACTAAATACTACTTATCTTAAAATAACTACGACTACGAGCTTTCTAACGATTACATATACTTGAGGTGACCGACTCTTTAATACCTGGAATTTCTAATTCCTAACAGACGTAACCACTATAAAATCAGATTTATAAATAAAAATCTGACCTTTGACTAAGATTAATTACGGTAATGTAATAGGATTACGATGTAACCCTTTCACACCTTATCAATTTCTAAAATATTAGTTACGGCGTAACTAATTAATCTAATTACGCCGTAACTATTGTGGCGGTATAAAAACCTTCCTGAATAAAAATTAGGTTTTACTCACAAATTCACCGCCCACTCGAATAGTAAAAAAATTTTCTCTCTAAAATTTTTTCTTCAATATCGCTTCATCTAATCCATCTTCATGGCTGGTAAGACCTATCTCTACTCTTTTTTATTTATTTCTTTTGATTATTTCAATTAGGGTTTTATTTCTATATTTTAGGTATCTTGCCCATTTGAATTAATTGTTGATGTTGGAATGACTAATTGATAGCTTTAATAATCCCCCCATGTTATTTTGATTCGTGTCCTTGTTCTGCGGGTTGATTTGGATGTCTTGGGTTTATTAAATTAAGGTTTTAGGTCAAACGCAAACTTGGTGGTTTAGGCACGGTCCCTCAGCACTAGTAGGTTAAAAATTTATCGAAACTTTTCACCCTTGATAAAAAGTGATGGTTCCGGCGTAATCTATTGCGTAATTGAAATATCTGAGGTGCTGAGTTTCTGGGGAAGCTACGGCGTAACTTGGGATTTAGTTACGCCGTAACCTTTATATCTGCAATTACGGCGTAGCAGTTTGTCATAGCTACTGTAAGTAACCATTGAAATTTTCTAATTACAGCGTAATTCTTATGATTAGTTACGCCGTAACTTGACTTCAGTAAGATCTACACTTATTGTCTCTTATCTTATTTTCAGGTGCAAACAATCCTGCAGATTGGCCTAGATTTTTAGCATACCCCAATGCTGGTATTAGGCAACTGTGCGTGGAGGAATATGAGAAATTAATGGCAAAAGATATCAGTCAACCCGAGGCTCTTAACTTTGAGACATTCGGTACTTTGGGAAGTGGAAGAGCTAGTAGGAGATTGAGGAAGTTTTGCAAGATCAAGTTCACATCTACTGACGGGGATTTCACATGTACTGCTTGGTTGAGGTTGTTTAGGATTAGGGAACCGGTCATTCCGGAATACGTTCGTGAATTCCTTGCTAGTGTGGAGTTTAAAACTGAGGTTACTGATGATGAAGAGGATTCTATGTTTTTCCAGCTTGGATGCATCTGGAGGAGATTGACTCTTAGGGAGTTTACTATGCGTATGGGTTTGTACACTGAGTCGGAAATGGAGACCGAGGCTTTTAAGCTGCTTCTATAACACATGCCGGAGAAGAAGGGATGAGAGTCAAGACCTTGCCGCTTTTTGACCGATTGTCTTTGTCACAAGGGGGTATAATCCGAGTAACCCTCCATCGTATACCATGGTGAGGAGCCCAATTCATCGACTTGTGCACCGCCTTATTGCTTGCTCGATTCGAGCAAGGCACTCAGCCAAAGAAAAGATGACTATGGAAGACCTTTATCTGATGCAGGGAATGGAAGGAGGGAACAACATTGATGTTCCTTATTATTTGGCTAGGTTTATGGTTGTAGGTGCTAAGGGGTTTTCTGGTAGGAGTCCTTTGCAGGGGGCATATTTAATCGGGAGATTGGCTAGGAGTTTTGATCTTATGACTGATGAAGCTTTGGCCCGAGTAACCACTGGTAGAGATACTAGTTTGATTGGCTTGTCTAAACTAGTGTAGTTAGGGATTTGCGTCCAGGATGTTTATGGTGCAATTCACCTAGCTGGGACTGCCCCTAGAAGGGAAGAAGGAGAAGCTAGTGGTGCAGGTGGTGAAGCCGGTGGAGAAGCCGAGGAGCAGGTGCCCTTGGGACGTAGAAGGGCACATGTGAATGTTGGGGATAGATTGCAAATTATAGATGAGAGGCTCGAGGAAATGTCATCCCACTTCAAAGAGGAATTTGAAAGCCTTGGAGTGGGTCTTTTTGGTCTTAGTAACCAATTTGAGGGTTTTCGTGTACATTGGATCAAAAGTGCAGCCTCCAGCAGATTTCTTTCATTGGAGTGCAGATTGGACTAGCCGGATGCTTCAAAGATATGCATTTGAGCCACCCTAGGTGGGAAGGTCCGAGCGTGTACCAACCCAACATTCCCGATGTCGGAGTCCAAGTAGGAGTGGCCTTCATGCAACCCGGCCACTCAAGCGCCGCAAGCACTCCATTTGATCCTTCTCAATTCCACTCCAAGGATCATGATCTCCCAGGGGACGAGTGATTTCCCCATTTGATGAAACAATTTTAAAACTATTTGAAACTCAAGTCTGTAATAACTTAACTATTAGGATGTTTGCCTTTTCTATCGTTAATTGTACCCATCGGGTAAATTTCTGGTATGTCGCGTGTTTTGTTCGTGACACGCCATGCGTAACCTTATGATTTAGTTACGCCGTAACCACTGCGTGAGTAGGGAATTTTGGAAGCAACACAACTAGTTAAGGCCAACCCCTGATTCAACAAATATTACCCAACCCATGACCCACCTTCAACCTTTAGTAAGACATTTTGAGCAACCATTCGAGAGGGGAGTTTCTTTCTTTCTTGATTATTTTTCATTTCTATTTTATTTTTCCTTTTTCTTCGTACAAATGGGACTTTGTACACTTCAAGTGGGGGGCTAGGAATAGAAATGAAGTGTATGATTACTTAGCTTACTTGCCCTAATTTTATAGTTGGTTTTAAAAATTTTAAGCTTATTTGAAATTTGTTGTCATATTTTTAACCAAACTAGAATCGCATAAAAGTCGAGCACACATTAACCCTTATTACCATTGGTGAGATTTAGCCTTTCCGTTCCCCCATTTTACCCAAATATACCATAAATTGAGTGTGCCGATAGTATTGTAAACTTTAGAACTTGGATTTTACATCACTTCGAGACCATAGACGAGTAGTGTATCAAGTTAGCTTGGTGCATTTGGAAAAGACAATTTGAAAAAAGTAAATGTTTTAGGATTTCTCCCCAAATAGCCTATACGTGTTCACTTGTGTGTGTTTATCGATTAGTCGCATTGGCTTTTCGACCCCCGTGTTAACCCTATTTGTTGCATTCATCTTTAGTGCAAGATACCCCTAGTTACACCCTGTTGAGCCTATCCTTTCATTTCATAACCCTTATTTTCGTTACAACTTTACACCTTAGCCTACCGAGTAGTTTTACCTTTTTACCTAGAAGCCATTGTTCACCCGAGTTTGAGGTTCAAATAAAGAAGCATATAACATCTCGCTTAAAGATCTCGAAGACCAAGCCGTAATCACCTTATGCTCAGTTCAAGTGGGGGGAAAAGTATATCATTGTATCTCAAGCATATCTTAGTATATGCAAAAAAAGCTCGACGCTTATTAGTGCGACAAAGTATTGGCACTACGTGAATTAGCATTGAGAATAATCTTCTCGAAAGATTCGAAGAATAAGTTCAAGAATAATTTTGGAGAATTCCGGAGGCATGCACAGACCATATGAAGACAAACCTTGAATTATTGGTTGGATGATGGCAACTCGGTTTTAAGCTAAAACTATTTGTTTTCTTTTTCATTTTCACCCATTAAATATCCCATGCCTATCCTCACCCTTTTTGTCGTGAAGCGTGCCTAGGTAATGCAGCGAGCAATCCTTGATGTCTTGGCCATGGATTTGGTCATGTATCATTGATTTTGTCTACTTCGCCGTGACACGTTAGTAATGACACCACCCCTTTAGCCTTTATGACTCAACCCAACATTGCTTTTTAGATTTTGTCATAACCTTAGCTCTAGTGGTGGAATTGTGTGTAATTGCCAAGCTTATGATAGAATACTTACTATGTCCGTGCAAGTGAGTGATCACCCCGAAATTAACACTTAGAATAGGAAGAGTGAGAGTGTTGTCGTTCCATTTCGTGAGGTGTTTGGCTCTTATTAATATTCTAGAATGGAATTTAAAATTGCGCATTCTTCATGAATGTATCTTTTGCAGTCTAAACTGGTCTACTTGAGGGCAAGTAGAGTTTAAGTAAGGGGATATTTGATAAAATCAAATAGTCCTGAGTTTCTAAGTATTAATTTCCCCCTTTATCATCATATTTTGAATATATTATTAGCAAAAACTTCCTTATTCCTTGATATTTCATTTCAGGACGCATTGGAAGCAAGGAAGCCGCTATTGGGCGTTTCTAGACATATTCTCTTAATTACGACGTAACCATGTAATGCGATTCGACCATGGCCAAGATTTCGATGACTACGGCGTAATCCTTAGATCAGGTTACGCCGTAACCACAACTACAGCGTAGTCTCAGCTTAAGCTACGCCGTAACTACGATTTACATTGGAATTTAGTAGCTACGACGTAACACCGAACAAAGTTACGCCGTAGAAAATTGATAAGCATTGAAGATTGAAGGAAGTTACGGCATAACTACCTAATAGGTTATGCCGTAACTATTTTGAAGCCTATAAATAATCGACGATGTCATCAGTATTAAGCATATCTCCTTTCCCAAACCTTCTAGGGTTTGGGGAGATCAAAACACAGAAGAAGAAGCATGGTTTAGGAGCATGAATAACGAAGTTCTCGCCTACGATTTCCTTTGTATTCGAGTTTGGATTCTTTTTATATTTTTCTAGATCTTATATTATGAATTCATGTTATTAATTAAAGTTTGCATTTATGTTATTGTTACTCTCTATAATTCTTTATAGACATTTGCCAGTCTTTTCATAGAACGCTAGCCTTAGTAGTGTTATAAGCTTGGTAGTATTTAAAGGGCTGGGAGATATGACCAACTGACCCGGTCGATAGATAGCGAAGTATGAGAGGAATTGGCCATAGTACGACCACTCTTCGTGTGCGAATCGACCAAAGGATCACTTATCAAGTGGAGGTACTTAAGAGGTTAGGGGGAATCTAAGTTCCTAACGGCCGGGTTCCCACTGTCTAGATCTAGTAGATATGGTGCTTAATGACTGCTATTAGGTTTCCGAATGATCCCGGGTGACCTGCTCATCTTGGTGAGGAACTTAAGAACCATAGGCCATGACGAATCGACCAAAGGAGTCTGGTGATAATTAACCACTATATTGAATCTTAGTATAGGGATTCAATTCATATTTGTTTTCTTTATTAAGCTTCGTTTATCTTTTTCTTTTACCTAAATTTCTGGTGTCTGTGTAAGTAGAATAATTACACACCTATCAAATATATCAGTTTTGTTTACCCATATATTATCTATGTTTTATCTAATCATCTTAGTTCTTTTCAAGGTCACAGCTCTCTTGGGGACGATACTGGTTACCTAAGGCTTTAATACATCTGATCGGGTACTCTGCCCGTTAGTATGTGTCTATCCTAAGTTATTCAAGTTTTATAAATATTAAAAGCAGGATGAAATAGCACATCAATCAACAAACTCCATTCTTTGTGGAGAAAACCTTACACAACGTCGCTTACACTTTTTCCGGTACTAAGCTAAACACCGAGTTCTTTCACGAGGTAGAACCAAACCTATCACAACGTCGCTTACACTTTATCCGGTACTAAGCTAAACACCGAGTTCTTCCACGAGGTAGAACCAAACCTATCACAACGCGCCTAAACTTTATCCGGTACAAGGCTAAATCTGAGTCCTTCCACGAGGTAGAACCAAACCTATCAACGTCGCCACACTTTATCCGGTTGCACAAGGCTAGATACTGGGTTCCATTACAAAGGAGGAACCATTACTCGACCAACACAACACATCTATGACACCCGTTATGTTTTGTGGCCCAACATAACAAACCTTCTTTTTATGGCACAAACACATAAACCATCTAATCTAGTTATAGATACAAGAATATGATACTAGACAATATCCAAGACAATGTGTCTAATGGATATGAAATCCTAAACTAAACATCAAGAACACAAAGCATGATGTAGTTAGTATTCTGTGAATGAAGATGACAAGTTTACTATTGTAGAAGATCTTCATGTGCTTGTATGCTTGTGATGGGTGATCACTTCAGTAGGTAAGGATGCAAGATCTCTAGGCTTGCTTTGGAGGATCACTTCAGGAGTATGCTTACAACAAATGAAAGTTAGAAGCATTACGATCATATGAGATGAGGGTGGTTTACATGTTTCCTAATGATCTAAATATGCTAGAAATGGTGGAGAGAGACTATGTGTAAAGGTGTGAAGAAATGGTAAGAAGTGGTTTGCTATTTATAGGCAAAAAGGGCAAGACAAGTTTCTGCCCCAAGGATCCCTTCTGAGAGGGATCCGGCCCTTGTAATCCAAGGGATCCGTGGGCATATAGAGGGATCCATGGGACGCTCCTCTTTAGCCATGGTTCATGGGTCATGCACTTTGGGTCATGGGTACCCAACTAGATACAATGTATCTAGAAAATGGGTTATGGACTTTGGGTCATGGGTATGGGTTATGGATCATAGTATTTAACCAACACATTTACTTTTGTTTATGTATTTTATAAAATGTAAGTAACCAAGATTACTTAAGTGTTTAACTAAACATGTTTAATGGTTTGTTAGGGGTTTGATCATAACGCAACATAACAAACATGTACGAACCTGTGTTGTAGCATACAAGGACTTGAGTCGTCGAGAGGTGTTGAGAGTATGTTGAGACAAAATATAATTACAAGTAACTTATACATTTTACGTTATGTATTACAAGTTACATGTTTGTCATCAACAAAACAACGAGACTGTATAGATTAAGTATCGTAATATTTGCACTAACACAACCTATAAGGGAATCATGAAGTTTTTGTTAAACTGCCCACTGAAAAAGGCCTTTGTTCAGTCCCCTTCTATATTGTACCAAAACCTCCTCAGGGAGTTTTGGGCAACTGCAGTGGCCTATGACTCGACACCCTCAACTGATGAGACAGACCTTAGACCCCTCAGGGAGTTTCTAATCAAATTCTCAATTTTAAATGGGGAACAAACAGTCACCCTGGACTATAAAATTTTTTGCACCTCTACAGGGCTTGACTATAATCCAGGAAATTAAATTGCTCACCCTGACCCAGCCACTGTTAAGGCTGAGTTGGGTAAAATAGCTTTGGATCCAAAAATTTTGGACAAAACCCCAGTCACCAAGAACTCCTTTCCCGTGGCTTGGAAGATCCTGTTCACCTTCGTGATTCAGGTTCTCGGCGGGAACCATTCATCCACTGAATAAATTAATTCTATTCAGTTGATGATGGCCTATAGCTTGAAGACTGGTGCTAATGTCGACATAGGGGAGATTATTTACAGTGATCTCGTAACCAAGCTACAAAGCAAAACTAGGGAGAAATACGTTTCGTGCCCTAGGTTTGTCTCCTGTGCTTTACAAGTGTTACTGAGTTACAATTATCCTCAGGAATATAAATATGGCGCTTTACCTGCCACCCTGAGCCCTTCAAATTTTCAAAAGGACCCATCCTTTGTCACTAAAATATAATTGACGGCCCATATGGTTGCTGTAAATAACTAGAGGGACTCAGTGTCTCCAAACCCTGCTCCCAAAAAGAGAAAGGGGAAGTCTCAGACTGGGACTAAAACCAAACCCAAGTCTCAGGCCCTGAGGCTTCTGGAGCACAAAAGGCAAAGAAAGCCCCAGACTGATAAGACACCTAAGGGCGACCAAGAAACAACCACCTTGGTGACAACTAAGGACACTAATACATCACAATCAGTGCCCTTGGTCCCACAGACTACTCCCCAAGATCTAGAGGGAAACACAAAACCCACTGGTAGGGGAACGCCTTCCACTCAGCCTGATGAGGACATTCAAAAATCAGAGCTTTTGTCTGAGTGCACAACTACTGATCCTAAAGACTCAGGGGGAAACGAACAACCAACTGATAGAGATACAACTGCCACTGCTTCTAAGGATGGTACTGGGAAACACCCACCAGTTCTTGAAGGAGCATCGAGGGACAAAGACTCGGAGGGAAAGAAACAACCCGCCGATACGGAACTCACAACCAATCCTGACTCCGGAGAAGACACTGAAAAAAACCCATCAGTGTCTGAGGGGTCACTGGGGGACAAAACTCAGGGGGACAAAAACCACCCACTGATACGGAACCCATCACCCCCACTGGTCTTCTTACTGTTTCTAGGTAAATGAGATATTGTTCTCTGAAGATGAGATTGCTGCTGAAAGTGAGGAAGAGATATTTTCTGCTGGAGAAGAAATAGATGTTGATGTTCAACAACAAGAACAACAGCCTGATCCACAAGAGCCTGAGGAATCACCCTTTCTGGCTGATGATGACTCCTCTGATTCCTCAGAGTCTTCCACCTCTTCCTGCCCTGAGGATCTGAAGAAATATGACAACATTCAACCTCTCACTGAAAGGAAGCTTGTTATGTGGTTAAAAATGGCTACCAGGAAGCTATATTCTTCAGTCACTGACAATCTATGGGATCAACATGTTGAAGCTGCTGCCAGCTATGCGTATCTCAAAGCTGAAGTTATGGCTACCTATGAGAATAATGATGAGCACATGGATTTCATCTATGACCATCTTGACAAGCTAGATGACAACCTGAAGAAGTTTCTCCAAACCTTTTAGGATGCTCACACTAAGCTGGATGAAATCAAGGAATCTGTCAAGGAAGACCCTGCACTCAACTCCAAAGTGCTTGAGGCTATGGAGACCTACATGAAGAACTCCTCAAGTCTCACTGAACTAATCACCATGCTTAACACTGCAAATGTTCAGGGTCTTACCTCCTCTGTGCAAGCTATTCAGTCCACCCTGGGCTCACTGGATACAAAGGTTGCTGATCTGGCTAAATATTCTTCTTCTATGGTCTGGAATCTTGGGCCTAGAATGACAGCACTGGAATTATCTCAGGCCAATCTTGATGAAAAGGTCACAAGTTGATACGCGTACAATGAGGGGAGAGAGTTACTGAAGGGACTTCCTCTCACACTGAGGGGGAGCCAACTCAACCTGTATCAGCAACACCCATCTCATCTATCCCACCATCAGGAACACCAATCTCAGTGACAACAGCAACAACAACACCAGTAGTCACAACTACACCCCCACTGGTATCATCTTCTTCATCAGTTCAGGACAAAGGCAAAGTCATCATGACCACAACCGAACCTGTCAAGATTCCCTATGTAATTGGTGACACTAGGTACCTACTTACTCCTGAACAGCTAAGTGCCTACCTCGAAAAGAAAGACAAACGTAAGAAACATGCTGAGGAGGAAAAGAAAAGCAGAGAAGCCCTGGTCAAAGTAGTTTCTGAGGAAGCTGAGAAGTTGGGGATTAATACTAAAAATCTTGAAAAGGGACAAGCAGGCATGATTAGGATTTAAAACGTACACTTTTAAGGGGTCATTTAAGCCCTTAATTTTCCACTTTTATATCCGTTACTGCTTAATTTCGTTCCTTTTCACTTTTTAGGTCTCTTGGAAGCAAAATGCTGGAATGATGCATATTTGGACGAAAAGGAGTGAATTCATGAAGAAAATGGTAAATTCAAGATCGAAGACACTCAAGCTGCTGAAACTGAAGCTGACGGCGTCCCAACTAAAGGGAGACGCCGTCCCTTTATACGAATAAAAATCTCAGACGGCTCAGTAGACTTTTTGCTAAAATACACCTGACGGCGTCAGGCTTTGAAGAGGAAGGGAGTCACTAAGACTTTTCATCTCAGACGGCCCAGATCCGGAATCAGACGACGTCCCTACTGAAGCCCGACGGCATCACAACTACAATGTGACGCCGTCCCAACGATAACTTGGCAAAGACGGAAACCCTAATGACAGCGATATGACGGCGTCCCACCTATAAGGCGACGCCGTCGCAAGTGTAAAATTATATATAGAAATCGAATTTTCAGAATTTTAGGAGGTAGACTTGTGGAGTAAAAACCCTAAACGTTTGTAGTCCGACTTGGACAGTATTTTAGGGCCCCAAACCCTATTTTACTCATCAAGATAAGTGTTTTATTCCATTGATTTTATTATGTCTTCCATTGAATGTGTGTATGCTTGCTTGTTTAACATGTCCGGCTAAATTTCTTGTGTGTTTGCTTAGATCTATGAAACCTAGTTATTAATTATTGATTGGTTGTCTCTTATCTTAATTGTAATTGGCTTAGGAGTGCAATTAGGCTATCGTTGTGTTTAAATGCTTGAGTAATCTTTGTGAACCTTAGTTTATGAATCACTTAGCGGATTTCGTAGTCTAAACATCCAAAGATAACCTTAAAGTTAGTTTATGAATCATCTAGCGAATTTCGAAGGCAATAACCTTAAGGTAGTCTCAAAGAGTTAGGGAAAAAGGCACACCCTACGACCTTAAAAAACACAACGCGTTAAGAATAAGGACGTGAAAATTCAACCACCAATAAAAGATAACTAGGGAGTAATAGTATCTATGTAAGCACATTTTTAATCATCATACGAGCACACATCAAAAATACATAGACTACCCGTAGTATTAGATAATTAGAATAGTAGAGTAATCGGTAGAAGTAACACCCCCAAATCCAAGCCCCGAGATTTTACCCTTAGCTTTCTAAAAAATATAAAAAGATAAAAAAGAATCTTCCTCAACCTCAGCCTTAGCGTAGTACACTTCTTACTAGCATTCCTATTCCCCTAGAGAACGATATCAATCCCCGAGGCTTACCCAATACTACACTACAACGATTAGGTTCACTACCTAGGGTGTTGAAAAACTTGCTCGACGAAAAGGAAGTTCCTTTGACCCCGAACGCGCTTCGTACGCGCATCAAGGCCAAAAGTTCAAAGCAGCTCAGGATGCTGAGATGGCTGCCTTTAAAAGGAAAAGGGATGAAAAGAACAAGAGGAATGCTGAAATAAGAAAGGAAAGGATTGATCACTACAACTGAACCATGACAAGTAGAAGGGCACCTGAAAAAATCACCGATGTCTACATCATCCCCAGATCCAAACCACTGACGATGAATGTCTACAGGGGGGATGACAAAAGGGATTCTGAGGTTCATGATCCTTTAAAGTTCACTGACTTTGGGATCACTGAACTTGATGAACTTGGTCCTATCATTGAAAAGAAGAAAAATGTGGTGGTTAAGGAGTTGATGAAATCTGTTAGCAAACGTCATGAAAGACTAAGGGATGCACTAGCTCAGCTTGGGATACAGTCAGCTCTTCCTGAGGCTCAAGGATCTCAACCTCAATCATCCCAAAGAAAAAGAAAAAGGGTTGAATCTGAGTCTGAAGCCAAGGTGTCTGGTTTTGACTGTAACAGGGAGCTGCCTGAAGGGGTAAAGTTTGTGAATTGCTTAGTCATTGAAAAGCCTGAAAGAGTACTTTTCTTCATTGATGTCTATGGGAACCCAGCATTCCAGAGGTGGAGTGACATTGATCAGGCTGGCGTGGCTACAATGGTAATTTACTTAACAGTGGCCTCTCAAATCAAATCTCCTGAAAACATCAGGTTCTGCACAGACCTGAATGCCAAGATAAAAGATCACCCTGACAAAGTGACCCTCCTCTCCAAGAAGCCGAAGCTAGAAGCACTGGGAATCCACCTTGAATGACATCATTGAAACCTTTATCATTTCATCTTTTGTACTAGTGATAGGAACTTTGTAATCTTATGAATAAATGATGTATGTTTTTGTTAAGAAAATTCAGTGTTCCTTATTATGTTCATTAGTACATTCAGTGTAAGAAGAAGTCATTTGCTTACTTACACTGATCAAACACTTAGGCTATTTGTATATCCAAATAGGGGGAGACTGTTGGGTTCAGTGAATACCCAAACCCCTTAATTCTAGGATTTGAATAGAAAATACCCTAAGTGTTTAGATCCTTAAACACTAGCAAGTCACTGAGCGCATAGCCACTCAGTGAGCTATCTTCAGGACACTCAGTAAGAGACGAAGAATAAGTCTCTCCACTCAGTAAGGCGGAACTTAAAGGGTGAAGACTGAGTCAAGAAGAAGATGGTGGATTCAGTGAGTGATGACAATAACTCACTGAATCCCAAAACTCCTCACCAACTACTATCACTGAAGACAATACTGAAGATAAAGACTGAAGGCTAAGAAGACTGAAGAATGAGCGGGACAAGGCAGGATAAGTTTGAACAGATAAGACGAAGTCCTTATCAACCAAAGTCAAACTTTCCATGAATCACTAACTACCAAGCTCGGTGTCATCACTAACAAGAAGAAAGCAGCCTTGTCACTTACTCTAAATAGCCATTGTAAATAGAGACAAGATACATCAGTATTTTGTCTTCTGTAACATGTCAGTTTGTCCTCTAGGATAGAGTTAAAAACCATACTTGTATAAATAGCCATAAGAGTTGGAGTGAAAGATTTTAAGCTTGTGCATTAACTGTGAATTACACACACAAGCAACCTTTCACTCCTCCAAATACAACTATGTCTCTGAGATAGCTCAGTGGTACCTAAGCAGTTGTGCTTAGACTTAGCCTAATCTTAGTGAGGAGTAACACGATACTTGTCATTCAATCCCAAGTGCTATTCCGCAAGCACTTGGGTAATATATTCTTTTTGATTCATTATTAATAAAGGATATAAACGTTGAAAAATCTCAGTGTGCTTTAGTATTCTTATCTTTTTTAATTGTGATTTTTCATAAACCTTACTTCAGTCATGTGTCACTCTTAGTGTAAATTGGTCTTTTTACTAATAGTGAAACGGGAACAACAAATTCTCCATCCTCCACTTAAGATAAACAACGTCCTCGTTGTGTAAATTGAAAACTAAAAACAGGAAATATAAAGAATTAGAATGAAAACTCCTATGATATTTGCTCAGTATAATTCTCCATGATACGTATGTGAACAACTTTTTTATTTTCTTGTGTAAAGGCGTCTGATGCCAGCATGACTACAATACACAGAAAAAGCCTATATGTGAGCCACCACTTCCTTCGTATTCTAAGTACTCCACATGTGTTAATATGCATGAAAATCACAGCTAGTGTGTCTACGATAATCGATGGTTAGTAAAATAAAATAAACTAAAAATCATCAGGTCAGTCGATACGTCGTATCCATGGATTGGGATACGCCGTATCGAGTCTGGAAATAAAAACCAAATAAAATACTTAAGAGATTAGATATGCCGTATCCCTTAAATGGATGCGCCGTATCGGTTACCAGACAAACTTAGTAATTCAGCAGCGGATCTGTCATCATTTTCGCTCTATCGCACGCACATTCATTAAACTTTGCTGAACTTAATGCCAGTCTTGATTCAAAGATCTATCCCAAAAGACCAAACTGATCATATATACGAAACAACAAAAGAATAATGTTAATAATATCAAGATACATAACCATAAGAATATAAATGTCAAATGGTACGAATACGATGTCCCCAAAACCAAAAGAGTGGTAAACTAGATAGGTGATTATGTGGTTGACTGATCATCGATCGGTGGAGCTGAGGTATTGGCACCATATGTCCTCTGTCGGGCCCTGCGTCTCTCACGCCTATATCTCTCGTGTGTATCTATCACGACATGCCTCTCATAATTCGGGTACCTATAACCACGCTCCTCGAGGATCTCAGTGATCCTCCCAACCGTCTAAGTGCCAAAACTAGTCTGCTCAGCTGCCATAACTTGAATGATGCCCCGCTGCTCATCAATGTTACCCCTCAATAATATCAGCTCCTCCTCAACTCTATTAAGTCTATGTGATGTAGTACGTGGTTGTTGCTGGTTGTGGTGCTACATGGGGTACCTGCTATGGTCCCTGGGCAGGCTTGCCTCCTTCCTGAACATCACGAGCAACAACCGGAGCCTTCTGACTATCTCTTTGATCCTGAACAGCAGCAGGAGCAACTGGTGACCTCGGTGGACCCATAGCAACCCAATGATAAGAATCCATAATGCTCACAGATCTTGAGCTTCACAAGAAACTCATGATCTATAACAAGTACAATAACATCCATCTCTAAATCTGCAAGAGCTGCATCGGTAATCACCCCCAAATGAATACCAAGATGTGCAATGAATTGACCACCAGAGATCATACTACCCGGCTTCCTCTCGGAAGCATGCATAAACAATGTACAGGAGAAGAAATAGCAAATTCAGTTCCCATGTCGAAGATGTAAACCCTATTCTTAGGACCTAAATTTCTGGGTAGACATCAACAATGACATTCCTTCCGTCCTGCCTTTAGAAAGTTATATTATTACTCCGAGTGTCGGGTCTAGTTATTTCCCATATTTCCCAAATTTAAGTACACAAAGGTTTTTCGGATCACATTCTTTGTTTGAATCTGGAGAGCGCCGGTTATTTGGACGATTCGGTATGTAATACCCTATCAAAACGAAAATACGATCAAAATACGACTTTTGTGATAATATAATATGGGTTAAATGTATCATATTTGTCACTTTTTGTTATTGTGTGTATTGAACTTTTTTTTTTCCTATTGTGTGTATTGAACTTTTAAATTTCGATTATTGTGTGTATTTTATGATCATTTTACCCTTACTTTTTTCAAATTTCGAAGGGTAAAATGGTCATTTTTCATGGTTGAATAGTCACAAAATACACACAATAATCGAAATTTGAAACATAAAAAGTTCAATACACACAATAACAAAAAGTGACAAGTGTGATACATTTTCAAATAATTAACATATAATATTAAATACCTATCATATATATATATATAACTAGATAAAAGTTAATAACGGGCCAAACAGAAAATTATATTTTATTGCATGGAATAAAATAATATAGTTGTAACACCCGCTAGCCTATAATATCCTATACAAATTGTAAGTGTCGGCTCCAAGGGTGTGCAGCCTGTGCAATGGCAAAGGGCCACCGGTTTTTATAAGGCTCGTCCTTTGAAACTGTTCTCGTCTAAAAGGCCCATTTATGTTTAAACATCCTTTTTTTGGCTTTTGTGCCATCCAAATGGTTGGGCAACCAGTAGAACGTCATTTTGCTTTGATACTATATATGTATGTTGACTATTTTCTATGCCACCTTAACATTTTTATAAATGACACCATATCATATATTTAGGGCGTGCTTGGTTAGGGGGTTAAGGGGGGTGGGGAATGGGTAAGGTATTCAAAAGGGCCCACATCACAAATAATTTAGTGCTTGGTTGGGGAGGGGTAAGGGATTGATTACCCCGTAATGGGTAATGAACCATTATAGAGTAAATTGAGGGGTAAGGGATTGATTACCTACCTCACTCATTCCTTTGCATTCCTTTCTTTTTCCTTTTCCCTTTCCCTTTCCCCACTTTGAACCAAGCGGACCCTTAATATCTATTAAGAAATTCTATCCTTTTAAAACATATAAAATCTAATATACTACATAAATTCTATCCTTTTAATATCTATTTTCAAAGTGTACTTGCGGTTAAGCTTCCACACAAGTATTTTTTTCTTCTTTTTTCTTTTATGATTCACACAAGTATATTTCTTTCTTATCTTTTTTAACATTTCACACAAGTATTGGATCATGAGTTTTATGTAAGAATTTTATTTGACAAACTACATACATTTTTGTTATACTTTTTTTTTAAGTATTAAAAAGTAGAATGCTGAGATCTAACGTGGTGGAGTAGTTGATGGCTTTAGGTAAATCTTGTTTGTATATTCACAGGCCGTACCAAATTTGTGTACAAGAGGCCTTGCTCGTAGTCACGGCACAGGACAACAAAAATCCATAAGACGGCCTTGATAATTGTCACTTATTTATCTTTATATCTCGTTCGGCTATCGTAAGAGTATATTGACCGTCAACAAATTACGTACAACCAAACAAATCAACACTTTATCATCGTATTGTTGACATAAAGCAACATGAACAGAATAAAAATGTTAAGATAGAGCCATGGAACTCGCCCATAACATACCTTTGCGAAAGTGACTATATGTTGATACGATACACTGGTCATAGAAACTATATTATTCAAAGACGTCACTACCGCTACATGCATTCTAAAAAATAAAAAATAGTTAAGGTATTTGCCAACGTGACTAGGAATACAAAAAGTAAAGTATATTTCACCCACAAAGTGAAAACTTTAAAACACTTTCTATTACAAAGGATATCGTCCATGAGATATGCTATGAGAGCATGATAAGAGATGTCTATACTATAACTAACTTTATATTCCATCTCACATGGTATGCATTACTTTACACCTACCTTAATCTAAAGCGAGCTTTAAATAATACGAAAAAGATTCACAAACACATGGAGACAAGTCAATTAATAATAATACATCATTCAACGAATAATTCACCAAATAATCTCAGTTGCAACCATAATAAAATAGGACAATAGGTTACCAATTCGTATTTCTTTAGCCTAATCCTTATTTAAAAATGAAAATATTGACATGACTTGGTCTTTTATCAAGCTAAAATTTGGAGGGCTATTATAAATTTATATCCATTGCATAAGCACCTACGTATATGAATTCATGGGTGTTTGACTAATTAGCTTATTTCTAAATTTGATTATTGGCTTAATTTTGTTATAAGAAGACGATTAGTTTATCCAAACACTCTCTAAAAAAGTGCTTATTAGCTTTTTGAAGCGTTGAAAGAGGTGTTTTGATACCACATAACAAGATGCGTTTTCATAACACAATAAGCTTTGTCGGTTGCATAAGTGATCCTTCGACCTTTATCGTACATACCATCTTTTCAATATTAATGAAGGTGTTGCTATCATGTTCATCAAACTCCCGACAGTAACAAGAAAATCAAGTTTCCTCAATTCTTAACAACATTAAAAATGAAATAAAACAAAAACGTTAATCATGTGTGTAAGAGTCAAACAAACTTAATCAACTTGTTCAAAACATGACATACCTTGATTTATACTTCTTAATATAAAAGTATAATTTCACCTACTTCTTTGTTATTTATCTACAAATTAAGATGTGTATGTGGTGTTTATAAGTTCAACAAAACTAATATGACATTAAGTATAATAAATCTTTCAGCATTTGAGAAAATGTATCTTAGTATTACAAGATGAAAAATATTAGAAGAGAAGAAACATGTTATAAGTTGCTAAAAAATCTAAATTTCTCTTTTGTTCTTCTCACGAAGTTTTTTTTGTCTTCGTAAGTTCAATCAAATTAATTGCAACCATCAAAGTACGACGTTGCTTAATTTTGAAAACAGCAATAGTTTGAATCTGAATCATATTATACACATACTACATAAAATAAAATGAAATAAAAAATAAAATAAAATAAAATCTTAGATAAGAGTCTACCGAGTACCGTATCACATATTTTTGATACCTATAGTCGGCAACACAATTTACAAATCATAACGACAGCCTCATAAATCAAAGATCTAGTGGTAAGTCAGCTAACCTTTTACAAGTCATAAAGCACTAGGTATGCATTTTGGATGGCTAGAAAAAAGGTCGGAGACGGTAACAAGAATATCACAGTTAGATTACGTACATCTGAGTCAAAGACTCTCCTTCTCAAATAATCTGAAAAGAGAAAACCTTTTTTCATTTAGTGGTTTATCATATAGACTCAATAAGTAATATGTTCAAGTTAAAGCTTACTAGAAGGGTACCCACGCAATTCGATGGCGGATACCCAGTGACTATTTTTGGGGTGAGTAAATGTTTTTTTTATTTTAAACATTCCTAATTTAGCATGTTTCAAGTACTTTATAACGTAGTAGATATATGTTTTTCAAAAGTAGAACGTCTAAATTATTAATAATGTAAATAGTTAGCATTTTTATTTTTCAAATTTTAGCATTAATTGGTGATTATAAGTTTAGTGAGCTTTTCTTATAAACTATTATATTAAAATATATAATTATTAGAGAGGGTTACTATATGATTTAAATAAGACTTAAATTTTCAAAGTTTACATTAATTTTCTAATTTTTCTTTTATAATAATATTTTTTGTCTTAAAATTTCAAGACTTCCTTTTATAGAAAGTCTCAAATCCTTTATAATGTAGTATAGATAAAAGCTTGGGCTATTAGGTCATATTCAATGCAGTGAGGTGGCATCGTTCAATAAAATGGTTTAGACATCAACTCAGCATTCAATTTTATTGTGGAGATCGTGTGTTTAAAGTGAGTGTGTTTTTGTACATACACATATTATGTTAATATGTCCTTGCACCAATTAAATAATCAATTAAAGAGCTCACTTGTGTAGATAGTGGAGATGCAACCAATTTATGTCTAAATTTCTTAGATGGTAAAAAATAATTAATAAAGTACATAGGTGAAATGGCATTTCAGTTTTCATGTGTAAGTTTAATGGGTTGTAGAGTTTTTGAATGAAATAGTATAATGGTGATACGTCATTTTATTTAACCCAAAAAAAGTTTATGTAATGTGGATGCCCTTAAAAAGGAAGTGTTTTTTGATAATGTGAAACTGATGTGACGAGAAAAAACACCTCAACACACCCTTCACCCTAACAAATTTTAGATATCTGAAAAAGTAGTTTTTAGGATACAAATCGCAAGTGGAGAAACACATAACGAGTTTTTCAAGTACCAATTAGTGATAAGCGATTGTATTGAAATTAGAGAAATCACCTCGTAAACGCATGCTTTAACCCCCAAAACTAGCTCTCGGTAAAGGATGTGCAACGAAATAAAATTGTATTATCAACTTTGCAGAAACTTATGCTACTGGTTTTAGTAAATTGTGTTATTAACTTTGCTAAAACTTAAGCTATTGGTTTTAGTTTTACTTTCAACCAATGTTTTTAAGACCGAGATCTTACTCATGATCATTTCCGTTATTGCAAAATCGAAATCGTAAGATCAGATCAGAATCTTAAGATTTTACAATAATGATATTTTCTTAACAGTCTCTTTAAAATATTGCGGGACCACATATCCTCAACACCAAGTCCAAGGACTGATTATATCAATTACCTAAAGTTAACCTAAGTAAGTACAATTAGAAAGTTGATAGTACATCGCTTAAATCAAAACTCAGTTACCCAAGTAACCTTAAAGTGCAAAAAACAAAGGTTTAGAACAGTATAGGAGTAACTAGTGTAGGTTCCTCCGTGTTGTGTTGTGTTGGTTTATGTACTATGTGTGCTTCACCTCCAACTCCCACGTCACACGCACACACACTCACACTCTTCCTTTGCACTCTCCTTGTTTCTCTGCTCCTTTATTTCCTTCCATTCATTTCAAGATTTTATCAGTAACCCATTTTTACCACAGTAAAAACCTTGATATTGTTCATTTACACCATAAACCAAGATCAATACTTTGTGCAATAAGGTAAAAAAATCCAATTTTTGTATCATTTTATCATACCCTTTTAAATCTTTTGGACTATCTTGTAGTAAATTTTATGATATTTGTGTTTATGGTTATTAGATGTGTTTCTTAGGAGATTGGTAGTTTTTAAGATTGAGTTGAGGTAAAGGATCCTGGGTTTGGTAGGATGTTTGGTTCTTTGGATGGTATTGAAAATGGGAATGGGAGTATGCCGGTTTTTTCGGATGATAATAGGACTCGAAATACTGGTCAAATGTTTGGAAATAGTTTTTCAAGTTATGATCAACCCAATAATGGTAGTAATAGGTATCATCCAAGTTCAGGGCATAGTCAAAACTTTAGAGGTTTACAGTTTAGTAATATGAATAATCCGCCATTGCCTGATGTGAGGGGGAGTCTTGAGGATGAGCTTCATGAAGATTGTGATCTTTCGGATGCGATTTTGGGGTATATTAGTCAGGTATTGATGGAAGAGGATATGGAGGATAAGTCGTGTATGCTTCAAGAGTCTTTAGATCTTCAGGCTGCTGAAAAGCCGTTTTATGAGGTTCTTGGGAAAAAGTACCCTCCGTCTCCGCCCCCTTGGCCTCCGCCTGAGTTTGAGTCCGGTTTGACCTATGCTGACCATAACGGAAATGGTTTATATGCTGATAGTTTTAGTAGTTCTAGTGGTGGTTATGCACATGACGCCTCAATTTTACAGTATTTTGCTGGTCAGAATGTGTCATATGCATCGCTTGGATCGTCAAGCACCGGAGGGTTGGATTCACCTGCAAGTACTGCGGATACGTTTGATCTTTATAATGAGAATCAGATGATGTCGCAGTTTAGAAAGGGTGCCGAAGAAGCGCTCAAGTTTTTACCTAGTGGCAACCTATTGTTAGGTTCTAACAATATAGGTCAAGATCAAAAAAGAGAAGAAAGTATACTCTCGTTAACAAAGCCAAATATAAGAAAAAATCCTTATAGAGAGGATATAACCGAAGTTGAAAAACAAGAAAGGGTAATCAAACAGGCGGCTATATTTCCAGATGCAACTTTAAGGTCTGAAGAGATGGACTTGATCTTTCTCTCTAGTTTGGGAGAGGGTAAGGTTGCTCTAGACTCATTTCGTGACACGTTACGTATAGAAAAAATTAAAGATTCGGTAAAAGATGTAGAAGATACAAGTTTAAGTAACGGGAAAGGTAAAGGCAAAGGGAGAAGTAAAACCCGTGGTAGGAAACCAAAGAAGAAAAAAGAAGTGATAGATTTAAGAACCCTTTTAATTACGTGTGCGCAATCCGTTGCAGCTGATGATAGAAGAAAAGCAAATGAACTGTTGAACGAAATTAGACAACACGCTTCTCCTTTCGGTGACGGGACTCAGAGGTTAGCTCATTGTTTTGCTAATGGTCTCGAGGCACGTTTAGCTGGCACTGGTAGCCAAATTCATAAAGGATTAGTCAGCAAGAAAACATGTGCTGCTGATTATATCAAGGCTTACCATCTGTATATGGCCTCGTCGCCTTTTAGAAAGATTTCAAATTTTGCTTCAAACAAGACAATTATGGATAAAGCAGAGAATTCCATGAGGGTACATATCATTGATTTTGGTATTCTTTATGGGTTTCAGTGGCCCACCTTTCTTCAGCGTATTTCATCCCGAAAAGGTGGGCCACCACATGTTAGAATTACTGGAATCGAGTTTCCTCAACCGGGGTTTAGGCCAGCACAAAGAATTGAGGAAACGGGTCGCAGGTTGGAGGCATATGCTGAACAATTTAAGGTACCGTTTGAGTATCATTCCATTGCTAAAAGATGGGAAAATGTTAAAGTTGAAGAACTTATGCTTAAAGAGGATGAGTTTCTTGTAGTTAATTGTCTGTATCGATCGAAAAACTTGCTTGATGAGACAGTGGTTGCGGATAGTGCAAGAAACATTGTTCTAAACCTAATAAAGAAGATTAACCCTGATATTTTCATTCATGGAATTCTGAATGGATCTTATAATGCTCCATTTTTCCTGACCCGTTTCCGGGAGGCTCTTTTTCATTTTTCAGCTCTGTTTGATATGCTTGAAACCAATGTACCCCGTGAACGCCCTGAAAGGATGCTGCTTGAAAGAGAGATATTTGGAAGAGAAGCTTTGAATGTTATAGCTTGTGAGGGGTGGGAAAGGAGTGAAAGACCCGAGACGTACAAGCAATGGCATGTTCGTAATTTAAGGGTAGGGTTAGTTCCAGTTCCATTGTCTCGGTTTATAGCAACACGGGCAGCAGAGAAAGTGAGCCTCTATCATAAAGATTTCTTGATAGATGAAGACAATAATTGGCTTCTGCAGGGATGGAAAGGACGAATCATTTACGCCATTTCTTGTTGGAAACCGGCTTGAGTAGCAACTGGAATCCCAGGTGTGTGGTCATCAAATGTTTGCTGTTGCCAACATATTGGCCTCTTTTTGTTTGGTTAAAGTTGTAGGTAGCTGCATTTACTTGTATTAACTTGATCTACCTTACCTTACACTGGTAGCTTTATCGCTAAATGGCTAGCATTAATGTTTTGACCTTATAGTGTAGTTTCTTGAACACTCTTTGGTGGATCCATATTAAATAACTACTTGTACATGTATTGAAAATGAATTTATGAACTGTGATGGTTCTGTACGTGTGCCCCTTTTCCAGGGATGAATTTGCAGACTCGATACGTAGCTTTGCCTAATTCCAAAGTTAAGTGGATGTGTTTGTGTAACTTTATACACTATATATCTATGTGTAAGCTGCTGAATAACTCGAAAATGAGGAACATTATAGTGTCATAACCTACTGCGCAACTTGGTAGGTGGTTGATTCTATTTATTCTTGTAAGGCTAATCAGCAAAACCGCGTGGTTAAGTTAATTGTTTATTCACTGTCTTTTGAGTTTTCTTCGAACCACAGTTTACAAATACACGGCACTTGTTTTTTTGTTTCAAGGCAATATATTATATTATATGTATTAAAAGAACTAGCCTAGAAACACATACAACATGACACTATCAATCAACATGAGACCAGTCAACTTGATTCTAATCCTACAAGGCATACCGACTCTAAACCTTACAACTCCTTTCGACCAAACAAAGACGTAAGGAACCCACCAAATGCACCATCAATAAGGGCATTCGCCCGGTAGAAAGTATGCAAACGACCACGATCTCGACACTTGAGACGTGACCCGCCGGAGCCTTAAAACCAAACAGCTCTGATGACACAATAAATGACCTATTGGTTCAGTTGAACTGTTGCATATTTTCGTGTCTATATTTTGCGAGATATCTATTAGTACTCAGATGGGAAAGGGTAAAAAATAAGGCTGGACTACCTTTGTCTATTTTGAGCAAAATAAGACAAATTAACTCCTTGGCTCCTGCAGCTGTTGTAAGTTTATTTACTTGGAAGTATTGTATGTTTAACTGTTTATTCATTTCTTCTGAGTGAAGATACTAATCAGAATGTGACATATTTGTTCATAAGAAAATCTCACGACCATTCAAAGGATAACATTCAATTTGTCAACGACTAGCAATCATCCATAAAAGTGACGCTAGCCATGTGAAAGTCTTTTTCAACAATGACTGCTGTGGTGATAAATCAAGGGGGGTAGTTGCAGTTATTTCATTTTATCTCAAAGATTTCAAATATGCAGATCATATCATTGTTGACTGGCCATAAAAATAGTGCAAACTAGCTTGTAGCTCAAACAGTCACACATATGACTTAGTTATAACTTCCATTGGTTGCCACCAAATATTATATTTTTCGAGACATAGTACATTACAGCAACATAAACATTTTACAGACAATATCACAACAAACTATCCGGATGTTATATGTTTTCACAAGAGTTCTTACACCTCAAGACGGGTTTATAAGAGCAGCAAACTTGACATCATGTAAGACAACTAGAAACAACACTTCTACGAGCAGTTTGTGTCATAACTTGCAAGTCCCATCAACTCTGGCCCTTCCAGAAGAGGATTGTTCTCAAAGCTGCAAAACACAATCATCAAAGAAACCAAATGATTTATACAACAGTGAAAACTCATAATTACTAAATTGTCACTAATCAAACTCACAGTAATTAAAGATCGCATGCCCAAAACTGAAAAATCATAAATTGAAAATGAAATGCAAGTTACTGTCAAGATGGGAAAGCCTTACTTGTTTAAAGGGATGTGTTCAAATGGACCGGTGGTAGGGATTGTTCCACATAGGTTATTGTTTGATACGTCCCTGAACAAAACATGCAAAACACTTATTTAAACAATGGCTAATTACATTATGTAACATGAATATTTAATAGGAACGAGCACATACACCACTTTCAAGCTTGAAACGCCAATGAGTTCCCTTGGAATTCTTCCAGTTAGACGATTATCATTAAGACGCCTGCCAATTGTGAGAGAGAAATTAATAATAGCTTTATCAACAATGAAGTTACCAAATTTGTTGCAAATAGCAAAACTTACAAGAACACTAGATTTTTCAACTTCCCAAGTGTGGATGGAATTTTGCCAGTAATATTGTTGTTGTAAAGATCCAAGCTTATGAGGCTCTTCAAGTTACCGATCTCTGCGGGAATCGTACCTTGAATGTTATTTTTGTAGAGCTCCCTGCATCAATTCAATTACATCATACATCCAAACTTAGTAAAGAATCACATGACTAAATATTTGAATGGTTAAGCTAATATAAATGAGCAACTCACAGATACTGTAGATGTTCAAGCTTTCCTAGTTCAGGCACAAGATGACCAGATAACTTTGAATTTCCAAGATCCCTGTTAAAGAACAATAATGTGATCAATTAAGTATCATAACTCATGGCGTAATACTGACCTTTTATTGTCGGATTATGTTAATAAATATATGATTGTACATATTAAACCAGCAATAACTTTCAATGTAGAAGAAGCTTCATCCACAGCAGAGAAAAGTGTTGTTTTCAGTTATGAGGTCGAACCAAGTCTTGCGAATAAAGTTGATATGAAAACCTATACTCTTAGCATCCTTCATAACCACATAATATTTTGAGTTAAGAAGATTGTTCATTGACTATTTTTTGATCTGCAGATTTCATCCTTGGAATTCTAACACAGACAAGGGAATCAAGAATTATTTTCCCTATGTCAGTCCATCCCTTGATTTTTCATCAATCTAAGGATGTCAAACATAAATGTTCTAAAATTTTATTATGATTTGCCCCTCAATTTATGCTAAAACCTTAGACTATATTAAAAAAAGTATTGATCTTAAAACAAGTTAATATTTAAGCCAATGATATTTCCTCAAGTTAATGTGCCTATATTATACTTGCTCCGTGATGTCGTCTATCACCATGTTGCTCTTCAAATCCATTTGATTTTGGCATTTTGCAATCAATTTTAATCCCCAGAGATATATAAACACGATTAACATTAGGAGAGTGATGAGAATCTGGTATCTTTTGTGATTTTCCTTATTAATGAAGATAGGCTTGAGTCACAAATATTTTTATTTTTGCTTAATCAGATAATCATGCCCCTGAACTGCCCTTGAAATCTGACATATCTTAATGTAAAACTGGATGAAGGATTCATGACCATCAACAAGGATAAGGGAACCACATTTGCAACTTGAGCAACAACCCGAGGAATGATTTTCGTATTTCCCAATAATAAGTTTCGTTGCAATTACATATGTAATCAGTACATAATCAATTACACCAATATCATGATACATCCTGCATTCTATAGTTTATTATAATTATTATATATTAATTAATTAGTTTATTTAGTTTCCTATATTATATTTTCTTAGTGAACAAGTTAAGTCTAGGGCCTTTTATTATAAATAGGGTATTAGGGTTGTAACGGAGAATTATGCAGAATATTATTAATGGTTTAGTTATTTGTCTTCATTATTGGGAGAGAGATCGGCCTCTCGAAAGTTGATCACTTATCTTTATCGTTCTTTTATCTCTTAATCGATCCGGTTCGTATCAATTGGTATCAAAGCTGTTCGATTCTAGGGTTTCAAAAAAAAAAAACGAAGTACTGTTCACCGGTTACTGTTCACCGGAATTTACTGTTCATCCCGGAGTTACTGCTTAGCATCAGATTAGTCATGAGTAACTTAGAGAAAAGAATGGAGGCTATGAGAGTTGAATCAGCCCGTAAACATGAAGAGATTATAGATCTATTGAAAAAATTGGCGATCTCAATGGGTCGCGCTAAAGAGGTTGAAGAATGGGAGAAGTGGCGTGATCTTAATAGAGCTCAGGAAGCATCCGAAAATGTAACATCAAATCCTAAATCACAAATCTTTGTCACTAAAGATTGTGATGATGAATCAACACCAAAGAAAACCAGTGGTTACATGTTCTGATGTGAAAAGAGATTTAGGACGTAAACTTATCCACGAGTCTCGATGAGACTTCTATATCTTTAGGATCACAGGGAAAATCGAATGAGATAGGGTGTTTTAATGGACCCGTTGTTCAAAACATATATGATAATAGGAAAAACATGGGCTGATTTGAGGTTTGGCCATTTTTAAAACATCACCAATGTCAACCAGAATCTTGGTAGTAATTTGTGGTCTTATTTATATTTTAAAGATTCAACTAGAAAAGTTCATGAGTTAAGTGACAACAAGCATGCTCACTTCTACATGGAGCATAAAAAGGAACACAGACAAGAGTTTGGGATCCGGTGCTCAATTACTCGGGCTGCATGTTAAAGCAACACCTTGAGGACAAGGTGTTTTTGGGGGCGGGAGTATTGATACATCCTGCATTCTATAGTTTATTATAATTATTATATATTAATTAATTAGTTTATTTAGTTTCCTATATTATATTTTCTTAGTGAACAAGTTAAGTCTAGGGCCTTTTATTATAAATAGGGTATTAGGGTTGTAACGGAGAATTATGCAGAATATTATTAATGGTTTAGTTATTTGTCTTCATTATTGGGAGAGAGATCGGCCTCTCGAAAGTTGATCACTTATCTTTATCGTTCTTTTATCTCTTAATCGATCCGGTTCGTATCATATCAGTATCAATTTCATGTACAAAAAGCTAATCACAGAAATGGCTTCAAACCTTATCATAACCATTTTTTAAAGGCCAAGCAAAAGTCAATTGAAATAAATTTTTGTAGCAGATCTGTTAAAACTTATAACCACTACTATGATTATGAATCTTTGCAAATCATAACAAATCCAATCACCAAACATGTCGATATATACCTAACTTTAGACAAACTATTACCCAATTTCTCATTCCTAACCAGCATAAATAACTTTACTGTACTAAAAGACTTGTGCCAACTTGCCAATACAGATCAATCTAATCACTTCCAAAATGATCTTAACATGCTAGTCCAAATCCTGATAGAACTTTACCTTTCCTAGACCACAAAACATACATAAGAACCCCTCCAAATAGATACGATAACCCACCATTCCACACACGGTATTTCACCTTTCACACCATCGTAAGAAACTCAATCATTTAATTACAAATTTCACTCTAAGCTACGCCAACAATGACTAAAAATGTGCAATCTCACCACCAAATAAATACTCCATAATAAAACTCACTAACAGGAATAGAAGATTCAGAATGTGCTAAACCTACACAGAAATGACAAGAAATTTGTAACGAACCAACCAACAACAAGTTAACCGAACTTAAGATACCTTCAGTTTTCAACAGCATAAACATGTGTTGCTAAGATAAGAGAAATGAATCATGCAGCTGCAAACACACGTGCCACAGATATCATATACATACTAGATTTGTGTGTATTTCTGTGCTTAGGGGGATTGCTACTTTAAGGGTATGTTTGGCGAAGATAGCGGTAGCATGAGCTGTTTGTTTTGATAAAGCATTTGGTAAAATAGTTGTATAGTCATAATTAGTAAGTGGAAACGCTAGTTGCTCATAAATAGAGGTGGCAATTTGTGCCCAAAATCATAAAATTAGGCTTCTATGGGCTAATTTGTAAAAGATTTGGGCGCATTTAGGCCCCTCTTTTTTTTTTTTTTAAACGAGCATGTATGGCCCTTTTAAATGTTAGATGGGCATTAACGGGCACATGTTTTCTCTCAATTGGAGAGCATTGCAATTGTTTATAAAAAAACTTATAAAATATAATATATTTAGTTATTTAGATATAAATGAGGTGTTAGGTTTGAGCAATTTTTTTCGTCGTTTTGGGTCTTTTCTAAAGCGATTTGTATAACACGAGCTCGTTTAACCCGTGCCCGTTTGGGCCCGAGCCCACCTGACCCGGCCGTTTTTCCACCTCTACTCATAAATGGTACTAGAATGCGCCTTTTGATTTGGAGCGCTTAGAAAAAGTAGGGACGCTAGTTGCTTGTTTCCAAACAAGCATAAAATATAAAGAGCGAAACAGTATCCATCATCGGTTCCCTGCCCCTACTAGTCTCTGAATTCTCATAGACAATAGTAAATTTATTTAACCTACAGTTTCATTTCTAACTTTATTTTAATTCAACAACTAGGCGCTCCTTATGCACATGATAACTTAATTCATCAAATAAATTAAAATGAAAAAAAAAAAAAAAGATAGTAGTAATTAGGGTTAGGGTTGGCTTACAGACGAGTGACACGATTATCTTGATTACAAGTGATGTGAAACCAGGTGCAAGGATTGACTAGATTTGGATCCCAGCTTTGCAGCACTTTTTCTGGATCGTTTAAGCTCCTTCTTAGCGCGTACAGCGCGTCTCCTTCCGAGTTACCACTAACCACTGCTAATAAAACAGCTAATACTGAAACAACAACAACTAACCTACCACAAGCAGCAGCCATGATAGGAGGTTTGATCTAATGATAATAATAATAAGACGTTTGTGGTTGCGTTGATTTTATTATATCAAGGGAGTCAGTCAATGAATGATCTATTGGTGTGAAGTGGGTGGTGGTGTTATTGGAGTTGCTTTTTTTTTTTTTAGTCAAAATAAGGATGTTGGGGTTGGAATCTTTTTACCGTGTTTCTTATTGTTTTCGGTGACCCCACCTACCGTTTTCTCACTTTACATTAGGCAATCGAGGCGTGTTCGTGTTAACGGGATCGCGGATTGGCGGGTTGAAATAACCTCTACCCAAATACGACTCATTTATTAATCGTGTCAAGAAGTTCAACCTTAATTCAGACCTGCATAACACGCGTAACTCATTTGTGACCCGTTTAACCTGTTTAAGTAAATAAGTCAAGCACTAAATAAGGTTGATGGTTTATTGATTTAAGTAGCTTAAATGCAAAAGTGATATAAGGATCTAAAAAATGATAAATATAACATACAAATAACTATACAAAAATTTCAGTGATATCTGAGTTATAAGCGTTAATTTCAATAAAATCTGAGTTATAATCATAATTCAATCATATTAAGTACATAACAAAATATATTTATCCCTATCCAACATTAAAACCTAAGTTATATATTTTATTTTTAGAGGCTTATATACTTAATCGGGTTCACGTGTTGACATGTTTAACACTTGCTTAACCCAAACACGACCCGTTTATTAAACGGGTTATATGGAATTGACCGTTTTTTACCCAAACATGTTTATATCCTCAACGGCCTTACCTGTTTAACTTCGTATCGGTCGGTTAATTAGCGTCGTTTATCGTTAATCGGTATCGATAATTCCACCCTACTTTACATGACGCCGATACCATGCTCGTTATGCTTCGCCATGCCACATGGCACTTTCGTTATGCCTCGCCATGACACCAGCTTGGCTCGTTATGCCTCGCCGTTGTGAACCTCATCGTCTACACGGCGAGGTATATTGTCACGACAAAGTTTGCGTTGGCGTTTTGACATACTACCATTTAATTTTCAAACGTTTTTTTTTTTTTTTTTTTTTTTTTTTTTTTAACTTAACAAACCCTATAAATACCAAACCATAACCAACATTTTTCTCACTACAATTCAACCAACAAATATCATTACTCTCTATATCTCAAGTAAAAAAAAAAAAAAAAAAAAAGTCTCAAAACCCGAATGAAGGAGGCTATTTCACGAACCTCCTCAATTCAAACCCACCACAATACGGGGGTTCGTCAAACCCGTCTACCCCCTCGTCGCAAAATTCTAACACGTCGTCGCCATATGGTACGCATTACGCAACAATTCAATCCCCAAGTAATTTATCTTAAACAACAATATGCATTTCAACAAAGATTCGCAAATTTCCCCCAACGATTTTCGGCACCACAATTTTTTAACCCGTCACAACCTTAACGTTTCATCAATCTCTACCACAACCTCAAATTGAATCACAACCGTCCGGTTCTCAATTCAAAGTACTACAAGCACGTGAACCGTCCAAAGGTACAGGAAAAAAAACCATGACAAAAAAAAAACAAAAAAAACTGTGGATTTGGACGCCCTTAGACTACGCATTAGCGATGACGTGGAGCAAGGGCATACTATGAAAAGGAAATGGAGCAAGGCCGAAGAAAAGTTACTTCTTGAAGGGAAATTTGGATAGAAATTTCGCAAGACAAAGATATAAGGAAATGACCGTTCGAAGATTACTTTTGGAATGACATTATGGAGATGTTCAACGTTCAGACTGTCGGTGACCCTCGTACCAAAAATATGATCACAGGTAAATGGACGAGGATTAATGGTGATTGTCAAAAAATCAACGCTATTTATAAACATTTGCAGTGTAGCAGAGGTGAAAATGAGCGCGATCATCTCGAAAATGCGAAGAAGAACTTTGAAGAACATTTTGGTGCGAAGGAGTTCGTGTATGTTCACGCTTGGGAAGTCTTGAAAAATTACCCGAATGGGATGCAGAGGATCCGATAGACATTACATGTCTCGAGGATATATTTGGCCCATACAAACGACCTCGTCTCGAAAGAGACAGCGGCAGAAAGAGTCGAGCTGCAAAGAAACAAAAGTCGACTTCAACGTCGAGCGCGGCGAGCTCCGGTGGGAGTCAAACGAGTACTTTTTCGGGATAATTATCCGAAAAATATTCGCAAAAAGCCAACGTTCAAATGGCTTGTTACAAGGCGAGGAAGGAGAGGGAAGTACAGGCGTTAGAGATGAAGGAGATGAAGTTTCTCCTGCTAGATCCCGACACGACTACTGATCCGGTAAAAGTCGATATCATCCGAAAGAGACAAGCAAAAATAATGAAGAAATATCGAGATGTCGATGCCAATGACGAGTAAAATGTTTAAGTTTCCTATTATTAATATGTGTTGTATTTTTTTCCCCGTATAATTTTTTTTTCACAACGTTATTTTTAGTTGCGTGTAATGTTAGTATGTTGTAATGTATTTTAATTTTTAATGAAATGAATTTAGTTTATTTGGTAATTTGAATAAAAAAATAATGTTGTAAGCGGTGGGCCCCAAATGAGTAAGTTGAGGTTAGTTGTGAGTGAATGGAGGTTAGTTGTGGGGTTTGTTATAGGTAATGTGGCATCCCGTGGGCCCCGAATGAGTAACCAACCTTCTTCATGGCACCTAGTGCTCTTATTTGCATGGTATTATACTTTTCTTCTCAGGGCCCGTTAAAAATCTCTATCTAGCTCTTAAAATCTTTTAATTTTACGATCTTGTTAAGAAAAAAAAAGTCGATCTTTTATAAGATTTTAAAAGGCATAGGATCTTAAGTAGAGTCTCGATCTTACTATAAGATCGTAAGATCACGATCCGATTCGAACCAAGCGTGGATAATTATAAATGTTTTATACAAATATAGATTTTTAGACTAAAGATTTTGCGTCATTAATCATCGATTACTTATTTTAGTTATTCTAAACCATTACACGTTGCATTTGCATATTATTATAGTTTTGAGAACTCTTCTTTATTCATACAATTAGCTTTGAATACAAATTAGTAAACATATAAGACATTTGAACATTTAACATTTGAACATTTAATTAAGACTAAAATACACGGTTGGTCCCTAAACTTGGCAAAACGCTTCGCGTTGGGACAAAACTCGGCCTTTTCATCGCTAGAGGTCCAAACCTTGGCCTTTAAATGCCAAAATCGTCCCTTGACCAATAACGCCTATGTCAACGTCTTTTTTCTGTTAGTTAGTGGAGGGTATTATAGTCCATACACATTTATAACTCACCTAAGTTAATTCTAACTAAAGAACTATTCCACCAACACATAAAGGGGTTATTGTTTGAACAAATTATATCACTGTACCTGACCACTTAAGTATGACTTCATAAAAGTCAATTGGTAAAGAAAGTATGAGCTCACAGAATTTTACCCAGGATAAACAAACGAATTTATACATTATCAACTACTTAGCTAGTTGACTTATAACAGTCAACTATATACAGTGTTTGATGAAACTGGAACATAACTGATACTACTGAGTCATTGTCTGATACATGGTAATATACTGATATTTTACAAAATATAAAAGATGAATTTGGGCCCAACCTCAAAACGTTCAACTGCTGAATCTTCAAATGATCTACACAGCTCTGATCGATATCCAGAAATTGTTGAACCGACAAAACATGAACCCTAAATTGATGATGATGCTGCTACCTTGTCTGCAAAAACAAGTATACAAACAACAAACATATAAGTTAGGTACTGTATTGTTACAGCTTAATGGAATTAAACACATGACATGGTATTCATCACTGAAACATCACTTAGGGTTGCCTTTTGGCGAACAGTGCTAGGACGCAGTTTGTAATCTTTTCTTTGCTCCTAAAGGGTGTCTTAACACCGCTTGAAACATCAACAGCAGCACCACCAACCCTTTCAGAATTCCCCTTCCCATCAAAACCAGGCAAGTTCTCAACATCAAACCCTGCAAACTCAACCATTTTGGCCTTCCCCTTCCCATCTAAACCTCGCTTAAATTCTTGAACAACTTCTCTCCTTTTTTTTCTGAGCAAAACATCCTCTTCATCAACCATCTTTCCTTTTCCGTTTCCTTTAATTTTCTCCCTTTTTTAGCTACAACCCCTTCTTCGTCTTTGATTACCACACCACCTTTCACTCTTGGTGTCCTGGTTTCACTCCCCTGCATTTTTTTCTTATCTATCCCCTGCCATTGACGTCTAGTCCTAAAAGGTGTTTGACTTAGCATCCTAAAGTTAGCATCCTCTTCTACCCAACCCACAACTTCAAAACTGATGTTTTTTAAGTAAAATTGTGCTAACTTTTGGGGCTTGTGGGCTACGAAGATATCAACTGACTCATTTGTTTCAGTCATTCCAAACAAAGTATGAACATCAACATCAGTATGAATCAAATGCAAACCATTTTCTAGGATTGTTTAGGATCACAGAAAAACAACGCCCATTTTTGTTCATTAATCTCTGATAACACATTATCAAGGCTTGAACTAAATATATCCCTATCACTGGTAAAGGCACACAGATTAATTAATGAACCTCCTTCATACCTGAGTGGGCTATAATAAAAAACCCAATTATAGTGGATTTTGAACAGGACCTCACCTTTTTCTTCTTCCTTCACATCCTTAAAAGTTGAGACGAATATGCTTATGTCCTTCATTGTTATTTTTTTGGTTTTTTTACGAATGGATTTGACTAGATGTGTGTTTCAGTACGTGAGTGTGGATGTATGTTAGGTTTGGCATTGATTGGGTTTTGTTAATTGGGTCGGGTTATTATGATAGTGTTAATTGTTTCGGATATTGTTAGTTGGGTTGTTTTGGTGATTCCCAACACATTAATTGTGTATAAGCGTATCAAGAAAGGCAAAAGTTCAAGTTGCAGGGTAATAGGTTTAAAATGTCACACTTGGTCCCTGAATTTGGTCAGTTAGCCGTTTTTTGCACTTAAAATTTCCACATATTTTTTCTCACACAAACTTGACTATTTATCTTTTTACTAACTTCACAATTAGTCCCTGAATTTAGAACGTCCAGTTGGTTTTGGTATTTATGGGTTAATAACCTATACCAATTGCATACCAACAATCAAAAGAAACATATCCTAAGAAAATCTCAACAACCTCCCAATGGCTGACTTCCCACTACTTGAAGAACTCGCCAACGCTTCGAACTCTAACTACATGTTTGACTCGATTTCTCTATTTTATCAGAGAGAAAACGATAAGGACATCAAAATTTCTAAGGGACTCCAAAACACTTTGACTGACTTGATTCTTGGTATGAAGGAAACCCAATAATACATCTCTGAGATCGAAGGCTTTCGAACTACGGTGATGAACTACAAGGTTCTCGAGGATCTTCGCAACAAGCAAAAGGCTAATGTCTTGAAGGCGTTAGAGATAAGGAGGATGATCTGTCAGACACACTCACAGGTGTGTGACAGGAACAACTTCCTTGATGATCTTAGGAAGTGTTGAGAAGGAAAAGAAGTGGTTATGTTTTCCCTTTTATTTTTTTGGAAAAATATGTACTGAATATTTAATGTTTAATATGAAATTAATGAATCTATATGTTATGTTCTAGTGTTTTAATTTGTTAATTATGTTGTTAATTGTTGTATTCGTCTAAGAGAGTTGTTATATCGGTTTTGATTGTATTGGGTGTTTGGTAGAAGTATGGTCCTTGCTAAAACAGTTTAAGAGTATAGGGGACTAAGGTTTTAGTCCCCTATCCTGTCCTCACATTTGCATTAACTTATAGCAACCACTTTATTCTCACATTTTACCACAAATTTGAATTTATAAACATAAATCCAACCCTTTCAGTGAAATTCCGTGAAAATGGGTAAATCTAGAGCTTGTAAACAGATTAAATGCTCCAATTGTCAAACTATTGGACATAATAAGTCTAGCTGTCACAAGGATCAGGTACCAAAACCAACAAATGAAACTAAGGTTCGAGGTAGAAAAAGGCATTGTGAAGGCAGAAGGCAACAGGTATTCATTTAATAGCCCATTTGCATAACGATTGTTCTTGTGTGTTTACATTCTAGTTGATGTGCAAATGTATTACTTTTGTAGTGGATGGATGAAGTCGATATAAGGAAGACTATGGAACAAGAGTTTCTTGAAGCTCTTTATGAGCAAGAAGAAGAACACACACATTTGGAGGAAGATGAAGAGCAGTCCAGGTTGGATGAAGAAGCATTCCGGCAGTTTTGGAAGAGAGGATGTACAAAAGAATTGAAGAGGAATGGGAGAGGAAAAATTGGCTTGAAGATGCAGAGTTTGAGCAGACTTACTATGGAGTGTCTGTGGAAGAGTTATATCCAAGACATCCATATGTGCGGATAAAATTCACGCTCTGAATGGCACAAATTCCAGCAGTTTTCGAAGGTTGTAGGCTTCTACTCTTGTAGCCATTTTGAATATCGACAATATCATGTTTGAACATGTTTTTGTTTTTTTTTTTTTACTTTATAAGTTAACTAGTTTGTAAGAATTTATGTTGTCTTTACTCCTTATCTACTTGTTCAACAACCACAACTCCCATCTACTTATATAATACATCTTAAGTCAGCAATTATTTATCATACCAACATATTATCACCACAGATGTAGAAAATGATTGTCAAATGGTATGCATTAACTGTTGGGTTAAAAGTGAAAACAGGGCTTGATTGACCTTTTTTTCAAGGCGTCCACCTTATAGAGATTTCATGTGGTATGTTTGTCCAGTGTGCCTTGAGATAAGGGGAAACACATCTTATACTAGTAGAGATGGTGTTACAAGGGAAAACACAAACACAGGAGATAGTGGTGCATATGTGATGGGTCTACATATTACTGCACCTACTGGTGTTGGTGCATCCTTGGGCAGTGATGAAGAAGAAAGTGAACCACCTACATCTGAAATAGCAAGTGGAGAGCTCCCTAGCCAAACACCACTTGAAGCACTTGCAACTGAAAGACCAAATGGAGAACGACCAAGACAAACACCACTTGAACCAACTGCAAATGACAGACCAAATGGATCACCTACTAGTCATTTAAAGCAGTGAATTCCTAGCAAGAAATGCTATGTTGTCTTCGATCTAAATGTAGCTTCTCTGATATGTGTGTGCTTCTATGTTTATAATAATTGAATTTTGGTTCCAATTTGAATCTGTTGACTTTATAAGTCAAACAAAAGAGATTTTAAATACTAACAATTCGATGTGGTTCCTCTAATAATTTGGTTTATGTTGACCTTATAAGTCAAAATGGGTTTTCCCAAGCACCCACCTAAACTGGATATGCAAGTGCAAACTACAAAATGAAAACAAGAAATCCAAAATATACCTACACCACCACCTAATTACACCATATCAAACAAAATATACATGTTAACAAGTATCGTTTTTGATAATCATCATCACCAAAAATATACACCTTCATTACATCAACAACTAAAAATAACAGTGAACTTAGCGATGGGAGGCTTGATATTCATCGGGGAGACTTGAGGTCCTTAAGGGGAGGCACATACCACTCATTCCTATTTGTGCTGGAGCATCCCACAGCCGCTACAAGACCAAGTACAACCTTGGGAGCGGAAGCCTTGGACGCTTGGGAAGTTGAACCTTTCAAAGTAGTGGTCTCAGAACACATGTTCCCACACTCATCATCAGATGTGTCTGAAATAATGATGACATCAACTTCATTTCCTTTCACGTTAGTATCTGGAAAGATAGACAAAACAAAAGAAATCGAGTTCACCCATTAACAACTTTCTTAGCTTGCAAACATTAACTCTAACCTTCTCTCGGAATCCTTATTCCCATATTTTTCCCACAAGTATTCAAGGATCACATCAGCAATGTCAACTCCTATATCCCACTTATTCCCACAAGTAGCCATGGCATACTTAACCATATCGTCAGATACCTTTAGCTTGCTATAATCCCTCTTTTTGACAGATTCGAACCGCCGGTTGTCAAATAAATAGAGTTATTTATGCTCATCCCTTAAAATGCCAATCACACAAATACAAAAAAAACCCGACTAACCTTTCATCACTTGAGCTTCTTTCGCAAATCTGCATAAATCATCAAACATTTCATCAGACATTTCATCTTCTTTTAACCAACTATCCCCAAATTTTGCCTTCACATATTTTACCATCTCATCAGTTACATCTGTAAAAGTAAGCTCCTTGTCTGCCATTGTTAAAGTGTGTGTGAGGGTTGTGTGAGGAAGGAGGGAAACGATCAAGATGGTATATGGTAGCGTTTCTAAATTAACTTAGTGAGTTATAAATGTGTATGGACTATAATACCCTCCACTAACTAACAGAAAAAGACGTTGACATAGGCGTTATTGGTCAAGGGACGATTTTGGCATTTAAAAGCCAAGGTTTGGACCTCTGGCGATGAAAAGGCCGGGGATTTTGTCCCAACGCGAAGCGTTTTTGCAAGTTAGAGACCAACCGTGTATTTTAGTCTTTAATTAAATAAGATTTTTTAATCACAATCCGATCCTACAATTCCGATCATGTAAAGATAAAAACGATAGTAGTTACTCGCTATTAACAGCCTCGCTTTTTTCATCTTTTCTTTTTTCAACCACGTGTATTAATTTGTTGTCAATAAATATGTAAAATTCATATTTACCGGAGGTTTTGCTGTTGCATGACCCGGTGGATACCACTCTAATCTTAAACCCCTATCACGTAATTATAAGTTTATATTGGAAAACAGCTGATAAAGTTAGGCAAAAAGTTTCAATGATCTATGTACTGAATTTGATTTGTTACGTACTATCCATATTCCATATTGCTGCCTCAAATTTCAAGTTAAGCCGGTTGTTCAAGTGTTCTATACAGTAATAATTAATCTAAAGTCACTATTACCCTAAACAGCTAACAAAACTACTAACATCCACCTCAATAGCCTTTTCTACATATGTTGTTTCTTGTTCAATTTCACAAGCTCCCGTACAATGGTTACAAGGCTCTCTTTATTACAACTATTTTCAGCAACATAGGCAAAAAACTACTAACATCCATTCAATTGAAAATCACAGACAGCTCTGTAATAAACATCTACATACTAGCCTGTCAGCTGACTGCATTTGTCAGATTTGGACAAGTAACCATGACTCACTAACTGCTCATCATGTTGTTCTAGTAGGTGCTAGTTATGAGATGGTGAAAAAAAAATCAACAGTTTAGAAGAATATAGTGCATTTATTCATCATGTATTATACCACTAGTATCATTCACTCCGCACAAGTCTAGGGAGAATAACGCTTTAGGCTCCAAAAATTTCCATTAATATCTTCACTACATAAAGATATCGACATCAAAAGACCAAAATACACAATTCAACCAATGTACCCCTCTTGAAAACACATCAATCCTTGTGTTCAGATACCAACTTTACCAATTTGACATGATGGACAAAATATGCCAACGTGAAATAACATACGCTCATCAAAAGATAAAATCTTAGGCTACTCAACCAACCCGATTGCTAACACTCTGATAAAGTGACCTGAGCTGCGTGTTCCATTTCTCCACAGCAGTGTACTTCTTGATTCCCTTTGACCTGCAACCAACCAAATTCCAAACTTGCAGAGTCAGAATCATACATAACAAAATATTCCATTTTTGAACATCAAAAATAGTTTATGCAGATGAGATTTAACCTGTCACCACACTCCAATAGCCTGTTAACTTGATCAATGTGGCCTTGAACTCGGTTATCCAGTATCAATGAGACCAACAGCTGTTCCACATCAGCCTCTGGCACATTAAGCTCCTGAACAACAGCAGTTTCAGTAAAGACAAATATGTATGTATTTGTATGTGCCCATATGTATGTCGATGATGTTACCTTTGAGATGAAGGGGATCCTGATTCTTGTGTATGGCTTGATCAGCTTGAGCAACACTTGAGTTCTGATGTTTTTCAGAAGATCTTCAATATAATTTCTGATGAAGGGATCATCCATGATGGTTCTTCTGTTATTCTGTCATATCGAATTTTAAATGTTAATAATCATAAATATTTAACCATGCAAGAGGATTATAGATGCCAAACCCTTGTACCTTCAGGATCTTCTCAAACTCCAAGATTTCATTCCGTTGGTAGGCTGCAATCAAGTTCGTCATTGCCAAGATTTCTGGATCATTTTTGTATCTGCAGCATATAGTTTGGCAATCAGAAAGATTGATATAAAAGGTTCAAGGGACCAAAAACAATCAAATTTGTCACATACGGCTTTGCTTCTTGCCCATCAAATGGATTGACTTCAGATTGCATAAGCATGTTGGCCAGTACCAGATATCTGTAACATGTGATTTAGAGGTCACAATGACTACAGCATTTACAAAATGAGGCAGAAAGTTTAAATATAATAGAAAATACAAAACTAAGCATACTTTAGACACTGGATTCTTCGTTGATTCCCAGCTTCATCATAGTTCTTGAAAGCTTCAAAAAAGTCAGTAGCTGCTTCTGCCCATTGGCGCTCTGCCATATGCATCTTGCCACCACACTCGTGTATTATACCCATGATCCTTGGATGTGGAATTGCTGATTTAATGGTGAGTGCTTTTTGGTACAGTTGCTGTGACAGATTAATAAGAAACAAGTTACAGATAATAATTGCAGTGAGTGGCACATAGGAACAAGAAGTTGAATTGAGATGTAGAAAACTGAAGATGAACAGATACTAATACCATCCTAGAGTTATACACATTATTTTTTTATTTATGTAGAGATATACTAATGTTGGTTATGCTTTCTAGTTGTGATTTTGAAAATATTACAGATATGTTTGTTTGCTTACCAGATGCTTATAGACCGGGGTGATACTAATTAATAATTGGAAATAATTTGTTTGCTCCGCACTAGCATTTGTAAAATGAGAAGAGAAATTGAGATGAACGAAGGGAACTTTAGCAATTTTGCTTATTCTCTTATTAGAAAAATGCTAAAACACCAAAAGAAATGCATATAGAATGGTGACTAAGTTAACCCTGATCAAGTGCTAGCATGACGCAATCATGACTTCAAATATAATATTAATACTTAAGTGAAAATGCTAGAAATTAACTGCTCAATCCCAAACAGAGTCCACATATAACTATTGAGAAATTAACTGCTGCATACTTTAACGCATCAGAAAGAAGTAGTTCTCGTACATAAATTCCACACACACACTATATAGTTAATGTTGCAGAGGGGAGGACAAGCAGTGCATGATATGAGAAAAAAAACAGCAACAAGGTTTATAGACACATGGAACGGAGATGTCAAATCCAAATCAAGTGACACTTAATACTTTATCAATCTTAGGTCACATGCAAAGATGAATTAAAAACATTTTGTAGCTAGTATTGAAAGCATAAAACTTAACAGAACACTAGCACTTATAATGTCTCACCTTGAGTTTTTTGTTATTTTTGGTCTCTGTATACATTTGAATTTCAATTGCATACACTTCCAACAACTGAGTTCCTTTCTTTTGATCATCAGTCCCATCCGCCTTTTGACAAGATTTGTGAAGCTCCTTCAAAATCTAACAAATAGCATATCATATGGTAAATGTCAGATTACAAACCGGCAGAACTCATGTACCCCAAACTGTTTTTTATTTAGAAAATAAAGAGTAGACCTTTGGTTGCATACCTTATTCATTCTACCATATTCCCCCATGTCAAACCAGATTTTGCAAAGCTTAAGATTTGTCTTGAACCACAATCTCTGCAGAACAGCACCAAAGTTAGAAAATTCACTTTAATAGGACTAACCTATCAGGTAAGCTCACTTTAGAAGGAAACCAAAAGTTTTACCTCATTTTTAGCTTCAGGTGCTTTCAAAGTGGTTTGATAGAAGTCTTGCAAAAGACCAAAGTTCTGACTAGCAGACCCAGATACAAAATCCATGATATTGTTTATACACTTTTCACTATAGTTCCTAGTCACTGCAGACTTAATGTAGGTTAACATCTCCCTATAAGCATCCGTCATCTCCTTGTACCTCCCTAAACGGTAGTAAAGCTTGACAGTCTGTTTGAGTGCTTTAAATCCCCTGTTTAATATAAAGCAAAATAAGCCACATTTGCTGGAAGTTTTAAAAATGGGACAAGGAATAAAAAAGACTGATAAAAATAACATTGCAGGTGTTTTTTAGCTTAGCAAACCTTCCTTAATATGAACCAATCGCTATGTAATATTTATGCAACTTCATTTTTACATGTATATATTAACAGAGAAATATCTTGAAAAACAACATGAACATCTCAGCTGTTATGGAAAATTACTTCTTTTGCAAATTTACTTGTAGATAAAGAGATTCTTTACAAGTACGGTTTTTCCATAAACACAAAAACCACTTCAGGATTGCAGTATGCAATAGTTATACTTGACTATTAACTTATTAGATGTTGCCATATATTTTAGCCAAAGAAATTCATGGCAAACTGAAAGATATATGTATGTTGGACCCTATACCATGACATAACTATTTAATCACCATAACCAAAAATATCATTTAGATATATATAACTTATTAGATATATATAAAGATATATAGTCGGTGTTGCCATATAAGATATACTATATCTTATGAAAAATATCATTTAGAGTCCTTTTCACTACCATAGACCAGTAATGAGTTTTGGTTATAAAAATTCAGTAAGGATTAGAAAAACAAAACACATCCAAAGAAACTACAAAAACACTGGTCAGTAGGCAAACAATTCCATAAGTGCACAAATCTGTCTAACATAAAAGAACCAGTGATATTCACCTATTTAATCACCATAACAACACAGCTACAGCAGCCTAATAGATGCCCACCAAAAATGTGCAAACAAGGGATTGTAACCAACAATACACCCTTGTATGGAAACAACAATGGCAGAGAGAGAAAAAATCAGGATCGTGTCTATCTTCTGAGAAAAATAAAATCCTGCATACTTTGCTTTTTTGGTTACACATATCTTTTTACTTTTAATGTTCGGATTCGACAGTTCTAATACTTCCACTTTTTTGGTTAGTTGTTAACATTGCATCCTCTAGTTGTTAACATTCGACAAAAGTTCTAGTACTCACCATTCTGCTTTCTCAGGTTCCATCTGAACTACTTCGGCAAAACCAGTAAGTGCACCCTCTGGATCAGTCTCAACCAAACCTGTCAACAACAGATAATGACACAATTAACTGTCTTGTATAGCATTATACAAGATAGATGTCTTACTACATAAAACGGAAGGTATAGTACACCAAATGACAAATCAATGAAGATCTTTTCTAATAGTTGTTTCGTATTTAACACCGACTTTAGATTTAAGCAAACCAAGCCTAACTCCATTGGCCGAAAGATAACTCGAAGTAGCTCAAAAGGAATTATATTTCAGCCCAGACAAGAAATTAGCAAATATAGACCAATTAAAGCAAGAAAGCAACTCTTAACAACCTAAATTCAATTTAGTTGATTTCTCACACCCTATTCAGACGTGTTTCCTATCTGTCATAAATTCTGGAAGCAATCTTTGGCCTTTAAACAGACGCAAATTAGAATTTATTGTGCAGAA